>CM026400.1:18136428-18314914 GCA_014843695.1 Archivesica marissinica | reverse complement strand
TCAACATAGAGTCTTGGGAGGACACAGCATCAAACCGGTCATCATGGAGACACGCTGTGAAAGCTAGGGTCAGACGAGCCGAGGCTGAGCGAACTACGCTTCGTGAGCAGAAACGACAGAAGCGAAAGGCATTAACCAAACTGGATGACTCGATCTTCACCTGCGATGACTGCAACAGAGACTGCTACTCAAGAATAGGCCTACTCAGTCACCGCAGAAGATGTTCCTCAACAAGAGCGCAATCCATCGTCTCATAAGACGGACGGAGGCTGATGATATAGTTACGGTTATTGATAGTGTTAGAGTTACGGTTATTGATATTGTTAGAGTTACGGTTATTGATAGTGTCAGAGTTACGGTTATTGATATTGTTAGAGTTACGGTTATTGATAGTGTCAGAGTTACGGTTATTGATAGTGTTAGAGTTACGGTTATTGATATTGTTAGAGTTACGGTTATTGATAGTGTCAGAGTTACGGTTATTGATAGTGTTAGAGTTACGGTTATTGATAGTGTCAGAGTTACGGTTATTGATATTGTTAGAGTTACGGTTATTGATAGTGTCAGAGTTACGGTTATTGATAGTGTTAGAGTTACGGTTATTGATATTGTTAGAGTTACGGTTATTGATAGTGTCAGAGTTACGGTTATTGATAGTGTTAGAGTTACGGTTATTGATAGTGTTAGAGTTACGGTTATTGATAGTGTTAGAGTTACGGTTATTGATAGTGTTAGAGTTACGGTTATTGATAGTGTTAGAGTTACGGTTATTGATAGTGTTAGAGTTACGGTTATTGATAGTGTTAGAGTTACGGTTATTGATAGTGTTAGAGTTACGGTTATTGATAGTGTTAGAGTTACGGTTATTGATAGTGTTAGAGTTACGGTTATTGATAGTGTTAGAGTTACGGTTATTGATAGTGTTAGAGTTACGGTTATTGATAGTGTTAGAGTTCGGTTATTGATAGTTTAGAGTTACGGTTATTGATAGTGTTAGAGTTACGGTTATTGATAGTGTTAGAGTTACGGTTATTGATAGTGTTAGAGTTACGGTTATTGATAGTGTTAGAGTTACGGTTATTGATAGTGTAGAGTTACGGATATTGATAGTGTTAGAGTTACGGTTATTGATAGTGTTAGAGTTACGATTATTGATAGTGTTAGGGGTCTGGAAAGTGGATTCGGGTGCAATACAGTTGTTTGCACTATGATACCGTCACTATCAAGGCCATATATCAAGGTCTACATCCGTTATGTCGAATTCCGTAAGACCGAACAAAATACTTCGACATAATCGAAGTTTGACTTAACGAAATTCGATATAAACAAATTCCTGTTATATGTAAATGATAGTGTCTGAAACGTGACTTTGATCCTACTTCGAGATAACCGGAGAATTCGACATAACCGACTTTGACATAACGGATGTAGATTGTATAGCATATGACCTTGTTAGTGACTAGGTGTCATTCTCAAAACTAGGTTGGAATGGTCTAAAATTGTATGTATAGTTTCAAGCCTATTGTATAAGCGTATTGTGGTTAACGTGTTTTAAAAGGCATTGTTCAGGAGCAGTAACTCACCGATATCTCTAATTGTGTGGTAGACGCAACCAATACACATGTATTGGTTAATTCTGTGCCGTTCCTAGAAATGAATGTCACTACGGTTTCCTTACATAAATCAAATCACGTTCAACAACAATAGAATGGTGTGATCCACATCAACTATAGCGTGAATCATGTGCGCAAATGAATATGACCTGATAATGTTCTCACGGTAATTTGCTATAGCAGTCTTATTACCATAGCATATTAGTAACTAATTGATTTTGTCAATGCTTCGGTTTCTTTTCCCAGACACAGATTGCTATGCGCAAACATATGTATTTACTGTCGTGTCGTCATACCTTTGTAATTGCAGTTCATTATTATTAATATTGGACTGGTGTCAAAAGGCCAGAGTATTATATTAAATCCTACGCGTACATGTACGAAATTAACAATTGTATTTATTAGGATATTGTTGTATAAGTGTGTGTTTTAAGTAAGATATAAACGTCAAACGGATCCAATATGTAAAATATTGGTTACGTCTTCGGCGCTATGAGCCTCATACAGTCCAATATTTTACATATTGGATTGTTTTCGGCTTATATCCTATACATAAAACCCATTGATGCAAAAAAGAGAGTAAAAACGTGAACACAGTGGGCAGATATATGCATCATACATGTGTGTGTGTTACCTTTATTTATCGTCGCTACCGGTTGCCCATATGAGCGACGCCTCCTGAATGGATTAGTCATTTTAGATTTTGGAGGATAGTGCAATGATACATACGAGACCCATTCCAGAGTCTGCTCTGTTTCTTTTACGTGCACGGTGTAAAGTACCGACACGAGACCTCGGTTTAACGTCCCATCTGAAACTGTTAATTTTATTAGGGGCAGACGGGGGATCGAACCTGCGATCCTTGGATTACCTGTCCAGCGTGTTAGCACTGGACTACATATCCGTCTGTGTATCATACCTGGCAACTTTAAAACTTTGTATACAAAAAGTCATAATTAAACGAGTGATTTCCATTGACCATTCGTTCACCGACCAGTGGGGCATGACTTAATTGAGTGAAAGTGTTACGTCCACCTGTCAGTTAGTGTTCAGTTGTCGTCGGTGTTGGACGTTTGTTCAGGATTTAAAAACCCTCCCAGCCCACCCATTATGTATATATACTTGTCCACCATACTCGCTGACCTCTTGGGATATTGTTATATCTACCAGTTTCAATGTTTAATTGGTGGGAAGATGTTCTAAATATTGACAATGCAAAGCGGAATCTTTTCTCTTTTATGAAGTCAAGAAAACTTTCCGTGATGAATTCGTGCTTGAATATACTATATGTGTCTAACCTGTTAGAATTATTTATACCTGCGTACCAACTTTGGTGATACATATCATACATTCTTAATACTATGAATACTTTTTTATTGCCAACTAAATAGTCTATGCTAATCAGTTCATCACTGATCTGATCAGAGGTGATAATTGTTTTTTTATACCATTTTTTAATTAATAAGCGCGTTAGTGCTCTTTTTCAATATCAGTGTTTTAATAAACAATGATAGTGTCAGAGTTACGGTTATTGATAGTGTCAGAGTTACGGTTATTGATAGTGTTATAGTTACGGTTATTGATAGTGTCAGAGTTACGGTTATTGATAGTGTTAGAGTTACGGTTATTGATAGTGTTAGAGTTACGGTTATTGATAGTGTTAGAGTTACGGTTATTGATAGTGTTAGAGTTACGGTTATTGATAGTGTTAGAGTTACGGTTAGGTAGTGTTAGAGTTACGGTTATTGATAGTGTTAGAGTTACGGTTATTGATAGTGTTAGAGATACGGTTATTGATAGTGTTAGAGTTACGGTTATTGATAGTATTAGAGTTACGGTTATTGATATTGTTAGAGTTACGGTTATTGATAGTGTTAGAGTTACGGTTATTGATAGTGTTAGAGTTACGGTTATTGATATTGTTAGAGTTACGGCTATTGATAGTGTTAGAGTTACTGTTATTGATAATGTCATAGTTACGGTTATTGATATTGTTATAATTACGGTTATTGATAGTGTTAGAGTTACGGTTATTGGCAGTGCTATAGTTACAGCTCCCATAGCCATTAACGGCTCTGCACTCGCCATGGTCGACAACTTCAGATATCTAGGATCACTGATATCCAACAACCTGTCCCTCGATGCTGAGATCAATGCACGCATTGGGAAAGCAGCCACCGTCATGTCAAAACTCACCAAGAGAGTCTGGGAGAACAGATACCTAATGCTGAACACCAAGTTGAAGGTCTACCAGGCATGCACACTCAGCACGCTCCTCTACGGCAGTGAGTCATGGACGACATATGCCAGACAAGAGACAAAGCTGAACTCATACCATATGAGGTGCCTTCGCAGGATCTTGGGAATCACTTGGGAAGATAGGGTCACCAATACAGAGGTCCTCAGCAGAGCGAGTTCAACAACCATCTATACAATGCTCAGTGAACGCCGCCTGCGCTGGCTAGGTCATGTCAGATGCATGGATAAAGGACGCATCCCTAAAGATCTACTGTACCGTCAACGTGAACAAGGATCACGTCCAACTGGTCGCCCCCACCTAAGATACAGGGACGCTTGTAAGAGGGACCTGCGTTCAGCGCAAATCAACATAGAGTCTTGGGAGGACACAGCATCAAACCGGTCATCATGGAGACACGCTGTGAAAGCTAGGGTCAGACGAGCCGAGGCTGAGCGAACTACGCTTCGTGAGCAGAAACGACAGAAGCGAAAGGCATTAACCAAACTGGATGACTCGATCTTCACCTGCGATGACTGCAACAGAGACTGCTACTCAAGAATAGGCCTACTCAGTCACCGCAGAAGATGTTCCTCAACAAGAGCGCAATCCATCGTCTCATAAGACGGACGGAGGCTGATGATATAGTTACGGTTATTGATAGTGTTAGAGTTACGGTTATTGATATTGTTAGAGTTACGGTTATTGATAGTGTCAGAGTTACGGTTATTGATATTGTTAGAGTTACGGTTATTGATAGTGTCAGAGTTACGGTTATTGATAGTGTTAGAGTTACGGTTATTGATATTGTTAGAGTTACGGTTATTGATAGTGTCAGAGTTACGGTTATTGATAGTGTTAGAGTTACGGTTATTGATAGTGTCAGAGTTACGGTTATTGATAGTGTTAGAGTTACGGTTATTGATAGTGTTAGAGTTACGGTTATTGATAGTGTCAGAGTTACGGTTATTGATATTGTTAGAGTTACGGTTATTGATAGTGTCAGAGTTACGGTTATTGATAGTGTTAGAGTTACGGTTATTGATATTGTTAGAGTTACGGTTATTGATAGTGTCAGAGTTACGGTTATTGATAGTGTTATAGTTACGGTTATTGATAGTGTCAGAGTTACGGTTATTGATAGTGTTAGAGTTACGGTTATTGATAGTGTTAGAGTTACGGTTATTGATAGTGTTAGAGTTACGGTTATTGATAGTGTTAGAGTTACGGTTATTGATAGTGTTAGAGTTACGGTTATTGGTAGTGTTAGAGTTACGGTTATTGATAGTGTTAGAGTTACGGTTATTGATAGTGTTAGAGATACGGTTATTGATAGTGTTAGAGTTACGGTTATTGATAGTATTAGAGTTACGGTTATTGATAGTGTTAGAGTTACGGTTATTGATAGTGTTAGAGTTACGGTTATTGATAGTGTTATAGTTACGGTTATTGATATTGTTAGAGTTACGGTTATTGATAGTGTTAGAGTTACGGTTATTGATATTGTTAGAGTTACGGTTATTGATAGTGTTAGAGTTACGGTTATTGATAGTGTTAGAGTTACGGTTATTGATAGTGTTAGAGTTACGGTTATTGATAGTGTTAGAGTTACGGTTATTGATAGTGTTAGAGTTACGGTTATTGATAGTGTTAGAGTTACGGTTATTGATAGTGTTAGAGTTACGGATATTGATAGTGTTAGAGTTACGGTTATTGATAGTGTTAGAGTTACGATTATTGATAGTGTTAGGGGTCTGGAAAGTGGATTCGGGTGCAATACAGTTGTTTGCACTATGATACCGTCACTATCAAGGCCATATATCAAGGTCTACATCCGTTATGTCGAATTCCGTAAGACCGAACAAAATACTTCGACATAATCGAAGTTTGACTTAACGAAATTCGATATAAACAAATTCCTGTTATATGTAAATGATAGTGTCTGAAACGTGACTTTGATCCTACTTCGAGATAACCGGAGAATTCGACATAACCGACTTTGACATAACGGATGTAGATTGTATAGCATATGACCTTGTTAGTGACTAGGTGTCATTCTCAAAACTAGGTTGGAATGGTCTAAAATTGTATGTATAGTTTCAAGCCTATTGTATAAGCGTATTGTGGTTAACGTGTTTTAAAAGGCATTGTTCAGGAGCAGTAACTCACCGATATCTCTAATTGTGTGGTAGACGCAACCAATACACATGTATTGGTTAATTCTGTGCCGTTCCTAGAAATGAATGTCACTACGTTTTCCTTACATAAATCAAATCACGTTCAACAACAATAGAATGGTGTGATCCACATCAACTATAGCGTGAATCCCGTGCGCAAATGAATATGACCTGATAATGTTCTCACGGTAATTTGCTATAGCAGTCTTATTACCATAGCATATTAGTAACTAATTGATTTTGTCAATGCTTCGGTTTCTTTTCCCAGACACAGATTGCTATGCGCAAACATATGTATTTACTGTCGTGACGTCATACCTTTGTAATTGCAGTTCATTATTATTAATATTGGACTGGTGTCAAAAGGCCAGAGTATTATATTAAATCCTACGCGTACATGTACGAAATTAACAATTGTATTTATTAGGATATTGTTGTATAAGTGTGTGTTTTAAGTAAGATATAAACGTCAAACGGATCCAATATGTAAAATATTGGTTACGTCTTCGGCGCTATGAGCCTCATACAGTCCAATATTTTACATATTGGATTGTTTTCGGCTTATATCCTATACATAAAACCCATTGATGCAAAAAAGAGAGTAAAAACGTGAACACAGTGGGCAGATATATGTATCATACCTGTGTGTGTGTTACCTTTATTTATCGTCGCTACCGGTTGCCCATATGAGCGACGCCTCCTGAATGGATTAGTCATTTTAGATTTTGGAGGATAGTGCAATGATACATACGAGACCCATTCCAGAGTCTGCTCTGGTTCTTTTACATGCACGGTGTAAAGCACCGACACGAGACCTCGGTTTAACGTCCCATCTGAAACTGTTAATTTTATTAGGGGCAGACGGGGGATCGAACCTGCGATCCTTGGATTACCTGTCCAGCGTGTTAGCACCTGACTACAGATCCGTCTGTGTATCATACCTGGCAACTTTAAAACTTTTTATACAAAAAGTCATAATTAAACGAGTGATTTCCCTTTGACCATTCGTTCACCGACCAGTGGGGCATGACTTAATTGAGTGAAAGTGTTACGTCCACCTGTCAGTTAGTGTTCAGTTGTCGTCGGTGTTGGACGTTTGTTCAGGATTTAAAAACCCTCCCAGCCCACCCATTATGTATATATACTTGTCCACCATACTCGCTGACCTCTTGGGATATTGTTATATCTACCAGTTTCAATGTTTAATTGGTGGGAAGATGTTCTAAATCTTGACAATGCAAAGCGGAATCTTTTCTCTTTTATGAAGTCAAGAAAACTTTCCGTGATGAATTCGTGCTTGAATATACTATATGTGTCTAACCTGTTAGAATTATTTATACCTGCGTACCAACTTTGGTGATACATATCATACATTCTTAATACTATGAATACTTTTTTATTGCCAACTAAATAGTCTATGCTAATCAGTTCATCACTGATCTGATCAGAGGTGATAATTGTTTTTTTATACCATTTTTTAATTAATAAGCGCGTTAGTGCTCTTTTTCAATATCAGTGTTTTAATAAATATTTTAAGCACTTCTTAGATAAGATTAGCGTAGGCAATTTAGATTTAACACATTTATATCTAAGAGTAGGTCTTGTTTTGGACCGAGAATCTCACTGATAGCGGTTACCCATGGTGACGTTTTGCGGCTGTGGTGTAATGGTGGCAATGTGCCCATCACCATTTTGACGATTGTCTTCAGTTTGTGAGAGTATCGGTCTGGATCAACCTATATAAACTCTAGTTTTAAGAAACTTATATGTTGAATCGTGTTCTATTGTGAATTGTTACTGTTACTGTCTCTTATAATTCATTATTGAGTGGCAATGTACATCGATATGTTTTTATTATATTGAATGTTGTTTGTTGTACATTGATGAGACGTAAATAAAGAATAAAATCTATCAATGATTCTTTGATTTACGGAAACAAATGAACAGGATAATTCAGCTTACAGAGTTTGCCAAATCTGTGACAATCCACAATGGTCGAGTAATTGCTTTAATTTGAAACGCCCAGTTAGAACCACTATACGTTTTTCCATTGTTAGTATCATTTTTAAGCATATTATTAACTTTTTTATGATTGAATTTTCTTTAGATGACAATATTTTTATCAGTATTTTATCATTATTATTTGTTGACTTACTTTCATTGGTATCCTTCCTAATTCCCCATATAGTGCGTCTAGATTTGTAGATTTGTTTTACTCCCAACAATTTTCTGCAACATTTTGTGTGGATAAGTTCGATGTCTTTACCTTCATAATTTCCCTATACATCCGCACTATAAGTGTATATATTGTATATAACTGTATTGCGGTTTTCGGCCGCGACGTGTTCGTACCATGACGTATTCAATATGTATAGTTTGATGTTACATACATTTGATCTTGTCCGTCCGTCCGTCCGTCCGTCCGTCGGTGCATCCGTCCATATTCTGTGTTACGGGTAACTCAACCCTTTAGTTCTATTAAAACCTCACTGTGCTATTTTATACAAGACTAATTTATGGTCCTAGACTCTGAAGAGAATAGGTGAAGTGGAACATCTGTGTCCCTTGGCCACATTTCTAGTTTTGATATAACTACTATAATGAACTATTTTTGTTTGTCAGAGAAATAATGTTGTATGTGTTTTATCATGTGATATGTTTCTAGTATTATATTTGTAAGTGACTTATAGGCCCATTGGGTCGGGTGTATTTAATTGTATAATTTATATGTAAATATTGTCTGATATGTACACAGGTCACTATAATAAACAAATTACTTACTTACTTACTTACTGTATACATCCTCTGATTGTTAGAATCGTTCCCACGTCGCGGTCATTATTCGGCCACATTTCTTTATTAAACATTTAGGATTATTAACCTATGCCAATACCTTCCAAAGGCCATGTATTGCTAATTTCGTTTTCAAGCAAGAATGTCCATATTTTGGAAGTTGTATACCTTCAGAAGATGATTATGTACATGTTTTATTAATAATAAGCATATATCATGTTTTCGGACTATCAACTCATGTCAATATATTTAGGGTAAATTCGCATTACAGTTTGGGCCTTTAAACTATTTACACGTGTGTTAAGATCATAAGAATACCCATATTTATTAGCAGTTTAACCCATTCAACACCAAGTAACTCACATGGACTGGTCCATGATAGTCATAAACCAATAAATGAATCAGAAAATCACATTTGGACAAGTTCATTTATCAAAATGGGTAATTATGTCTAAAAATAGTCATATCACTGGCAAAAAGTGCAGATCCTGATGAGACGGCTCGTCACGAGCCGGCTCATCTGGATCTACACTTTTTGTAAGCCTATTTAGAGGTCTGTGGTGTTGAAAGGGTTAACGTTATGATATACAATTACAGCTGCAAGTTAAAGTCCCATTGGTTATATAGTTTTCGGAATATTAATCTCTATAATAAAATAATTGTATTTATATATTAATAATAAATGTAATATTTACTTAATACATTCTTAATAAGTTCATGAAAAACATATTAAAGTAAGTTAACATGGCATGCATATGTTATTAAAGCATTCTTATTCTATATATTCCAAGACCTAGATGTGAAATGTATAATAAATCATTAGAATACTCTGCTCCAAAGATATGGAATTGTCTACCATTTGAAATTAAAACGTCCAGATCTTTAAATATATTCAAGACAAAATGTAAAGTATGGATACAACGTTTTAATCGGTAGACACTAGACAGTTATATATATATAATGATTGTAAATCAATATGTTTATGTCGTTTTGTATTTCTATCAAAGTACCTGATTTATTTAGGCTGTTGTTTAAGTTACATTGTACAACATTATGCATGTATATTGTACGGCGTAACTATGTTATAATTATTGTGTATGTACATTTATTCTATAGTGTTAACAAATTGAAGAGGGCCCTAAGGAGGATTAGTTCAAAACTAATTAGGTCACCCTCTATAAATAAAGAAATCTATCTCTATCTATATTATCACATATTATCCCATATAAATATTTGCTTTAGTATTACATACTTAAAAGGGATTAATATAAGTTGAAATAACTTGTTTCGCAATCTAGCTAAAATAAATGTGCATAAACTAATTAGATATATTGACATAGTGAATTGTTGTCGCCACATTTGTTTATGCCACATGGGTCTGATACTTTCTAGATTTAAACAAATAAAACTTTGAAACTTTGACACTTCATAATATGTATATGTTACTATATATACATAGGGGTGGCTATACTATGTATATGTTACTATATATACATATGGGTGGCTATAATATGTATATGTTACTATATATACATATGGGTGGCTATAATATGTATATGTTACTATATATACATATGGGTGGTTATAATATGTTACTATATATACATATGGGTGGTTATAATATGTATATGTTACTATATATACATATGGGTGGCTATAATATGTATATGTTACTATATATACATATGGGTGGCTATAATATGTATATGTTACTATATATACATATGGGTGGTTATATGTTACTATATATACATATGGGTGGCTATATGTTACTATATATACATATGGGTGGTTATATGTTACTATATATACATATGGGTGGTTATATGTTACTATATATACATATGGGTGGTTATATGTTACTATATATACATATGGGTGGCTATATGTTACTATATATACATATGGGTGGCTATATGTTACTATATATACATATGGGTGGTTATATGTTACTATATATACATATGGGTGGCTATATGTTACTATATATACATATGGGTGGTTATATGTTACTATATATACATATGGGTGGCTATATGTTACTATATATACATATGGGTGGTTATATGTTACTATATATACATATGGGTGGCTATATGTTACTATATATACATATGGGTGGTTATATGTTACTATATATACATATGGGTGGCTATATGTTACTATATATACATATGGGTGGTTATATGTTACTATATATACATATGGGTGGCTATATGTTACTATATATACATATGGGTGGTTATATGTTACTATATATACATATGGGTGGCTATATGTTACTATATATACATATGGGTGGTTATATGTTACTATATATACATATGGGTGGTATAATATGTATATGTTACTATAAATATACATATGGGTGGTTATAATATGTATATGTTACAAATATATATACATATGGGTGGTTATAATATGTATATGTTACAATATATACATATGGGTGGCTATAATATGTATATGTTACTATATATACATATGTGTGGTATAATATGTATATGTTACTATATATACATAGGGTGGTTATAATATGTATATGTTACTATATATACATATGGGTGGCTATAATATGTATATGTTACAATATATACATATGGGTGGCTATAATATGTATATGTTACTATATATACATATGGGTGGCTATAATATGTATATGTTACAATATATACATATGGGTGGTTATAATATGTATATGTTACTATATATACATATGGGTGGTTATAATATGTATATGTTACTATATATACATATGGGTGGTATAATATGTATATGTTACTATATATATACATATGGGTGGTTATAATATGTATATGTTACTATATATATATACATATGGGTGGTTATAATATGTATATGTTACTATATATACATATGGGTGGTTATAATATGTATATGTTACTATATATACATATGTGTGGTTATAATATGTATATGTTACTATATATATACATATGGGTGGCTATAATATGTATATGTTACTATATAATATACATATGGGTGGTTATAATATGTATATGTTACTATATATACACATATGGGTGGTTATAATATGTATATGTTACATATATATACATATGGGTGGTTATAATATGTATATGTTACTATATATATACATATGGGTGGTTATAATATGTATATGTTACATATATATACATATGGGTGGTTATAATATGTATATGTTACTATATATACATATGGGTGGTTATAATATGTATATGTTACTATATATACATATGGGTGGTTATAATATGTATATGTTACTATATATACATATGGGTGGTTATAATATGTATATGTTACTATATATACATATGGGTGGTTATAATATGTATATGTTACTATATATACACATGGGTGGTTATAATATGTATATGTTACTATATATACATATGGGTGGTTATAATATGTATATGTTACTATATATACATATGGGTGGTTATAATATGTATATGTTACATATATATACACATGGGTGGTTATAATATGTATATGTTACTATATATACATATGGGTGGTTATAATATGTATATGTTACTATATATACATATGGGTGGTTATAATATGTATATGTTACTATATATATACATATGGGTGGTTATAATATGTATATGTTACTATATATACATATGGGTGTAATAATTTATGTTCTAAATGGTGGCTATAATATTAAGACAAAAAACAAAAATATGGGTGTATACTAGTATATGTTACTATATATACATATGGGTGGTATAATATGTATATGTTACTATATATACATATGGGTGGTAATAGTATGTATATGTTACTATATATACATATGGGTGGTTATACTATGTATATGTTACTATATATATATATGGGTGGTTATAATATGTATATGTTACTATATATACATATGGGTGGTTATAATATGTATATGTTACTATATATACATATGGGTGGTTATACTATGTATATGTTACTATATATACATATGGGTGGCTATACTATGTATATGTTACTATATATACATATGGGTGGTCATAATCTGTATATGTTACTATATATACATATGGGTGGTTATAATATGTATATGTTACTATATATACATATGGGTGGCTATACTATGTATATGTTACTATATATACATACGGGTGGTCATAATCTGTATATGTTACTATATATATATACATATGGGTGGCTATAATATGTATATGTTACTATATATATATACATATGGGTGGTTATAATATGTATATGTTACTATATATACATATGGGTGGCTATAATATGTATATGTTACTATATATACATATGGGTGGTTATAATGTATATATGTTACTATATATACATATGTGTGGTCAATGAAATTTTATGTGATATCACAAATTATATAAATGTTCAATCTTTATTCATTTGGTGCATGCAGGTATATATTATATACTAAAAAGTGTTTACCCAAGGAATAATGTCACAGGTGTAGTAGGGGTAGGGATAAGCCCAATCGACCTGTTGTACTCTCTGATATTTTTAATGGAAGTAAATACAGGTTTGATATATACATTATGAACATTGTTATTCTAGTATATTCTTGTGATTAAGTTTTAAATTGAATAATAACATCGTTACAATGCATACTATGCATTCTCCGCAAGATTTGTCACCACTATTTGTTATGTTCGTGTTTGTAAATGGTTGTACCTCATGGGTCATATTGACCTATTGGATATGAAATAAAGTTGATACATATTTCAGCGTTGTTGATCGAGCTATAATTAACAGACTAAACATAATAATTACATTTATTACATAATCGTGCTTGTATTCAGTGGAATGCAGCCATTCCATAAATGTAGTGGTAGTTACGTTTATTTTACCCTAACTTTATCATATATATTTGTTTTAATTTTGAAATGTTGATGTATGGTAGGTATGCTTTTTTATTATGTGTTCATATCTGTGGTATGTTATTTGTAAAGCGCATATGAACGTGTATTTCATATGAAAAGGGCGCTTCATAAATTTGGTATATAATAATAATAAAATATCCTCGCCGCCGGCGAACCATGTGGGCGAGTATTTTAAGTTGAATTATCTGCATCGATTATTCGTGAAGTATCTGTAGAGTTGTATGCTGTTGTCTTGTTGTGTGATTGTCTTGAATTAGTCGATGATGGTAAAGCGACAACTGGAGGAGGCGTCAGGCTGACAAGTCGTGATTGTCTCTTCTTTCTGAACGGCCTTTGTAGGGCCACCATCCCCACACTTAGTCATCTCGCAGCAGCATATAAACGGATCTGACAGTTATACATCTGGTCGTCTTTATCACTCCAGGGTCTGACCATACCTCCACCTCTTCCATAGACGGCGATGCTGGAGCGTGTGTCCCATGTCGCAAGGTCGACAACCAGAAGATCACAGAATCATACGCTGCTGCTGCGAGATGTGCCCCGACCGCGATGGGGAGATCGGCCGGGGACATAAATGTTTATATTTTAATATGTTTAATTTAATAACACCTGGAAGGATTATGGTTAGTCTATACAAAGTTATTTTAGCTCGATTGCGAAACAAGTTCTTACAACTTATATTAAATACTCTCGAGACCTCATTCCTGATGTAATCCATCGCCATGAAGGAGAGAGAAGAGGCAATATGGAATTTATATGCCTTGCCTAATGGCACAATCGTAACGGCTCCAGCGGGGCTCGAACTCCGGACCTTTCGCACCTGAAGCGACCGCGTATCATCTGCGCTATCACGACTTCCACAATGTATCTAAATTGTCATTGCGCGATAATGATAGATTAACAAGAATTGGTACACTGATAATGGTGTCAGTGCTTGTCGGGTGACCTCTCTGGCCGAGTGGTTATAGGTCGTTGACTTCAAAGCACTTCCCCAGGCCACTGTATGTAAGGATTATGATTGGTCGCGGCATGACCTAGACAGCTTGCAATACACATTCAAAATATACATGTTGTTCGTGTTCATGAATGCATTATTTGTTGCCAATCAACTGCTTAGATCAATAAAATGCTCAATATGCACTAGCGGGATACTGTGGTTAAAAATAATGCGCAGATTATTTGAGTGAAGTTGTTCGATTGGTAGCGACTATTTACTAGGGCTTAATAAGGCTCAGACATATACTGGCAAACAGAAACGGGGTTTTCGTCCAATGTATGGTTGTTGTTACTGTGGTAATGTGATGATTTCATAACATAAGACGAGACTTGGAATTTTGCTATTAAGTACAGACGGATCTGTAGTCCAGTGGTTAACAAGCTGGACTGGTAATCCAGGGATCGCAGGTTCGATCCCACATCTGACCCTAATAAAATTAAGTCTTTCAGGTGAGACGTTAAACCGAGGTCTCGTGTCGGTGCTTTACACCGTGCACGTAAAAGAACCAGAGGAGACTCTGGAATGGGTCTCTGTCTGTATCATTGCACTATCCTCCAACATCTAAAATCTCTTCAGGAGGCGTCGCTCATATGGGTAGCCGGTAGCGACGATAAATAAACGTAACACACACAATGCTATTAAGCTCGAAAAAATTATCGCTTGATAGCAACATAAGTTGGAAAATAGCAACATTCCCAAACGCGTTTCATAGAATATGGTATGAAATCACCATTCATGTAAGATCTTATATAGATATATATATGTATGCACAAGAACAATATTGATAACGTGTATACCTTAATGATGACATGGCTGCTGTGTTGGACAGCATACCTCTAGACTGAGCACAACCCGGCGAACAAAGAGGAGGGGTCACTTTGCAGGGTTTTGTGTAAGGGTCGTTGACTTCAAATCACTTGCCTCTCACCACTATAGGTGCGAATCCCACAGAGGGTTTCGAATTCCGTCAAGTGAGGAAACAATCCGAAAGGTCGGTGGTTTTACCCGCGTGTCCGCCAGTGCATGTAATAATGTTCGGAGGAGCATATGCCCTGAACTGCTGGCGATACTTTAACATTAAAGTACAAATACGTGACGTGTACGTTGTTGGAATATATTAATAACCGAAACGTTAGGAATACATAATATTTTATTTGCTATATAATACTTGCAAAGCGAGAAGCGTGGCCAGCGAAGCAGTGAGCTGTGCGTGTATTTGTTACGACGGTACATATATGTGTTGCTAAGGTGACTCCCGGGAGTATATGCGTGAACTTATTGGCATGTGATCATAATAAACATAGGGCATACACAATCTTGAATGACAAAGTAGTATTGCTATAAATCAGATATATATTGAAACCAAACAGAAATTGCAAACACCCCGGCCTATTGATTAAAGTTTATTCAAATCATGAAGTGGCATATTTAACGTTGCTATGGTTTCCTAGTGTTTCAGTTACAGATACACACTTCCGAAATTGGCCAACCTACAGTACCCCAAAATTGCAATTATTAAATAAAGAGATAAAACATATTTATATTCAGAAACCGCTATGTATTGAAGAATTGTGTCGCCCGTATACAGAAAAATCACAGAACAGCGAGGCTTCAGATTCCTGAAAAAACATTTACATGTACAATAAAAATACATCCTTACTGAATATATCAAAAAACATATATAAGACACGTATTCACAACGAAACCATCAGCGTTAGAACTGATATAGATAAGTAATACGGTATTCTAAAATGTTACTAGCACATACGTATTGATTCTGTGTTGAAGTACTGAGCCCAATGTTGCAATATTTCATCGTAGATGACATATCATGTGGTCGACATATCAATATACTATAATAAAAAGCAATGTAACATCATATACTTATATAATGAGTTATTGCAATATTTACCTTGCTGTCACATAATGAAATATAAAATCGAATTGGCAACGTCGACAATGGCGCCAAACGTGGGAAAAATAACGATGATCCAAGGATAATGACACGAATACGCAATAGTCGTCGGTTAAATTTATTTTGCTATTGTTAAAAGTGTAGAATAGCAGCTAGAAGTCTACACACATTCTATGTCTAATCATGGAACATTAGTATTTGGTTCTTATAACATTTTGTTTGGTATTGCAGAGTACCACCATTGTGTGAAATAGTTCATAGTTCTGTAACTTAGAGTAGCTATGGTACATACATGTACCACCAATATTTCGTATTATCGCAATGCACGTATGTTCGGAACTCATAGTGGAGTAAAAAAAGCACTAAATATCCTTTTAACCAATACAAAACAACACACATATAAAACATTGATATCGGCGGTGTTTAATAATTCTCACCAACAGCAGGTTGATCCATATTATTATCGTATTGAGCACGATGCTTCAGAACTCGCTCTATTGATACTACGATAAGATGTCATTTTTCAATATAATCATTTATGTCCACACAAAGTATTATACAATACTGAAATATTTCGTGAATACCATTAGATGTTTGGTTAATAATAAAACTACAAATTATAAAGTCAATAAAAAGTGTAAATGAGCAAAAAACAAGCTATAGTTGATGACGCTATACATAAGTTACAGAAAGCACACATTTACTCTGAGGCCAAACTCAGAAAGATCTGGCTCTTTGGGATTTCTATTCATATAGTCAATCAATGGGAGGTAAGTTGACCTTGTCTTTATCTCATACACCGACAAACCACGGGTACCATGAATCTGGAACATAAGAAATGTCTTAATTAAATGGACTATTTCCAATACAATCTAATAAGTTTATTTATACTCGCCTCCGCCGAGGCATGTGGACGAGTGAATCGTCTAAGCAGAGTATGTCGAAATTGCCACCAGGAGGAGGAGGGGAATCTCCTCCATTCACAGGGTGACAAGTCCTGTATTTTTCTTCCGAAGCGGTCCTCTTTAGGGTCACCCCTCACTGTTGGTCATCTCGCAGCAGTATAGAAACCGACCATACAGTTAGACATCACAGCTTCGTATGTCGCTTCCCGGTCAGCACGTGTTGATCTTCTTGACTGCTTGACAATGCTTGATAAAGGATGCGAGTACTCGTATAACCGCAGCAAGGTCAAATCGAAAAGACGATGCGCACGCACACCGGGTGAGAGTGCGACACGCTGCAGATATATGTGTCATAGCCTGCTGCTGCTGCGAGATGTGCATCGACCGCGACGTGCACGCCGTGAGGAGATCGGCCGGATATGGACTATTTGTGGGTCATCATAGGCAATGAAGGTAATACTGTAAATTATGACGTTTATGCTACATAATAAGAATTATTGCTTTTGATGGAAAGTTTGTAAGTGAAAAAACTGAATGTGTCATAGAAGTGCAATTTGTAAAAGTAGGTAGAGAATCATGAACGCTTTATGAATAAACATAACGTGTGTGATTAGAAGCATTAAGTGTGCGTCGTACACATGAAGGTGTTATATAATTGAAGGACCTACTATTGATATGTTACTATAATTGGGCGTATCCATACTCTCCTGCTAGTTTGTCAAAAAAGTCTAATAAACCATATCAATGTAATACACTTGTTGGTACATAGAATACGATGTTTTATAACCCTTTTCAGAGTGAATACTATTTATTAATGAAAACGATTTTGACGAAATTGGATTAACATGTAGAACAAGCAACATTCCAACATCCTTATTTACAACAGGTGAGTTTTGAAATATTCAAGACCACTGTCGGATATTCTATAAATTGTTCGACTATCGCAGAAACTATTCAATTTGGTGTATATAGTACCATGTTCAAGCACGCTAGATTTGACCAATATGTGAAAACATATGGATATTCCCGTACTACGATAACAATGCGGGAGCATAACAATACAGATTTCGAAACGATATATTAAGATAAATGGAATTAATATTGGGTTGTCATTAGGCACAGAATATAATACAAGTGGACACCAAGGCTTCTTATGATAAATAAAGCGATATATCACGAATTAAAAACCATTTCACTTCAAAACAAAAAAAACACTTGGAAAAGAGAATATCACCTTGCAGCCATCCTGAATAAGGGTCAAACCACCAAGACTCGCAATTTCCAAACTGTCTGTCTTCAATCCTAGCAGATTAGCAATGAATTCTGCGTCAAGATATTGCATTTGGAACTTCTCAGCCATAGGACCACAATAGAACGACAATCTCTCTGTTGCAACATCAGACTTTATTGCCAGTGCATTGATTTGTTCATCATATATTATCTGAAGAATAAATACAATATTGTAAATTATTAAAGATTTACAACCAACAGTATCTGTATTGATAAGCACGTTAATTTATCATCGTCCCTGCAACTTCGGGGTGGTCTCTCATTGGTTCATTTGCGCAGGTAAATACCATAGAACAAACACTATTTATTTGCGAGTATTTATATTTCGCTAATTTTCGCGATTTAAGTTGTTCGGGAATTCATGATTCCCGTGAATACTGTCTCCGAATGTATAGTTACATCCGAATGTATAGTTACATCCGAATGTATAGTTACATCCGAATGTATAGTTACATCCGAATGTATGTAAGCTTTATCAAAATTTTGAAAGTCAATACAATTAGTACATACTCATTAGATACTATACGTGCAGTTATAACAACACTATATCGTGTCAACACTCGAGTGACAAATGTTTGACCATCACAAAAATGTGTATGCGGGGTCAAATGTGTCTTCATGTGTTACGAATAAGTACAATTAATATAAAATCAAAAATTGGAATAATGTGCACTTATTGTCTACATATTGATCGAGAATTCATGATTCCCGTGAATAATAGTGTCATCGGATGTAGAGTTACAATTTATAAACATTTTGAAATTAGTACATAGATACTGTACATTCAGTTATATATACAGATACATACTATATTGTGTCAACACTCGACTGACAAATGTTTGACCATCACATCAATGTGTCTGCGGGGTTAAAGGTGTCTTCATGTGTTACTTTGTTAATAAGTACAAGTCATATAAAATAAAAAATGGAATAAGTTGCACTCATTATCTAGATATTGAAAATTGTATATAACATGCTTGGTTTTATGTAGTCTATATATTATATTAAATATTATATATTATTTATAAATTGAAAACATTGTAAAGCTACTAGGGGATGGCTCTCCGATCCCTACTAGTTATTGACGGAGACAATAAATGAGGTTACCCACTTTGGGGACTGAAACAGAAAAAGGTGTATGCCAATGTGGAATACTAGTGATTAGGGGACTAGTATTCGAATATCGTGTGTGTCATATATACTGTAGCAGTTCTGTATTCAAACTGCAATGATTATTATGTTATATTTCGGGTTTTACGCCTGCATCAGCACCATTTCGGGCTATATCACCGGCGGGCAGTATACTTAACAACACTTTTCCTGGGCAGGCTGCAGCGGTTAACCAGTACTTGGGTGCACCAACCTCCGTAAGAAACTGCCAACTGTTTCATATAAATGAGACACGGCCTGAGCGGGGCTCGAACCCGTGACCATCAGTGATGATAGGTTACAGTGGTATACAAGTCAGCGACCGTAACCACTCGACCACGGAGGCGGACAAAAACAAACTGCAATGATGCCAGTGATGATATGAAATACACTGAAAGTTACCCTGGGTGTGCCTCTTGTCTTTGCTTCAGTGCAGGTTTTTCCACCCTCGTCCATGCCACACCATAACACTACTACATCACCAATACCACCTTGGTTAGGATCGATCCAATAATAGCCTTAATTTTAAACAAAACGACAAATTACAGACGTGATTAGAAGAATAAAAGCCTTCTAAAATGAAATCAACTTTTCCGTTCAATCAGATTTAAATTTTGTTCTTGGAGTTATAGTAGCATCAACAGCTTAGGTCATATGGTGACTCTCCAGCTATTACTGGTGGATTAAGACATCACGTTTCCCTCCGATCAGTGTTTCAGACACGGACGAGCACTCGGTTAGAAATAGATATTCCGCAAGCCATCTAGGTTCCTCATATGAAATAAGTCGACTCGCCAAGTGGGATTAGACCCGATATCAAACATTGTTGTATTACTTGATTTTATATTCTAATTCCTGCAAGAGACAGTGCACATTGGCATCATTCACATTTAGTTTAGCCAGATTGCGAAATAAATTTGTACAACATTAGATTAATCGCTCTTGAAACCTCTTCCTAGTCGTGTTATTCAGCACGCTGTCTCGAGAACTCAATTGTTCACTGATATCATACGGGTCCTGAGTTCGCTCTCCATCAGCGCCAATGGTAAACTATCATATATGAGAGAATTGTCAGTAGTTTACGAGTTTGTAGAGGTGAGTACTGGACCTGAGGTTATAAAACGTTTCGCAGATCTCAAACTCGATCTCAAGTAAGTTGATTATGAGATTTACACTCAGCTGAATCAATCAAAAGCTTGCGAGCGAGATTGAGGTTGGAGAAAAGGTTTAGAACCTCAGTGCCATGTTATTACTGCATCAGCTCAACCACATCAAACTGACTGGGATATAATCAGAACAATGATTGTTGGGGAATATTACTAAATTTCCTTTACTGAATACATACCATTATGGTATTCACTGTGTGACTTCTTGATTTCCTTACATGATATGGCTGGGCTTTCTTTGGTTCCGCGTGGATGTTCCAGTTCACTAACGACATCTGAGACCTTAATGATGTGTTTCCACATTTTGTTAACAATCATGTTAACACCTTCAGGCAACGTGGCCTATAAGAACCAAATACAGATTTAATA
The DNA here is from genome assembly GCA_014843695.1 of Archivesica marissinica. Taxonomy (NCBI): domain Eukaryota; kingdom Metazoa; phylum Mollusca; class Bivalvia; order Venerida; family Vesicomyidae; genus Archivesica; species Archivesica marissinica. The sequence goes on along the minus strand of CM026400.1, from coordinate 18,293,427 downwards.
TTAGTGTAACCGGCTGTTCAGATCAGATATATTTATATGAAGTTTAACCTGTATCGAGACTGTAAGCATTATGTGTATATTACGATAGTTGGAATAGGCCATTTGAAGAGACTACATGCATAATTTGTTGATCCTTTGTCTGTAGAATACCAGACATCAAATATCTGGGTATCAATAGGGGCCAGACCTTAATGGATGACAAATGGGTCACAGTACGGTGAGGGACATCTGGGAAGTATATAGTTAAAGGAGAAATAGTTCCACCAGCTTATGATGAGTAGGGTGAATTACTTCAGGCAGGATATTGGGAAATCTGATAGCCCAGGCTATTAGATAACAGGGTTGCCCAGCCTGAGAGACTGAACTGAAAATAGGAACCAATCAGAGCTGGGCAAAGTTAGGGGTCTTCTGGAAAGACCAGCCTCCTGTCATACCTTTTATGGATCGGCCAATCGATGAAAGGTCTGACAGTGCATTATGAGAATTTGGAAAATTCTAGGAAGACAGAATTTTGGTCAGGCAGTTTAAGTTTTATGTTTCGGACCTTTGGATGGACTTCTAAAATTGTAAAATTAGGGATGGGAATTTAGGGAAAATTTGGAATGTGGATTTAATATGGATTAAAGCACCTTCACTGTAAAGCGAGTATTCCCCCAGCTATAGATATATGTGTTATTGTTAAAGGGATAAGGTTTTATTGATTGTTTGAGGTGGACACACACATAAGTAAATATTAAAATTAGTAAGAAGTATACTTTAGTTGTGAAGTAAATTGAGATCCTGATTAGGAAAAGTTAACCGGTGTATAAACCCACGCCACCCCACGCCCAAATCACAAGCAGCCCCAGACCATCTCAGCCCAGACTCTCGCCGCCCCGGAAGCCCAACTACGCCCGGGTGACATGGTGCACTCCTCTGAATGTATTAGGTGTCGTGAATTTACCCATTGCTATCTGTCGTCTCGAGCTTGTACACAAGTTTTACGTGTTCAAGAAATTAAATCATTCAGTAATTCTTGGCATTGATTTTCTGTCATCTCAAGCGGCAAAGGTAGATTGGGGTAATGGGACGTTAGAAATTCAACATGGGATGGTAACTGCTCCTATGTACTCTACTATACCACGAAACGGTCTCGCACGAGTAATAAATCGAATTACGATTGAGCCAAAACAAGTTGTCATTGCTAAAGTCAAAGTCTCTCGTACTAAACATACAGGTCTGTCTGTCATAAACTTTACCAACAAAACATCAATTAATGGGTGCACGCTGTCTGGGCTATGTTGATAAGAAAGAAACGTGGGTAAAACTACTCAATCCTACAAATGTAAGCATTTCGTTGAAACCTAATGAGCCAGTAGCCAGAATTGAGCCGATACACACCTCTGATATAGTACGACAGGTAGATAACGAGTTACCGTATAGGCAGGACACTCAGGTTAATTTGGGCGCAACAGGGGTTGAACCCGAAATTAACATCACGTCGATAGATGCCGAGTATATTGACATAGCTAAGTCTATGAGGGTCAGTCTTGATCACGCTAATCTCACCGAGTCTCAGAAACAACAACTTCTTATTCTCATTGGTAAGAACAGGGACGTGTTTGCTACCTGCACGGAAGAACTAGGGAGTACAAACATTTATTCTCACAAAATAGAAACTGGAGATGCACACCCAGTCCGCAGGCGTCCTTATAGAGTCAGTCCCCAGCAAAAGGCAGAGATAGAGAGGCAAGTTGAAGACCTGGAGAAAAACGGCATCATTTCCAAATCCAAAACACTATGGCAAAGTCCCGTGGTCCTTGTTAAGAAACGCACAGGAGACTTTCGTTTTGCTATAGATTTCCGTGAGCTGAACAAGGTGACTCAACCGATGCGATGGCCGATAACAGATTTTAGGGATGTTATTGACACTCTTGGTCAGTCCAATTCTTCCTATTTCTCTGTGATAGATATGGCGCAGGGATTCTTTCAAATTCCTCTTGATCCCGAGACTAAACACAAAACTGGTTTCACGTGTCATATGGGAGTTTATTCTTTCAATAAGTTACCCTTTGGTTTGATGAACTCGCCTATGGCCTTCTCTTTAGTGATGAGTGAGGTTCTCAGGGGAATAAACTACAAGTTTGCTCTGTGTTACATTGACGATGTTCTGATTCATAGCCAAAGTTTCGAAGAACATTTGAATCATTTGAACCAGATATTCACACGTTTCCGTGAAGCAAATTTGCGTCTGAAACCCTCGAAGTGTTGTTTTGCAGCCGCAGAAGTCAAGTATTTGGGGCACAAATTCTCGAAACATGGCATGTCAGTAGATCAGGAGAAGATTGAAGCTGTGAAATCCTATCCGGAACCCAAATCACAGCGAGATGTTCGAGCATATCTCGGTCTCTGCAATTACTATCGTCGGTTTGTAAAGGCCTTTGCAGGGATTGCCCGACCTCTGAATAATCTTCTGAGAAAGAATGTAAAGTTTGAGTGGACGGACGAGTGTAGGAAGTCTTTCAATGTCTTGAAAACAGCACTCACCGAGGCCCCGATTCTTGTATTTCCTGATTTCAACGAGAAGTTTATTCTCTATACAGATGCTTCAACCGAGGCAATTTCCTACATTCTTGGTCAGAAGGACAGTGAAAATCGTGAGCATGTGATAGCTTATGGTGGTCGTTCTTTACGCCCCGCAGAAAAGAACTGGGGAATTTCAGATTTAGAAGGGTTAGCATTGGTCGAGGGGATCCGTTACTATCGCACATACTTGGCAGATAAGGAGTTTGACGTGTACACTGATCACCAGGCATTGACGTCTCTGAAAACAATCCAGGCCCCAGGTAGATTAGGTAGATGGGCAATTTTCTTGCAGGGTTACAACTACAATGTAGTTCACAAGGCAGGTAAGCTGCATTCTAATGCGGATGCATTGTCCCGTAGAACGTATGCTGAGCAGTCTGACGAAACAACAACGGAGGCGGATGACTTACCGCTTGACCCTCAAGTTGACACAACTGACGTATCACCGAAGTGTTACACGGAATACACATTTCAGTTCCCCTCACAAACACCCGACACCGTCAAGGTAGTGGAAACACATACACAGCAGGACGCACTCTCTGTGATGATTGAGGCAATTGATTCGTATCAGTCGTTAGCACCAGCTGAGCATATACTCAACACCTGCAACCTGTCCGAGGAATGTTTAAGAGACACACAGTTGACAGATCCGGATTTCAAGGATATGTGTCAATACCTCGAACACGGTAGGGTACCCGATAATAGGAATGACGCAGGTAGATTAGTAGCAGAGTCGCAGTACTACGTCATGGATAATGGTTTACTGTTTCATTTGTATCATCCCCGGTCTAAAGGTCACAAATGGCAAAATGTTGTGAAACAGTTAGCTGTACCCTTGAAAGTGAGAGATACAGTACTGAAGTCGTATCATGATGCACTCACTTCAGGTCACTATGGAATAGAGCGAACGTATGAGGCAGTACGGATGAAGTATTTCTGGCCGTCAATGTACAAGGATATACAAACATATGTGAAGTCATGTGAGCCGTGTCAGCAAGCGAAAAGATACATACACTTCCGTAAGGCCCAGTTACAACCACTTCCCGTAGGAGATGTATTTTCGCGAGTACATATGGATGTACTCGGTCCAATGCCGCAAACTGCAGATGGGTATAAATACATTTTACTGCTAGTTGATGCTTTCTCAGGATGGTGTGAAGCAATTCCAATGAAGACACTAGAAGCGAAGGAAACAGCCTACAGGATTTACCAAGATTTCATCTGTCGGATGGGGACGCCCGAGTCAATACTCACAGATAGAGGGTCAAATTTCATGTCGAAGGTGATGCAGGAATTGTGCAACATATTCCAGATTACGAAGCTGAAAACTAGTAGCTACCACCCCGCCACCAACTCGACAGTCGAGAGAATGAACAGCGTCATTCTAGAGAAGCTCAGGATCTATTGCAACGATAAACAAGAGAAGTGGATTGACTACCTTCCCAGCATAATGATGAGTTACAGAATCTCACCAGCCGTTGACTCTTCACAGTACAGTCCGTACTACATCCTGTTTGGAAGAGAGTGCCGTTTGCCGATCGACACCATACTTCAACCGACTACACAAGACAGTCGAGGAACACATTCGACAAATAACAGAAAAGGCTCAGGTATGTCGAGAATTAGTAAAGGAAAACAGGTTGGCGGCTCAGATAAAGTACAAAACACAGTATGATAAGGTCGCCAAGACACCGAAGTACCAGGTCCAGGACAATGTGTGGATATACTCTTCGGTCACACCAAAAGGACAGTCAGGTAAGCTCGTTAGGAGGTGGATAGGACCGTACTACATTTCTGAGAACGTAAGTGACCTGTCTTATCATCTACGCGATTTGAGAACGCACAAGGCCGTTAAATCGACAGTTCATCCGAACCGTCTGAAACCGTACTACAGTCCTTATGAGAGACCCACCAACATTCCCGTAGAACTGGCGTCAGACGAGTTAGAACATCTCGAGATGGAACAAGACGACCCATCAGACAGGTTGTCAGTAGATGACCAAACTTCAGGAACACCACAATCACAAAGTCAGGAAGTGAAATCTGACGACTGGGAACTGGAGAAGCTGATGAAGGCATGTCGATACCGGGACAGACTCATGTATCAGGCAAAGTACAAATCACTGAATACTGGTACAACGAAAACTGTGTGGGTTTATGAGAATGACATACCAGAGGAAATGAGGAAAGAGTTTCACATTAAATACACATTCTCGGGAAAACGTCGTAGGAAGTCACACTAACATCCATACATGCACATTAAGAGTACACAGGTAGGGTATACAAGGATAATAGAACACGTCGCAACAATAACGTTTACAAAGTACAACAGGTCAATACATGTACGGGATATACGGATACAGATACATGTACATGTAATAGTTAGCATTGGTGCCAAGTGGAATTACACATGTATAATGCTACGCTTAGGAATGGAATATCTTACGCAAAGTCTTTCAAAAAGTAGCGATGGATTGTCGATGTCATGTTTAGAAGATGGCTATGTGGCTTGGCTTATTTTTTTTTCATGTAAATTTCTAATTCGGCGCGCATATTCGTATTTTTCTTTCGGGGGTTGGGGTACATGTCTTGCTGCATTGCCTGAAATTTGATATGGCTAATACATTTTTGTCTATACTGGTTGAGAATTATTTTGCAATTGTAAGCAAACCCTCTGGTAATATAATACTATGCAATTTTAATATGCGAGTAGAGAGCACATGAGCAGTAATGTAGAGATAACGTTGGGAATAACTGTGGGACAGATGGTGACGTCATAGTTATATAACCAAGTAAAAATAGGTCGCACTAACCAGTCTGACAAACTATTTTAGGGTTATGGAGATTACATTTGTAATACCAGGGTTTGGATATATATATTCCAGTAATTGAGGTATTAAACTGCAGGAATGGGTTTGAATACAAATATGGTTGGGTGGTGTGCAATGGTTGAGTCTAATCTGTAGTAGTTAGAAGGGAGTTGACCTGTGGAACAGTTGAGCATATTGAAAATATTAAGAGTGTACTTGTTAATGTAGAGCTCAAAGCAAGCCCGATGTTAACAATTGTACCCATGTGAGTCTCACTGTTTAATTATTAAGGTGTAACATGTTGAAAATGAAGTTCAACATGTTAGTGAGCACCATGGATACATGTACGAGATGGTTGTGTTTCAGTTAACACGACAGGTGATGAACATTGACACTAGATCATAATACCGGTCATGAGTAACAATTGCGATATGTTAAGTATCAATGTATTATACATGTATGTGCATGTCTTATTTGAATGTTTAGTAACTATTATATAAGCAGTGTGTCCACCTCCATTTGCACATGTAGGTAATAGGAAGGTAAATTTCTCAAATGTAGTCGACAATGTGAATCTATGAATGGTTATTGGAATAATTGGTATAAGTTGATATCAGCAGAGGATACTTTAGTACAAATTTACGGAGTAAACTTATTTGGAGGAGAGGCATGTAACCGGCTGTTCAGATCAGATATATTTATATGAAGTTTAACCTGTATCGAGACATATTAGTCTGTAAGCATTATGTGTATATTACGATAGTTGGAATAGGCCATTTGAAGAGACTACATGCATAATTTGTTGATCCTTTGTCTGTAGAATACCAGACATCAAATATCTGGGTATCAATAGGGGCCAGACCTTAATGGATGACAAATGGGTCACAGTACGGTGAGGGACATCTGGGAAGTATATAGTTAAAGGAGAAATAGTTCCACCAGCTTATGATGAGTAGGGTGAATTACTTCAGGCAGGATATTGGGAAATCTGATAGCCCAGGCTATTAGATAACAGGGTTGCCCAGCCTGAGAGACTGAACTGAAAATAGGAACCAATCAGAGCTGGGCAAAGTTAGGGGTCTTCTGGAAAGACCAGCCTCCTGTCATACCATTTATGGATCGGCCAATCGATGAAAGGTCTGACAGTGCATTATGAGAATTTGGAAAATTATGCATGTAGTCTCTTCAAATGGCCTATTCCAACTATCGTAATATACACATAATGCTTACAGACTAATATGTCTCGATACAGGTTAAACTTCATATAAATATATCTGATCTGAACAGCCGGTTACATTAGTACTGTATCAATGGCAGTCTTCGTACCCCAACTATTTTCGATGTTTTCAATCCATGTATATGTTTTGTATATGTTATGTTATAGTTCGGGTTTTACGCCTGCATCAGCACCATTTTGGGCTATATCGCAGGCGGGCAGTTTACCTAACAACACATTTCCTGGGCAGGCTCCAACGGTTAACCAGTACTTGGGTACACCAACCTCCGTAAGAAACTGCCAACCTTTTCATATAAATGAGACATGGTCTGAGCGGGGCTCGAACCCATGACCATCAGTGATGATAGGTTACAGTGGTATGTATACAAGTCAGCGACCTTAACCACTCGACCACGTAGGCGGACCCAAATACAGATTTAATATTAGTACTGTATCAACGGCAGTCTTCGTACCCCAACTATTTTCGATATTTTCAATCCATATATATGTTTTGAATATGTGAAACTAGTATTGGTATATTGGTAAGGAATTAAACTTGAAAAACAAAACACTGAAGCAGTGATATTATTAAATATGATGATCCAATCGTCACGTATAACACACGTGTCGGAAAGTATCCCCACATGTGCATTTCAGTCCATTACAAAATATTTTTATCGTACAACTCCTGAACTTTATCTATATATATACTCAAGTTATTTGTTTATCTTCCCACTTAGTAAGACGATAGGATGCATGGTAGGAACGTAAATCGATCCAGCCCCAACATACAAACATAAATGTTCATGATTAGCATTTCGTTTATGCTTTCAAATGGACGATTGAGTTTTCTCAGTGAAAGAAAACGCCATCTTCCACTGTTTTCAAACAAAGATGGCATTGCCTCTGTCATTGATTGAGTTTTCGCTTTCCTCGCACTCACGAACAGTTAATTATAAAGTAATATAATTATTCGAATGAATTTGTTTAGTCTGTAATTTTGACAGTAAGCAAAAGTATATCCGATTCGGAACTATTTCTTATTACGGATGTTCACACTAACATAAATGATCGGCCTCCACACACACTTTAACCAAGCCCAATGTAGTTCATACCCGATGGGAACGATTAACACGAGATTCATTCATTAAAACTGAATGTATGCATATACATAATCGCAACATAACAGATATACTTATGTGAAAAATAATATACCCCGCTTTGTTTGATTTCGAGTATGGTATTTTGAAAGTCACTCTCTATACTGGGTAGGTCAATCACGGACTTGTGTTCCTTCACACTTCTGCTAACTCTGACTGCACCCATCGCATTAGGGTTGGGATTATAGGGACTGTCCCACATAGGATCACCTTTTTCTCCTATGCTTCCCTGAAGGAAAAATTATGTTAATCTTCTCTGTGAATGTGCATATAATATCTGAAAATCAATGGTACTAGTAAACAATGATATATTTGCGAAAACAGTTAATACATCTACAATTAATGAATTATTTTATCTTAATGTTGTGACTATGCTCTTTGGGTTAGTAACTCTCCAATCATTTTTCGTTTTTCTTTTTTTCTTAAGGCCTGGGGTGCACTTCTTTGGGGAAACTGGACAGTGGATTGTTCAGACTAGTACATTTCTTTGAAAAAGTCAAAGACTAATAATACATATATTATATCTTGTAAACTGCGTTATATACATGTTTTCAGCGTTAATTAAGCCATTTACATTATAGTTAGAGTGATAGCCATAACAAGTGTTCACTTCTGGATATAAGCAACAAACTTACCATGGTAATAGGTAAATACCAGAAGATTATTTTAAGATCGAGACTCACTACCAAAAATCAAGATGGCGGCCAAAATTCAAGATGGCGGTTAAAATTCAAAATAGCGGTCAAAATTGACCGCTATTTTGACCGCCATCTATATATATATATATACATACATATATATATATATATGAATTAAGCAATTCATCAGTTGGTACATGTATTAACATTTTCGCGAATATAGTTATTTGATCATATTGTATCGCTATACACTACATCTATACAATCATTTTATTATTAAATAAATATATTCGCGAAAAAGGTAATACATATACAATTGATGAATTGCTTAATTGCATTACCGGAGTTCCTTTCAGTCCAGTGTCACCAGTTAGTCCCTGAAATAAGCAAACATAATGGTAAACGTACTGTACTTTATTTCATGTCAAAGTTGTTTTATATCTAATTACAGACATAACTGTACGAATACTTCAAATACTATTGTGAACGTTGTGATAGCTCAGTGGTAGCGAGTTCACTTCAGATCCGGAGTTCGAGCCCAGCTGGAGCCGTTACGATTGTGCTCTTAGGCAAGGCACTTAAAACCCACATACACGACATTTTCTCTCTCCCTCATGGCGATGGATTCCACCAGGAATGAGGTCTCGAGAACGATTAATCTAATGTTGCAAGATATTGTTTCGCTATCGAGCTAAAATAAATTTACATACACTAAATATTATCAATTACATGACATCAATAAACGAATGCAATATTATTCGAATACAATTCTTTTTTGGCATAAAACATTTTACAATATTTATAGCCTAATGGTATAACATAACAGTATGTTAGTGAAAACAATAGAAATATCAAACACTGTTTTCTCAGAAGAGCATAGTATATAATTATGTATTATCTAAACGTAATTTTGCAAATTACAGAAACTTAGACAAAGAATAAATAATTCAAACGTAATTTAGGTGATATACTTCATATTTGCAAATTACAGAAACTTGGACAAAGAACAAATGATTTAGATGCTAATAACTAATTAAATGTATGTGGTTTTGGCAACTGCCAGTAATATGGTGCAATCTATTGCTTTCTAAGGTAATGCGGACAAACAAGTAAGAAGTGGTATTCATTTTCAGTTGTTCTCCTTGTACAGGATTTACAAAGTCGCTCGCACGTGGCGTATTATCATATTATATCAGTAATCATGAAATGTAACTGCACGCCACCAATAAAACACATGTACAAATGCATGCATGATGTTCATATTACATACCTGCTCTCCTTTCTCTCCTCCCATACCTTCTATACCCTGAAAAACAATGTGTATGTTACATAAAGATATATATAAGGATAAAGTTATATATTTAATGCAGACAAAAGACATACAGGTTAAACTCGGCAGAAAAGCCTTATGTTAATGTGAATATGCATTGCCAAGAAATCTATTTTATTGGAATGACACGATATTTTAACTTGAATATTTGACCACAAAATTGCAACTATTTAGTATTAAGGCTATCCATTCTGTAAATAACTATATTTTAGAATTGAATTTTAAACAATTATAATTGTGTTTTAGTATGTGTTTAAAACTATTAAGTGCCTTTATTAAGTGTCGTATGGCTGTATTACGGCCGGATATTGATTTATTTTATGCTTCTTATGCTATGACGTAACTGTATATATTGATAAATGACACTATAATAAGTGTATGTCTGTCTGTCTGTTTGGATTTTATTTTGGAAGTGTTATTGCATTAATACTAGGTTTAGGATTTTATTAGAAATATCGGCAAATACAATTGCCCTTGGCCAGTTAACAAATAAACGGTGAATATGGTCAATACATTATATACAATGAACATATACACGCCTTAGCATATTAAACCAGCATACATAAAGACTGTATATGAATAACATATTTGAATGCATACTCAAGAGGCATTTAAGCCAACAAGGGTTTCGTTTCTAATTTTAAAAGCATCAGTCACAAATTTTGCAATATTCCATAAGGTTGTCTTATTTCTAGACTACAGTAATGTCACAAATGTGTGCATATGCACATGATACCATACCACAGCTCCAGCGGGTCCGTCAACTCCCGGTTTCCCAGATGGGCCTAATGGTCCCTGAAATAACCAGTATAAGTTCATATATAATTGGCATTTATCTTATCATTACTACAAATACACATCAATGTGTTCAATGAAACACATATACATTGTGTGTTAAAGCTACTAGGAATTCTAGCTAGTCTTGCCATTTACTGACTGCGGAAAATAATATTGTCTGTAATGTTAAATTGTAACAGCAAACAGAAACTAACTTGACAATTATACCGTAATTATTTATTACGGACGTTCACACTAACAGAAGTGAATGTGCGGCTGTGTATTGTAGTGCAATGAGGCTCCCGAGGGGGCAGTTAAAATGAATAGAAATTGAAAACAAATATTATTTTAGTGAAAATCATTGGAAATCATAGGAGAAAAACATATACATATTTCGATGATCACGAGATGAAATAAAATCCTATCTTACACTAATAAACACAAATATCCTCTATATTTTAAATGTTTGCATCCAAACTGACAAATGTTATCGCGATGCTTTCGCAACACAAACATGATAACATCCAACACACTCATTCAAGATACGCCAAACAATTTGCACATAGCATCGCTCTGTAACACTACTCACTAGTTCGCCGCGGTTTCCTTTTGATCCTGGCGGTCCAGGGAGTCCAGTTTCTCCTTGAGGTCCCGAATCACCTGGCAGACCAGTCGGTCCAACACGACCATGATGACCCTATATTTCATAAAATGAGAGTATTACGAATATACATTTTTATTCTACCTTCATGTGTAATAGACCTTTTATGAGGCCATGGCGCTGTGTTTGTAATAATGGCCAAATACGGTCTGCTTATTCCCAATATGATGCTTGATTATACCGTCTCCGTAGCCTAGTGGTTAAGGTGTCCGCCTACGGAGCGGAAGGTTCAATGGTTCATTCTGATATGGCCGGTTGGTGAGCCGCCAGCTAGTTAAATAATGGTTACCGATTGCCTATCAGCCAGGCCTACAAGGATAAGATTCGGTAACTACTGATGTGCATAGAGAAGTGCCTCATAAGTCAGTAATGGATGGTCCGTTCAATAGGTGTGACACTATAATAAACAAAAAAATTACTTTACTTATACATTTGACCTCTATTAAGCAGCCACCTGTGATAAGAACCGCTTTCTGTGATTCAAATGGTTGGTTACTTAAGATAGGATTTACTTTATATAGGAATAGCTAATAAATACATTCAAACAACCAATTATACAGTACTCAGACGGATCTGTAGTCCAGTGGTTAACACGTTGGACTGGTAAACCAGGGATCGCAGGGTCGATCCCCTGTCTGACTCTAATAAAATTAACAGTCATTCAGATTGCACTTTAAATCGAGGTCTCGTATCGGTGCTTTACACCGTGCACGTACAAGAACCAGCGGAGTCTCTGGAATGGGTCAAAATCTAAAATGACTAATCTCTCCAGGAGGCGTCGCTCATATGGGCAACCTTTAGCGACGATAAATAAACGTAAAACACACATTATACTGTAATGAAATGCTTACACAAACTAGAGAACTTAGCAATACCTTTATTCCCTTGTGTCCTTGTTCACCCTTAGCTCCAATCACTCCTGCTGGTCCCTGTAACAAACCAGGTATCAGTCATGGATTAATTAAGTATTGTATATACCTATTGTAACATGTGGACAATGAATATATTGATAAACTAGTGGATATAACTCGAGAGACGCAACCCACCACGCTGGTATCATATTTAGAAACATATGTTTGAGTTCACAGTCACACTTCCGCTTCCGTTGTCCAGTGGTTAAGATCGCTGACTTGTAGAGCACTGTAACCTATCACCACTGATGGTTACTGTTTCAAGCCCCGCACATACCGATCTTCTTATATCTGCTTACGGTTGTTGATACACCACGTACTGGTTAACCGTTGGAGCCTGCCCAGGAAAGGTGCTGTTAGGCAAACTACCCGTCGCTCATATGGGCAAGCTGTAGCGACGTTAAATAAACTGTGGGATTAACAAAAAAAGCTGAGGACTTCGCTGACTGCCCTGACCACTGGCCTTGACTGCTTTATTCCAAAAATGGAATCAGATCCTCATCGATATATTCAGAAAGTTTCATCAACATCCATCAACAACATTTTCAGTTATTCTCTCCACATACAGACACAGCCAAAGCCAAAATATAATATAAGCCCAGTTACTGACGGCGGGGGTTAATAATGATGACAGTGCTTTAAATAACAGTGCTGGTATGCAGGGGTCATATGGGCATCTCGGTCGCTCCAGGGTGTGGCCATACATCCACTTCCGTATAGCAGCGATGCTGGAGCGTGTGTCCCGTGTTGCAAGGTCGACGATCAGAATATCCCAGTATTCTACGTTGCTGCTGCTGCGAGGTGTGGCCCGACCGCGACGTGGACGCCGTGAGGAGTTCGGCCGGGACACACATAATGTCATCGTTTCAACATTTGTAACGCATTATAGAAGAAGCTTTCGGTGATTATCCTGTTCATGCATGTTGCAATGTCATGATGTTTATCTGTAAATGTATTTATTTATTTGCAATAAACTATGTTTAAACACAATATGCATGTCCAACATAGCGTGTCGGTATAAGCAGGATTGTAAAATCAATACTCACAATCAATCCTGGTTCACCCTCAGATCCTGGGGACCCTGGGGGCCCAGCCTCTCCCTAAAATATAAAATGAACAACATGTTTATTCAATTGTTTTCTCTCGAAGGTCTAATACACATAAGGATAATAGAAACAGACCAACTATGCAATACGTCGGTACAGCATGATAATATACATATAATAACAATATACAATTAAATGTGGAAGTCGTGGTGATATTGCAGTGGTAGCGCGTTCGCTTCAGGTGCGAAATGCCTCGGGTTCTAGCCCCACTGGACCCGTTACGATTGTGCATTAGGCAATACCTTAAATTCCATGTTGCCTCTTCTCTCTCCTTCGTGGCGATGGATTCCATCAGGAATGCGGTCTCGATAGTGATTATATGAACTTGCAATCGAGCTAAAGTAATTTGTATAAACCAATACAATTCGATAGCGTCGTCGGGCAACAGCTCCAAAGTCATTACCAATACCTCGGGACAATAGTTTTGACTGTGCCCCAAAACACATATGAAATAATTGCTTTATTACCTGACATACGATGTCAATGCTATTTCACAATTCGTTGTGTTTTTATTGATTAGGTTAGTTTGAGGAGCATTTATAATAATGGATAGTAAAATGTAATTTGTTTTGAATAACACAATTAAGCAACATAATAATGTCTGAAATAAACAATTGTATATTTCCTTTTTAACCACTCTGTGACTGACTGAATTTACTTATAACTGCCTTTTTACAACAAAACAAATACAACACAAAATTGGGTTAAAACACGTCAAACAACGGAGCATAATCGACAAAATCAGTAAAAAAATAACGAATGAACATTTATATAGTATATTAGGTAATAGTGTGTCTATGTTGTTATCTTTTATTCTAACATGACTCGATATTTTGTTCCTTCAAACAATGAACAAATCTACTGCATAAACCGCTGCTACAGCAGGTCTATTTTATAGCTGTTGAATTTTGCTCCCCCGTAAGACTTATTTATGAATGAAAATCACGTGATGTAAATAAGTCGTAGTAAACTGAATCTCGGAAATTGAATACAGCGATTGGGCAGGATGTGTAGTGTTAATAACAAGCCATACAGGAAATATATTGTTGATACCTGGAGGATTATTTTCAGTACCAATAGAGTACAGATGGTATTTTAGACTGAGGTATTTCAGCCAAATAACATACAAGGAACAAAATAACTCACACATGTATTCGTTTGTAGCATTATATTGCGTCATGTTAGAATGGGAATACATTTGTCTAGCTGTTGTTCATCGGTAAATGAAACACTGTGTGTCGTTCTGATGCGTAGGAATTAAACACTTAGGAATATAGGTAATTGAAGCTTGCGAAACATAGTCGTGAATTTAATGCAATTGTTCAAGGGCATACGTTCAGAAATCAGACAACTTACAACATTAGTAAGCTAACTTTATAATTATTTATTAACAATGCACTGATTGAGTCTTACACCACCCTATCAATGAAATGGAAACATGCAGTATATTTGGTTTAAACATATTTATTCATTCATAATGTACAGTACATATATATTGTATAACGGATTTAATTGAAAGCTTAAAGCTATTGAGATTATATTTGAATATGCTACCTACGTTTTGTCCGGGAGATCCCGGTAACCCCGCAGTTCCAGGTTTTCCTCGGCCACCCTTCAATTAAAAACTGCATAGATAATGTACTATTGTGACTTACACTCATCAGTATTAACATAGCATCTAAGCATATAAAAGTTGAATATTAAATATAGAAGCTGACAATTACATATGGAAGCTGAGAATACAGTATGGAAGCTGAGAATGAAATATTGAAGCTGAAAATGAAACATGGAAGCTGAGAATGAAATACGGATGCTGAGAATGAAATACGGATACTGAGAATGAAATACGGATGCTGAGAATGAAATACGGATGCTGAGAATGAAATACGGATGCTGAGAATGAAATTCGGATGCTGAAATACGGATGCTGAGAATGAAATTCGGATGCTGAGAATGAAATTCGGATGCTGTGAATGAAATTCGGATGCTGAGAATGAACTTCGGATGCTGTGAATGAAATACGGATGCTGAGAATGGCATACATGGAAGCTGAGAATGAATTATGGAGACTGAGAATATAGTACCACGTGCATCGATAATGGGCGTATGAACACTTGGGCAGTGTGTGTGTAAGATACCGGCCTGCAAGCGAGAGGTCCCGGTGTCTAGCTCTGTGTTGTCTGCATATTTTATATCACCGTGACACATATTGAGCGCCAAAAGCCAATTGAAACGTCATCAGCAGTATGCCACTATCTACATTGATCATGATCAATCGAAGAGTGACATAATCATGACCGATAACTTTAGAGCTGACACACCAAGACTCTAATTTAAGCATATGGGGCTCTCGTGTTGTTAGAAACTCTAATGATCACCGTAGACAGCAGCAACACGGCTCCGGCAGTAGCCAGTCTACCGCACGCGGTGGTCGCCAGGACAACATCAGTCATCGTGGCGGTAATGTACACAACGGTAACTCAAGTGCCTAGTCTACTAACACTAGTGACAATGGAGCCGGTAATAGAGGTAGACAGTCGTCCAACAACTGGACAAGGGCCCAGGGTGGTAACAACAATCGTTCCTCTGGTCGTAACAGCAGATACCATAGCTAGGTCGTTGCCGGGTTTTGGAACGTTCCTGATTGGAAGGCGGCTAGTGATAGTGACACTTTTATTCTTAGAACTGCTTATATCGAACACTTGGATCTCGACATTATTGGCATTGCCGAGAGCCACCTTACACAGAACGAACAGCTTCATGTACCTGGGTACCAATGGTTTGGTCATAACCGCCAGCTAATTCATAGGCACGCTAGGTGTGGTTCAGGTGGCGTTGGGTGTTTGATTAAAAACGAACTATGTGACCAATTCCATATATCGATCCTGAATGACTCTGTGGAAGGCATCCTGTGGCTTAAGCTCGTGCATAAGTTTTCTGGTGTAACGCTTCTGCCATGTGTGTGCTACCTTCCACCAGAAAACTCATCCCGTCCCTGTTCACGCTTTTTATGACAGTTTGTTAACTGATTTTTATCTATACCAAAATGATGGGCTGGTGTTTATATGTGGTGATGTTAATGGACGATGTGGAACTCTTGATGATTACATTGCTGGAGTCGATGATATACGTCCTCGATGCATAGTAGATTCTAAATGTAACCAGTATGGTGAGTTACTAATTGACTTCTTGATAAACACTAATATGTGCATGCTAAATGGGCGTTTTGATACTGACCATACTGGGTTTACGTCTGTGCCTGTAAAGGGCTCCGCTGTTGTAGATTATTGTATCACGCATGACGTATGACTCTCTATCATGTTTTTCAAAGTTTAAAGTAGTAAATGTATATGATATGATAGGTGCTATTTACCAATTACCTCAATTTACGTCTGCTGGTGCACCAGATCACGGCATACTTCTTTGGAATATAGATGTTGTTACTGTGATGCATACTGCTGATACTAACAGTAGCAAGGGGTATTATGACAAGTTTGAACTGAACCATATACCAGAGTCATTTATGACGTCATCAGAAAATATTATGTCCGTGAATGATACAATCCATAAGCTGGAAAATTGTACTCATACCCAATCTGATATAGATGCAGTATATAATGAGTGGTGTGGTATTTTAACCAGTAATATGTCTAAGCACATTCCACATAAGAAATGTCCGAACTAATTTAATATTAATAAGAAAAGGCGTACTGGTAAACCATGGTGGAATGATGCATTGACAGAATTGTGGTCTGACTTGTGTATATCTGAACGTAATTGGCTTAAATGTAATGTTCATAGTAATAAATCAAATCTTAAATCCATATATGTAAATAAACGTAAATTGTTTGATAGAGATGTGCAAAGAGCTAAACACACATATTGGTATCATACCCAAGAGCAAATATTGAATGACTAACATCGACGAATCAACGTTTTGGAAACGTATTGGAAATGTGGGTGTTAGAAGTCATACTAAGTGTATACCTATGGAAAATTTTAAATGATGATGGCTCAACCACGACTAGCATAGACGCCGTCCTTGATCGTTGGAAGGTTTTTAGTAGATTGTTTAATGCTGGTTTCGAAAATCCTGACCTAAACCATGTTGACAATACGGGTAGTATGCCGATAGATGACACAGTTCCTAATATCTTCAATGAACGTATATCTATTTTAGAAGTTAAAACTGCTGTATGTCGAGCTAATCGTGGTAAAGCGTGAGGTTTTGAAAAATGATGGTTCTATTGCATTTTTATATGTTTTGTTTAATATGTGTTTTAGTAATGGAACAATGCCTTCGATATGGGGTAAATATGTTATTAACCGAAGGCATCCTCCAGTGATCCTCGTGACCCTTTATCTTATAGAGGCATATCTCTTGCATCATCTATGTATAAACTGCATTGTTCTATAATAAATGAAAGGTTATCAAAATGGGCCGAAGATAATAATAACATTGTGGATGAACAGAATGGGTTTCGTAAGGAACGTAGCACTGTAGATAATATTTCGTCTTTAACAAATGTAATTGAAACTCGTAACAAGTTAAATAAGTCAACATTTTGCGTGTTCATAGACCTCAAAAAGATTCTATTAATAGATGTAAGTTATTGACGCGTTTAACAGATATAGGAATATCTGGACAACTTCTATTGTCTGCTAAATCATTGCATTCATCAATATCTGCATGTGTGAGAGTCAATAATTATTACAGATTGGTTTGAAGTAAAATGTGGATTACGTCAGGGTTGCATATTGTCTCCTTTGCTGTTTAATTTATACATCAATGACCTTGCTCTATTTTTAAAATCTCCAGGTAAAGGTATTGTTTGTGACAATGATAACATATGTATATTGATGTATGCAGATGATATAGTTTTGTTGGCTGATACTACTGAAGATTTACAGGTTTTACTAAATATGTTGAATAATTGGTGTAAATCAAATAGTATGAATATTAATGTGAGTAAATGTAACGTAATGGACTTCCGCAATCATTCAGTTAACAAAACGAATGTAATATTTAAATGTGGTGAAGATGTAATTTCACTATCCGATATTTATATGCACATAGGAATGTTACTACATGAACATCTTGATTATGCTAAGACAGCTAAATATGTGTCACAGAGTGCAAGTCGTGCACTGGGTCTATTGCTATCCAAATGCAAATTGGCGGGAAGTTTTACTTCTGCTGTTTTTACTAAATTGTTTGATGCATTAGTATGGCCTGTAATTTATTACAGTGCTTGCATATGGGGAGTTACACGATACTCTTGTATTGAATCGGTACAAAATCGTGCCATGAGATTTTTTCTTGGTGTTGGAAAGTACACTCCCAATACTGCATTGCATGGGGAAATGGGTTGGAAACCGGCTTATATTAAGCCATTAAATATTACACCAGGCTTTCCTGTACACACGAGTGTCGTATTAATAAACGCATTCCACTTTGGGCAGCAGCGTCTGCAGGCTCCGGTTGTAAAAATTGGTTTTATACAAAAGAGTGTAATTTAAATGAATCCTGTGACATATCCCAACCTATTTCTGCATCTCTGAATAATAACAGTATAAGTGAACGTAGGTCTTTATATCAACTAAACTGGTTAGAACAAATTAACAATCCAGTTGGACCATCCAATAAGGGAGGTAACAAACTTAGAAGTTATTGTATGTTCAAAACTACCTTAGAAACTGAAATGTATTGTAAAATGATACTACACCCTTCTCACAGAGCTGCGCTCGCAAAGTTTAGATGCGGGGTCGCACCTCTTAGGTTAGAGACTGGGAGGTATGAGAATATTCCCATTGAAAATAGATTGTGTCCATATTGTAAAACTTTTGTTGAAACTGAAACACATGCTTTGCTGGATTGCTGTCTGTATACTGATATAAGGCTGGTTTTGTGTTACAAACAACACGTATTGATACAATTTGTGATAGTTTTAATGCACATGAAAAGTTTGTATTCTTAATATCCAACCAGGAAATGATAAGGTATAGTGCCAAAACCTGTTTTAATATCTTAAAACTAGACAATTCTTTATGTGTAAATAATGTCATGTTCTTTTGTAAGTTTGAAATGATTTTTATCACCGCTATATGGATGCTGCTAATCAAGTCACCATTGATCTGATCAGTGGAAGTCGTGATAGCGCAGTGGATGCGCGTTCGCTTCAGGTGCGAAAGGTCCGGAGTTCGAGCCCCACTGGAGCCGTTACGATTGTGCCCTTAGGCAAGGTATTTAAATTCCACGTTGCCTCTTCTCTCTCCCTCGTGGCGATGGATTCCATCAGGAATGAGGTCTCGAGAGTGATTTATATAAGTTGAAAAAACTTGTTTCGCAATCGAGCTAAAATAAATTTGTATAAACTAAGGGTGATACCTGGTATTCTAAACTATTTTTAACAAGTGCATGCTAGTGCCTATATTGATAATTCGGAGTCTTACCCCCTCCTAGTTTTATTGCAGTTTTTTTAATTAGGAGATTAGCAACGTTCATATAGATTTATCGGTTTTAGATGTGTACATAGTTATAGTTATAAATGATAGACTCTATCCTAAAATACTAATTGTGATATAATTTATGTGTATCTAGAAGCATTATTATAACGTCTCTTATAATTCTTCCAGAATGGCAATGTATATTTTATAGTGATAATTTCTTTTAAACATGTCTGTAATATTGTATTATACATTGATGAGACGAACATAAAGATCTACTACTACTACTACTGCTGCTGCTGCTGCTACTGCTACTGCTACTGCTACTGCTACTACTACTACTACTACTACTACTACTACTACTATTGCGGGATGTGGCAGTACTGATTGTTGCATCCGATGACGTCACAGTGTATATGTAATCTAATGTGCACTGTTATTTGTCACGGTACGACTTGCCCACAATTGGAACGATTGTGTGACTAGCTCAGTCAGTTGATAACTAACCCAGTACACGACAGGGAATATTCGTGTTATTGGCTGTCCGCATAGGTGCTGTCCATGTTACATATGCCTATATATATAACACGATATATGAAGCTGGCATTAAGTTGGAGGTACTGATCTCTATTAGTCATAGATAGGTTGTAATAATAGTTGTCATTTGATGTTTGTATTAGAGCAACCGTGAACCATTTGGATGCTATCAGAGCAACCGTGAACCATTTGGATGCTATCAGTGAACATATCAGTCAAAGATCTCATGTAATTCACATGTCTACGTCCCCGAGAGGGGTTCGACATAAACGGAAGATAATTTCACTAGAACTATGTCGTAATGATACAACTCTAGACATATTTCCAGAGTTTTCAGTCACAAATAAGAAAACAAAACATTAATATATATGTAATGAGTTGTGGTCTGCTACAATTATTTGATCTATATATAGCCTTTATTTTACCCAGCATGCCCATATGCTTAAACGTCATAGAGCCAGATCAGACGGCATGGAACGTCCACATAACTCTATGCTGTTTGTTATTTAAACTATTTTTGGATAGTTGAGCTTAAACATTTTGTTGGTTATCAACTAACATATATTCTGAATTCAGGCGACGTGTTGCGTTGCGGCTGAACGGGATCTATGTTGTTTGTACATTCCTTCCAATTTATTCAGCATTTTAAGGATTAAGGAAGTTTCATAAAACTGCCGAGGAAGGAATTAATAAAATATATAAGATATTCTTACGGATGGTCCAGTTGTGCCGGGCTGACCATTGGGCCCTAGTGGTCCTCTATTCCCTCTACTTCCCTGTTCTCCAGCAGATCCCTGAACACCAGGCATCCCCTGTGGTCCCTGTTTACCATTCTGACCTGGAGGACCCGGGTCACCTGGAATTCCAACTGGTCCCTATTTGTAAAATGAATAAACTATTTAGCAATGTATTTTAAAGGTTGGATACGAATGCTCTATAGTGAGATTATACTGTATAATTATATAACTTACATTTCGGTTGTCCGATTAGCGCAGCGGTTAACGTGCTCGCTTATCATCGCAGTGGTTAACCGGGTTAACCCGGGCTGCATTGGTGAGAAGCGAGCGCGCTAACCATTGCGCTAATCGGACAGCCATTTGAGAGTAAGAAATACAAGTTGTTAAAGCTTGTTTCACAATCGGTGTAAAATAAAGTGTGTTTTTTAGTTACATTTTATTGGTTACAAACAACAAATACATATATATATATATATTGACTTGCCATGTGTTGGTAATCACTACAAACTGCTAGTCTAGATCAATCAAAAGTAATTGCTTAAAATATATACGCGGTACAAATACGGAATTATATAATGAACATAATTTCTGCAGGGGCGTCCCAGTGTATCGAACCCAGGGGATCATGAGTTTATAACCACACCCACCATGCTAATATTAACAATCATTCACACGGAATTATAAAGAGCTAGACAGGATTTACTTTTCGAAAGTTTTATTTAGCCATATACAACATGTTTGTAGCCCATACCATTGGTCCTGTAGGTCCCAATTTGCCTACATTGCCGTCATGTCCTGATTCACCCTTTTGTCCTACTGGCCCTGGAGATCCCGGGGTACCTGGTGGTCCGAATTCACCCTGCAAACCGGAAAATAAATATACATAAATGTCTTCATTACAAACACAAATGTACTACATATCAAATTCCTTATCCTTACCTAAATTAAGCTGTGTAAAAAGATACAACAGAGAACAGACATAAAGTTGTTGTATATTATACAGTACCATCATTATACCAATTCATAATTATTATGAAAACTTCAAAATACTTATATGCTCCACTATGCAGTGAATACAATCAAACCTGTGTTAGTGGTCACCTCTATTAAACAGCCAACCTGTATTAAGCAGCCACATTTCAGATTCCAAATACATTGCTTTATTATACATGTGACCGCTATTAAGCAGCCACCTGTGCTAAGCAGATATTTTGGTAATTCCCGTGGGTGGCTGCTTAAGACACGGTTGACTGTATTATCATATTGATGACAACTGAATTATACTAAGAGGATATTTGTTTTGGTTTAACATATTTATTCCACTATATACATTCACAAAACAATACAATGTCATATACACGACATCAGAGAAGTAAGTATATAGGAAAGGATTAAAACGGAAGCAGACCTTACATAGTTTCTTTCCTTGCAGTTCGAAATACACCGGTGGCGACCTTCAATCAATTTAACAGCAAGCAAGTCAATTTTACACAGTAATATATTGGACATTGTGGAAATAATACATATATATATACCAAGTGTGAATATTGCATAGAAATGACAGAAATGAAATACCGGCATGAATGCAGAAGAAAGACAAGATGTTTGGGAAGGTAGCGCATGCAGGCAGTATGTTTCAGTGTATAGTCGAATTATAGTTCATCAAATGAACATTTTAGAAGCATTATTATCACGAGTGGTGCCAGCAGGTTATGTAAACAAAAACATTTATTTTTTATTTTTAAGCAATGGAAGTGGACTCACCGAGTGGCCCTTTGTACCATCAATACCGTGTGGGCCTCGTGGGCCAGCTTCACCCTGGAGTCCTTCACGCCCCTCATCTCCAGGAGCACCTAGAGGTCCCGGTGGCCCCTGGAACCGAATGAGAATATAATAATAAAACAATACACGCTCTACTCATATCCCAAGAATTATCTGCAAAGAAAACAAATACACGCACTCAAAGATGAAAGTGTGTCAATTGATCGTGTATGTATGTTGCATTTAATGTAACACCCCTTGCGGAGACCTAGACATGTTTTCCTGGGCAAGCTTAGCCGATCTAAGCGGATAACCAGCTTAGCCGATCTAAGCGGATAACCAGTACTAAGCAATGTGTGTGAGGTGCCTTGTGCAATGACTATACATTCGTGGCCTGACCGAGTATCGAACCGCGGACCGTTCGATTCCAAATAATCCAACGCTCTACCACTGTACCATGGACGCCACAACGTGCATATGCTTATCATGGAAATTTTGGTCATGTTATCATAAGACTGTTTTAATAAATAATGGAAATTGTTATAGTCGCTTACATCAATTCCGTCCAAGCCTGGTTTACCTGGCGCCCCTGCGATACCATGGTCTCCCTTGGGTCCCATTTGACCTTCAGATCCCGGGCCGCCAGGTAAACCGCTTGACCCAGCAGAGCCAGTGGGTCCAATCGCGCCTTGTGGTCCGGGGGCTCCTGGGGGCCCTAATAAACCGCCATCTCCTTGTTCTCCCTTTGGTCCTGGTGAACCTGGGGTACCCTGCAAACCTGTGTTTCCGGTAGGTCCTTGTGTACCAAGTGGTCCCCCGGATCCCTAGAAAAATTGTAAATTAAGTGAATTAGTATGTTTACAGATGTATTATTTACATGTATATACATATTGTGCTTTCAAAGTAAAGTAATAATACCGTTGGAACATTATACTACTGTATAGGTAAGGCAATATACGATAGCGTATATGTACTGTGGTTTATTATAAGTTATACCTGACTTACCTATAATGCAATAGTGTATCGACTGTTTGCTTACAACCGTTATTACTTTATTTTGAAAGCACAGTATCTATCGCATTTGCGATTGACCCATATCAGTCTTAAAACACTGTCGTGACGTCATCCCTTTGTCAAAAGGCCAGAGTAGTATGTTAAATTATACGCGTATATGAAAGAAATTAACACTTTCAAATAGTAGTAGTTATATAAGTAGGTGTTTTAAGCAAGATATAAGCCTCAAACGGATCCAATATGTACTGTCACAATAGTTTACATATTGGATCGTTTTCGGCTTATATCCTATACATAATGGATGATAATCACTTACAATGGATGCGGTGTAATAATTGTTAATATTTAATCATACTTTCAGAATTAACATAAAGCACCGATACAGCACCGATGAAAGATACCTGCGCATAACACGTGCGCATGTCACATGCTCAGCTCATGGATATTCATTCCTCCATTGCCTAGATCAACAATAATACCATATAATGTAGTAGAACTGTTTAAACATTTTGTATCCTTGGTGCATATACTGGACATGTTTAATTAATTATGCTCAGCACTAATCTGTCCTATACATTTTCCAATTCGTTTCGGAAAGGTTTATAATCTGAATACATTTTGGGCAACGTCTATAAACGGTGCTACATTATCTGTTTTATGAACAAGTATTTATTAGTTTAATTGCATATATAGTGTACATTGAACTGCACTTTCTATGGTGATTTATTGCGAAAGCATTAACCCTTTGAACGCTAGCGGCAGCTACATTCACCGTCTGATCAAGCGCTATGCTGTTTGCAATTCGGGTAGTGGAGTAGGCTATGTTGTTTGCAAATGTGATTTTATTTACTCTGCAGACAAAGTGTTAATACTGACAATATATTAAATAATACCATATAATTTAGTAGAACTGTTTAAACATTTTGTATCCTTGGTGCACATACTTGGCATGTTTAGTTAATTAATTTTTCATTTCGTTTCGGAACGGCTTATTATCTGAATACGTTTTGGGCAACGGTGCTACATTATCTGTTTTATGAACAAGTTTTTATTATTTGAATTGCATATACATGTATATAGTGTACATTGCACTGAACATTGTACAGGGATGTTTTATGAAAGCATTAACCCGTTGAACGCTAGCGGCAGATACATTTATCCTCTGATCAGGCGATATGCTGTTTGCAAATCGGGTAGTGGAGTATGTTGTTTGCTAATGTGATTTTATTTATTTTATTTACTCAGCAGACAAAGTGTTAACACTGACAATATATTAAATGATGGGAACCAAGAACGCTAAGCATTGATACATCTTAATCCAAAGGTTCAGCTCTTAATTGGGAACCATGAATGGAAATCTCTCAAAATGTGATGTAAAATCTTCTACACCTTCACACATCTGCCAACTTTGATAGAGTTTATGTGGTTAGTCAAATGATTAACTCTTTCATCGCCGAATAAATTCAAAGCAATTTGCAAACAACATAGATCCAGATCAGCCGCTGCGTAACGCCGCTTCGTGTTCATCAGCTCCATTGTCTGAAGAGCAATCAGCATATAGTATTTGCTAATATTTGTTTGACCTTTTCCTATCAAGTTGGCAACGTAATACTGCTTTTGAAGCGTTAGAGGGTTGTATTGTTACCCTGTGGACATATTCCATATTCACTATTAAAGTTTAGTATACAAAAGTTGATACTGTACCTTATTTCCTGATGGTCCCTGAATACCCTGTATCCCTGGCTCTCCCGGATGACCCTGTCAACAAATAACATACGGTTTAATAATAGCTAAGATAAGAAATGGTGAATAATCGAACGTGTGATGTCATCAGACTACATTTCGTCATATATTCAGCGGTATTATGATACAGTTTGGAATAATGAGTATCGTGTAATCTTAACTCGCTAAGACTTACGTTTAGATCTTCAGATAGGATAAATAAAATATTAGAAGCTTAGCAATAATAGTTCATTCGCGGCACTTTCTAAATATGTGTTTTCCTAGCTCAACATGACGTTAATTATGGTAACGTTACTATGTATGTAGCTCTAACTGTTGCGTAGTTTATTGTATCCCGGTTCGACCGAGAATCAGTTTATAGTATGTTTTTTTTAAAGGTTTATTAAAAAAACTATCTGATAGGTCTAGCAAATGTTGTTTAATTCCCGCATTCGGCGTAAAAGTTTAAACACCGTCGCCTGGTTTACGCTTGGTTAATTGTTTAAAAAGATAATAGAGTTTTACTTTAATTTGTTGTTAGGAACATCTAAGTTTTTTCATGAAAATGTTTTGTAAACCTGCATTAATTTAGTCCCACAGTCTACTATCAATTTCAAAATAGATAATTTCAGTCGAATTTGTTTACTTTTTGTTCATTTTGTCATATGAAAAATGTCTGTGATTTAAGAATGTATAGTTAACAACAACAAAACTTGTCCCCTTAAAAATAGGTCGTGTTAATACTCTGATGTTATATTTCACACTAATCCAATTGACACCAACTACATTTGAAGACATGCATGCCCCGAGGTTATAAAACTTTTCTCAGATCTCAAACTCGAGTTCAAGTGATCTGATTGGTTGATTCTGAGTGTTACTGTCAGGTGAACCAATCAGACGATTGAGACAGAGTTTTGAGATTGGAGAAAAGTTGTATAACCTCCAGGCCTGCATTTTGTATGTAACATTTGTAACCCTAACACGTAAATATCATACCACAACCATACTACAAACTATTGTAAAACACTAGAATTTCACAAACATTTTATTTTCTCGATTTTAACGATTTTGAACATTTTCAATTAATTATCGGAGTTTTGAATTTTAATTAATTAGCGGAGTTTGCATTTTAATTAAATAGCGGAATTTTATATTCTCGCATCAGTGATGTAAAATGAGAAAGTAGATCTGCTTAAATCGGTTATTTTTAATTGTATTGACAATAAAAATATTAATAAAATGTAAATAGTTTCGGATATAACTCTAAATTCGGATACGTTATTATTCACGGTAATCAAGAATTCGCGGTCAACTTAGATCGCGAAATTTGCGAAATATAAATGCTCGCGAACTCATAGGGTTCTACAGCATAGACAAGAGACAAGATAAAAAGTTAAAATACAAAGAACAGAGTGAGCACACTAAGACTAATAGATACCAACCACTGGTCCGATGAGACCGTGTAGCCCTGGGGTGCCTTGTGATCCAGGTGGTCCCTAAAACGAAATAAAATGTGGATACATACATTATGAGCATTATATTTTAATTTTTCAGTAAAACTTATACCCTTTTATGTTAATTAAAATAATCTACATTTCGATTCCTAATGCGAAGTAAAGTTAATGTTTAGTTTCTCAGCTGTATCTGAGTTTTTCCGGCCGCATTGCAAATGTTTATTGGTACAATTTGGCGATTATAGAGTTTTGAACAACAAAAAAATGGCCTGAGAAATTGTTTAAGCAGCCCGTTAATTATATTCATTGCGTGTTACTAAAGAAACATGGTGAATACAAAATACATTAATTCTCTTTGTATTTTGTTTGTAGATCTCTAATCACATTGGTATGAACGTATGTGTTTTGTGTGTTTGTAAGCTGTATTAATTTATTCTTCACCTGCATTCCAAACTCGCCTTTTGCACCTCGATCCCCTGGTAGTCCTAGGTCTCCCTGAAATAGACGCATGTACAGTACTGTACTGATATACACAATATAATATGTCAACAATATAATATGGATGCTATAGAAACCGAGTACCATTAAAAAAAATTATTAATGACATGTCAAAAATACTGGAATACACGTAACATATATTTACAAAATACCGAACTTAGACAGCAGAGACATATCCAGGGGAAATTTCTCGTGATACTCAAACATCACTTAATTTCCAGAGTGATGATTTTTCATCTCATTAATTGCCTATTACATTGCACACGCACCTATCTTCATTTTACACCACACCACAGGTATAAGGAAATTGCACAAGTTGGAATTCAGTTTTTCTGGAATACACGTATGATACTTAATTTCCAGTGATGATTTTTCATCTCATTATTCTTCATTTTACACCACACCACAGGTATAAGGACCGGGAAGTAGGTGATATGGTACGGTTGACGCCAGATCGGACAGGTGGATTTTTCTCCGGGTACTCTGGTTTCCTCCCACACAATCGTTGTAAATTAAATAGTTAAACTTTATCCATGCAAGTATAAGGAAATTGCACCAGTTTTTCAACATTTTCAGGGGGAGAATGCCCCCCGGACAACCCTAAGATAAGTGTAATTTGTGCAAAATGGACTTAACATATTCGGGTACAACATCAAATCTGAATAACCACTTGAAAAACAAACACCCTTCAACGGAAAGCAGTTCATATGACTCTAAAAAGCAAGTGCCAATGACTTCATTTGTGAAAACTCCCAGGAAATGTACCGCTAGTGAGAGCGAGCGTATTACTCAGGCAATAGCAGATATGATTGTTAGCGATTATTTGCCTCTAAGTTTCGTTGAAGGAGATGGATTTCGTCACCTAATGGAAATTGTTGCTCCGGAATTTAAAGTGCCATCAGTGGTGAACTTGTGCGACGATTTCAGCCGTCGTCGCTTGGTGCCGCCAAGTCAACACCCATGCTAGCGTATCTACTAGATTCGCGCTACAAACGTCTCCCGTTTCTCACCAATGAACAACGTCAGATCGCCGAGGAAACACGGGAAGCCTACGTGGAGGAAGTACCATTGAAACTGTCTTCACGAGACGCTAATTTACAGGAAGAAGATATGACGTAGGACATAAAACAGAAAGTAGATTAATTGTGAAAATTTATGTGTTTGAGATATTTTGAGTTTTTCACAGAATTATATCGAATATCCGAATATTCGAATACCTTCCCGACCGAATATTCGAATACCTAAATCGCTATTCGTTGCCATCCCTAGTTTTTACTGATGTAGTATCGCTTTAAGTACTAGAAAAGACTTGTTTACAAATGTAATACCCTGTCTCCATCCATGCCGGGAGGTCCCGAAGGCCCTGTTGGCCCTTGATGACCCTGAAAAGAAAAATGTCATGGTGAATTTCGCACATTATATTCAGATATTTAGATTCACTACGCATGCGCATTGTAAGTATACATTATTTCAGGAGGCACGTACGGGCAACTGATAGAACAATCAACCTTCTGCAAGCCAACTGGATAGATTCCTCACATTATATCATTCGACACACACATTGTCATTCAAACCAGCTGCGGCGGTGAGGGGTAAGTGATGTTAATTCTACGATCTTAAGCACTTGGCAACGTAGGCCTTATTAAAGCTCTGCTACAGCTATTTGAATAGTGTGCATAACACTGAAATAGTTTTGGATGATACGTCTGCATCAACACTGTTATGTAGAATAGTAGTGTGTTTGATGCATTGAATAAAGGTACCATATGGAAGTGTAATCTATATGTGTTATATAGTTGCTACTTGCCCTTGGGCCGTCTGGTCCCTGACCGCCTGCATCACCCGAAAGACCATCAATACCCTGAAACATTTAAATATATAATATTGTTTTCTATTATCATACGCTACACATAAACATTACATATATTGAAACTGGGAGGTATGATACAACGACTTTGTAAATTATGTACCATGAGATAAATTGACAATGAATACCACTTCTTAATGAGGAACATCGGTCAGTCACTGCCCCTGAATACTCCCTAAAAGTAGATAGGTCCCATTAAGTGTTTCCCTCTGTTTTGATCGTTTTAATCGTTGTTTCCTTTGCACAATATGGTAGCAATGTCATTCTACTATCGCTTCTTGTGATTATTAAATTACTATATCTCGACAGATCTCGTACAGTATATGCAACGGGTACTTATTTCTAAAAGAATGTTTTCAGTTGATTAACAGGATTTGGATATAATCACATTTATCGTACCGCAACATCTGGTTATGGTACAACAGTAAGCGCAAAGGATTCTAACGGACCTATTCACATTTTGGAATAAATCAGACTTTATCTACCAAGGGAGGTAATAGAAAATTAGAGATGTCTCTCATTACTTGTCCTCATTACTGATATCTCAGAAAGATATAGTTTGCACCGTATTACTGCCATTAAAAAACATCACATAAATGTGATCAGTTATTGCCATCTACATCTTAGAATAATATTTGTTCTTTGTCACAGTTTTTGTATTTTGCAAATAGGAAGTGTATCACTTATATTCAGTTTCATAATATCGTATGTGTTATATATAAGTTATCATATAACTTGTTGTTACTAGGTAACTGCATATTTCTACTGTAATGTTGTTAAATATTAATTTACTTTTATAGAAAAAACAATGTTTAAAATTTCTATTATTTTCTGTGTAATACTATTATACATGTATTATACTATTAGGCTATGCATATTTTATTCGTAATCGTATATATAGAAGAAACTGCACTATTAATCAAGCATAGTTACATTCTTTCAATGCAACGAGAGACATCGGTCAGTTACTGCATCTGAATACTCTCTAAAAGTACATGTATATGCGACATCTGTGATTAAATGGTTTCCTCTGTTTTTATCGTTGTTTCCTTTGTACAACATGTTATCAATTGTAATCCGCTTTCTCATCTTATAATTATATAAATTACTATATTTCGATAGATATCCTACAGTATATCCAAATGGTTATTTATCTCTAAACAAATTCTCTTATTTAACATATGATTTTACATTCACATTATCATACAACAACATCTGTAAGGGAACAACAGTAATAATAAAGGATTCCAACTGAAAGGACCGATATACATTTCGGGATCAATCGGATTTTATATGCCAAGGGACGTAATAAAAAAAACGTCAGCGATGTCGATTATTAACAGCTTTGTGAAGCAAACTGTACATCCGGGTAATGTACATTTTTGAAAATAGCAGATTTAGGACTATCAACAATAGCGCTTACATTGATGCATGAAGATAAATCCAACAAGCATTTAGCTATCATTTGAACCCACTTGTATTTATTGTGCACATAATATTTGTTGTAAACTATGGTATATAATGTCGTTAAATATGCTTAAACCAAATTGATTTATATTAAATTTTCTTACCATATCTCCTTTTGTACCACGGCCTCCTTCATAGCCAACTGGTCCTAATGGTCCCTAAAAGATGACAAAATAATGCACACAGTCAGCTACAATATATTCCAAAGAAAATGTACAAAAATGTACAAAAATGAATGTACAAGAAATGCATATTACTAAAGAGTGCGATAACGAAATAAATTGGGAGAACTACTTTAATTTCATAGTTTGAATTCGTGGTAAAATAAGACTAAATGCTTGAATATTATTATATGAAGTACTTGCATATACACCGATGAAAGGGTGATTGGTACATTAAGCTTAAACAAAATAGAACAACAAACATTCCCAACCAGTTGGATAGCGTCGTAAAATTAAATAGTTTGATATCTGTGGTGGAATTCGAACTAGTGTTGAGGGGTCAGTGAGGCCCCTTATTTATATATTTTGCGTACAGAACACATTGGTATATTGTGGCCCGACATCTACCTCACGGTCCCGCAAGTGCCGTGCATTCAGACACTGACGTAGTTCTCCGGGAGTATGACGCGTTTACCCGGCATTTGTTGAGTAACACGACATTTGTGGAAGACTAACCGATCGGCTCAACATGGAAGACTAGCCGACGGCTCAACGTGGGGTCGATGGCTCAATGTGGGAGACTAGCCGATGGCTCAATGTGGGAGACTAGCCGATGGCTCAACGTGGGAGACTAGCCGATGGCTTAATGTGGGAGACTCGGCTGCATGTGGTAGTCTAGCCGATGGCTCAGCGTAGAAGACTAGCCGATGGCTCAATGTTAAAGACTAGCCGATGGCTCAATGTGGGAGACTAGCAGATGGCTCAACGTGGGAGACTAGCCGATGGCTCAATGTGGGAGACTAGCCGATGGCTCAATGTTAAAGACTAGCCGATGGCTCAATGTGGGAGACTAGCCGATGGCTCAACGTGGGAGACTAGCCGATGGCTCAATGTGGGAGACTAGCCGATGGCTCAATGTTAAAGACTAGCCGATGGCTCAATGTGGGAGACTAGCCGATGGCTCAACGTGGGAGACTAGCCGATGGCTCAACGTGGGAGACTAGCCGATGGCTCAATGTGGGAGACTAGCCGATGGCTCAATGTGGGAGACTAGCCGATGGCTCAACGTGGGAGACTAGCCGATGGCTCAATGTGGGAGACTAGCCGATGGCTCAACGTGGGCGACTAGCCGATTGCTCAACGTAGAATACTAGCCGATGGCTCAATCTTGAAGACTAGCCGATGGCTCAACGTAAAATACTAGCCGATGACTCAATCTTGAAGACTAGCCGATGGCTCAACGTAGAATACTAGCCGATGGCTCAATCTTGACATCTAGCCGATGGCTCAACGTAGAATACTAGCCGATGGCTCATCGTGGAACTCTAGCCGATGGCTCAACGTAGAAGACTAGCCGATGGCTCATCGTGGAAGACTAGCCGATGGCTCATCGTGGAAGTCTAGCCGATGGCTCAATGTTAAAGACTAGCCGATTGTTCAACGTGGTAGACTAGCATATGGCTCAATGTTAAAGACTAGCCGATTGTTCAACGTGGTAGACTAGCATATGGCTCAATGCGAAAGACTATTCGATGATTCAACGTGATAGACTAGCTTATGGCACTACGTGGAAGACTAACGCATGGCTCATCGTGCAAGACTAGCCTATGGCTCATCGTAGAAGACGACTAGCCGATGGCTCATCGCGGAAGACTAACCGATGGTTCAACGTGGAAGACTACCCGATAGCTCAACGTCGAAGACTAACCAATGGCTCAACATGGAAGACTAGCCGATGGCAAATGTGGAAGACTAGCGGATGTTACCATCTATAAAGACAATTTTAAGGAAGCATCAAAACATACCATTGGACCTGGTGGTCCAGATTCTCCCGGCATGCCATCGCCACCAATTTCACCCTAAAATAGACAGACAGCATGGATTATCGCACTATATGTAAATATATACATATAATTTACATGAAACGGGATGACTACACAGCTTCAAACTTTACACTACTGTATTTGACAAGAGCATATTCAGAACATTATAATAATGTTTACAAAATTTGTGTTATTTTATATACAGTGTATACGGAATGGGTTGATATTCGAAAACTATTACACAGACAAGAAAAGTGCAGGCACATGTCATCACATTTACTTTAGAGAACCGAATTTGACGTGTATTACCATAGGGCCGGTTGGTCCTTCCGGTCCGTCTTCTCCAGATTTACCAATCTGTCCCTGAAATACAAGTACAATATAACATCATCATTGGCAACTTCCGGTGTATCGCTATATCTCCAAAACACAAGTACAACATAGAATCGTAAATTGCAACTTCTGGTGTATCGCTATATCCCCAAAACACACGTACAACATAGAATCGTAAATTGCAACTTCTGGTGTATCGCTATATCCCCAAAACACATATACAACATAGACTCATAAATGGCAACTTCCGGTGTATCGCTATATCCCCAAAACACATGTACAACATAGAATCGGCAATGGCAACTTCCGGTGTATCGCTATATCCTCAAAACACGCGTACAACATAGAATCGTAAATGGCAACTTCCGGTGTATCGCTATATCCTTAAAACATGTGTACAACATAGAATCGTAAATGGCAACAGCCGGTGTATCGCTATATCCCCAAAACACATGTACAACATAGAATCGTAAATGGCAACAGCCGGTGTATCGCTATATCCCTTAAACACATGTACAACATAGAATCGTAAATGGCAACAGCCGGTGTATCGCTATATCCCTTAAACACATGTACAACATAGAATCGTAAATGGCAACAGCCGGTGTATCGCTATATCCCCAAAACACATGTACAACATAGAATCGTAAATGGCAACAGCCGGTGTATCGCTATATCCTCAAAACACGTGTACAACATAGAATCGTAAAATGGCAACGGCCGGTGTATCGCTATATCCCTTAAACACAAGTATAATATAGAATCATAAATGGTAACTTCCGGTGTACAACTATATCCCTAAGACACAAGTACAATAATTTATAACATAAATGGCAACTTCCGGTGTACCGCTATATCTCTAAAACACAAGTACAACTGAAAATTATGAATCTATGGATAGCAGGTTCGATCCCCTGTCTGGTCATAATAATGTTAACAAGCTTTCAAATGGATCTATAAATCGAGGTCACATACATGTATCAGTGTTATACACCGGGGCATGTAAAAGAACCACGAATGCTTCTGGGATCGGAGCTGCTTCCGGGATTGGAGCATCTTCTTGCACTATCATGACTAATATATCTCTGGGGCAGTCGCTCTGGTTAAACAGGGGACTACGATAAATAATCGTGCCCACACCCCCAAAAGTTAAGGTTAACACTACGGTTTTGTATGCTTGTTGATTTTACAATACAATGCAATAAGTTTGTTGCATAAAATAGTTACACGTGTTTATAGCAATTAAACAGTAAAAACAGGCAGTGACGTGGAATTTTACAAAAGAGCAAACTTGTAAGTTATTAGTATTCAAATATATGATATAAAATACATGTAATACGTGTATATGTACATATTTGTAAATAATGAACTGAATAAATTAAACAAAAACAAAAAATAATAAATATTTGTCTTTCTGTTATATATTGGCGATAAAAACATGGTTTTGAACTCTGTCGCGTAGGATTAACCACGCAGGCCGTAGGCCTAATTGTTTATTTTAATGTTATTCGCAAATATATAACTGAAAGACAAACATTATGTCTTAAATAAATACTATATTATTAATTACTCAGCAAACCGTAGTGTATACCTAAATATAAATAACGCAAATTGAAATATTAGATCCATTCTAACATGAGCAAAATATTTAAATATTGCAAAAATAATACAGATTAAAAACACAGAATCAAGTAATAATGAAGTCACGTTAGACGTAACTCGCTAAGCAATCTGTATTGCAGAGTTAAACACTGCAATGTCCTTCTTTGCGTATACAGACAAATTGGCGGAGCCATGTTATAATTTAATATAAATTCTATAGTTTCAAAATAATTACCGATAACCAATTTAAACGTTGAATGAATTCTATTCAATTATTCTTTATTAACTCAGAGCATTTACATGACATAATTATGAGTATACATGTAATTAGTTAACAGATGTTGTGACACGGGTTGATATATAAATAATAAAGAACATAGGAGAGAGAAGAGTCAAGTTGGGAAAAGAGTGGGAAATTCAATTATTTTGTTTGTTCCATTTACTTGTTTGTTTGAATGCATTATGCTTGATTTGAAACAGACTATAGGTCAGGGAAATTGTTTCGTTTTCGATGGTTGTTTTGGTCACGTGTGTGTGTGTGTCTGACCAAATACTGTTGAATGGATGCACATTCTTGAGTTAACCGTGAATTTTATCAATTCAATTTTCAATATATTTTATTTGGCATAAACATATAACATGTTCATCGCCATATATCAAATAACATGGCGGTTATAATAAAACTAACATACATCATTCTATAAATTGAGAAAAGTGTGTGTATTATTAATTACATATAATTAGAATATATTGTATTATTAAAACAAATATATATACATATATACATACACATAAATATCCATACACACACACATATATATACATTGTATCTGTCAGAAGTAAATGATTTGAGGATTATAATATGTTATTGGTAATGTATTTATTAATTAATACTTACGATGTTGAATGTGACATTTGGTTGTTGACGTTACTTTATTGCACGTGTCATAATCTTTTTCTATAACCTGTTTTCGTGGGTAATTACAGTTGGTTTTGTTGTTGTTTTTTTTTGTTTTTTGTGTTTGTATTTAACTTGAGAATAGATGGTGACAATGTTAACTTTGCATGTAGCATAGTATCAGATCAGATGCTACATAATACCATTTTGCCATATCCCATGCTGCCAGTATAAATAAGAATAATACGGCTAGATAAACCACTTGAGTCCTTGGATGACTAGCAGACAACATAATAGTATACAGCATACATCCAGATTGATATGCAGTATAATGCTGTTGCTACAACAACAACAACAACAAATACTTTTATTAGAGTCAGGTCACATATTACAGTAACAACATGACTAAATTTCGTGTTTAGAATATTATGCTGTTGCTGATCTGGCACCATGTCCCATGCAAAGCCTTTTAATTTACTCAGCTGGTAAGTTTCCACAAATAATTGAGTATAAAATCTATGGATGATTATTTTATTTGGTTTGATTTAATTATGTTAGTAGAAAATAGTTCTTTAACAACATTGTTTCAGGTTTATTTATTTTGAATATTTCATATTCAGTACAGTACTACATTGTAATTGCTTTGTGTCCATATTAATACACAATCATTAAAACTAGTAGCAATACGTATTTAGCTGTTTGGTGCTAATAAATGTAGATGTCATTCAGTTTGTGTTAAGTTGTATATATATACACCACACAGTTAGTCTGGGGTTGAGTACATCCATAGTAGTTCTAACAAATCTACTAAGGTTAGCTAGTGTATTTGCTTGTGTTGGAGTCATTATCTGTATGTACTTGTGTGTGTGTTTGGTTGAACATAGTAATAGGTATATATGGATAATCTTCTGAGGTCCCTGAAAAGGGACAGACAAGGATATAATGCATTTCATCACCACTAGTATTATTTGTACATAAGTCGCATGCTCCTTCGCTAAGTTCGATGCCCTCCCAGCGACCCACTTCTATTGGTAAGTAATGATTTCCAGTTCTAAATGTCATCAATGATATGTAATCATGTTTATTTAGAGTTAGAAAATAATTTTCCAGGCCAATTGAGTGTTTGAACAAGTTGTAATTTAAACCTTTTGATGAGTTTTGTAAAGCGTCATGCCAAGATTGGTAATATTGATCTGTGTAAATTTGTTTGATTAATGTTTTGATAAAATTACTACTTAAACTTAGGGGATTATTCCATATATCTGGTCTGCCAGCATTTATGAGTGTAATTTGAATATATTCTATCCATTTGATGTGAAATTAGGCAAATTTACCATGAATGTGTATACTTTGTATGATAGTTTGTTTTGGTCACCTGTTGCCAGTCTGTGCCAGTAGCTTATCATTTTGCATTTAAGTGTTATGTTTAATGGTAATCTTCCTAGTTCTGCCATGAGCATATACATAGGTGTACTTTTATTTTACCTTTGTTGTACCTTAGGAATTTTAAGTGGATGCGTTCTAGAATGTCTACATTCTCATAGCCAAATATGTCACTTGAGTATGTCAAATTGTATTATCAAATAATTTCAGCAATAGATCCATTGGGAGGTGTCTGTTATTGATTATTTTATAAAGGTAACGAAGGGCTTTTTCTGCTTGTTGTGCCAGATGCTTTCTTGCCTTAAGAAAGCTGCCAGATTTAGAGAAGTATATACCTAGATATTTATAAGAGTCTACAGTCTCAATAGGTGTTCCATCTAAGTTAAAGGAATACATGTTAGAGTTTCGACATCCGAATACAATATTATTTTTTTTGCAATATTTACTGTTAATTTCCAATTTGTGCAGTATTGTGAGAAATCATCAAAACATTTTTGAAGGGAAATAGGATCTCAGCCATAATAATTGTATCATCACCATATAGTAGAATCATAATTGTTGGCATTGGTAATAGTTCTTGTGTTAGATCATTTAAATTTATGCCTGTGTTATTCTTTAATGTTAAGAAGTCTTCCAGATC
Organism: Archivesica marissinica; assembly: GCA_014843695.1. Taxonomy (NCBI): domain Eukaryota; kingdom Metazoa; phylum Mollusca; class Bivalvia; order Venerida; family Vesicomyidae; genus Archivesica; species Archivesica marissinica. The sequence continues at coordinate 18,255,909 of CM026400.1, read as the reverse complement.
ATTGAGATAGAGGTTAAAGAGCACCGGTGAGAGGTTTTCGCCTTGTCTTACACATAAGCTGCAGATGAAGAATTCTGATCTCAGTGGTGGTGTTGGATTTTCAGGTATTGATGTCCTATGAGTACCATCATATGTACAGTGGAAAATTTCATAATTGAAAATGTGTGATATTATAAATGTAACAGAGGTTGGTACTTACTCGTACTCCCGGGAAGCCACGGTCCCCATCAAAGCCTTGTGGGCCCGGTGGTCCAAGTGGCCCAATGTCGCCTGGGATACCTTGAGAACCCTACAATGCAAATGAGCCTCTTCACAAAATATTGTCACAAATCAATTCAATTGAATTTTTATTGACAATCGACATATCAGTAAATCTTTGTAATTTCTCAGTAAGCCTTTTGTAATTTAAAAATGGCCAGCGTCACTCGAACATAGGAAACTCGGACGGTTCCTCATGTTGATATGCACACATGTCTTGAGAGAAATAAAACAAATTGTATTGTATTTGTAAATTTGACAAAAATGAAGTTGACACATCAGATCTGAATATAATGCTAATGCAATGCAACACGGGTTCAACCCTCGGACCGGAAGTATGTGAGATGGTACGGTGGTCGCCAGATCGGACAGGTGGGTTTTCTCCGGGTACTCCAGTTTCCTCCCACACGAATGACCACATTTAAGCTTTCATCCGCGCCAACGAGAGTGATTAATAAAAGTTGTTAGAACTTGCTTCGCAATCGTTGTAAAATAAATAACATTTAAAAAAAAGATCTGAATATGCTACAACTTGAGTAAATTGTCCTTAGTTTAGTGACACGCATAAACAAGATGTTAGAAACGTTTCGACAACATTAATACAGTTTTATAATCTGTAATTTTGGTCGCTTATGGCGTCATCAATTATTTACTATCAATTTAAGAAATAGAGGATATTTGTGTTTATTAATTGTAAGATAGGATTTTATTTCATTGAGTAGTCACCGAAATATGTATTTCCACGACTGGCGCTAGATATCCATTCTACGAGATCCATTGCCTGTGCGTGTCTGTAAGTGTGCTGTGACTGGATTGACCGATTTTCAAAGATGTTATGTACACCAATATAATCCATGTGTAGCCTAAGTTTCGTTTGATTATAACCCTTGTACTTTAAGACATATTGTTCCTTTAACAGCTTTACATTAGTTTAATCATATTTTATTGCAACTCATTATTATATATGTCATGCATAAACAGATATAATACATAATATGAACATGCAAATGGTTTGGGCCACAAGTTTTAACAACATTAGACAACGGCCCGCACCAGAGACAACGGCCCGCACCAGGTTAGGTTCTTGTCTCGTATATATATATATATACAATGGATACTATGTTACCATTTCAATAGCATGATTTTAATTAAATCGCATTTATCATACCACAACCACCCCTTAGGGAACAACAATAACAACAAAGCATTCTTGCTTTTCTGCTAATGGAGGCAATTGATATACCAGATCGGTAGCTTATTGAAGCTTCAATACGCCATAACCTATATACTTACCGGCTCTCCTGTATTTCCTGCTTGTCCCGGCAACCCGGTGTCCCCTGGTAATCCCTTGAACATAAACCAGCGTTCATTACAATATAGCACACAATCAATGAACATCCGCTCAAATATAATAATGATTTAAAATAATTGTTTATACACAATTCGTGATAGCGCAGTTGTAGCGCGTTCGCCTCAGGTGCGAAAGGCCCTGAGCTCGAACACATTTGTAGCCGTTACGATTGTGTCCCTATGCAAATGACTTAGATTCCACATTGTCTCTTCTCTCTCCCTCGTGGCGACGGATTCCACCAGGTCTCGAGAATGATTAATATAAGTTGTAATAACTTGTTTCGCAATTGAGCTAAACTAAATTTGTATAAACTATTTTAGCTCGATTGCAGAATAGAAAACAATGTTTTACAGTATTACATTAATCGCACTCGATACCTCATTCCTGATGGACAACATTGACATTAGGGGGAGAGAGAACAGTCAATGTGGATTTAAGTGCATTGACTAAGCAAATCGTGGTTCTGACGAGTCTCGAACCCAAAGCTTCTCGGTTTCAAGGCGAACGTCGTACTCATTATTAATTCATAATATATTCATAATGAATGAAATAATTAATTAAGGATACACAATTTGCATAATACAATCATTATCATGAAGGTATACACTATGGTATATAACTGTTCTAAATATAGCATGCATGCATATAAATTGTATGTTACCTGAATTCCGGGTGGATTTAAGTGCATTGACTAAGCAAACCATCATCGTGGTTCTGACGAGTCTCGAACTCAAAACCTCTCGGTTTCAAGGCGAACATCGTACCCATTATTAATTTGATGATGAATTAATGAATGAATTAAGAATAACAATTTGCATATTACAATGATTATCAGGAAGGTATACACTATGGTATATAACTGTTCTAAATATAGCATCTATGCATATACATTGTATGTTACCTGAATGCCGGGTGGACCTCTGCCTCCTGGCGCTCCGGAATCTCCTGGAGGTCCCTAAAATGTACACGCATACTAGATTCAAATACCCGGGTCAAAATTTCTCACACATGAATGTATTATTGGAAATATTCTAGTGACACATTGCACACAGCCCAATCAATTTTATGGAAAATCAGAAACGTTTATTAGTATGTGCCAATACGGTGACTAAAAATCAGAAACATTGAGATGCAAGTAGGGGTAGTCTAAATATTACCAACACGCATAACTCCTGGGACCTAAATATGTGTTATTGATTTAAATTATTTCTCTACCTTGAGATATTTTTCGTCACTACATGTATGTGTAGGTGGTAGGTGGGGTAATGTTTCGTATTGAGATTTCAAACCACCGCGGTTTAATACTAATAATAGAACTTACTGTTGCTCCCATGACGCCGCCAGGGCCTGTGGATCCTGTCTGTCCTTGCTGACCCTGTGATATGACAATAATATTTTTGTCTAAAATATGAATTTTAATAACAGTCGATTACATTTATGTCGACTATGCTAATGCCTTTGACTAAGTCAAAACAATATATATTGTATGCCTAGTAGAGTGACGGTGACATAATCACAGATTACCATAATAACGTATTTAGCTATTCATAACATTTGAATGACTTTATTGCATAATTATAAACTATATCCAGGAGGTGGCTTAGGATATCCAACTCTGTATATTAATATTCGTTGTTAAAGCTGATTCCTTTAGCACGCTTGTCTCCCTTGTCACCAAGACTATTGTGACAAGCGTAATCAAACGTAAATAACCGGCAATTGTACCTTTCAATAAACAGTAATTAGTTAAAATGTCTTATTAGGAATACTCAAAATCGTGAGTTCGGAATACCGAATTTATGTGTTTAATAGGAATATTCAATTCGAGAGTTTAGTAGGAAAACTCAATTCGTTAGTTTAAGCAGCACTGCATTGGGTAATGGTTTGAAAAGCAATACCATGAACAATGCTATAGCAAAGCGGTCATGGTTATTCCCAGAATGTATATGTACATTTTGCATTTTCTATGTATAATTCAGTATTCCAGTACAGACCAATATCGCATAATTGTATACAATCTAACAGTTTCTCCAAAAACAAAATTAGTGTACACCGATTGATTACAGTATTGTAAATGCACCTTTTCAAATGTAGGTAACTCATTGAAACCCCATATTTCACAACGATAACGAAGAATGAGTGCACATGTATTGTATTTATGAAACAAATTAAGAGAAGAGCTTTTAATTTGAACATAGCTTTTAAAGCTTGTCCAGCTAGTGTATGTTGTGTAGAGCTATACGGTTCATATGTGGTAACACATCTAGCAGAACGCCTAGTCAATTTCATTAAAGTACATGGATAATAAGATGATAAACATTCGCCTTGTCTCACTCTAAAATAACATGTAAATTCACAACTTATTATTTTTTGATATTTAACTCTCGCTTTAACATAGGTATACATTGGCTTAATAATGTTAAGAATGTTATACCTGACACTTATTTTTAATAACGTATACGCAATTATGTATATCAATACAAAATCGAAGGCTTTCATAAAATCAATGAAGGCTACACACAATTTCATATTGTCATTTACTATAGATATATGTACAATCAATGATATTGATATTGATTATTGTTTCTCGGAACACTTTAAGGTCTTACTGGCTCTCCGCGTTCCCCTGGTGCACCTCGGAGTCCATCTTTTCCCGGCATACCCTGCATGTGCAAAACAGATTATCATAGATATATTAATATTATGTTATGTGAGTCGATAGAACATTGTCCTGGAAAGTAGTCCAGTATGAATATTGTAAATGCGCTATTTATTTAACTGAAAATGTCCAAGCAAACAATACTTATATAAAGTTACATGCATTTTAAATAGTAGCTAATTTTATAAGTGATTCAAAACAAAATGTGGATGAATTATAACAAACTACAAGTTCAAGATAAGTCAAAATAATATAGTAATTATTTTTACGAACATAAATTAAAAATATCTCACATTTGGTCCGAGAGGTCCTGAGGGCCCCTGCCTTCCTGGAGGTCCCTGCATACCCTGTTCTCCTTCCATGCCTGGTGGTCCTGACACACCGGTATCACCCTTTCCTCCTACGTGTCCAGCCATACCCTCCTTTCCACGATCTCCTTGTTGTCCCTATTAAAATTAGGGGATAAATATATTTTATATGTAAATTAGTAGTCAAGTGATCAAAATCGATCGCCTCATTTTAGTAACTGTCATTTAAATCTAAATTTAACTGCTGAAGAACAGTTCAGATTACAAATGGCGTTTTGAAAAAGTGACGAAACTTTTGTATGCTTTCCCTTAAACAGTTGGTAGATAAACGAAACAAAATTATTTAATTCCCCACACATTTGTAAATACTTTCTTATTAGTTTGGCCAACTGTTATTTATCGCAAACAACGTAATTTTCAAAATCGAGCGGGATCTAGTGGAAGCTGCAATACAGGGACCAGATCATTTCAATGAGGTTCATTCTAAGTTTGTGGTTCCTTATACACAAACACATTGTAATATCAATATGGTGCTTACACTATTGCAATATAGGAACCTCCTGTTCTAGATATCTAAACTAAAACTAACATAAAATGTACGTACATGTACTAGATTTGTTTTTGGGTTTAAAGCCCATGTTGTCCACTCGGACACTCAGACACGGAGACCCTCACACTATATGAACCAACACATCAACATCTATATCACCAAGATGTAATTTCTACAATGTTTGTATATATGCAACTTGACTCTAAAACGTTGCGCATCAGGTACCATGCAGGGCATTTAAGTTCCACATTCACTCTTCTATCTCTCTCGTGGCGATCGATTCCATCATGAATGAGGACTCGAGAGTGATTAATATAAGTTGTAGGCATTTTGCAATCGAGCCAAAACAAATTTGTATAAACTAAACTATTACGAAAACTAAACTAACCTGCTGACCTGGTTCTCCACGGTCACCAACTGGCCCTGCGAGACCCTATAATATAAACATAATCATACCTCTTTATATAACACTTTTCAATAAATCTTTGGATTAGTTAAGTTCACCTTATATCATTGTTTAATTCATTCTAACATCCTCATACAAAACATCCCACAACGTTCTGGTAATACATCATCATCATCATCATCATCATCATCATCATCATCATCATCATCATCATCATCATCATCATGATGTCCTAGGTGGAATCTCGTTATAATAGTATACATCATTGTATTATCTCTTACCGACTTGCCATTGCGGCCTCGCTTTCCTCGTCTTCCACGAGTCCCGATATCACCCTGGAAAGAGTAACAATGACAATGACATATGCTGTTTATTTAAATATAAGTTTATTTAATGTCGCTACATGTTGCCCATTTGAGCGACGGACAGTTTACCTAACAACATCTTTCCTGAGCAGGCACCAGCGGTTAACCAGTACTTGGTTCAATATGCTCACAATATTACAAATATAAACAATGCTAAGGTAGAGCTACACTTAATCTGCTCCAAGTGAATATCCAAAGCAATTATATATAATTATATACACATAATTAAGATTAGAATTGTAGTCAAATATTTTCCAATCACCGCGTGTGTATAATTGATAGATTAAACATATTTTATTGGCAAAGGCATTTTACAATTATGTATATCGCCAAAACACGAGCGATGACGATTATATAGATAGTTTGAGAAAAGCATGTAATATATCAGGTTTGTGTATAAAATTGTTAATAATGTCGACATATCCAATTTGTCAACACAATTATGTTCGATATTATAATGTAGGGCCTACATAAATCGATCGCATGATTAATAGTATAAGCTCTAACATATTACTATATGATCAACATATGAACTCATATAAAATGATAATGTATACAAGATAGCATTTTCATGATAAGCGGTGACTAGGAACTAATCATAGATATATCACAGTTATTAATTAATTAATTAATCTTTTGTTTCTAAATGAGCGAGTCGACTAATACATGGTGATAGAGTAATATTATTCAGAAGTAAAATATGAATTATAAAATACTTACAAAATTATAAATTCTCTATATGGAGACAACAATTCACTACGTACTAATTAATATAAAAAAAGTCTCTATCAAATTTTTTCGACGTCATGACCTACGTCGGTATGCACAACAGCAACGCAAACTACTTAGATACACACCTTTGCACCTGGTTGTCCGGAATAACCTTGCAGTCCTGGTTGTCCAACACGTCCCTAAAATAAATACAAAAAAGGAAGAGTATGTATAATTCAATGTTAAATAGTAACACATAAGCGATTTACTACTTTATATTTATGTAAATTGTGTCCAATGATGTTGAAAATAGGATTTCATAAATCATGAATTTATATGTCTTATTTTTGGATTAAGGTGAAAGATCGCCCCTCCCAACAGAGGTAAAAGGTACCCGTATAGCACCATCGACCTTCTGTAAGCTATTGGTGATAGGTTCCTCACACACCCGCACTGTGATTCGAACCTACCGCAGTGAGGGTAAGTCAACAATCTTAACTACTAGGCCACGGAGTTTCCGAAGTTAGATGCCATTGGAATAAATAGTTCCAATATTAATTGAATCACAAACCAATGTATAACGACACCTACATTATAAAAACAGCATTGATTGACAGTAATGCCATAGCTTCTTTAATATATTTGCAAACATTAGTCAAGTTATTTTAATTCATTCATGTCATGATATAAACGTACCCATTGCCATACATGCTATGTAGCCCATACATTTCATTCGTTTACCATCATCAAAAAGTAATTTTATTTTCCAACTTGAACTTATAACAGTTTATCATTGTAAAATACATATATACATACATACATACAAGCATTTACGATTTACGTAAAAATATGTCAATATCAGAATAAACATGTGCATATTTATATTGAGCGTTACTTTTTCGTTACAAATTTTAGAATTATAGATTTTACTATTATGAGTGAAGAACATAATCCTCCACACAGTGCACTAATTTACCAACAATGTAAGCGCATAGATGTCCAAATTTGCATATATTATATTCTACAGGGATATAAATTTTACCTCTAAGGCAAGTGTACAATTTCTTTTTGGTGTCAGTATTCATTATATTATATATTCACATTGTGCTTAGACATTACATTGCTTGCTTAAGTATATCTGTATATTTGGCAACATAATATAGAATGGTATTCAGATTCACTGACATTTTCATTGCATAATTTACACAATCCATTGGCACTATCGATAACATTACATTTTCCAACTCCAATTTCTAATATATGGAAGGTTAATATCAAATTAACGGACATACCGCATATACACGCTTAAAATGAACAAACACGTCGACAAATAGAAATAATGGTGATTTCATTTATTTTAAAAAGCAGCAAACCTTTCCTCCAAGATTACCCAGAGGTCCATCATCTCCTGAAGGTCCACGGTTTCCCTGCAATAGTAATAGGATTATAATATACAATACTCGTAAAAATATACAACATGTCTTAATACACATATTGTGGATCATACTCATAGTCGAAAACACCACATTACAATAATGAAAACACCATTTCACAATAATGTGAAAACATGGGTCCAATTACGTGATAAAATGGGGCCAAATTCATGATAAAATGGGACCAAATGCGTGTTAAAATGGGGCCTAATTCGTGATTACATAGGGCATAATGCATGATAAAATGTGGGCAAATGCTTGATCAAATGGGGACAAATGCGTGATAAAATGGCGCAAAATACTTGATAACATGGGGCCAAATGCGTGATAAAATGGGGACAACTGCTTGATAAAATGGTGTCAAATGCTTAATAAAATGGGGACAAATTCGTGATCAAATGTGGCCCAAATGCGTTCAATTAAATGTTGAGACAAAATACGAAAGGTTATCAATACACTTAAACAGTATATAGCTGGTGTGACTTTTATTTACACATTTATATTTGGCTTAAAATGTAAAATAATGTAAAAGTGTTAAAACAACAACCAGTAGTATTTATGCAAACATAGGTTTCATATAGCAATAGTTATAAAAGTCATAAATGGTACAAAACATACGTTTACTCACGTGTATGTAACAAATAGTAATTATCAATATTTCTATATATTCAATATTACCATCGCTTTTTGTATCCGAGTTTTGTTTGGACATCAAACCTGACGCTGTGGCGTCCCAAACGTGATTGAATATACGAAATACCGTATGCGTGCAGAACAAACCTTTGGCCCGTCGATTCCTTCTGGTCCATTTGGGCCAGATTCACCTATTGTCCCTTTAGATCCCTTGCTGCCAATATCACCCCTATCGCCCGAGTAACCGGAAGAACCCTGTTGAACAGAAAGTGTGTACATACCTTTCATGTCACGACATAATTGAAATGGAACTTGGCATGTACATTTATTTGGGTTTTTTGTTTGCTTTGGGGTTTAAAATCGCATAAGCAGTTTACTATATAGGTTATATGGCGATTCTCCAACTGTTTGTTATTGAGGAAGACCACGGTTGGTATTCCGAGCAGTATTACAGGTACCAATGGGCTCCAGGGTAGTAACATTGAACCTCAGCAATCCAGCTGGATTTTCCTCACATGCATTAATTCGAAACCCCCAGTGGGATTCGAACATACAGCGGCGAGGGGCAAGTGATTTGAAGTCAAAGTCGGTAATCACTCGGCTACGGATGTTTGTTTTTTCTTACTTCTTTGGGTTTGACGCCTGCCTTAGCACAATTTTTGACTATATCACCGGCGGGCTGTTTACTTAACAACAACTGTCCTGGCTAGGCTCCAGCGGTTAAACAGTACATGGTGCACCAACCTCCGTAATAAACTGTCAACTGTTTCATATACATGAGACACGACATGAGCGGAGCCCGATATCCGTTCGGCCACCGACCAGAATGGATAGCTTGACTTAGGAGTGTTAACCCTTTCGACACCACATACCACTAAATAGACTTACAAACTTACAAAAAAAAAGTGTACGCACAGATGAGCTGATGAGCCGTCTTACCAAGAGCTGCACTTCTTGCCAGTAATATTACTACTGTTAGACAAATTACCCATTTTGATAAATGACCTGATCCAAATGTATGTTCTTATTAATTTTTTGGTCCATGTCCATGTCAGTTACTTGGTGTTGAATGGGTTAAAATACATGGATCAGTTTCCAATTGATTGAAAGTCACAATAAAATACCATATTCTCAATAGTTATACAATGTTTGATCCCAAAATAACGTCATACCACGTGACTATATCTTAGTTCGATTGCGCAACCAGTTCTTATAACATTTATCTAAACGCTCTGGAGACCTCTTTCCTGATAGCATCCACGAGTTGCTGAATTAAGGACACCATCATAATGGTTCTAAAGGGGCTGTAATATACAGGGTGAACGCGTAATTAAGGCTCTAGAACACGTATTACTATATGTTCAATGTGTCAGGTATTGGAAGTATAGGAAACAAATAGCATTTCTGATTGACCAATCTCAGGTTTAGTTGCACCGTTGAAAACTATTGCAATATTAGTCTTCATGTCACAACAGATATATTACCTGGTTCCCTTTTTCTCCAACCATCCCTCTGCGCCCGGGATCACCCTGGAAAAGAAATATTAGAACATATATGCAGGCAGTAGAAATAGCGATACATATGTATACACATGTACTTTCTGAACTCATCTGTAATCATGATCGAAACTAATAAATTTGTGATCGAATCAGTGCTAGTCTGCATGGATGAATTACAATGTGTTTGCATCACTATTCATACTACTTCAAAGGCTATTGTAGGCGCCATGTCAATGATATGGCGTATACAGTTTTAAAACAAATGAATGTATATATGAAGAAGAAAGCTGTAATAAAACTATTCTGTTCCAGTACATACATCCTGGCTTTTGCACATTTTCAATGTCCGCTAAGAGACCACTTGTATTAAGAGACCACTTAATGTACTCATCTGTAATCATGATAATTGTGATCGAATCAGTGTTCGTCTGCATGAATGTCTTACAATGTGTTTCCATGACTATTCATACTACTTCAAGGGCTTTTGTAGTCGCCATGTCAATCATATGGCTTCTATAGTTTTAAAACAAATGAAGATATATATGAAGAAGAAATCTTTAATAAAACCATTCTGTTCCAGTACATAAATCCAGGCTTTTGCACATTTTCGATGTACAGCTAAACTTGCTCGAAAGACAACGTCTATTAAGAGACCACGTGTATTAAGAGACCACTTGTATTAAGAGACCACTTGTATTAAGAGACCACTTGTATTAAGATACCATATTTACAGTTCCCGTTTGTGTTGATAAAGAAATATTTAGTCTGTATTAAGAGACTGATCCTTCTTAGAGGTCGATTTTTGCCGTTATATTTTGGTGATCTCTTAACACATGTTTGACTGTACTTGAAATGACATGTTGACTTGGATAGTCTTTATTCCGCTTGACCCTCTTCGAAGGTCCGCTTCTGAGTAACAAATCATCATGATGCTAATAATAATAATAATAATAAATACTTTATTTACCGAGAGAACTCATTTAGCAAAAGTTAATCTACCATGTGGCCCTCAACATATATACACATAAAATATAATCAAAAGATATGACTATGAATGAGAACTGCACATTGGAATTATATTGTAATGTAAAATCTGAAAAGTAGAGGAACTTGGTTTTGATAGGGTTAACTGTTTTTGTCGCAAACATACCTGTGTCCCTCTTGGGCCAGGATATCCAATTATTCCCTGCAGTCCCATGACCCCATAATCACCCTTGGGACCCGGTGATCCCTTCAAACCGTCTATGCCCTGTATGTAATAAATGAAAGCAATACAAATTAGAGTCACTTTATAGTGAAATTCAAAATAAATAAATTGTTATGGCAAGAACAACATGTTATAATTTTCTAAAAAGATCTAAATTAAGGTTTATTAGTATGTTAATTATTATAATATTCATGGCACCATAATCTCCTCTCGGCCCTATTACCATTCCAGATCAATGTTAGGGTGGCAGCGGGTCAGTGGTATTAATGCTGGACTTGTAATATAGTGGTCGCAGGTTCGAACCACCGTGATATCATATTAAAGTGACTCGTATCTTAGGGGCAACTGATCAGTGGTTCACACGCTGGACTTGTAATACAGGGGTCGCAGGTTCGAACCCCGCTATACCATATTAAAATGACTCGTATCTCAATCTTTCGGATGAGACTTTAAACCAACGCCTCGTGTAGGTGTGAATTACACTGTACACGTAAAAGAACATGAGTATACTCGGGAATGGGTCTCAGTCTGTATCATTGCATTATCCTCCAACATCTAGAATGGCTAATCTCTCTCCAGCACTGACGATAGCGGGGATAGCTAAACGTAAAACACATATATGTACCAATATACGTGCCGCTATCGTATATTTATTTATTTATAGTTCGGGTTTTACGCCTGCATCAGCACCATTTTGGGCTATATCGCCAGCGGGCAGTTTACCTAACAACACCTTTCCTTGGCAGGCTCCAACGGTTAACCAGTACTTTGGTAAACAACCTCCGTAAGAAACTGCCAAATTTTTCATATATCATATATCGACTACGTCCTATTTTATATATTGTACCAATTAAATTTAAATTATGTGTCATCATATTTACTTATAGAGACTTCGTATTGGCGTCATAAATGTTTTCACATTATTCCTGGAAAACGTGGAAGAAACGTCGAATTATAATGATATTTGAATTTATTCATTCATTCCAAGATATAAAGTAAATATGTTATACGTTTAAATAGATAATACAATACACATACCGGGGGACCAATTGGTCCTGGAAGACCACCGAGACCAGATTTGCCATGTGCACCTGGAATACCTTGTGGTCCTAACGGGCCTGAAGGTCCTGGAGAACCCTATACGAAATGTAATATATATAGTACATACAGTAACACAATTCAAGCGCATCATCATCATAATTAAAATCACCATCATTATCAACAAGCATCATCATCGTTATCATCATCGTTATCATCACCATCATCATCATCATCATCATCATCATCATCATCATCATCATCATCATCATCATCAACAACATGTCAAACATGACGTTAGTTTACTAGCAGAGTTGTGAGTCATGTACTCTTAGTAACGAATAGCATCATCATCATCATCACCATTTCATCATTGATGTCAATCATGACGTTAGTATACTAGTAGATTTGTGACAGTCATTTACTCTTACTAAAGAATAACACTAACTATTTATACACATTTTAGACATTTTGGTTATTTTAGAATCGAAAGAATGTTTGTATTTTATTTATAGTCAAATAAAATATTCCTTGGAGTTCTGAGCACCTCAATTAACAAATTAGGCCTACGGCCTGTGTGGTTAATTGCTACACGTCAGAATTACAAATCATGTTTTACTCGTCAAGAAATAACTGAAAGACACATATTATTTCTTAAATACTCATGAATTATAATCAACCGCTGCATAGAATATCCCAGTCATTCACTGCAGCACATTCTAAGTATACACTTTGAGACTGGTACACGAAATAGAAGTAGCATTAAGATTACTGAAAAACAGATAGGGGTTTTAAGATAAAAAAATACACAAACGCAATCCTACTACTCAAATATATGTATTCTGTGGAAATAGAAGATAAGGATATTCCACATCAGATTAAGTAGCAAGTCTCTTAACCCTCTCGACTACCGAGGTCCAAGAAGTAGTAGACAGTTACGTACCACAGGTCCTGGAGCACCGGCTTGTCCTGGAGCACCTGATGATCCTACACCTCCCTGAAAACATTACAACTTTTAGATTAAAAAGGATATGAATTTCCATGTTATAATAATTTGTACCTGGAAAACGAACAGAGTAACCCCGTTACTCGGACTTTACCATAGACTAATTGTCGTGTATAAATTTAATGAGAGACATTGGTCAGGTACTGCCCCTGAATACTCTTTATGGGAAGATAACATCATCTTAATTGGTTTCCTCTGGTACTATCGTGTTGTCCTTTGGCTGTCCGATTAGCGCAGTGGTTAGCGCGCTCGCTTCTCACCAATGCAACCCGGGTTCGATCCTCGGACCGGGAAGTATGTGAGATGGTACGGTGGTCGCCAGATCGGACAGGTGGGTTTTCTCCGGGTACTCCGGTTTCCTCCCACACGAATGACCACATATACGCTTTCATCCGCGCCAACGAGAGTGATTAATATAAGTTGTTAAAACTTGCTTTGTAATCTTTGTAATATAAATAAAGTTCTTACTTTAAACTGTCCTTTGCATCACATGCTATCATGTTGTTAATTTTATAATTACTAAATTATTAACCTCTCTGAACTAATATACTACGTGCTATTCATGTCCGACTCAATATAAAGTTAAAGCATCTTGCTTCATACCTGGTTACCTTTTGGTCCACCATCACCCTCTGCCCCTGGAATCCCCTGAAATATCATGGTCTTAATTACAATCAATACAAGAACATCTGCTTACATAGCACATGTCCATGGTTCATCATTAATCCATTAGTGGAAGTCTTGATAGCGCAGTGGTAGCGCTTTCGTTTCAAGTGCAAAAGGCCCGGAGTTCGAGGCACATTGTAGCCGTTACGATTGTACACTTAGATACAATTCCACGTTGCCTTTTCTCTCACCCTCGTGGCGATGGATAAGTTGTAAGAACGTGTTTCGCAATCGAGCTAAAATACATTTGTATAAACTATGAATCCATCCACATCGCCATTAATTAGTCTTAGCAATTTAGATTGACCATATATATATGTATATTATGAACTCCATTATTTATCACGTTGAATAGATTGATTGGTAGGTAGATATTTTTTTCTTCATCCGATAAATAAAGATATTAACATATACTGTATATGAAATGTATATAAATTAAGCTGTACATATATACAGATATTCCAAAAATAGTATCCACACTGAGGCTGCAAACATGGAATAAATGTGCCTAGATTGGAACTCTAGACAACATTTAATTTTAGTATTTTGTGTAACCTAACCTATATGATGCTTTTGCAGTCCATTATATGTATTGTAGGTTCTTGAATAAAATTAGATATATATTATTAACATTATCATTAATATTATTACTATTATTATTACTATAAAGGTGTCTAGATTGAAACAACATTTAATTTTAGTATTGTGTGTAACCTAACGTATATATCATAATGATGCTTTTGCAGTCCATTATATGTATTGTAAAACTGTATGAATAAAATTAGATGTCTATTATTAGCATTATCATTACTATTATTATTATTACTATTATTATATTTATTATTATAACTGTTATAATTAACATTAATATTATTACTATTATTATTATTACTATTATTAATTATATTTACTATTATTATTATTAACATTATTATTACTATTATTATTACTATTACTATATTTATTATTATAACTATTATAATTAACATTAATATTATTACTATTATTATTATTACTATTATTAATTATATTTACTATTATTATTATTAACATTATTATTACTATTATTATTACTATTATTATTACATGTTACTCAATGTAGTCTGTGCTACCTTCTCATAGCTAGCTTCACTATACATACCGGTGCTCCAATAGGGCCTGGTCGTCCCCTTGGTCCCAAAAACCCCCTAAGACCCTGCAAATAGAACATAATACAATCATAATTTCCATATTGTAAAGAAGTCACGGAGGCACGGTTTTCTCACGAGTGGCATGTATTTTTAATATGTTTAACCTATTTCATTCTGGATATATTTAAAGGCTTTTGCAAACAACATAGATCCAGATCAGCCACAGCGTCACGCTGCGTGCTGATCAGATATATGTTGTTTGCTACATAGCCTCTGAATAGCAAACATCATAGAGCCTGATCAGACGGCACGTTCCGTGGCGGTTGATCTGGCTTTATGTTCTTTGCAAATACTGTTTGAACGGTATCCAGAATGAAATGGGTTAAAGGAAAAATCCCTAATTTAATCACTGCAATAAATCTGTACCACATTATATTTCCACACTTTATAAAAATTGTGTTCATATTCTGGTGACTGATAGGCCCATTGGACTGAGCATATATTTGAGTTGTCTTCATGATGTTTGCGCATGCCAAGTAAAAATGATTACTTACATACCTATAAATACTAAAAATAACAAGAACCCAGGCATTAATTCTTTGCATGGTGGTAAAATAAAGGCTATGATTAGTTCAAATAATTATAATAGACGACAATTAATGTATTTTTCTCAGTTGAAACTGCAAAGCTGAACGCCGTGTCTGATCAGGATCTATGTTGTTTGCTGTTCGGACAGGTGCTTCAGCTCCACTGTCTGAAGAGCAATCAACATGCAGCCTGATCAGATGACATGTTCTTTTCTGTCTGATCGGGTTCTCTGCTCTCTTTTCTAAATTCGCTTTTATGCGACATTGGCGGTGAAAGAGTTAAGAGGATATTTGGTTGTTTCAGTGTATATATGACTATTTTAACAACTGGTTACATAAATCCAACTGGTATACCTCAGACGGCCAATGGGACAGACATACTGCCCCACTGGACGCCGGGGATATATGACATGAATACATCTCGAGCAACACAACAGTCCATGTAGCAAACAAAAACCAAACAGATATAAACAGTATTGGGAACTTGTAATCATCTTTATAAAATTCTTTAAATATCTTAGAAATATTTACTTGCCCAGATGCATATTTATGCGGTGGCGAGTATAAATATAAATAATGTTAAATGATTGGATTGGTTTCAGTGTATGATCGATATAGTTTACTGTGTTAAATTTCGTAAACAGCGTCATAATGTACGTACCTGTTCTCCTAACGGGCCTGCTGGTCCGACTTCACCTTGGTCTCCCTGTAAGCAAAGATATGCATTTTATTTTATTTATTTTAAATTTTCATGAATAAACATTGATTTAGTTTCATGCAATTCATTATAGTAAAAACCTTCAATAATAATATTAATAATAAATACTTTTTTACGAGGGAACCCATTTAACAATTATATACAAATGAAATACAATTAAAATATAAGACTATAGTGAAAACCTGCACGTTTCAAGCATGGTTTTTGGTTTGTCTACATACATTTATTGGCATATTATTCCCAGAGTTCGTGCTCTCGAGAATTTATACTACATTGTACTCTACGAACCTGCTCCCCTTCGTGTCCAGATGCTCCCATATTACCAGCCGCCCCTGTGTAACCCTGCAAACAATAGGTACTATTAGTTTAAACATATTGTATTTCCCAATCTAATACACACTGAACAATGTCGCGATAATTTATAGAAAATACAAAATATTATCATGACTATATTAAGAATGTCGGAAGTTTCCAACTGACATTTCATTCATTCTAAACAAGTGTACGAAGTGAATTACGAAGTGAATTACGAAGGGATACAGTTACCTGAATGTGTATTTGCTAAGGTTAACCAGCTCTATGGAATTGTCACATTGAAATAATGTTTAAGGAAGCTGAGGTTTCATAACCGATTATCGATTGTAGAGGATCAATATAGCTTGCACATTCGACGAATGAAATACATTTTAATGGTAGCACCTACCCTATCTCCTTTTTGTCCTGGCTGACCAGGTATCCCGGGGTAGCCACCCTCGCCCTGTAAGAGAACGTAAAGCATGTTGAGAAAGTGTGGTTGTTTTCGTGCGTGGGTACAGGTAAAATTATACCCCCTTGAAAAACGCACTATGGGGATATTTTTTTATTCCATTGGATTTGTCATATTATTATATATATTTGTTTCTAAATTAAATTACCTATAATTAATGACTTACGACTGATCTTTTCAAATATAATCACCGGTAGCAATTTGTAATTAAGTAAGTAAATCTTTTTTGATAGTGACATGTGCACATACGTAGTATAGAACAAGTACATAAAATACAATAACAATAGCACCCGACCCAGTATAGGTCACCCTAAATATAACGAAAATACACCATTGTAAAGCTTTAACATTCAAGCGTATTAAATGTATGCATGGTATATGGCGACTAACTGTTTTAAATCTGGTTGGTCAATATGACACATGGGACGCAACACGTTACAAAGAGGTTGCAAATATTTGAGTGGTTATCATAGTGGCACAAGAAATAGGAATAGGAAAATCATTAATTATGCATAATTGATTTGTATGTTGATGATACTAGAACATATGATATCCAGACGCAAAAAGAAATGTTTGGCCAGAAACAAGATCACATCAACATTTAGAAGACTGGTGTTTTCAAAATGGAATGAAGATTAATACCGACTAATCGAAAGGTCTAGTTATATGATGGCAGCCAAGCGAACAGTTGGTTTCCGAAATCCTACACTCTCTCTTAAATATGAACATATATTATTGAAAACCAGCAAATTAGAGAAGTTGCTTGGAGTACACACGCAGAAGTCATTACATCGGGACTCACATATCAAATATATTGTGAACACGATTTCAACTAAAAGTTGGTAATTAGGTAAAATACGGTATAGTGTCAAAACTACAGAATCTATATTTTTTTTTACAGAGCACATATCCAACCACAGTTTTGGGAAACATCACCCAACAACACATTGACGCATTGTTACAATTGCAGAGGAGCGTGTACATACATTCTGGGCCAATATAATATTTCTTTGTGTGAATCATTGTCTGAAATTATTATTATTATTAACTAAAGTTGCTAGAACGTGTGGACCGACCTGTTTGCCTTTCTTTAATTTGTCGTGTTTTGTATTCACATGTCAAACGAATCGAGCAATACAATATTATTAAGCTAAACTAAAATTAAATATAATTTGACAAACGGATTATGTTTCCAAAAAACTTCACAATCTTGTAACGAATTAGTTGAATGAATATCTTCAATTAAGGCGTTGAAGCAAAGTTAATTCAGATATAACATTGCGATATGTTTCAAATAATATTGATCAATATATAACAAGACATAGATGTGAAATGTATATGAAATCTTTAGAATACGTTGATAAAACAATATGGAATATATATATATATATATACACTCTTTATTCCCCGCGACATACAAGACTTATAAATAATTGTTTACATCGCATTTCCTTCGATGAACGTATGTGTAGTGCTTCGTATGATGGTTTCCAACTAATGATATACAGATGGCGTGTGCACTCGATGTTATGGACATGCGCATTCGCAGTGTTAGTCAGCGTTCGTCGCGAGAAAAGGCGTGTCTTTCAGTTTACGCTGTTCCAAGGGTGATCTAGTTATCAGTTCCCCGCCACACGATAAGTCGCAAAGTTGGACTAAATACCTTTTAATTGGAAAGTGCGATTTTTTTTCTTTGTCTCATTGGTAAGAATAATTAATATAAAAATAAGTAATGAATCACGAGTTAATAGTTTCCATTGGGCTATGAACTACATTGGGTGTGTCTAAAGTTACCGTGGATGCCTTCGGCCGTCACGCACTTTAAACACGCTCAATGCAGCTCATATCCCAAAACTATTAACTCACGATTCATTCCTGAAATAAACATATATTTACACATGAAATTTATACAATGCATGACTATAATACAACGTGTTTGTTTGAACACTGTTAAATTACAATGTTATGCTGCAGAAGATAATTCCTGCATACAAACAAGTTATCTGGTCGGTATAAATAGTCTTCGATATAACCACAAGTAACGCATGGGCACTAATCTTGCTTTAGGCGACGAAGAGAAAATATATCTGTATATTAATTCATATGCCAATGGCAGATTAGTTTTGGTTTCTGCATATTTACCCAGCAGATAATTGATATTCAATGGATACAGTTCAAATCTTCGAACATTGCTTCAATATCCATGTGAAGTATACGTACCTTATCTCCAAATGGTCCAATTGGGCCCCGTGCACCATCTCTGCCATTATGTCCCTGCAAACACAACCAGCAAAGTAAATATTGATATTATAAAAGCGTATGATGATGATTGAGCCTATTAACCCTCGCCGCCGCCGCCGCACCATGTGGGCGAGCGGTATATATTAAGTTATTGCGTTTATATGCATATAATATCAATGCTTGGTCTTATAAATGCTCGGTAGCAGAGCAATAAAACCATAGGGGCAAGGTATGGTCAACCTGTATAGGAAGAAGAGGCCGCCTCATGTTGCCTACTAGACCAGGAAATCAATGTAGACAACTAAATACCTTTGACACATTTCGTCGCCCATATGCCTCGGCAACTATACAGAAAATACTGGCTGTCCGATTATCACAGTGGTTAGCACGTTTGCTACTCACCAATGCAACCCGGGTTCGCTCCTCTGACTGGGAAGTAAGTGAGATGGTACGGTGGTCACCAGATCGGGTACTCGGGTTTCCTCCCACAGGAATGACCACAAATACGCTGCCATCCGCACCAACGAGAGTGATTAATATAAGTTGGCACAGCTCGTTTCGCAAACGTTGTGAGTGAAATAAAGTTTATACTTAAAGAAACTACAAGATTAAATTAGATTATAGGCAGATTGTATATGGACCTGCCGCTAATTATATATTATAATCATAATTACTGGCCATTATAAGCACGCTACTCAGATTACTGACATAATAAATAGGAACTGTTAAAAATAACTCACCAGTTTGCCATATGGTCCCGCTGGTCCAGCCATTCCCATTGGTCCTGGTGGTCCCTATAAATAGTCATACATTGACAAACATATATATATTTATGTAATAAAATGTTGAATTGAAAAAATAAAATAAAAATATATATGGGCAACCGGAAGCGACGACAAATAAGCGTAAAACACACACAAACATACACTATGTATATACATCAAAGCCGTAACTGCACTGAGGCGAAATATGGAATTTTACACACAAATCAGTTGCAGCTATTGTTTGTATTTCACAATGAGGTAATGTCATATATTTGCTTCAATTAAACGACTGCCAGCTTTAAATGTGTGTCTTATGTTTATTTATCGTAGTGCAATGATACAGACAGATACCCATTCCAGAGTCTCCTCTGGTTCTTTTACGTGCACGATGTAAATCACCGACACGAGACCTCGGTTTAAAGTCCCATCTGAAAGACTGTCAATTTTGTTAGGCTCAGACGGTGGATCAAACCTGCGACTACCGGTCCAACGTATTAACCACTGGACTACACATCCGTCTGGTCTAGTCACATATATTTCTACTGACTGTGTTATAATTCCTTCCGTGATTAAACACAAAAAAATAATACCTACGGTGTTATAATGAATAGCCAGGCATTTTCTCTACTTCTAATGATTAAATTGTCTCATAGTGGCGTGACACTGGGCCTCGTGCATATTGGTCTCAATTACCAGTCAGTACTTCGCATTGATTTATAGTTTGGTTACATAACCAACATCCATATACACATACTATGCATATCAAGAATATATCATAATGTCACGACTATCTCCGTGCCTGTCCGAAACAGCTGAATGAACAATGAGGTACACATCCATATACTATATTCACTGTGCTACGCGACATTGTAATCGTAAACCATTACTACCCGTTCTATACACTGTAGCAAACCACGTATATACCATTATGTCAACTGTTCCAAGGGCTATTAGCCCATCCAACCTAGAAAGCATATTACACAGCTGCTTTCCTCACTCTCAATTCACCTTCACCACAACCAAGGGACGAGCTTAAACTGTCAAAGCTATCAATCGAATCATACATTAACCCCCTTCCCTCTAGGACATTACGCTATCAGTATTGGTCAAAATAGCATGCAAATCTCTAGCTATAGACCAGACAATACAAAATGTGCATCCCTACCGCCGTAATTGTCAATATCTTCAAAGGATTGTTCACCTCAAAACAATGTTTAACATTTTAAATAATTAACATGATTTTGATAAAATCACATTAATCATACCGTAACATTTAGTTAGGGAATAACCGTAAATATTAAGTGCAAGATTTCAACAAGAAAGACCTACTAATTATTTCGGCATAAATCGGACTTTATCTACCAAGGGAGGTAATAGAAAAACCAGTAATGTCGCACATTGCATTTGACGAAAGGAATTTATTAACTGCTTAGTATGGCCAAGATAATACAATGTACTATTGCATACTATTATATGCACACCAACTACATAGAGACAGTATATGAATAACGAATGAAGTTTCTTTTGTAATTCAAAACATTTAATTTAAAATCTTAAAACATTCCATAAAGGTTTCTAGGCGCCATCAATACTACAAGTGTATCAATAGCCAGTAGGTAACACGTCTGAGACATTTGTTTCTAAACTTAGCATGATCTTTGACAATATAATATAATGTGGTATACGCATTCATTCACACTAACTACATAATTTACAAATTGGATTAACATGGTACCTGCGCTCCCGGCAAACCTTCATCTCCTCTATCTCCCGGGTCACCTGGAGGCCCCTTTACAAAATAAACAAATTGTATGTCATAAAATACATAATGGATTGAAATGAAATGTGTTATAAAACCTAAGAGGTGTTTTAAAAACGTATTGGTGGTTTGGTTTCTATGTCGCTTTACCTGTGTTTTTTCGATGTCTTGGTCGTACTTCCGGACACATGAGAATCAATTACAACCCGCCTCTCTCACACGTGTTATGTATCTACTTCCATTCGATATTCGCACGTATGCTTCCAATTTAAGAGGCCGAGATAAAGAATAAAGACTAATAAAGTGTTCATCCAACACTCCCTGTTGCAAATATAAACGCTAGGAACGCATATGCGGATAGGTACACAAAGAAGCACAGTGATCTTGGCATTAGAGAACACTAATCATGACCACATTAGAGAACACTAATCCTGACCAGATTGGACTACATCTTCCACGTCAAATATATACAAGACAAAACTAGAAGCGGACGTTATGTTCTTAAAAGTTAATAAAAAACTATACTAAATTTAGGCATAAAACACACAACATAAAACACGTTGTTTTTATCATAATGTATTCCTTTGAAACCCAAAAATATAGCTGAAGTCGTGATAGCGCAGTGGTAGCACGTTCACTTCAGGTGCGAAAGGCCCGTAGTTCGAGTCCCACTGGAGCAGTTATGAGTGTGCCCTTATGTAAGGCATTTAAATTCCACGTTGCCTTTTCTCTCTGCCTCGTGGATATGGATTCAATCAGGAATGAGGTATCGAGAGTGATCAATATAAGTTGTAAAAACTTGTTTCGCCATCGAGCTAAAATAAATGTGTTCAAACTAAACAATATAGCATTACATTGCGAGGGGTACACGTCTGGGGTAAGCATCAACTAATGAGCGACATTAGTTCACTCACTACCCCTACCATAGAGCGGGAAGACCCTCAAAAACTCGACCACGCACAATTAGATTAACATACTTACAACCATTCCGGGATTACCCGTCATGCCCTGCGGTCCGTGTGGACCACGCATTGATTGCTGCAAGCAGAAACAGAACATCGGTGTTGCTATTGAACGTCAATAATGAATCTAACATCTAGTTAGCTTATTTACTGATGGGTAGTATTGAGAGCGTGGGCGTATTCACGGCTAGTCCGAACATGGGCGGCACCTGGAGTATATCTGGGCGCTCCAATAATTATGACAATATATATGTACAATAAGCATCATTTTCGAGTTTCACAAATTATCAATGTTCCATATAAACTAAAAATGTAAGCTGCATCCGTACCGCCGTTAATAGTCCCTGCTTATCGAACAACTTCACACAACTAATCGACACAACCATTTTAATAACTGTATCCCATTAATGCATATTTAGCACATGGATCTAAGCAGTTGATTGTCAACAAATATAGCATGAGCACAAACGATATCTATATTTCGAATATGTATTGCAAGCTGTCAATGTCATGCAGAGACCATTCATAATACATCGAGGTGTTACTAAACGTGTGTACATATAATACATTATGAGATTACTGTATTACACTGAATACAAGCAACGTTATGTCCTAAAAACTAGAATCACATTTACTTTATATCATAATTAAATGGCTTCGAGCACTAAATGAGGGAACATTGATTGGAATCGTAATGGTAGAGCATCGAAAACCTTCTTTTGGCTGTCCGATTAGCGCAGTGGTTCGCGCGCTCGCTTCTCACCAATGCGACCCCGGTTCGATCCTCGGACAGGGAAGTATGTGAGATGGTACGATGGTCGCCAGATCAGACAGGTGGGTTTTCTCCGGGTACTCCGGTTTCCTCCCACATGAATGACCACATATACGCTTTCATCCTAGCCAACGAGAGTGATTAATATAAGTTGTTAAAACTTGCTTCGCAATCGTTGTAAAATAAATAAAGTATAATCGTAAAAGCTTTTAATCTTGTCGATCATACTGTTTTAATCTTGTCGATCATACTGTTTTGCTAAAGAAATTATCATTATACATCTAAGATATTTAATAAATTCAATCAGTGTTGTGTGTTTGTCTTTCTTTGTTTATAATACTGTTCTAATATAAAAACAATCTTGATATGTATGTACCATTATGTATGTATGTACCATTAATGTCAAACCCCTTGCGGGGACATAGACATGTTTTCCTGGGCATGCTTAGCCGACCATAGCTGTTAACCAGTACTAAGCAATGTCGGTGAGGTGCCTTGCTCAATGACACTACATACGTGGCCTGACTGAGTATCGAAATCGGACCGTTCGATTCCAAATCCGACGCTCTACCATTGGACCACGGATGCCAGGATGATAGGTCAATCACTTATCATATAGGCCTTGTATAGTAACCAATATGACTAAATATGATATTTATATTTTGGTATGCAGTATATTCTGTTGTATATCCAACAATTATATATTCTAATGTATTAATATGTTTATTTATACCTGTGGTGTCCAATGTTTCTAAAAAAAAGCCACTGATATTTTGCCAGAGTGGGAGTGCATATGGGCATTTCAAAACGAAGTGATCAAGAGTTTCAACAGTATCTTTACAGTGATGACAATATGGTGTGTCATATATTCGCCAAGTGAAAAGGTTTTCATTTGTTGCTAATAGTCTGTGTATCAGTTTAAATTGTTTTATTCTGTTGTATTTAATGACATTGTTTAAAATGTAATAAACCGAATTCCAGTTAATATCACTTTTAAATGTATGTGTCCAATATTGATGTATATACGGGTTTTCTGCTCTTTTCTTGAGAACATGCTGTTTAATATGTTTGTTGGAGGTTTTGTCTAGCTAAAAATGCATAGTCTTAATTGGGTTTGAACTCTATATTTGGTTTAAACATATTTATTCCACTATATACATTCACAAAATCAAAGAATAGGAAAGGATCAAAACGGAAGCAGAGCTTATATAGTTTCTCTCCTTGCAGTTCAAAATACACAGTACTATTTTGGACGGTGTGGAGCTAATATATGTATACCAAATGTGCACATTGCTTAGAAATGACAGGAATATGATACCGGTAAGAAAGCAGAAGAAAAAGAAGATATTTGAGAATGTAGCGCAGGCAGACAGGGGTAAAGACATCAAGTGCACGTTTTATATACATGGGGTCTTATATGTATGGGGTTTCACTCAAAGAATCGTTTTGTATCACGAATGAAGTTATGGACATATTCAAATATTATTTTGTTGATGTCATCTGTCAGGGTCTCCTCGCCATGTAGGATAGTATGCAGATTAGCAGTAGGGCATAATCTTAGCACATTGTGTAGGAAATCAATTCGAATATTAGAATAGTATGTACATTCAAAGAAAAAGTGGTAGCTGTTTTCGTTGGATCCACAGCGGCATAGTGGTGATTGAATTAAGTTTTTTAAAAAGAGATGCTCGTGGAGCCCACTTGACTTGGTTCTAATTCGTGTATGTAATACTTGTAGGTATCTATCACCATAATAGAAGAACGTCGGAGTTTTTCTTTTATCTTTGTTTATATAGTTTTTAAAGGTGTTTAGAGTTGTGGCATTCCTAACGTTACAATCTAGGTCATTCCATTCTCTTATTACGGATGGTAAAAATGAATTGTAGTATGAAGTTGTCCTGCAGTCAATTGATCGTATAGCGTCAGCATTTCGAAGATTATATCGACTAATTGAAGCAACAGTTGCAGGTACAAGATCAGATACGTAGTCAGGTGTTAAACAGTTTTTCATTTTATAAAACAAAATTGAAACTCTATATTTGATAGATTCTGTTTTCTTAACAGTATGTTTCCAATATGTTGGAACTGCATTTATTATTTTTGAATACTCTGCGATCTTTTGTTTATTAATTTATTGAGAATAGTTTGTTGATTAATTGTGCCATCTTTAAGTATGTTGTCGATGAAACTAATGTATGAATTAATCCAGTTTGAGAATATCGAACATTTGCCTTTGTATTTTATGAACTGAGTCCTCCATATAACTATATCACTTGTGTTCTAATGTCTTAAAATGAGTTTGGCTTGTCGTGGCATTTAATGTTACTTAACTCAATAACGTATTCAATACTTTCGCGATAAAAATGAGGAATGTCCATTTTAGCTTTAGGGAGAGACTTAAAGGAATCAATGTTTATTTTATAAATTAATAACATATTTGGAATAACTTTCCAGTTTGCATTATCTTCAATGCATACCTATTTTACCCATTTCATTTTCGAAGTTTTTTTGTATGAAATTAAGTCAGGGACTTCTATTCGTCCATCATCTCTATTTCTGATTAAAACCGATCTTTTAATTTTCTCCTGTTTATTATTCCATAAAAATTGGTAAAACATGGTATTGAGTTTGTTAATATAACAATGATGAGGGTGATGATGATGATGAGGGTGATGATGATGATGATGATGAGATGATGATGATGATGACTTGAATTTAATTATTTGTTACAGATCTCACAGTATATGGATTTTATTTTCAGTGTGTACAGTTATATATTAAAAATGATTACCTGTCCATTTACAGTTACTCTCGAGTAGTCGAACTTTATTATAAAGGTGTGAATTTATAATAATCATTGTTGCAACCATTACCATCGCTAACATTACAGTCATAAATACCATGCCATACTTAAAATGACTGAATATCATATTGTTGATGTAATCATTGTGACTTCTATATGATGTTTATATGTATAACAATTTAATATGTAGGTGACTTATAGATCCAGTGGGTCGGGTGCTATATTCATGTATTTATGTATGTATTGAAATATGTTAATGCACATGTCACTATAATAAACTATTTACTTACTTACTTACTTACTATAACATAATTATATTGGTGTTGGTATTGACTGAATTAAATAGGCAAGTTTAGGTAGTAGTATAGACTTTATGACTATAACTTTTCCATAACATTTTAAGTATCTTTTCTTCCAATTATTAATTGTGGTTTGACATGCCTCAATTTTACTATCCCAATTCAGAGTTTCGCATTCTTTATTGTTTGTTCCAAAATATGCACCCAAAGCTTTAACATATGTGCTGAATCAAATTCTGTATAACGATGATTGTTTAATACGTTTTAATTTTCCTATGAGAAGGCCTTCTATTTTGTTCATGTTCAGCTTTAGTCCGGAATGGTTTCCAAATTGTTCTACTATTTCTAGTGCTGATGATATTTCATGTACAATGTTTAGAAACAAAGTGGTATCACCAGCCAGCTGGGTTATGTTTAGTTATTTTGATGTTCCCGTGTCTATTGTGACCGATATACCGTTTAACTGGTCGGATGTTCTGATTTTTGTAGATAATATTTCGGCAACAATGATAAATAATAGAGCCGAAAGTGGGCATCCTTGTCGTATACCCCGATACACAGTTAAAAATCGTGATTTCCAACCATTATTCATTAAAGACGAGGACATATTAGTGTATATAATTTTCACCCAGTTAATAAAATGAGTTTAAAACCCAAAACACTGTAACACATCAAACATAAATGACCAATCAACAGTGTCAAACGCGTTCTTAAAATCAAGAAATAGTACAACACCATCAATGTCAAGATGTTCTGAATAATCAATAATGTCCTGAAATTGTCTGATATTATATCCAATGAAACGATGTTTTTATAAAACCTTGTTGCTCTACATTAATGGTAGTTGGTATTATTTCCTGTAACCTTAACGCTAAAACTCTTGCGACTATTGTGTAGTCAATGTTTAAAAGAGAGATTGGCCTCCAGTTTTCTAAGTTTTCAGGATCTCCTTTTTTGTAAAGTAAAGAAAAGATAATTTTTATATTTGGATTCCGTGAAAGATTTTATAATAAGATCTGATAAATTATTCCAAACAGCTAGGCCGTCTAGGCCCGATATTGTATTGTGTTTCATATTATTCATAGCTTCTGTGCATTCTTCCGTGGTAAATGGGTCTTCACATAGCTCAGCATCTTCAGCGGTTAATGTTTTTTCTAGCTTGATGTCATTTAAATATGTATTATTACGATCATTTTTAGATGATGTATATCGATTTTCATAAAAAGCTACTTTCTCTTGTAAAATGTCTTTAATGCCTGTAACACGCTTATCGTTAACTAATAAAGATGTTATGGTTTTTCTATTTTGCCTAGATTTTTCTAAATTTAAAAAATATTTTGAGTTTCTTTCACCTTCTTCTACTCGTGATCTTATTTGTGCACCATATAGTTTGAAGTCATATATTTGTTTAATTTCATTTTCTATTTCAGTAATTGTTGTATCATTGTGAACATGTACTTATTATGTGTAGAGTACACTGAGTTGCGTTTTCTAAGTTTTGTAATCTATTATGTCTTTCTCTTGATTTTGTTTTAGAGTATTTAGTAGAGAATTTCTTTAATTCGTATTTACATATTTCCCATTTTACTATGTTTTCTAATGTTAAGTTATTACATCGTTCAATATTATCTGAAATATGTGCGCAGTATTCTTCATGTAAATAAGTGTTGTTTAGTTTTCAAAATACAAAACCGCCTTCAAATGGTGTTTTTAATTTAATTAATATTGCTAGATGATCTGTGCTTTGTATAATTGCTGGTCGTACTGTTGAGAATACAAGGGGAGTAATATTTGCGCCAATTAAATTACATTTTAGTTGAGATTGCTGCTTTTGATAGCTTATTTAAATCTGCATGTTGTTGTTTGATTTATTGTTTTGTTGGTTGGATTTGTTAACCTGTCCTGAGAACCTTCTATTATTTTAACACCTTCCGCATGATTGTGTAGAAGTGTTGAAATGTTTTCAACATATTTGCTACGAACCTATTTATCATTGTGCGTATATATTTAACAGTGAGTATACATTATTACTTGTTTCTATATTGCTTAAAATGTATCTTCCGTTTTTATCAGGATTAATGTTAATGGTTCGGAATTGTAGTTTTTTATTGATTAAAATTGAACAGCCTTTACTACTAGATTCACAAAAAGAATGATACATTTCCCAGTGGCTAAGTTCTTTCAAATTGTTTAAAACCGGTATTAAATATTTTGTGAAATGTGTTTCTTGCAGTATAGCAATACATTATAATGGCCATAATATTGACATATAAAATTGTAACTATCGTCTAAATTAATCCGTCTATTGATAGACTGGTCATTACACCTGCAGTATACGTAACACAGTTAACTGTATTGGAATTTGCCGAGACACTTATACTATACAACTTACACGAAGAGACAAAGGGGTCGCAAATTGAATAGTTTAGACAATAAACTACTAAATTAACTAATACCCTGTGGTAAATGTAAAATGTAAAACGTTTTTCTGTGAGTACTTGACGACCATACTACTCAATCGTTTTTTTTTTTGGTGATGGCATATGCATAGTTATACTTTTAAGGACACAGTGCAATATTATTGTGTGATACATGGTGTAATAATTAAATAATATAACCTTTATGTTTACATGTGCAGTGAAATCTGCTAAGCTGCCTTTTTCAATTGCACTATAATTATATTAATGTACGTGCAATATGTATACATAACATTATGTGATACATGGTGTAATAGTTATCTAATATATCCTTTATGTTTACATGTGCAGTGAAATCTGCTAAACTGCCTTTTCAATTGCACTATATATTAATGTATGTGCAATATTTATACACAACATTATGTGATACATCGTGCAATGATATTTTAACATAATAATTATCTTTACATATGCAGTGAATTCTGCAAAAATATATTTTTCAGTTGCAATATGTATTAAACCATATGCAATAATTAGACACAGCATTGATAATACTGCTAACGTTATTATATTATACACAAATATTAATATGTGCGAAGTATGTTGTACCATCTCACATA
Source organism: Archivesica marissinica (assembly GCA_014843695.1). Taxonomy (NCBI): domain Eukaryota; kingdom Metazoa; phylum Mollusca; class Bivalvia; order Venerida; family Vesicomyidae; genus Archivesica; species Archivesica marissinica. The sequence continues at coordinate 18,225,981 of CM026400.1, read as the reverse complement.
CATACCTGTCCGAGGATCGAACCCGGGTCGCATTGGTGAGACGCGAGCGCGCTAACCACTGCGCTAATCGGACAGCCAAATAACTTCCAGACCCTTGAGAACTAATGTAAGTGTTATTAAATTGTCATCAACAGACAAGGGAACATCCTTGACACGGACCCTCATCGTATTTTCACCGTCTAATCTGCTCGGGTTTGTGTTCAACAATTCAACACGTTTACCCATTATGAGTACCCTTGTGTTAATAAGGCAACTTTATCGTCAATATTGTCAACATATATGCGCCACATACCTCGCACTCTCTGAAGGCCCGTGATGTGAGAAGGGTCTATCACTTCTGACATTGACTCATAAAGTTCTATATGTTTAATCCAGTCCTGTTCGCAGGTATTGAATCACCGAAAACAGTCCTTCCTTGCATGAAAACAACACCTGGTCCGCCATATTATTTTGACATATCACTGCTCTCGTTACGTAAACCTTTTTTTATCTATTAATGTTCCATCCATTTTGACAATCGTAACATCCAAAACGTCTCAAACTATACAATGTTCTTAGTCTATCCAATACACAAGCTGTTATCCTGAACATCTAGGACATAATATTTTGTAATTTCTACACCGCAAACAATCACTACGTTAGTTAGTGGCCGCTTGGGTCTAACCACTTCTATTCTTACTTGTTATTAATGACTTACCACATATGTTTTCGAACAAAGTCAACGGTAGCGATTCATATTAAGATGCTATTACATTATATGATATACATACACAGAAAGAAGTGTTAGAACACGATTACAACAAGCTTTCGAATACTGGTATTTTCAAAATGGAATGAAGATTAATACAGATAGGAACGTTCTATTTATGATGACAGCCCAGCGAAAATGTTGTTTCACTAATCCAACACACTCTTTCTTAAAAATGAAAATATATTATTGAAAACCAGCAAATAAGAGAAGTTGCTTGGAGTACGCATACAGGATTCATTAATATGGACTCAGATATAAATTACATTATGTAAATGATTTCATATACCATTTGGCTATTAGGTAAAATACTGTATATTGTCAATCTGAACTACAGAATACTTTACTACAAGGCATATATCCAACCACATTTTGATTATTGTTGTATCATATGGGGAAACACCACCCAACAAACTATTGACACACTGTTAAGATTGCAGAGACGAGCATGTAAATACATTCTGGGCCAAGATTATATTTCTTTGCGTGAATCAATGTCTGAAATTAATATAATGACTTTTAACCAACAAATTATTTTTCAAAAAGCAGTAACAATCAATATACAAATTATGCACACTTTTGTACCGCATTATTTGAATGAACATGTTCAATTAAGACATCGCAATACAGTTACTTCAGATATGACATTGAGATATGTTTCAAATATTGATCTCTATATTCCAAGACCTAGATGTGAAATGTGCAAGAAATCTTTAGAATAATCTGGTCCAAAGATATTGAATTGTCTACCATTGGAAATCTAGACAAAATGTAAAATATGGATACAACAACATTTCAATCGGTAGACACTAGAAAGGTATTATATAATGATTGTCATTCAATATGCTTATGTCGTTTTGTATTTCGATAACATTACCTGATTTGTTTAAGTTACATAGTACAACATTATACATGTATATTGCATGGTGTAACTGTGTACTTTGGTTGTAATTATTGTGAATGTGCATTAATGCTATAGTGTTATACATGTATATTGCATGGTGTAACTGTGTACTTTGGTTGTAATTATTGTGTATGTGCATTAATGCTATAGTGTTATACATGTATAGTGCATGGTGTAACTGTGTACTTTGGTTGTAATTATTGTGTATGTGCATTAATGCTATAGTGTTATACATGTATATTGCATGGTGTAACTGTGTACTTTGGTTGTAATTATTGTGTATGTGCATTAATGCTATAGTGTTATACATGTATATTGCATGGCGTAACTGTGTACTTTGGTTGTAATTATTGTGAATGTGCATTAATGCTATAGTGTTATACATGTATATTGCATGGTGTAACTGTGTACTTTGGTTGTAATTATTGTGTATGTGCGTTAATTGATCAAACTATTCATACTACACAAGCCAAAACATTACATATGGAAGCAGATATACATACCATGTGCTGGGCCAGCAAGAGCTGGAAAGCTTCTCTATCACCTTGTTGCTTCCCGTTTCTGTTCATCTATAACGTACCGTAATGCAAAATAATTAATGCAACGTACCTAACGTAACGTAACATAGCGCAACGCAACGTAATGCAATGTAATTAACGTAACATAATGTAAAGTAACACAACGTAAGGTAGCATTGTGCTTATATTTGTCAACCTCCGTCGTAGGTAGTAGGGTTATTGTCTTACGTCATATGGCGACTATGCAGCTATTGTGGTTGCCCCTTTAAGCAGTTTAAGCAGCACGAAAGGGCACTCACATAGAACCATCGACCGTCCGCAAACCAACTGGATATCTTCCTCACATGAACTAATTCGAAACAACCAGTGGTATACCAACCTAGAGCGGTGATTCATTCAATATCCTCAAATAATGACCAAATTATGAAACAATTAATATTCGTTCTCGAAGATTTAATGAAAATGAGGTGCTTGTACTAACCGGAATAACGAGCATGTTACCGGGTGGGCCGGGTACTCCATTGTTACCATTGATACCATCACGACCTGGGAATCCCTGTCAGAAATAAAACAACCGCGAAACGTGGGTAGCTATAAATATTGTCAGACACGATACAACATCGACATATGCATAGTTGTAAATATTGAACTATTTAGCAACCTCGATTAGATCGAGGATGAACTATTTAGAAACCTTGATTAGATCGAGGGTGAACTATTTAGCAACCTCGATTAGATCGAAGGTGAACTATTTAGCAACCTAGATTAGATCGAGGGTGAACTTTTTAGAAACCTCGATTAGATCGAGGGTGAACTATTTATCAACCTCGATTGGATCGAGGGTGAACTATTTAGCAACCTCGATTAGATCGAAGGTGAACTATTTAGCAACCTAGATTAGATCGAGGGTGAACTATTTAGAAACCTCGATTAGATCGAGGGTGAACTATTTATCAACCTCGATTGGATCTAGGGTGAACTATTTAGCAACCTAGATTAGATCGAGGATGAACTATTTAGCATCCTCAACTAGATCGAGGGTAAACTATTTAGCAACCTTGATTAGATCTAGGGTGAACTCTTTAGCAAACTCGATTAGATCGAGGATGACGTATTAAGCAATCTCGATTAGATCTAGATTTAGCAACCTCTGGATGCATAAAATATACAATGAAATAAGACACATCAGTAACATTATTTACCGACAAATATAAAAAGCACGTCTTTGTATTATGTTCAAACAGGTTTGTAAATGTATGTAAATACATGTACATTTTGTAATAACCAACAAAGCAAATTCAATCCACATTAATTAAATCTAATAAATACTCGCCATTGTGGTGACAAGAGACAAACGGAGATAATTAAGGATACATACCGCATCACCCTTTGAACCAGTAGGTCCCATCGGTCCGCGCTGCCCAGGGGGTCCGGGTGGGCCCTAGCGAATAGAAAGAACAAGCATAAATAATTAATGAGCAATACTGAATTGGGAATGTTGGTAGTTGGTACGACTATAGACCCACCAATTAGCACCACACTCAGACATCACACACCTGAGCTAGTATGACCTATAATACGTTAATCCAAACTATAATGATGCTGAACATTTTGTCATGGAATGTTCGTGGGATTATGTCATCAGCCATGAGTCTCAGCAATACTCTCCATATGACCAATTGTGACATAGCCTTCATTTGCGAGCACAAGCTTCACCACAACTCAATATATTTCATGGATTCCGTTGTGTTTTACAAGAACCGACTCATCGTTAAGTATGCATGGCTCACGTGTGTGTGGAAAAGCTGGGGTTGCTATTTTATATAGGACGTCACTTGCGTCAATTATCAAACACCTCGATTGTGGGAACGAACGCATAATAGGCATACAGGTTCAATCGCGGTCTCTTATGTCACTTTTTATTTTCTCAGTGTATATGCCAGCGTGTACTGATACTCAAGCATACAGCGAATACCTTGAAAAGCTCAGTGATATTACAACATATTATCAAGATATAGGTCACTTGATTATCTGCGGTGATATGAATGCAAGTCTAAATATATCAAAATCCAATATTTTCAAAATCCAATAAATCTAACACGGTTAGCACAAGGATGCTCTTTCACCTTTACACCATTCAAGACATACATCGACTATTGCTTGACTGACATCCTTATTGAAACATAGGTTACATTCATTCTGTAAAATGCTCAATGACGAGGAAATACTCTCAACATCGGATCACTTACCAATACATGTAATAATACAATATAATGATACACTCTCGAACACTCCAACACCTCCAGAGCACACGGGCTACGTTAAATGGCATACAGCCAGTGACGAGATGTTGATGTCTTATGGTTCAAATTTGAACAGTATATTAGAACAGCTGGTCAATTTGGACATGATGACTGCCGGTGACATTGAGACTGCACATCTCTCTATGATCTTGTCATTGAAGAATGCAGCAAATCAGTCCATTCCAAAAACAAAATATAACCCACATACTAAACCCTACTGGACAACACAAATCAAAGAAGCACGTCACACTCGGTCGCTATAGATACGAGCGGGAGGGTCATATTACACCGACAAATGAAAGCTACCGGTTTTACAAAGAATGCAAAAGTCATTTCGTTCATGTCAAAGTCAAGCATCCGATTAACGATGGTTTCCGCGAACTAGAATCTGCAGCCGAAATAGATATAAGGTTATTCTGGTACCTTGTTAAAATACGAAAAAAGGACACAAAACAATGAGCGTGTGTTAACGGTGGTATTGTTGATATCCCTCATGAGGCTACAGACGCATTTGTTGGACATTATGAAAACGTGTACACACAAGATGTTAAACTTATTGAACAGACATGCGGACTGATGAGTCCATCACAGTCACGTAAACTAAATAGATATATCGAAATGTCGAAACATAACGCAGACAACGGACTACCTGACTCCTTAGTTACTGAATGCGAAATAGAGAGCGCCATTAAATTATTAAAAAGACCCAAAGCAGCGGGTATTGATATGATTCAAAATTAGTATATCATATACAGAGGTCACATACTTGAATCTGTCCATATCAAGATATATAATGCTGTACTGACAATGGAATATATTCCAAAGGACTGCTTCAATGGTCTCCTTATATCAATATTCAAAGGCAAGGGTAAATGTTCTTATGATATGGATACTTATCGCCAGGTGTCCTTACTAAATACTGTGAATAAACTATTTGAGTGCGTCTGTGAACGACGTCTTAGAACTTGTTCATGCTTACAACCACAGGTATTCCCACATCCATACCAGCATGGATTTCAATCTGGTCTCAGGTGCATAACGGCTTCCTATTGTCTACAGGAAACCTAGCCACTATGTCACCAAACCTTAGAGCAAAACAGCTATTCATATTTAAACTCTACGCCTACCTAACAAACCCTAGCGTTGGACTGGGTTTCACATTGGATATAATTAAACTTTTAAATAAATATAATTTAAAAGACGTCCTGCAAACTTACGTCAGGGATACGAAGTTCCCGGGTAAATACGCATGGAAATCCAAACTGCGTAAACATATAGCTGACCGTATAATCACAGACTTGCAGGAACAAACAATTTATGATAGAGATTTTATCCGTTTTCGCGAAATAAATATACCAGGACGCCCAACCATTTTATGGACTGCAGCTAGACCCAAAATTCCATGTCAAATCTCGAAATGATGGGTCACATTACTAAATACTGAAGCACGTGTGTGGACTAACTGTGAGCAGATATTACACACATACATTCACTCCCCATATGCATACAAATTGTCTAGCCACTTACCGGCTACGTCGCGAATTCCGTTTACTGCAGGTGTGAAGTGTCCGGAGTTCGATCACCCCGCTGGAGCCGTTAACGATTGTGCCCTTAGGCAAGGCATTTAAATTGCACGTTGCCTTTTCTCTTTCCCACATGGCGATGGATTACATCAGGATTGAGGTCTCGAGAATGATTAATATAAGTTGCAAGAACTTGTTTCACAATCGAGCTAAAATAAATGTGCATAAACTACAGACAACTTACATATGGTACTCCAAGCACCATTCCATGACCAATTTGTGGACCGTATTTGTCAACATCCTGCAAACATAATATCACATCACATTTCGTTTTAACTTGTAAAACATATAGAATTATTAGAAAGCGTTACGCGTGCAGTGATGCATATTATTACGAAACGTTAAGGCCGAGTATGCTAAACCTTATCCATATAGTGTCATCAATTAATACTCATGCATTAAATAAGTTAGCATGTCATATAATCTGTTCAGTGAAAATTATTAATTAATGTGTTACAGTAATCTGAACAATGCTATGTTTTTACTTGATTTACATTTAAATACCCTACTGAATTGTAATAATACATTACGCATACATTTATATATAGGTCTCATCAAATTGTTAAATTGTGTACACAATTCTTGTCAACGATGTATTGATATAATGTGACCTTGATATTATTTGTATATTTGTGTAGATGATGATCAAGTCTAAATAAAGTGCTTGTTCTTGATTATGCAAACTTGTAACATCTTCACATGGAGACAGTTGTTGTTTGTTCGGGTTTTACGCTAGCCTGGGTTCCAGGTCTGTCGATTTTGAGTATATACTCACATGCCCTTTCAACAAGCCAACTAACATATAATTAAGTTGTATTTATATTTTCGTTCTACATATACCTGTAGCTGTACATACATCGATACGCTCCTGTACAATTTAACTTATAATGTCATACACTGCCACATACTGCACATATATAGAGAAAGTACGTATTATATTTTTATACATACGTAAATAGTTTCTGTTTTCTCCATTCCCATTCCGACCGCCATTGCGCCTATAGACGGTTTATCCATGAACCCCACTTCCATTTCATAGCCATCATAGGACCCGTCATACACTAGCTCTCTACCTTCACTTTTTCTTTCAGCGGGATCGGGAAACATATAATCACATCCGGGACAGTACCTGGTACCATGCTCGTATGCCGCAAAGTCAATGGGGACATATAGAAGATCTTGGATTTTTCCCTGAGGACGAAAAACAAGTGATAACGTTTTAATGTTAATTTCAAGATTGGAAAACACAATGTCAAGCTTGATTTCATTATAGATGTAGGCTTATTGCATTCTTTTATGAAGAGTATCAATGATCTACATGTCTACATCCTCATGAGGGTTTAGGCATTAGAGGATGAGGCATATACATGCGGCAAAAATGAAAACATTACATGACATTGACACGTGCTATTAAAGGCACATTTCTTACACATAATAACCAAATAACACATGACGCCGTCATCTTGTGGGCTAATCTTGTACATAAGGGAAAACATGTCAATAATCAAGATGCTCGTGCATTTATCTGAATCTATATAGATTGTAATCACGTGACTAAATAGTAAATACCACATGACTTTGAAAACGCCACCATCTTGTGAACATAAATCATATTTGTTTCACTTATCGACTTTGCATAGCAATATCACCACTTGATTTCACTACAAATGAACTTATTGTGTTCTTGTTTTGGTGAATTTATTATTTGAAAATTACTGACCTTTTTATATTTATGTTTATTAAATGCCGGATGCTTAATGTTATCCGTGAAGAAGGTTTTTAAGCCGAACATTTGGATGTAGAGAGGAGCATATGAAATAATCTGTCATAAATCCGATACGTTGCTTTCTTTTACAATTTGGTGCCATCATAAAACCTTCCAGTACAAAAGGTACAGGATGTTTGAATAAACCATGTATGTGTGGATATTTACAGTAGGTGTTAAGGTAGGTAGGGTTTATTTATGATGTCAAAACTGTTTAGACGAGAAACTTCCTTTGAAATATTACAGATACGCTGCAACAACATCCACCCCATGTTTCTTAAATTTATAATTAATTGCTCAATATTACCCAAAAGTATTATTTAAAATACGATTTTTATGTTGTCCTCAAAAATGCCATCCGCTCAGTCATACGTTTGGAAATACTCCAATCGCGTTGGAAATAAGAAAACTGCTAGATGTAATCTATGCAAATTGGATTTAGCATATTCGGGTACAACATCAATCTGAATAATCATTTGAAAAACAAACACACTTCAACGGAAAGCAGTTCAAGTAACATCGGCTTCATTCATTCAAACGACCATGAATGTACTACAGTGGCCGATAACAATAACTGAATGAGTCGTCGTCATATTTGCATGGCCTTACAGCAAGAAAATGACGTTTAGTAAATTAGCTTAATTTGACATTTTGTTATAAGAGTTTAAGTGAGTTTGAGTTTTTGATAGAATTATATCAAATATTCGAATACCGTACCGACCAAATATTCGAATACCTCACCAACCGAATTTTCGAATACCTTACCAACCGAATATTTGAATACCATACCAACCGAATATTTGAATACCTAGACAACCGAATATTCGAATAGTGAAATCGCTATTCATTGCCATCCATTATATATATACATATCTATGTTAAGGCAAAAACACGTTGTAAAGTGTGGCTTACTAAAGGTGGAACTAGATAAATTATCATTTTATATATCTATAGCTTCACCTCTCATTTCGGAGAAAATGGGCCTTTTGGGACATTTATTATCATAGTTATTCTTACCGTGAACGGTGTATGAGCGCTGGCAATGGACACAAATCCTTCTTTGTCAAGAACTACAGATTCCTCTAAATAGCTGATGTAATCTCCATCGTGGAACAGAGTGATGGTTCCCCCTACACAACTAAGTGAAACACGATGCCACCTGGAACCAGATAAGAAGACAATGGACTAGTGCAAATGAGCCATAATGACTGTAACATTTTTGCATTCACATTAAATTCAATTCCATATTTGTCTCTTGAATTTATGTTGAAACATATATAGTTGCAACAGTAAACTACAACAATAATGGCGATAAACCTGTCTTTAAGCACCAGCCAAGGGAGAGCAGACAAGTGTGACTGCAATGAGAAACATTGGTCAGTTACTGCCCCTGAGTACTCTACATATCTTAATTTGTTTACTTTGCCTTTATCGTTGTTTCCTAGCCGACACAGGATATTTATTTGCGAATGTCAATTCCTGATCACGGTCTGCCGACAAAACAAATCATAAACAGTGTCTGTATGTAGCTTTAGTAAATGGATCTACGATTTCATATCACATTTCTGAATACCATGTTATCAAATCAATCCATGTGTTTTGCGATCTATGAGTTTAATGGCGTAATCCTGCATCCGATCGCTATTCTGAATTCGAGTAATCATGTGGCAAATACGTTTGTCCTTATAGCGTGCGTTCCAACCATCACACAAACGCAAATGTACTAGGAGACAGCTGAGCTGTATCTTAGTTCATTTTATTTTCAAAATGTGAAGCAGCAGACCATGTACCGCTCCGTGTATTTGTCAATATTTCGTACCAGCTCTGAATTAGATAGGATGAGCCGTTTATTACTTATATATGGATTTTAGCCTATTTTTACCGTTATTTCCCCCACCACTTATGTCGATATGCTACGTTTGATATTACGTTTGCTGGTTTGATACGGTCACGAGCCCGTAGCAATGTCAATGTAAAACTTGCTAAAAACTGTGTAAAGGGTCGGTATTTGAACGTTAAACATGTTTATCTACTTGGTAAATACGTACTTGTTGTGACGTCATAGTCGCGCGTGCTCCATTCACACGAGTGACATAATAAAAACATCTACTTGTGTTACTGTTTTATAGTAGTTTCATGAATTTGAAAGCTGAATATCATGCAAGCAAAGAGTCCGCCTTCGTGGTCGAGTGGTTAAGGTCGCTGACTTGTATACCACTGTAACCTATCATCACTGATGTTCACGGGTTCGAGCCCCGCTCAGGCCGTGTCTCATTTATATGAAAAAGTTGGCAGTTTCTTACGGAGGTTGGTGCACCCAAGTACTGGTTAACCGCTGGAGCCTGCCCAGGAAAGGCGTTGTTAAGTAAACTGCCCGCCGGCGATATAGCCCAAAATGGTGCTGATGCAGGCGTAAAACCCGAAATATAACATAACATATATATAACATAATAATGCAAGCAAAGTAATTAATACCAGACATGCAGTAAAACTACAAGTACAATGTGAACTACGGACCGCATAATGCACTTCATTGATTTTATCTGAAGGACATTTTTTGCAATTCAGTGAATTTACAGATTTTTGGCCATACGATAAAACCCCAAAGAGGCTTGTTTTTACCTTCAAGTGTATGCCAATAATTTTAAGCCGTAGTGAATATTTATGATTTGAAATAAAAAGTATTCTTCCACATGTTTTGCTCACTGCTTTGCACATGTGGTACCTAGTAAAAGTTAAAAAGACTATTAGAATATTCGAAAATTGTAGCTGGAAAATCTATCAATTGAAAAGAAGATAGAACAATATTAGAGCGTGTTTTACTTTGTTATAACGACAATACATCATATGGACTAAAACTATTATACAATTTTAATATATACATGTATAACACTTCTAATATACTTACTTTCCAGTTTCTATGGGAATTGTTATGTCCTTGTCTGTGGTGTGGTCGGTGTCTATTCTTCCCTTAAGTACGAGTTCTGATTGCCCCGCACCCAGGCGAAAGGCCAGATCAATCTCACCGTATCTATCGCGGAAACTAATCAGTTCCGTGTAGTTCGGCGTGGTGGGTTGGAACGTGAGAATAATGGAAAAATTGTCGCTGGAAAATCCATCTATAAATTGAAAAGAAGATATACAATATTAGAGCATGTTTTACTTTGTTAAAGCGATAACACATCTTTTTGAATAAAAAATAGTATACAATTTGAAACCATACGTATCGCCAATCGCCCTATTTCCGTACACCACATGTTTTTTTCGAATTTGTTTCCAAATGACATCATCACTGTTAGTAGCAGGTACTTGAGTTATACGGTAGACGCTAAAACTGCCAAACGAGAATGAGCAAAAACAGATCAATATTCACCTTTTATTTCGAAATTATGAAAATGTTGATGTTTACATTAGTCTCATTCACGTGTACGCTAACATTCCCTTACACAGAGATATGTGCAAATATGCTTGGTTTTACAAGGTCACGTGTCAATCATGTGACAATACTTGAAACTGCCCGAAACGTATGTCCTTTTTTGAAGCAATGAAATCACATGAGTAAAATTGTGGTTTTATTTTAAAAGATGTTATGAAATCTGAGTTTAGTCAAGCGTATTCAATGCAATAATGATCACTTTACATAGTAATATTATTTTATCTGCTATAAAAGAGACCGACTAGAAGTTATTCACATTCAAATATTAGGTGACCGAATACCGGTACGTCCATGGTACAAGTAGCAAATGGTACTACCAATTATTCCATTATACTATGAGTAATTATGTTCAGTCAGTACACAGTGTAGTTTGCAATATAACAAACTGAAAGTGAGAGTACCACTTTCCTAAATAGATTAACAAGTCAGCGACCTTAACCACTCGACCACGGAGGCGGACAATGTCAATGTTCCAATGTGGTCCTGGTATCATTCCGTATTTACTTGTCCAACACGTGGACGTTATTATTACGTCCTTAACATTCATTACGGTACAGGGACGTCAGCGGAGGTAGCTAGAGCCACAGAGTGGGGGCTACTGGTCATTTTGCTCTCTTCTGAAACATAATGCTGAAGTGCTCTGGTCCTCTACAGAAACAACAATTAGTGCCAAAACACGCCGTACAGATGTGTATCCAAAATAATACGAATACAGCAGCTCGAGCCCGACTCGCAAGAATTCGGACTGCCATGTCGAATGCACACACGTTATACTGGTATTAAGCTACACGGCCCATGACTGATGATAGGGTTGTTTGCTTATTCGGGTTTTGCGTCTGCATCAGCACCATTTTGGGCTATATCGGCGGCCGGCAGTTTACATTACAACATATTTCATGGTCAGTCTCCAGCCAGTCTCCAGCGGCTAACCAGTACTTGTTGCACCAACCTCCATACGATACTGCCAACTTTTTCATATAAATGAGACACGGCCTGAGTGGGGTTCGAACCCTTGACCAATATCACCTATATTACTATATTACAGTGTTGATGCTTTAAGCCTTCACTACAATAAAAAGTAAAACATATTCGTCCTACCTTGAATCAATGCCGACATTGGGGACGACCAGTATGATGAAGACAATGCAAATGCACCATCAGGACCAGTGCCGGGTCTGTTAACACACATGCCGTCTGTAAATTCGGGTCGGTTGGTCCCTGGTTCTGGATGTTTGGCCCATTCCTCCATGAAATCCACGGAACCTGAAATCGTAATATTTGTTGTTAGCTCGATTGCGAAACCAGTTCTTACAGAATTTCCTTGTTTGATAGGTAGTGCCTATTTCGTATTATTTGTCATTCAGTTATTTATTGGCGAATAAAACATGGCTTGGATTACTGACGCGTATGAATTAACAACTTAGTTTGGCGCTCAGAACGAGAAACCATGTTTGTATTCAACTAATATGAAATAGTCGCTACCTACAGACGGATCTGTAGTCCAGTGGTAGCACGCTGGACTGGTAATCCAGAGATCGCAGGTTCGATCCCCCGCCTGACCCTAATAAAATTAACAGTCTTTCAGATGGGACTTTAAACCGAGGTCTCGTGTCGGTGCTTTACACCGTGCACGTAAACGAACCAGAGGAGACCTTGGAATGGGTCTCTATCTGTATCATTGCACTATCCTCCACAAATCTAAAATGACTAATCTCTTCAGGAGGCGTCGCTCATACGGGCAACCGGTAGCGACGATAAATAAACGTAAAACACACAAAAGACACTACCTATGAACGGGGGAAGCCAATAATAATAATGGGTGGAAGTCAATATCAATTAATGAAAAAGACCTGCAGCAGCGACGAGGGGCACATTATGTTTAGTTTATGTTATTAAATTCCAGTAGGCTTTCAAGCCCATGAGGACATACATACATATTATATACAGTTAATGAACAGTGCAAACATAATGCATACATTTTATACAAATGAGCTCCCACAATCATAGCCATTTATATTTATATATATGTGTAAATACATGTAATATTTATCTGATATGATTGTGTCTTATAATTAAAGCAAAACAGATCTTTATTTCTAACACAGAGAAGGTCAAACGATGCAACAAAACACAAAACCAAACATACAAAATTGAAGTTGTTGCAAAGTTGTATAACAGGGCCGATCAGTAAACCCTTCGTAACCATATTCATTGCTAAATATTAAGTATTATAAATTTAAATTTACATGTGGTCATATTTGTAAAACAGAACGCATCCGTTTATTTAACTTAGAGCGGCATTGTAGATTAATAATACATGACATATACATAGATTAATTAATTAAACTCCATTCAACTTTGTTCACATGAGAACATCCACCTAATCTTCATAAGTGAAGGAGTGCTGCATAAACAAAGAAGAACACACATAATATAACATATAATTTTACTAACAGTGCACAACTATTATGCATGCTAGCACAAACATATAGAAAACATACGCATTTCTAACTGTGCGTAATTGCTATTTTCTCCCACTTATAGCAAAACTAATTCTCCACTTTGATCTTAATCGTAATGGTAAATGCCATCTCAAGACCAAATTTATAGAGTTACATGTGCACTCCATATGCACATTCTGAATACTATGCAACGCTACAACGTTGTTCCACCATTAGTCTATCTTGTTCGAAAACGAAGATAACCAGATTCGGCAAGTGGATAACAAGTATACACATACAACATTATTATATGTATTACATACCTCGGCTATAGAACAAATTATTAAATACATTATTCAATAGTATATAGCATCACACGTATACCTGTACAACATTATCATTTATTGCATACGTTACAATAAATAGTAACACATTTAATGGTAGTAAAAGCAAAATATCTGGTCGACTCGGGCAATATATTTCGATTTTCGGCTATGCCGGGCCAATATTCGATAGTGGCCCGGCACGCGCCGAGAGCGATTCACGAGCACGTGTCAGAGGTAGCAACAACATAGTAACTACATTGTGTAAACATGGCCGCCTGGGGCCGTTAAGGTATGCAATAAAGAAGTTATTAAACGGCTGCGGTGGGCCATGACGTTTTAAATATGTATAATGTAAAGCATCATTTGAAATCAAAGCAACAGCAGCATTGTAATTCAACTAACTTCTATACATGACTGTATTTCTAATTATGAATTCATTATAAATATACAGACCTAAATGTCGTATTTCCTGCTTATTTACTGAGTTCAAGAGTTCAGATAATATTAGCATATTCGGTCTGATCCAGTATTTTGAAGATATATACAACTTGCTAATATTAGCATATATATTACACTCAATGATAAAATGGTACTCATCTTCAATTATATTACAGGTTAAACATTTTCTTTTGGACACAGGTGTCCGTACAGGCCTAGGCCACCTGTTATGTATTGTCGACCGGAGATGGAGCATATAATTGAATATGTAATAGGCTCCACACAGGTCACTACAAACAGTACATGGACACAGTTCATCAGAATTACAATATCACAGCAAGGCTATCACATTATTACAGTGTAATTAATCTATCAAGGTATTTAAAACATGCACTTAAAATACATAACTTTCAATCACTGAAATTGAAAAAGGGCAATTATGGGCATGTTAAGATTTTAAAATAAAAAATCATTTATCAACCTCGATTTGGGGTAATCACAAGGTTAGGGATTAGGGGTCGGGCTAGGGTTTGGTTAGGATTATGTGTGCAATTTAACATTTATTCGTTATTGAAACACTGTCATGACGTCATACATTTGTACTTACAGTCCATTATTATAAATATTGGACTGCTTTAAAAAGCCCAGCGTATTATATTATATACTATGAGTAAATGTATGAAATTATCCATTTCAATTAGCAAGATTATTATATAAGTGTGTGCTTTAAGTAAGATATAAACCTCATACGGATCCAATATGTAATATATTGGCACTGTCTTCGGCGTTACGCGCCTCACACAGCCCAATATTTTACGAACGTTTCGGTTTATATCCTATACATAGATACCGCCCATTATGCCTCTTACCGGGTTAATATAGCCGCTAACGAATGGTGTGGGTGAAGTTAGCAGTGAGCAGTGTACTGCTGACAGTGAGCAGTGTAATCCAGCAGTCAGTTGTGAATTCTAGTAGCGAATGATGTGCAAATGCAAATTTTGCACAAAAATTAAAAAATAAAATTTTTAAATTTATTTTTAATAATATAAAATTTGGATTTTTTTTTCGAAAACTATCTAAGGGTCGGTTGTGTAACCGGAAACAAGCCAATTAGGCTTCAGAACTGAGCGGTGTGCTTTAGCGGTGAGCGACTCATTCCAGCTCTGTATTGCTGTACTACTGACTGAGCTGTGGGGACATGTAGTAGTTGTGTATTCTAGTAGTGAATGAAGTGTAAATGCCTTACTTTTTTTCTTCTTCGAAAATTGGTATTTACACATCATTCACTATTACAATACACCACTCACTGCTGGATTACACTACCCACTGCTGGAATACACTGCTCATACAGTCGTACATTTCCCCCACTGCTTACTGCCAGAAAAGCAAGTATGGAAAATAATTAAAAAAATATTGTTTTATTATTTTTATTTTTTTTCGAAATTTGGCATTTACACACCATTCACTACTAGAATACCTAACTCACTGCTGGATTACACCACTCGCTGCTCACTGCTAGCAGTACAGCAGTACACAGCAGTACACTTCTCACTGCTAACTTCACATCTGCTAGCAATATAAAATCTTCGTACAGGACATTAAACAACTGTGGTACTATATACCTAAGTGTTGTTGGAGATTGTATTTCTAGATTGTAACGGATTAGAAGTACCATTATTTATAGGGATTGAGGTCAACAACCTTTGAACTTAAAGAGTTGGTTTTCAATCATTCAGGGGAAAGGGATTCGAATAAGTTACTGTGTAACCCTTTTCCCAATTCTAACTGTGCTGTTGCAACTATTCCTATGTTATGTACCATTCTTGAATAAAGTATTGTTTACACTAATCATTCAGAGCCACCGTTATTTGACCCGACATAATTTGTGCAACATTTGTGTTGTTTGTAGTTTAGTCTATACACATGTATTTCAGCTCGATTGCGAAACAAGTTATTACAACTTATATTACACACTCTCAAGACCTCATTCCTGATGGAATCCATCGTCACGAGGGAGAGAGAAAAGGCAATGTGAAATATAAATGCCGTGCCGTGCCGTGCCGTGCCGTGCTTACAATTGTAACGGCTCCAGCGGGGCTCGAACACCGGGCATTTCGCACGTGAAGCGAACGCTCTACCACTGCGCAATCACGACTTCCACGGTGGTTGTAGTGGTGGCGTAGTGATAGAGGTACTAGATTATTGTTGGGATACGTTTATTTATCGTCGCACCCCCGGGGTTAATCGGGGGGACGCCTCTAGGTGAATACATGTATTAGTCATCCTATTAAGTAGTTGGGGAATACTGCAAACTGCAAAATACAGACGACATTTCAATTCTAGAAACATCCCTGGTTCTTGTATGTGTGTGTGTTTTACGTTTATTCATCGTCGCTACCGGTTGCCCATATGAGCGACGCCTCATGAAGAGATTAGTTATTTTAGATTTTTGGAGGATAGTACATGATACAGACAGAGACCCATTCCAGAATCTCCTCTGGTTCTTTTACGTGCACGGTATAAAGCACCGACACGAGACCTCGGTTTAACATCCCATCTGAAAGACTGTTAATTTTATTAGTGTCAGACGGGGGATCGAACCTGCGATTCCTGGATTACCAGTCCAGCGTGTTACCATTGGACTACAGATCCGTCTGTCTGGTTCTTTTACATGTACATGCCACATTATATAGTCCCCATTTGATAAATTGTTAACAGTATTATGGTGCGACCGATTCCGATCCATGGATTCGCAGTCCAACGTGTTCATCACTGGAACAATGACCCACTGTCATATGATTATGGGGGTCATTGGCATTGTTTCAATATAAATATGGTAGTGTACATCATCTATAACTGTATGCAAATACATGTAATATGTAACAAGAAAAGCTTCTCAAATTAGAGACATCGATGGCTTTTCTATTACCTCCCTTGACAGATAAAGTTCAATTTATCAAATAATGTATAGCTGTCATTTTAGTTGGAATCCTTTGTTTTTACTGTATGATAATTGTGATTTTATAAAAATCATGTTAATTGATTGTTAACACAATTTCTACATATAAGTACTCATTGTATATACTGTAATATAGTAATTTAAAGATTATGAGATCAGAAAACGGGTGAAAATTGACCGCATATTGTGCAAAGCAAGCAACGATAAAAACAGAGGAAACCATCCAGAACCTATATACTTTTAGTGAGTATTCAAGGGCAGTAACTATCCGATGCGTCCCCTGTTTCACACGTACAATACAATATGCAATATTAGGCCAAGCACGATTGACATGGTCATGTTATCGGTGCGAAATCTCGCTAGTTCTCGGCCGTGTTTCCATTAAGAGCTTTTACGAGATTTTATTCATCGGACGCGCTCTGACGAAATAGTTCCCGTAAAAGTAACACAATTAAATCTAGTTTTAAAATAAAAAAAACTCTATTTAGAACTGAAATATTTTAATCAAAGTAAGATGTATGAACTATTCTTGAGTTGCATTATATATATTCAATACAATTTCAGGTATTTCTATTGGGTAGCCTAGCCTTATATATTGTGATAGCTCCTGACTATATATGGGATCTGTAGTCCAGTGGTAACACGTTGGACTGGTAATCCAGTGATCGCAGGTTCGATCCCCCGCCTGACCCTAATAACATTAACAGTCTTTCAGATGGGACGTTAAACCGTGGTCGCGTGTCGGTGCTTTACACCGTGCACGTAAAAGAACCAGAGTAGTATCTGGAATGAGTATCTCTATGTACCATTGCACAATCTAAAATGACTAATCTCTTCAGGAGGCGTCGCTCATATGGGCAACCGGTAGCGACGATAAGTAAACGTAAAACACACACATTGACATAGTATATTAGTATATAGTGTCGGCAACGAATGATCCATGTCGCCTGTGGCTCGGGGAATACCCGTGCATGCAATATACTCATATACCATGTCAACAATGCAAATAAAATAACGTATTATAATATCTATAATCCTGGCGGTATAGACATACAACTCGTTTATATCTCTTTAGACGTATCTTATTTTGAGGTGGCAATAATATCAAGCGAAACTATACTCAATTCCAAAATAAAGTGTGCACTTTGTTTTCTGTGATTTCTCTTCGCCTATTTAACCGAAACCTATAAATGTGGTACCAAACTTTAGATCAGACCATGTAGAATATGGCAGACATATCAGATTTTTTAAGTCACGGTCAGTTTAAGTAACTTTTTTTATGCGAGAAAGGAGACGGTGCTAAAATCAAAGTTGCAAAAGTACTCAAAGCATCAGGTCACATTCAATAATGCATTTAAAGTTGTTTTAATCGCAGTTCTGGTGTGTTTTGTTCGATCAGTATCTTGTGTGCGCACCTCTGCTGTTGATGCATACTGTCTCGCGGTACTAGACGCTGTTTGGAAACGACGTCGCAGGTGCGTCAACGTAATAAACCGGTCCGTTTGCCGATTCGTTACTCTTGGTCTACCGGTTCTTCGGAGATCTGCTACACCACCTGTTTGTTGGAACCGTTGGCGCAAGCGAATAATAGTGTTTCTGTGGCACCATAGCGCCCTACTCACGTCAGTGACGTTGTCACAACGGGCAAGCATTGTTAATGCTTGGATACGTTGATTTTCGCTCAATCTAGGCATGTTCGTTGTGTACCAATGTGAACTCAAATGTGATTTAACCGTTATGTAAGACATAAGGATTACACAAATACAAGTTTCCGGTGATATGTATATTTTCCTCGGGCTGCACGTGCAAATCATGCGAAATCAAGTCTCACAGACTGGACTGACATTTTTTGAATACCATGTTGTAGATTATGCAATTGATCGATCACAAATATACTTGAGGTATACTATGCGACATTTCTAACCGATACGTCTTCTAAATAGTGAAATATTCTAAATTCAAAAGTGCACACTTTATTTTGGAATTGAGTATATAACTGCAGTATGTTACTGACAAACTGAATGGCTGAATGGCTGAGTGGAAACACTGAAAACTATATAATTCTTAGAGCTGCCATAAAGTAAATTATTAACAGATGTTTGAAATTGTATCGTGTACAAATGTTAGCTATAATTACATATTCCCGTCAAGAACCAACATGCTAAGCATGACGATGCATTTCTTTGTAGGTAGAATATTGTCGTCTGCTACATGTCTGGAGAAAAATAGCGAATCAGCGAATTTTGAATGTGGTTTGGTAAATATTTTACATATATGTTTATATTAATATGAAATTAAAATGAATCTATTAAATAGAACGATCCAGTTGTTTATATACCATAATCCACGGTGATGCTAACCGGTAAGTGAACAGCGGTGTTTGAGTAAAATAATGACAGTACTAATAATGCTGTAAATTACTTAATATTCGCGTGAGCTTTATTTATGTCCTTCTCGTACTGTAGTATATGATATGATATGATAGACTCAGTAGAACTCTGATGGGATAATGAAACAATAAAACCTGAATGTTTGGTAAAGGACATGTTTTATTAAAAATGTCAGAAAAACATATATACAATGTATATATATACCAGTCGTTCTACAAATTAGTAAGTACGGAGCATACGACACAAACTACTGGTAGTGATTTGCACAAGGCTGATGCAGATTGTTTCAGATAACCGTATCTGAGCAAACCAAACACCGCCAAATAGAAACCGCCCAGATCCATGAGCCTAACCCAAGCTATGATGAAAAATGCCGCATGTAGACAACTTCATACATGTGTGTAACTGACAAGTTTGGGGTTAAGAACAACCAATCTAAGCCTACTCGAGGTAGTATTGAAAATAAATTGTAATGTAATGTTATCAAGGGTTTGGTGCTTGCGTTACTAGAAACAAATAGGGGACTATATGCATACATGTATATTTAGAGTATTCAGTGAATTTAAGCTTTATTTATTTTACAACGATTGCGAAGCAAGTTCTAACCAACTTATATTATTCACTCTCGTTGGCGCGGATGAAAGCGTATATGTGGTCATTCGTGTGGAAGGAAACCGGAGTACCCGTAGAAAACCCACATGTCTGATCTGGCAACCACCGTACCATCTCACATACCTCCCGGTCCGAGAATCGAACCCGGGTTGCATTGGTGAGAGGCGAAAGCGAGTTGTATATCAAAAGTTCTAAACGTGTTACTAACTTGCAAAACACACACACACACGTGTACCACTGGCCCTTGGCACCCAATGTTGTGCCAATTGCGACTGCTGTAACTAGCCTATACTATGTCTCGGACATTATAAAAGAGCATCGGTAGCCCGGGCTTATTGTCCCTAGCATAATGGTAATGAATATATAAGAACACAAACCTACAAAAGACTATATTGCACAATCGTATACAGTAAATTAAATTTACCCCCCCCGTATCGGCTTATACAGTTTAGACGGATCTGTTGTCCAGTGGTAACACGCTGGACTGGTAATCCAGGGATCGCAGGTTCGATCCCCCGACTGACAGTCTTTCAGGTGGGACATTAAACAGAGGTCTCGTGTCGGTGATGTACCCTGTGCACGTAAAAGAACCAGAGGAGACTCTGGAATGTGTCTCTGTCTGTATCATTGCACTATCGTTCACAAATCTAAAATGACTAATCTCTTCAGGAGGCATCGCTCATATGGGACACCGGTAGCGACGATAAATAAACGTAATACAAAAGGTTTATACATATATCCAATTGAAGTTATTGAAATGTTTTAACATAACTTAGAAAATAGACGGACTGTTACCAATATGGCATTCTCCCAGGTTCCTATAGCCGTTCGTTATAAACAGATTCCACTGTACATGTATTATACTGGTAAACAATATTTACGTGTATTGAATGGATGCCCCTGCTTTGCTATAACATACTTCGCTATTGACTAAACGCCTCTGTCCTTAGCATGAACTTGTAATGCACATCTAGTTGCGAGTCTCGGCTCTTTACCGCAGACTTACGTGTGGGCATATACACTTAGGCTTCAAGCCTCGGCTTCATCACCGTGGACTATATGCCTGTATGATATTGATTACAAGGTATAAGCCTCGGCCTTGTTGCCCTTAGACTTACACATGGATACAAGCCTCGACTGTGTTACCGTAGACTTAGCGTATATCTTAAAGCGACATTACATCACAAAAAGCTCTGAAAATGCATTTTTACGTATAAATATCATTGCTACTGCAAATGCTTCCGAAATAATTCGAACACTAACTTTCTATACATAAACAGTGTGTTTGTGGTATACAAACTCTCAAATTCGAAAGTAGGATACCATATAACGGCCAGCTACGCTCTAGAATATACCTTTCGTTTTTTTTATCGGAGTTTATACCAAGCGCGTGCTACCATCACTTAGAGATATTTTAAATCGAATTAGCCTAAAAATAAATATGCACAGGCACAATGGTACAGATATAACTGTAATTCAGAGTGCGCACATTGCATCACACATGGATGTCTAACCTATTTACATTAGTTTGTTATGTCAACAAACATCGAATACGAAATTGAAATACTCAGCTTTTGAGGCACGCATTTGGAAAACAATTATACCATATACAGTCAAACCTGTGCTAAAGGCCGTCTCCGAATAAAGGCCGCATATGAACAACCTGTCTCTATTGACCACCATTTTCTCTCCCGTCGAGCCATTTTCAATGCATTTTAACCTTCTATTGAGAGGCCACCTGCCAACAAAGGCCACTTTTTGACTTTCCCGAGGGTGGCCTTTATTGACAGGTTTGAGTATAATAGGAAAATACAGTGTGTACAAACTTGCGTTTTCACCGATCTAGTGTCGCTTTAGAGTCCAAGCCTCTGCTTCGTTACTGTAGCCGTTATTAGAAGTACCACCATTGTTGGTACGATGCCACTGCTTTATTACAGTAGGCACCTATATATATATACTCACAAGTGATGGCGCCCTGATTATTATTGGGAGTATGTTCTAGATAGTGTATGGCCTCTGCTTTATCACAGTAGGCACCTATATATATATACTCACAAGTGCTGGCGCCCTAATTATCATTGGGAGTATGTTCTAGATCGTGTATGGCCTCTGCTTTATCACAGTAGGCGCGTTAGAAGAGACTAATAATAATAATAACAATAATAAATACTTTATTTAACGAGAGAACTCATTTGAACAATTAAATCAATCTACCACGAGACACTCAACAAATTAAAACATGAAATAGCATAATGAAACATGTAAACAGTAATCAGTAACACTTTCATTGGAAATAAGATATAAGCTGCAAGAACTAATACTTATATTCGTGTATAATTGTAAATTATCAGTTTATTAGGTTATTGGTCTGTTCTGTGCACCACCTGCTATATAAAGCTTTGAAGTGTGGAACAGAATATGCTGTTTTAATATAAGACAGATTTTCTAAATACTTCAGTAGTTGGCTTAGGATGGTAAAGTTGGAGATTGGAGGATGACCGCAAGTTTTGAGTTCGAACATCGGAAGTAAATCTGAATGACTCTTGCAGATAGACAG
The DNA here is from genome assembly GCA_014843695.1 of Archivesica marissinica. Classification (NCBI taxonomy): domain Eukaryota; kingdom Metazoa; phylum Mollusca; class Bivalvia; order Venerida; family Vesicomyidae; genus Archivesica; species Archivesica marissinica. Next base: position 18,203,001 of record CM026400.1, on the reverse strand, counting down.
GTGCTAGGCCAGTGCGTGTTTTAAGCATTAAGACTGCTTTTTGAAAGCTAACCCTTTCTATTGAGAGTTGAGAAAAGTTCGGAAGAAGGAGTGTAAAAATATGTGCCAAGAATTAAGTCTTGCAGCTCGTTTTTGGAATCTAACAATTTTATCTTAATATGCATTTACAATTCCCCCAAATGACACAACAGTGGGTCTAGATGGGGTAAAGTGTAGGAATTAAAAAAACACATTGCGCACATGTATAGAAATGAATGGTTTGATACGAGACAATAAATATAGCAAGGAATTACATTTCTTGATAACATTATCAATTTGAGAGTTCCAAGACAGTGTATTGTTTATTGTTATCCCAAGAAGTTTATCTTCAGAGTTACATGCTATTATGTCATTTTTAAAATGAATATTACGAGCATCGGAATAGATATCACTAGACTTCGACCATGAAGAAATATACAAGTCACGATAGTATATATTGATTGACTAGTAGTTGAAAGAGTCGTGTTATCTGCAAAGATATCTGCCACAGAGTTATGTGCTGATAAAGAGTAGAAACAACAACGGACCTAATACAGATCCCTTGGGAACACCGGTTACTACTGTATTAGGCTTCGACATTATACGCTGTGTCCTCTTTGCTCTTTAACGCTGGGCGTGACAATTGGCAATGTATCCATTCCAATGTATTTCTTGTAAGCCGAGGAGAGCATGCGTGGCACCCCCGATTGAGAACTGGGTAGTTCAGGGAAGGTTTAGTTTAAACTTTATTTATTTTACAATGAGTGCGAAGCAAGTATTAACAACATATATTAATCACTCTCGTTGGCGCGGATGAAAGCATACATGTGGTCATTCGTGTGGGAGGAAAGCGGAATACTCGGAGAAAACCCACCTGTCCGATGTATGTATGTATGTACCATTAATGTCAAACCCCTTGCGGGGACCTAGACATGTTTTCCTGGGCATGCTTAGCCGACCATAGCGGTTAACCAGTACTAAGCAATGTGTGTGAGGTGCCTTGCTCAATGACACTACATACGTGGCCTGACTGAGTATCGAACCCGGACCGTTCGATTCCAAATCCGACGCTCTACCATTGGACCACGGACGCCACACTTGATTGAGAACTGGGTAGTTCAGGGAAGGCTTAGTTTAAACTTTATTTATTTTACAATGATTGCGAAGCAAGTACTAACAACATATATTAATCACTCTCGTTGGCGCTGATGAAAACATAAATGTGGTCATTCGTGTGGGAGGAAAGCGGAATACTCGGAGAAAACCCACCTGTCCGATATGGCGACCACCGTACCATCTCGCATACTTCCCGGTCCGAGGATCGAACCCGGGTTGCATTGGTGAGCAGTAAGGCAGATGACCTGGTATTGCCACTGGTTCTCTGTCCACGTTTACTGCGAGTTGTAGGAATAGGTATATCTGTAGCCGAGAGGGTAAATCTGGTAACATGTTTTGTTTACCTGGTATGTGGTGTGATTTGACAAGAATACTGTATTTCATGCAAGCCAGAACATGCGAACTAGTGTCGCGATGGCTACTACATTGGCAGTTTGGTTGTTAATTATATTAACTATATTGTCTGTGTGGAGCATGATACAGCGATATTTTAGTTCGGGCCCCCATATTTCCATGGTCAAAACAATTGGGAATATTCCTTAAATGTTATGTTCTGATGTTGCAGTGCTGGACGCCATGGCCCCAAAACCAATGGATGGCCCCATAACCGTGAGTGCCTGATGCATCCGTGTGTAAGTGACGGGTATCAAGAGTCCATACAGCGGCGCTCTATGAGTAATGCCCTTCCATTGAAGAGTGCCTATGCGGCAATATTCTTACGGTGTTGTTTGTTTAGTGTAATGTAATGATGGGGGTTTGCAGCCCGCTTTGTCAGGTCATAAATACTGCGTAGAAAGCATCTACCCGGAGTAACGACTTGACAGCAGTAATTTAGATAACCTAGGAGATATTGTAGCTGCTTAAGAGTAAAAGTTCGCTTAACTGATGATTTAAGTTCCTTGCGAAGCTTGTCCAGTTTATCGTGTGGAAGGCGAGCTTCCATGAGATCTGAATCGAGTTCTAAACCCATGAACTTAGTTTATAGATTATAATTTAGTGTTTAGTTAAGAGAAGAGGCAACGTGGAATTTAAATGCCTTGCCTAAGGGCACAATCGTAACGGCTCCAGTGGGCTCGAACTCCGGACATTTTGCACCTGAAGCGAACGCGCATCCACTGAGCTATCACGACTTCCACGAACTATAACCATACGGGCGTTCTTTGTTATGTCGGCTTTGGTAGGGAACCCAGGCTAAGGGATGCCTACTGATGCACAGACTCGTGGGACTCTCAAGTTTCCTCTGGTAAGTTGGAGAGTTAGCCCGACTTAAAACCATTTGTGAAACCTTGTATAAGGTACTCTGCAAGGAGACAGCCTCTCAAGAATGGAGTTAGTGCCTGATTATTAACTGGAGTCACTATTCGGTTTGGGTGTTCTGTTACTGGTGGATCGAGGTGGGGTGGCTTCTGGCATGTGTCTAGCAGCTTGCTCTGGACGAGTAAGTGCAATTGAATGATGTGTGGCAGTCCCTGCAGTAACCGGATATGTGGGGCTGGGTGCATTTTGGGTTACGACATCTGTGTCGCTTGTTGAAGTGCCAACATATGTTTGCGAGAAAGCGTTTGGACACTTGGTCGAGTATATAGCCATATACCGAATGAATGCTGTTGTCCAAGTTTCTATAGCCTGGATCTTTTTAACCTTAGATGATGGCTCTAGGCTAATAGTAGAAGTTGGGTCAATTTGCAAAGTGTAGGATGCTGGGATTGATTGTTCAATTGTTGTGGGAAGGAGAAGGGCAAGATCGATGTATGTTTTATTCCAAATAGAGTGACACATAGGATTTGTCTGGTTAACGATTGGGGTACTGATTGGGTCCTGCATTTGGACCGGGCGGGGTGCCATTACCTGTGTTAACCCTTGCTTGCTCCTGAATGAGACTATGAAAAGGACGTCTTCATCAGAGTCGGATATTTCCAGTTGTACTGCTTGATATTCTTGGAATGATGTTAAACTTTGATGTTGTAGAGGTCTGGTTGTTGTACATGTATGGCTATTGTAAGCCTAATGTTAACTTGGGATATGATCCCTGTCCTTTGAATGTTATGTTTGTCAGTGCTACCCGCAGGCGCCTCGGTGAATGATGTTGGACCATGGACCATGTTGTTTTGTCCAGGGTTAATGGCCCGACTAGGCCCTGCTGTTATCCGAACCGATTTAGCGGCCTTTACTACAGTGAGCCGTGCCTGTTTCATATTTCATATTATGGCGTTGAGCAGCGACCACAGCAGCGCGAACGTCTGACAGCAGGCGATATTGGCCATCATGGTAAAGGTGACAACCGTCTGGAGCGAAATTCCTCAGCTTGCCAATGCTTTCCTTGGACCAAATCCCTTTCAACCTCAATAGTAATGCTTTCTTTGGGAATGAAACAGGCAGCATTTCACACAACCTCATGTTCAGTGTATCGACTAGGTCGTTGAACCATGTAATATCAACGGGATACCTTGTCACGATGGTAGGGTGACTGACATATGTGCAGTTTGTGACAAACTACAATCTGTCCCACCTTAGCACTCTTTAAGAATCGTGTCCACAAGATCGAGAAATTGCGTAGTTATTTCTTCCACTGACGCCCGATAAACGTCGTTCGTACCCGCGATTAACACCAAATTGTCAGGTTAGAAGTCACACACGTCCGCTACGTGTCTCGACAGTCCTGCTAGTGTTGCGCCAGGATATCTGCTGTACTGAATCATTGCGAATCATTCAGTCCCAGATCGTCTAGTTTGTTCCGTATAAACGAGTTCGTCCTGGCTCCCGAAATAATGACCAAATAACTGAATTTTACCAGTAGTTGGGTCGGCCATCTTGAATGTGTTGTGCATTGTTCGAGATAAAAGTAGGTCACTAACAAAACGTCAGATTCGTACGCAAATCCGCAGTCAGTTGTCACCTTTATGCAATATTCCAAACTGAGCAGACGAGTCTGCTTTACAGTATTGTAATAAAAGTTCACATGGTAAAGGTAGTAAAAACGCACAAATATCCAATAATAACTAATATTTTTGCGCAACGAGCCCATCTCGGTTAAAATATAAAGACGAATGACCCCACCCCGCTAGATGGTGATTGGCCATGACTCCACAGATGTATTTGATTGTTGGAATGTGGCCATGTCTAAATTCCATACCTAACTGCAGAAAGTGACCGGCTGGTGTACGTACAAATATATTCTCGTACATAAAACAAGTTTATGGGTGTCATGAACTTATATTTTGCGAATTAATGCTGTAAATCTTTAATTCGTAAGATCGAAAATTGGACTTAAAATCGACAAGACGAAAACCGGAGGATACTATTATATAATAATAGCGAAAATAAAAACACAGCGAATAATACCGGCTTTACAGAACTGTTTGAGCTCTAAATTCCACATTTCCTCTCGATTTCTGAGTGAGTTACAATGAGTATGTCCCCAAAAATAAATACGGGGCCACATACGGGACATTGCTACCTGCCAATAAACTGCGCAATAGTATCTTCCGGTTTTCGTCTTCCGAGTCTCGATTTTACTTCCAATTTTCAGTCTTGCGCGAGTTTAAGATTTAAAGCGTTGTCCATGAATTCATAAATCAGCCAACTAGGTCTTGTCCATGGATTCCCGAAATAAAGCTGACGCGAATATACAGTGATTTACAGTATTAGTTTCGTGTGGAGCTAGCATATAGATAGTAGTTCACGTTTCCCAGATTAGGCCTACACGCGCAGTGATAGTATAGGTCATTTGGTGCATGTTGAATGTGTGTATGATTATAGTGCCGGCTAGGGTCCCGAGCCCCAGTCGAAGGGGGTATCAGACCTGGCTAGCACTATATACTAATATACCCGTATACAAACCAAATACCAATTTTATTAATTTTTATAACTTTTTAGTTTCATAGAAAAATTCGCTTTTCAACCTGTAATCCAACATAACAACATTACTACTCAAGTTGTTCGTTTCCAGAAGGCCATTGTTTTGTCCAATAATCTACTCCTTTATACAAAAATAATTCTGTTCTCCATGTTTACTCCATAGAAGTGATCAACAGGTGATAATAAACGAACGGAGTTGTGTAGAACCACTAGTGCCCACTAGCTTACTCAAGTGCTATACATGTATATGTTTCTTTCAAAATTACTTGATTCCAGGATAAGTTAACAAGAGTAAAATAGGTTATTTATCTTGACTTACACACGTGCAAATCAACGGCGTTTCCGTAAATCTTTGCATTCGGATTATATAAGCTTGTACATATACTGTTTGTTTTTTATATTAAACGTCGTGTATCAAAATCATTAATGCACAAAGTAAGTCCTGATAGCGCAATGGTAGTGCGTTCGCTTCAGGTACGAACGGCCCAGCGTTCAAGCCCTACTGGAGCCGTTACGAGTGTGCCCTTGGGCAAGGCATTTAAAATACATGTTGCCTCATCTCTCTCCCTCGTGGTAATCCCATCAGGAATGAGGTCACGAGAGTGATTAATATAAGTTGTAAGAACTTGTTTCGCGATCGAGCTAAAATCAAATTGTATAAACTAATAATGTACCATATAATTATTTTAATTTTAGTTTAATCATATTTTATTGCTTATCTATACTGAGTCAAAAAAGAAACGATACCAAACTAAAAATGACGTAAAACGGATAAAACCATAGAAAGGTTTAATATATTATTACGTATCAGTACCGGGTATCTTATTGCAACGTCAGCCAACCATAAACACAGGTAAATAAACACCCGATAATCCTGGAACGCCGAATTTCCGATTTGCACGTGCTCCTCAACAAAGACAACTTCCTACACATGTACAAATCGGAAAACCGGTTTATTGTACTGGTATTGCATTATCATCGAGGAAAAACACCTTACATACCCATTGTTACCTCTAACAAAATGCCTAGGCTAAACCGCAATCAGAGAATGCGTGCCATTGGCATGATTGACGGCGGTTTACGTCAGCGTGACGTCGCAAATCGACTCGGGGTTACGCGGATCACGATAACACGTCTACTTCGACGTTATCGAACACATGGATCGGTGGACGACCGTCCAAGATCTGGTCGACCACGTGTGACGACGCGTGAACAGGACCGTCACATTCGGACGTCACATTTACGTGACCGGTTCCTACCTGCTACGCACACAGCTGCCGTTACTCCTGGGATGACCAACAATCGCATCAGTGCACAAACAGTCAGGAACCGGCTCGGTGAACGTGGCATTCGTGCCTATCGGCCATACGTTGGACCCATCCTGACACGACGTCACCGTGACGTACGGCGGGAATGGACGACGGAACGTGCTCGCTGGACTCGGTTACAGTGGAATTCGGTGATGTTTAGCGATGAATCGCGGTTCTGTTTGCGTCGAGCGGATGGCAGAGAGCGGGTATATCGCAGACGCGGTGAACGTTACGCCGACGCATGTGTACGTCAGGTCGATCTGTTCGGGGGCGGAAGCGTTATGGCGTGGGGCGGTATCACCTTCGGCAGTCGCACTGAACTGTTAGTGGTGGACGGGAACCTAAACGCCCAGCGGTACTGTGATGAGATCCTTGCGCCAGTTGTTGTGCCGTTCTTTAACGCCAACAGAAACGTCACACTGTTCCAACAGGACAACGCCAGGTGTCATACTGCTCGGATTTCCACCACATTATTGGAGCAGAACAATATTGAAACCCTGCCGTGGCCTGCTTTGTCACCAGACTTGTCACCCATAGAACATTTGTGGGATACGTTAGACCGCTGCGTCAGACGACGTCAGCCGGTAACGTTAAACCAACTGAGGGATGTTTTGCGTCAGGAGTGGACAAATATTGACCAGCAAGAGATTCAGACACTCTTCCGTTCGATGCGACGGCGGTGCATTGCAGTGAGAGACGCAAATGGTGCCCATACTCGGTATTGACGTCTGTGTGAAAACTCCATTAGACCCCTGTCCGACGAATTACGTCATCACGCAGCAGACAGTTTCGGAGGCTCATTATGCTTTATGTGCTCCTCTTTCAAACATGTTGGACTATCATCTTATGAATTTTCAAAGAATTTTCTTAATAAATATTGAAATTATAGACACATAAACACCAGGTATCGTTTCTTTTTTGACTCAGTATATATACAATACAATTACAAATATAAACATGATAAATATATAAGCAAAATGATACAACTGCAATGCTATGCTTATACTTGAACACTGCAAGCATTAAATCTAGAAGCAAGTGGGTTGGGCAACAAGTGTCACTCCATTCTTTTAATCAGTGCGCTTTATAGGAATGTCAGTAGTTTTCAGTGGGGTTTATAGGAATAACCGTCCAGCCCCTTATGTTGGATACCTTTATTGATCGTCACCGGGCCCCTAGTTCATCGGGGCCACCTCTCCAGTATGCATGAAATCCCGCTTTATAATCTCATATGTCAGGGTCAGGCTTGTCGAATCTGTGACCCCTGGATTCGCAATCCAATATGTTACCCAGTATACTAAATACATCAGTACTAATACTAACCTTAGCTTTATCAAATTTCATCTTTGCTCGACTGCGAAACAATTGTTATTTAAGTTTATTTAACGTCGCTATCGGTTTCCCATTTGAGCGACGGGCAGTTTACCTAAGAACACCTTTCCTGGGCAGGCTCCAGCGGTTAACCAGTACTTGGTGCACCAACCTCCGTAAGAAACAGCGAAACAAATGCTTACTGCATTAGTCTATATACTGGTTCTCAATAAACCACCCACGGTGTAATCCACAGACGGGGTCTGGACAAATGGTTTCGGGTTAAAACCTAATGGTTTATTTTGTTTTCATAAGAACAGTTTGATACACCATAGGCTTGCCACTATAAATAGTTCCAATAGGGCCATATTCAAGCATGTTTACAGACGGATATGTAGCCCAGTGGTAACACGCTGGACTGGTAATCCAGGGATCGCAAATTCGATCCCCCGTCTGACCCTAATAAAATTAACAGTCTTTCAGATGGGACGTTAAACCGAGGTCTCGTGTCGGTGCTTTACACCGTGCACGTAAAAGAACCAGAGGAGACTCTGGAATGGGTCTCTGTCTGTCTCATTGCACTATCCTCCAACATCTAAAATGACTAATATCTTCATGAGGCGTCGCTCATATGGGTAACCGGTAGCGACGATAAATAAACGTAAAACACACAATCATGTTTAAAAATGACACCCCCTAGGTACATAAGTGCTCGGATAGTGACGTTGAGTGAGTGAATATTTGGTTTAATGGCGCATCAGTATAGTTCAGGCTATATCGCGCCCCGATAGTGACGGGGCATCATCTTTAACAACATGCTTGCTTGTATATGGCATTTCATATATAGAGTCAAGCCTATAAATTATATGGTGTATCAAAATGTTCTTATAAAAATTAATTTGGGTTTGAACCCGAAACCATTTGTGCAGACTCCAATCATATGTGGTGTTATCCGTCGCGCTGAGTGAGTGGATGAGTATGTGTTTAACGGCGCATCAGCACAGTTCTGACTATACCGTCGCGATGAGCTGAAGAGACGAAGCAATGTGGATTCAATTGGCTAGTCCTAAGGACCCCACAACTGTGGTTCTCGCTGGCGCTCTATATCCATGTACCGCTTATCCGATCAGCGCGTTGGTTAGCACAATGCAACCCGGGTTCGATCCTCGGAACTGGAAGTATGTGAGATGGTTCGGTGGCCCCAGGTCTGGAAACAGTAGTACTCGTAGAAAAACCCACCGGTCCGATCTTGAGGTCACCGTACCATTTCACATACTTCCTGGTCCGAGGATCGAACCTGGGTTGCATTGGTGATAAACTGAGTGCTTATACATGTATATCCCTAATCGGTATGCGATACTGAAAGGAGACACGCCTATGACTGGATTAGAACAAGGTAAGCCAGGCATGGAAATCAAGAATCGTGGTTCTCTATAAAACACTGTCAACCAAGAAGCGGCGTGTGAAACGAATATGCAACTATAGAACAGCACTCGGAGAGATGCATACCCTCGCGCTGGGCAGACCGACATGCCCACAGCCTTGACAGATATCTCCCATTTAAACCATTTCCTCCTGGACTAATCCTCGCTCAAACCTGTGTTAGTGGTCACCTCCACCAAGCAGCCAACCTGTATTTCAAGCAGCCACTTTCCAGATTCCCAATACGGGAATGCTGTGTTATTAACTTATTATACACTTGCTATCTATTAAGCAGTCACATGTTTTAAGCAACCACCTGTGCTAAGCAGCCACTCTATGTGATTCCTATTGCTGGCTGCTTAAGACATGTTTGACTGTATATATCAAACAGGTTTCATAGATAGACAGAGAGACGGACAGACATACATACACACAGACGTACGCACATAAAATACAATCAAGAACAATAAATCTCGTTCCTAAGATGCTTAATTACTAATTGTTTAATTAATTCGTAATTATAAACCTACCTTTCATTAGTTGTACATTTGCTGCCCGAGATGTAGAAAAGATCACAAATAAATATAATACAAATACAGCCATGGTTTTTGTCCGTAAATCCATATTTTGGTCTGTTTGACGACGTGGCATACCCTTTTGGTAGCAAGGGCCGCCGCAACTTATTCCCTCAATTCGCAAATGTCCAGAAGTACTTATCACGGTTATTCCAAAATGAAAACTTTACCGCTGCATTGTCCAAATACACAAAACGAACCCTAAATAGATAGGGGATCAGTTGCGATCCCTGGCCGCCTAATTTCTCTTTCAGTAGAGAACTAACTGCAGCCAGTGAAAAATGGCGGACAGCAGACTAGCTCCCTGAGATAACTTAATTTTACGTGACGTAGCATGTGGTTTTTGTAGTTCTGTTTTATGGGGTTCCAAGGGGAACCAGTGAACTATTTAACTCAACATTTTATGCTGACGTACGGGGAATTCAAAGGTGTACCGCTGCCATATGCTTATATATATATATATGCTGGGTGAATTAAAATATTGCTTATTGTTTTTATTATCGTCTATTTTAAAGTCCTAATTTATGTATATGTTTCATAGTCCATAAATTCGTTTCTTATAACATCGTATGTTTTATAGTCCATAAATGAGTCCTTATAATATCGTATGTGTTATAGTCCATAAATGAGTTTCTTATGACATAGTATGTGTTATAGTCCATAAATGCGTTTCTTATAACATCGTATGTGTTATAGTCCATAAATTCGTTTCTTATAACATCGTATGTTTTATAGTCCATAAATGAGTTTCTTATAGCATCGTATGTTTTATAGTCCATAAATGCGTTTCTTATAACATGGTATGTTTCAGAGTCCATTAATGAGTTTCTTACACTTTGTGAATTAATATACATAAAGGGAGATAATTTACCGATACTGATTTATCAAATAACACTCCAATTTAGTTCAGACCTTCAAAATCATAGCTCAAACTATTAATCAATTATTGAATGAACAGTAGAAGATATCAGGAATTTTTAATCATCCGTTCCATGGAATAGAACGCATTTTGGGTGTTTTAACAAATCTATCTTCGTTCGCCTATATGGTTTGCCCCTGCGAATCCAGGGACCGCAGGTTAGATCCCCCGTCAGACCATAATAAAATAAACAGTCTTTCAGTTGGGACGTTAAACCGAGGTCTCGTGTCGGTGCTGTACACCATGCACGTAAAAGAACCAGAGGAGACTCTGGAATGGGTCTCTATCTGTATCATTGCACTATCCTCCAAACATCTAAACTGAATAATCTCTTCAGGAGGCGTCGCTCATATGGGCATGGCAAACGGTAGCGACGATAAATAAACGTAAAAACAAATTGTTCGCCTCTGTGGTCGAGTGGTTAAAATCGCTGACTTGTATACCACAGTATATCATCACTTATGGTCACGGGTTCAAGAGATATATGAAAATGTTGGCAGCTTTTTATGGAAGTTGGAGCTGGAGCACCAAGTAATGGTTAACCGCTGGAGCCTGCCCAGTAATGGTGTTGTTAGGTACACCGCCCGTGTCTCAAATGGGCAACTGGTTAAATAAACTTAAATAATAAGCAAATGGTTCGTCTTCAGTGTGGGTAAATAAGCTGAAAGCATATATGTACTTACCGGTGTTAGTAGAATATTACTATGGTTACGAGATATATCGGTGGCACAGACAAGAAGCACAAATAGGGTTTATGCCCATTACAGTAGAGCTTAAAGGAGCTCGTTCTAAGATGCCAACAAATTAAATTTACTTAAACTTAAATTAAATTAACTAAAAATATAATTGTAGTCGTGTACAAATATGTTTCAGTTTAGTTTAAACATTTTTTATACAAATTTATTTTAGCTCGATTGCGGAACAAGTTCTTAAACTTATATTAATCACTCTCGAGACCTCATTCCTGATGGAATCCATCGCCACGAGGGAGAGAGAAGAGGCAACGTAGAATTTAAATGCCTTGCCTAACGGCATAATCGTAACGGCTCCAGCGGGAGTCGAACTCCGGACCTTTCGCACCTGAAGCGAACGCGCATCCACGGCGCTATCACAACTTCCACAGTTATTTCACTATATGATCCAGTTTTGAAACTAATTTAATGACGGACCAAAATTATGATACTGATAATAAAAAATGTCTAATAACATGCAATGTGGGTAAAGATCCCAAAGTAATATTTCTGAAATTAAAATGAATTTTTTTTCCTATTCAAATTCTTTCCCAGATTCCCTAGGCTGCCTCTTGTAATATAATACGCCACCTACTTGTGTTGTACAGAAGCATTGGCGATAACGTTTACAAGACATTAGAAATTAGGTCAAAGCTGATAAGCACTGTTTCTCAACAAAAACGTATGGAAATGTGCATAAAATTGCGCCCTTTTATCATCACAGATATTTTTGGAGAAATAAAGTGAGATTTTCTGTAGTTTGGAAATGTTTAGTACAATGGATATAAAGATTAAAAATCATTTATAAGATAGTGTCTCGAGTGTTGTAAATAATTAAAATGCTGAATGAAATTACAACACATAATAGACATTGTCAGTGATCCAGTGGTTAACGGAATAGAACAGAACATGTGTTCAGACGTGTACATGTAGCACATCGGCAAATATATACTGAGCAAAACTAGAAACGTCCCTCTATATTTAAGGAAATATTTATTATTTGGTTTACTTTTATGAATCAAAATGGAAAAAACAAGGTAATCCATTTCTGTATCAAAGCCAATTCATTGCAGTCGGCTATCTTGTTAACTTTTCGAGAGATAACCGACCAAGGGCCGTAGGGGTCAAAATCAAAAATCACAAACGCAGAAGGGTGTTTTATGTTTAGAGATGGAATTTCAATATGAAATGTGGCACATCCAGTAAATCTCGTTATATATTAGTACCGAGTGTGGCCACCATTTGCATGAATGCATACAATGGTCCCACGCCGCATCGACGTAACGTAACGCAATACCAGAGCGTTGGGAAAATTCCTCCATTCCCGTTGTAACGCCCGTGTAAGATCGCGAACATTGTCAATCTGATGGTTAGCTCGTGCTTTGCAGCCCAGCTCATGCAATATGTGCTCAATTGGGTTGAGATCCGGGGGAAACCGCGGGCCATGGCATGACGTTGACGTTGTTTTGCTACAAGTACTGAAGGGTGACCCTGGCTACGTGAGGGCTGGCATTGTCCCGCATCAATGTCACACCAGGTACGGTAAGGCATGTGCATTTAGCACCTCTGCAACATAAAGTTGTGCATTGATGTTGCTCTGTACAACAACCAAATCTGTCTTCAGGTTTTCCATGATCCCATTAAGCTCCCTCCCCCAAACCAGGTCTTCTCAACAATGCAACAATCGGCGAATAGTTCATGCCTACGCCTGTATACCCGTAATCTTCCGTTAGCATGACTAACTGTGAAACGAGATTCATCGGTGATCAAATCTCGGTTTCAGTCAGCCCTTTTCCAGTTCAGATGACGTCACGCCCATAACAGCTTGGCAGCACGGTGACGTTGGGTCATTATCTGACCAGTGTACGGGCGGCGTGCCCTGATTGGTTGGGCGTTACGACGCAACCAGTTGCGAATGGTCTGCCCTGAGACACCGTATCGCCTAGCAGTGACTGTGGCTGCCAATCGACGTTGACGAGATCTGCCGGTCGTGAACAGCACCAGTATGCTGGTACCGGGCTGCAAGACGATCAATCGTCTTCTGACGGCACCCGCACCGACGCGCAACCACACTGGCGGACATCCAACCCGCAATCATCCCAATTGCCTGATTTCGCTCGTTTTCGGAAAGTCGTTAAAAACTATTTTTAATTTTCCGAATATCACATGAATAGTACGACATGAACTGAATTAACATATCGATGACATGTATAACGTGCACATGCAAATCAACGTTCCGGTCACTGGCCGATATGTAAACCGTGTGTATCGGGTAAACTCTACACGATCGTATTCTGAACATCGCCAGGGTTTAAAATGCATGTACATTGGACATGTAGCACATACAGACAGCTACACCGGCTATAAAACAGGGACGTTTCTAGTGTTGTTGAGTATACATACTTATCTAACATATAAATACTATTTCACGTGAATTGGTACAAAACAGTTTGCACATATCACCAATAGCAGAGAACAAATTACATACTGATATTTAAAGTGAAGTTCTAACTTTCAACGAATCTCTAGATTAGCTAAATTAGATTTATTGGTAGATTGTATTAAACCAATTGTATTAAACCAATAAATACACGTGTGCATTGATAACCTTTGATAGAAATGTTGTGTACTGCATTTTATTCCTGAGCTCATTAAAACAAAATCATATGCATATAATATGGTATTCATTTCAATATACTGAGCACAGACGGATCTGTAGTCCAATGGTAAGTAACACGCTGGATTGATAATCCAGGGATCGCAGGTTCGACCCCCCCCCCCTCCGTCAGACCATAATGAAATAAACCGGTGTCTCGTGTCGGTCCTGTACATCGTGCCCGTAAAAGAACCAGAGGAGACTCTGGAATGGATCTCTGTCTATATCATTGCACTATCCTCCAAAAAATCTAAAATAAATAATCTCTTCAGGAGGCGTCGTTCATATGGGCAACCGGTAGCGACGATAAATAAACGTAAATCACACACTCCATTCATTATTTATTACGGGGGCTGTCCAATTAGCGCAGTGATAAATAAACGTAAAACACATATATTGAGTATTACAACATAAACAATATATTTCACACGAGTACTGCGAATCCGGGGATCCTCACTCTGACCATAATAATGTTAAAGATTATTTCAGATGGGATTATAAATCGACATCTCGCGCATCTAAATGGACCAGGGATGCTTCTGGACTTGGAGCGTGCGTCTTCTGTATTTTCCACTATCTTCCAAAATAATACAATGACACCCAGGGGCGACAATAAATATACAATATAAAAAACATTACAACACTGTCTTTACTTTGAATAGTTGATGCAACAGAGCAGTACATTATCGCTCTTCACTACATCACCATGAGGGAGATAGAAAAGGCAATGTGAGCTAAAGTGTCTTGATTACGGACCACCAACACGGGGTTCTATCTGGGCTCTAACTCTCAACCTCTGGTGTACAAGGCATGCACAGTATCCATTAATTAATCCACGAATGGTTAATTTTGTACCATGGTGTACACGATGGGACCGGACAGGACCAATCGACACGATCTGCTGTTTCCTTGGTATAAATAACAGTTACCGCGAAATTACCGGGCAACCGGTAGCGACGATAAATAAACGTAAAACATACACATTACCGACACGGTTAAGCGTATAGTATGTTCTCGTTAACGACATTGACGATGAATTGCATTTAAACTTTCAACAGCTCAGTATACCAATGCTGCTTACTGTACTTTTGATTTATAAAGTTGTATGTATCACATCCAATGGTAAAGGTCTCAGAAGTAGGCCAACAGCGTATTTTAACTTCGTGCTGTATTTGTTGGGAGTTAGATATTTATAGAAACCATCTGACAATATAATTCTGCCCCGTTTGTTCCTAGATATATAAACATTTTAAAATTTAGCTGCGCGATCTCGCAACAGTATATGTGCTGCATTTAAAACATCTCTGCTTCGCGGGGTAAATACGTTCATTTATCGTCACTACCGGTTACCCATATGAGCGATGCCTCCTGATTAGTCATTTTTAGATTGTTGGGAGGATAGTGCAATGATACAGACGGACCTATTTCAGAGTCTCATCTTGTCCTTTTACGTGCACGGTGTAAAGCACCGATAATAGACCTCGTTTTAAAAAGTCCCATCTGTAAGACTTAATTGTATTAGGGTCAGACGGGGGGGGGGATTGAGCTTCGCGTGGTTGTGTGCATAATATTTATAACATCTTTCTAATGTGCCTTGTGCACTTGAATATTATAGTAGGATGGAAATGTTGAGTACGCATGTACTTGTTATATGTTGTTTACAGCCTATGCTCGATAATCAAATTGTTCGGGCGAGTGTGATAAACTTGATAAAGTAGGCATCTGCTTGTTTTTGTTTTTATCACAGGCGTTTGAAATCTCAATACATATTAAAAAAACATGTATACATTACCCCACCCACCTAATACTAGTGATTAAGATCAAAGCATGTTGCTATCCATTGTATTTTGCGCTATACTATAGAGGATACTTCTTTTGATTCAGTGTGTAGTTTGATTATATTTCACCGAATGATTCGGTGAAATATAATCAAATATTAAATTAATAAAATATTAATAATATATTTCCATATTTAGTGAAATATAATTTTAATTCATTTAAACAAATGTTCTTTTTATTTTAGACTGAAAAGTTATTTTATTCATCATTGATAGAAAGCGATGCAATAATGAGCAAAAATGGCGTGTGTGCTTATTTATCGTCGTTACCGGTTGCCCATATGAGCGACGCCTCCTGAAGAGATTAGTCATTTTAGATTTTTGGAGGGTAGTGTAATGATAGAAAGAGACCCATTCCAGAGTCTCCTCTGGTTCTTTTACGTGCACGGTGTACAGCACCGCCACGAGACCTCTGTTTAAAGTCGCATCTGAAAGACAAAATTGTACTGCTAGCAGTGAGCAGTGAGTAGTGTAATCCAGCAGTGAGCTATGTATTCTAGTAGTGTATATGCCAAATTTCGAAAAAATAAATAAAAAATATTAATTTTTTTCCGTACTTGCTTTTCTGGCAGTGAGCAGTGGGGGAAATGTACAACTGTACGAGCAGTGTATTCCAGCAGTGGGAAGTGTAATCCAGCAGTGAGTGGTGTATTGTAATAGTGAATGATGTGCAAATTCTGCACACAAAATAAACAACATTTTTTTTTTTAATAAAATAAAACGTGGATTTTTCCCGAAAATTTTCTAAGGGTCGGTTGGGTAACCGGAAATAAGCCAATTAGGCTTACTTCAGCAATGAGCAGTGTGATTTAGCGGTGAGCGTCTCATTCCAGTCCTGTACTACTGGCAGTGAGCTGTGTGGAAATGTACGAGCAGTGTATTTCAGCAGTGAGTGGTGTATTCCAGCCATGTGTAGTGTAATCCAACAGTGAGTGGTGTATTCTAGTAGTGAATGAAGTGTAAATGCAAATTTTCGAAAAATAAATAACAAAAATAATAATAAAATAAAAACAAATTCGATTTTGATTTCGAAAATTGTTTACGGATATGTTGGGTAACCAGAAACAGACAAATATACTTTACTTTACAACGATGAGCGGTGTGATTTAGTGATGAGCGACACATTCAAGTTCTGTACTCATGTACTGTTGGCAGTGAGCAGTGGGGAATGTACAAGAAGTGTATTCCATCAGTGGGTAGTGTAATTCAGCAGTAAGTGGTGTATTATAGTAGTGGATGATGTGCAAATGTCAATTTAATGTGTGTCGTATGTAATGTGTGTAGTTGTGGAACTCGCATGGCGTCAGGTACCGGGGCCGTTGGGCTATAATTAAAAGATCCAAATCACAATTTATATTTATGAACAGTTCTTTTTTTATTTATTTATGCGTACATCAGTTTCATAATTCTGGTGTTAAGCGAGAGCCTATGCACACAATAAACGTGTTGTCCTAGTTGTTACCTCGTGCTATTTCTTCTGTGTACAGGCGAGTGTGAGTTTTACGTTTATTTATCGTCGCTACCGGTTGCCCATATGAGCGACGCCTCCTGAAGAGATTAGTCATTTTAGATTTTTGGAGGATAGTGCAATGATACAGAAAGAGAGCCATTCTAGAGTCTCCTCTGGTTCTTTTACGTGCACGGTGTAAAGCACCGACACGAGACCTCGGTTTAAAGTCCCATCTGAAAGACTGTACAGACGACAATCGATGTAGAGCTTATCAAGCTTGATGTATGCTTCCTTCTCCTCACCACGTGCTTTCAGCATCACTAGTATCAACGGACGTCTGGTGTACACTACCTCCATTGGATACTGCTGACTGACCCTATATGGTTTCACTTTGGAGTGTACTGACGTTATTCTGGTCGAATGCAAACTTTGCAACAACTGGTCTCGTCTTAGCCGCATTGGATTTAACAAGTCTATGGGCACGCTGTAATTTAATATTTGTTTTTGCATCTGCAATATGTAATCATATAATTCACTTCATGAATTTGTAAACTAAGTGACACTACTGCAGCACTTATATGTGTAGTAATACGGCTGTGAATAGTAAATAAACGTATATTTAAAACGGATATATCCAGCAATTTTTACGAATAAATAAAAATGGATTGAAAATGATACAAGCACAAAGTTAACAAGCTTTTCATTGTCTTCAAGCCGCCATTTTCATGGTCCGTGTCCGTTTTTGTTTCACTGTGTTACTCAAATTGCGGGTATACGACGCATGTCGTATTTATACGATTGTTTATTATAAATATTGAACAATAGCTTGATAGTACCTTGTTAAATGGCGGACAGGAAGTCAATGATATTCCAGACATGATAAAACAGTTTGAATGGTTTATGGCCTGGATTGAGGAAGTCATTAATGAAAGCTGTTTTCTTCCATTTTGCCAACAACTCATAAATGTCTTAGAAACCGTCGCACATGCTATTCAACACACACTCGTATGTGAACCCATATGAAATATACTAGACGTAAGAAACAACTATTTTGCAATGTCGGAAATTATCTACTGCCAACTACAAACGTAGTATTGCTTGGTCAGTATATTTAGTATGTGTGTAGTAAAAATTCTAGTTATTATTCACCAGCCTCGGTCAAATTAACATAGACAGCGGTGTGTGGTTTCGTTCATATATATGCTAGTTGTTCCAAATGTCATTTTAGCAACATAGTTCTCTATTAGATCAATTTACCTCCTTGTTTTATCCGAAAACCCAATACATAGTTCCCACGGCCAGTGAAAATAGTCAAAAACACTGATAAGATCTTATCTTGGCAGCCATTTTGACTGGCAAGTTTTATTAACGGCAATTTCATGATGTTACTAGTAATTCTTTAATTGCAATAACTTTATTAATTTTGTTTCTTAATATAAAAGTTGGTGTGATTTGAAAGGTAATTTCAAATTTGAAATATTAATATACAGGTAAATTATTATTTATTCGTTATTGATGCGAAATTTGTGAAATGATACAAAAAAGATGTCCATTGGGAGCTTTCCAATAATGTATGAACAATGGTGATGGGGTGAAAAATAACTATTTTATGAAGATAACGCTACTATACATTATATATAATATCTGACCAACTTTGCCAATCAAAATGGCAGCCAAAGTAGGAATGATGACGTCACACGGGAACTATGTATTGGTTTGCTCACGTACCATCTCACATACTTCCCGGTCCGAGGATCGAACCCGGGTTGCATTGGTGAGAAGCGACCGTGCTAACCACTGCGCTAATCGGAGCTTGATAGCAATATGTATAACCTTACATCAAATAAGTTATGGCGAATACACTTCAACTTCACATAATGTCAATACATTCTTGTACAAATGTATGATCTTCAGGAACCTTCCATATACAGGCTCAGTGCACGTGATGGTAACAGGGTCAGCTGTTGATTCCGGGGGTCCAACGTAGACGGCGCATTCTGTACCGATATTGTCATCCGAATGTGCTCTTGTTGTAGACACCAACAGACGTAGGTTTCTGTTTCTATAATCTGAATACATGCCAATCATATTAATTAAGATTACACTAAATGCAATTACGACGATTTTAGCCATTTTAATGCGTTTTAAAGCTACATAATGCCCTTTTTTCATAACGTAATGAAATACATGTATACCAGTTGCTAGTGTTATATATACTAGAGAACATAGAAAAAGCACACTTCGAGTTTTACATGAAAAACAATAACTATATAAATACATAGTTATAAACATTTTGGAATATTTTAGTTGTGTTCAGTTTGTGTTTTGTAATAAAGATGTGATATAGCCTATCTTTGATGGAATCCTTCGTATTTCGTTTTCATGTAATAATAATCTTTTTTTAAAATTTAAACTTTATTTATTTTACAATGATTGCGAAGCAAGTTTTAACAACTTATATTAATCACTCTCGTTGGCGCGGAGGAAAGCGTAGGCCTAAATGTGGTCATTCGTGTGGGAGGAAACCGGAGTACCCGGAGAAAACCCACCTGTGCGATCTGGCGACCACCGTATCATCTCACATACTTCCCGGTCCGAGGATCAAACCCGGGTTGCATTGGTGAGGCGCGCTAACCACTGCGCTAAGCGCACATAATAATCATATATTGTAGGTGTGCGTTTTCTATGTCCTCTAGTTTTTCAATTCAATTCAATTATTCTTTATTAATTAGTTTTTAGGAACATTTCTAGGGGTTCGACATTAGAGGAAGATAGATAGATAGTGTGTGTGGTTTACGTGTATTTATCGTCGCTACCGGTTGCCCATATGAGTGCCGCCTCCTGAAGAGATTAGTCATTTTAGATATTTGGAGGATAGCGCAATGATACAGACAGAGACCCATTCCAGAGTCTCTTCTGGTTCTTTTATGTGCACGGTGTACAGCACCGACACGAGACCTCGGTTTAACGTCCCATCTGTGACTGTTAATTTTATTAGGGTCAGACGGGGGATCGAATGTGCGATCCCTGGATTATCAGTCCAGCGTATTACCACTGGGCTACAGATCCGTCTGTTTTTGAATACTTGGCAAATAGGTGTTGATTAATAAGAAATCAAAATGATTGAAGCAGGAAAAGATATCGTGGGAACATCCAAATAATTTGTCTAGAGAAACTGATTGAAGATGCATTGTCTAGAGAAACTGATTGAAGATGCAAACGGTAATTTGAACTTTGAACCTGCAATCCCTGGATTCACGTGCCTCTTCTCTCTCCCTCGTGGCGATGGATTCCATCAGGAATGAGGTTACGAGAGTGATTAGTACAAGTTGCAAGAACTTGTTTCGCAATCGAGCTAATATAAATGTGTTTAAACTCTAAATGAGTGTACTAACACAATTGATACATGTCTCTTGAATTCTATATAAAAATGATAAAATTATGAACATACATACATGTATATACGTATTTCAATGGCTGTCCGATTAGCGCAGTGGTTAACACTCGTTAGCGCAGTGGTTAGCACTCTCGCTTCTCACCAATGTAACCCGGGTTCAATCCTCGGACATGGACGTATGTGAGATGGTACGGTGATCGCGAGATCAGACAGGTGAGTTTTCGCCGGGTACTCTGGCTTCCTCCCACACGAATGACCATGAATACATTTTCATCCGCGTGATAATATAAGTTGTTACAGATTGTTTCGCAATCGTTGTAAAAATAAAGATTATACAAAAAATGCATACGTACTGAGATACATTAGATTTCTAAAGTATATGACAATAACTGCCACCTCAGTTGCCCGTTCCAGTTCCGTGGCCCAGGCGGCGTTAAGCTCGGTGTTGGTGTGTGCACATGCAAGGGCGTATCCACTAATAACATCATCGTTATCACGGTTACCATCTATAGCCAAGTCTGCCGTAAATACATATTGGTTATGTTGATATGTGGACACTTGCCATGCAGCAACAGAAAGGACGACTCTATCTGTAATATAATGCATATGTGGAACTTCCCTGTTATAAAGGACATGGTATTTAGTTTATACAAATTTATTTAAGCTCGATTGCGAAACAAGTTCGCCAGATCGGACAGGTGGGTTTTCTCCGGGTACTCCACCCCACACACACACGTATGACCACATTTACGCTCTCATCTACCCCAACGAGAGTGATTAATATAAGTTATTAAAGTTTGTTTCGCAATCGTTGTACAATAAATAACGTCTAAACTGATATTAATCACTCATCTCATTTCTGATGGAATTCATCGCCAGAGGGAGGGAGAGAAGAGGCTAGGACACAATCGTAACGGCTACTGGGCTCGAACGCTTGGACTTGCTACGACTGCGCTATCACGACTTCCACAAATATGGTATTTACCTCGTAAACAAAGGGTTGTGTGCTATATATATGTAAGTACAATTACTCCTGTCAATATAGATATTAGGCTTAAACTAATTGCAAAAGCTGATATTTTCATACTGAACGAAAGCTCATATGCACATTAGTCATACAAAAAAGTTGCACTCTACAGATGGAGCTAAAATGGACAAAAGTTGGAGTGAATTATTGCAAAATCTTAAATTTCAAAGACGGCAAACAAAGCCCACCATACCGAATACTCATCAATCTCCCAGTAAGTTTGCACGCGCGATCACAGGGATTCGGCACGTTTGGGGGTACTAGTATATATATTTAAGTACAGGGATTCTACTCTGTGGGATGTCAGATTTCGCATCGATCAGTAAAATGGCCCTATCTGAAACAATTTTGTACAAATCTGTCTAAATATAACGCCTATCCCGAGTCTTTATATTGTTCTTCAAATAAAACACAACTTTAAGCTGCATGCATGTATACTTTGCAAACAATTGCCACAGACATTGGCCATAGCAGGTCACATTTCCATACTAGGACACGGGTTCTGTCAGCAACAAAAAAAAATCTTCGACGGGAGAGTTTTAACTATGAATAACATTATCAATAAAATGTGTTTCCACTAACGTGAAGGTTTATTCGGCAAAAATGTACGTCAAAAAGAGATTTCGTAGCATTTTCAATTTGTTTTGAAAATTTCTAAAGCTGCGCAATTCGCGTTGAAACGAGCGTTCTGATTGGATTAAGATTATTCTTCATATAGAAAAAACATCTTGTTACATTCTCTAATAATCCAATCAGAACGCTCGTTTCAACGCTCGTTTCAACACGAATTGCGCCGCTTTAGAAATGTTCAAAACAAATTGAAAATGCTACGAAATCTCTTTTTGACGTACATTTTTGCCGAATAAACCTACACGTTAGTGGAAACACATTTTATTGATAATGTTATTCACAGTTAAAACTCTCCCGTCGAAGATTTTTTTGTTGCTGACAGAACCCGTGTCCTAGTATGGAAATGTGACCTGCTATGGCCAATGTCTTTGGCAATTGTTTGCAAAGTATACATGCATGCAGCTTAAAGTTGTGTTTTATTTGAAGAACAATATAAAGACTCGGGATTGGCGTTATATTTGGACAGCTTTGTACAACATTGTTTCAGATAGGGCCATTTTACTGATCGATGCTAAATCTGACATCCCACAGTGTAGAATCCCTGTACTTAAATATATATACTAGTACCCCCAAATGTGCCGAATCCCTGTGCGCGCGATATTAAAAATAAACACGGAAGTGGACCCGTGAAAGGCCGCATTGCTGTTCAGTAAGAAGCGGGTAAGTTTGAAATGTAGTTTATTTTATTTTACTGTGAAAGACATCCAAGAAGCAAAACATTAACCAGTCCTAGATATACAAATGTAATAATTGCTAAGTGTAATGTGTTTTCGCGACAATTGTTACAATTTGAATTGACCTTTCATTTGCTATAAACTATGGTATGTTGAACCAGATGCAAACTATTCATTTTTAAACCATGTGAATTTCATCATCACCTTATTTGTACACGAGTATAATCTGTATTCACTATGAACATTGTGAATTAATAAATATGCTGCCGATTTCCCCCCCCCCCCCAGAAAACTACGGTATATATGCCACATTTACACATTTTGTTTTCATTCCACAATCGTCGATAGCTTGATTCGTACTCCACAATTCAGTCTATTCTACTTAAACCTGTTATTTTCTTCTTCAACGATGTTATCTATCGCCGACGGCGAAATCCTATATATTGGAGCAGTCCATGTGGAGCCATAGCTATTAAGTCATATTTAAATGTTACTTGGGAATATATAGACTTGTTTCTTGGTGACACTGTGTTTATATTGTCCATTTGCAGAGTCACTAGAAGTAAGACTTAAACTGACTTTGTGTTTTGGATGTCACAATAGTTTCAATAACGGTACACAATTTTGATCGGCAACTTCTATGACTTGCTGGTGACGTATTACCTATTTCTCAAACCTGATATAGGGGTGGTTTTTGCAATAAGAATCACCGTTGAAACAGTGTACCGGTATGCACTTACATAGTAGTACAAACATGGCCTGAATAAATTTCATTCAGCAAGAAAATGTGTCCTCATTGCTTACTACTATGTAATACATGTACCAGGTAGCCGATGCGAGTGTCAATTTAATAAGCTAATAGCATGCACCACAATCGAACTAAAATAGATTAGAAGTATATAAATTGTTTCGCCATTATGGGGCACTGTTTTTATTAACATATATTGATATCACCATTTCGATTTCATGATATCACCTATCCGGCAAATAAAATGGCGATATCATTTAATCAAATTAGTAATAACACGTATTCAATTTGGATACGTGATATAACCTACTAGTTAGCATGTGTCAGTTTGAATAGGTGATATCACGTATTGTATTGAATATGTGATATTATCTCCTCGATTAGGTGGTGCCACATGAATGTTAATACCACCTAAGCAAAACATATATACGGCTCCCTATATGAGACAACGTGGTGTCAATCTCAAGACATACATAGGACACTTAATGTGTACATCTTTACTTTAAATATTACCTATATGAGACAACGTGGTGTCAATCTCAAGATATACATAGGACACTTAATGTGTACATCTTTACTTTATATATTACCGGATACAGGCACATTGATCACTATGGTTGATGTCAATGCCAACTAACGTGGAAATGAACAATGCTATGCTGCACGTCTCTAAAACAGAGAATAAAAACAGTAGGCATCACAAGGACGTTGGTAAAGCTTGATCTGCTCGAGACAGTAAAAGACACTAGAGAAGTGTTGATATTTCTTCTCCTTTTGATGAGACAGATGCTGCGTTGAGAAATATGAAACAGGAGTTACTGTGGGTGACAAAGTAAATATAGACAATGCAAGGGCAATTGGAGAAGCAATAGTGAAAGATATGGTTGGGAACTCTTCAGAGGAATACACATTTATAAGGTCTAGTCTAATGCTAAATGACAAAACAAAAACACTTATGTTGACAGGTGAAACAGTAGACAATTATTCTCAACTACTCTTTCAGAGATTAAAAGCAGATGCTGAAGATATTTCAACAATATTTAGGTATGAGCTCTGTAGTCTTCCATCAGCTTTGCTTAAACATAATGGACTACCTCGAGTACCCCGGAGACAAGTCTAGCAGACGCTAGTTGGGTACTTGGAGACTGCAAGAACAATCTGATGCACACACATGTTATGTGGTAGATGGATGTTCCTTGCTACAAAAGATTCCCTCGCAAAAGAATAAAACAGTTTGTGATATTTGCCAGTAATAGCACAGATATCCATTTGGAAGCTTCCACGAACCATCTACCAAAAAATGTACCAATTACAGGTGAAGAAATGGAGTAGTTTGAACTGAAGTTAAATTTGCATACAAGATACCTTTCAAATCAAAGAATGATGTATGAAAAACTGTATTACACTTCTAGGAGAATTCCTGACGTCAATCGGAATCCAGTGATGCAGATACACTTATTGTCAATGTGGTACTTCAGCTTGCAGCAACCAGAAAAACGTTCATTATTGTTGAAGACACATACTTACTACTTCTCTTATGTTACCATGTGGGGTATATTCGAAAAATAAACTGTTCTTCAGATCAGACTCGAGGTAAACTGCGGTAAAGAGAAACACGATATGGGATATTCAAATGACCCAAAATGCTCTGTCGAGAGAAATATGTGGTTTTATTATTTTCCTTCATGCCACGACAGGTTGTAGCACAGCATAGCGATTATATGGCATTGGAAAAGAAGCCATACACTTCATTGAAAGTTATGCACACAATGATGTTGGGAAATTTGGCGAGTCAGCAGTATTTCATGTTATTGATACAGCCATGTATAAGAAGATTTCGACAAAGGTTAACCATCCACGTCTGCTGCTGTGAAATTTCATAGTTTGTGTTTTGTTTACCAAATACAAGTCTGGATACGATCGGAAGATCTTCGCCCAGACGATTGGCGTTGGGAAGTTGTTATTAAGTATGTTGTCGGGAATGGCCGTAACTAACGTTGCTATAACTTGTGGCCCGACCAGTTTGCCTTTCTTTCTAAAAATGAATGGAGCAATAGAATATAATTTAACTAGACTAGTAGAATGTGTATGCTAGTGAAAACGAGTCTCCCCCTGCTCTTGAAAGTCTGTATTTATATATGTGTTGTAAATGCAAAGCAAACTGTGAGAGCAAACGTTGCGCATGTCGAACACATGATTAGTATGGCGCATGGAGCATGTCGATGCGTTGGTTGTTGAAATCATCACTTGCTGAATTACATATTGAGGAAGTGGGAGAAAATTGTTGTGATGAATAGTTGAATTTATGTAATGACTAGATTGATACATTCTACAAATAAAAGGGCTCTGTTTTCATTGTACACCGACGATATGACGATATTACAGTTCTTTTGCAAACAGCATAGAGCCAACATATTCGAAGGCGTGATATCTATACAGTATACGAATCACACATTCAAGTATATCAACAATGGTGGTTGCATTATTTGGCAATCACTTACAATTGTCATCATGACGATGGATTGCAGCATGGAATGAGATAACAAGGGCGATGACTTTCATTCGAGAGACACATGTTAACAGTTAAAATGCTGAATACATTGGAAGGAATGGTCTTATCAGGAACTATGCTATTTAGTCAAAGATATTAGATTCACTATTCGAATGGAAAAATAACATAGTCCAGTCCAGTGGCGGTTGACTTTAGTTGTGAGTAGCATAATAAAGGTTCAACTTGCATTTTTAAAGTCCTGCTAATGTAGCAATACGGTTGTTATTTTGTAATTGCATTCGTTATAAAACCAGAGGTCTCCTATGGTTGTTCCATTAAATACATATACCCGTTATAAACCAGATGTATCCTATGGCTGTTCCATTGAATACATATACCCGTTATAAACCAGATGTATCCTATGGCTGTTCCATTAAATACATATACCCGTTATAAACCAGATGTATCTATGGCTGTTCCATTGAATGGGTAGACCCGTTATAAACCAGATGCCTATATGGCTGGTCCATTAAATACATATACCCGTTATAAACCAGATGTCTCTATGGCTGTTCCATTGAATGGGTAGACCCGTTATAAACCAGATGTATATATGGCTGTTCCATTGAATGCATAGACCCGTTATAAACCAGATGTATCCTATGGCTGTTCCACTGAATACATATACCCGTTATAAACCAAAGGTATCCTATGGCTGTTCCATTGGATACATATACCCGTTATAAACCAAAGGTATCCTATGGCTGTTCCATTGGATATATATACCCGTTATAAAAGCAGAGGTTTTCTATGGCTGTTCCATTGATGTGACATTGGATACATAGACCCGTTATAAACCATAGGTATCCTATGGCTGTTCCATTGGATACATACACCCGTTATAAACCAGATGTATCCTATGGCTGTTCCATTGATGTTCCATTGGATACATACACCCGTTATAAACCAGATGTATCATATAGCTGTTCCATTGGATACATACACCCGTTATAAACCAGAGGTATCCTATAGCTGTTCCATTGGATACATATACCCTTCATAAACCAGAGGTATCCTATGGCTGTTCCATTGGATACATACACCCGCTATAAACCAGAAGTATCCTATGGCTGTTCCATTGGATACATATACCCGTTATAAACGAGATGTATCCTATAGCTGATCCATTGATGTGACATTGGATACATATACCCGTTATAGACCAGAGGTATCCTATGGCTGTTCCATTGATGTGACATTGGATACATATATCCGTTATAGACCAGAGGTATCCTATGGTTGTTCCATTGATGTGACATTGGATACATACACCCGTAAATAAACCAGATGTATCCTATGGCTGTTCCATTGGATACATATACCCGTTATAAACCAGAGGTATCATATGGCTGTTCCATGGGATACATACACCCGTTATAAACCAGATGTATCCTATAGCTGTTCCATTGGATACATATACCCGTTATAAACCAGATGTATACTATGGCTGTTCCATTGGATACATATACCCGTTATAAACCAGAAGTATCCTATGGCTGTTCCATTGGATACATATACCCGTTATAAACCAGATGTATCCTATGGCTGTTCCATTGATGTTCCATTGGATACATATACCCTTTATAAACCAGAGGTATCCTATGGCTGTTCCATTGGATACATACACCAGTTATAAACCAGATGTATACTATGGCTGTTCCATTGATGTTCCATTGGATACATACACCCGTTATAAACCAGATGTATCCTATGGCTGTTCCATTGATGTTCCATTGGATACATACACCCGTTATAAACCAGATGTATCCTATAGCTGTTCCATTGGATACATATATCCGTTATAAACCAGATGTATCCTATAGCTGTTCCATTGGATACATATATCCGTTATAAACCAGATGTATCCTATGGCTGTTCCATTGATGTTCCATTGGATACATACACCCGTTATAAACCAGATGTATCCTATAGCTGTTCCATTGGATACATATATCCGTTATAAACCAGATGTATCCTATAGCTGTTCCATTGGATACATATATCCGTTATAAACCAGATGTATCCTATGGCTGTTCCATTGATGTTCCATTGGATACATACACCCGTTATAAACCAGATGTATCCTATAGCTGTTCCATTGGATACATATATCCGTTATAAACCAGATGTATCCTATAGCTGTTCCATTGGATACATATATCCGTTATAAACCAGATGTATCCTATGCCCAAACAAACCCGCTGTTCCATTGATGTTCCATTGGATACATACACCCGTTATAAACCAGAGGTATCCTATGGCTGTTCCATTGGATACATATACCCGTTATAAACCAGATGTATCCTTGGCTGTTCCATTGGATACATATACCCGTTATAAACCAGAGGTATCCTATGGCTGTTCCATTGGATACATATACCCGTTATAAACCAGATGTATCCTATGGCTGTTCCATTGATGTTCCATTGGATACATATACCCGTTATGAACCAGAGGTATCATATGGCTGTTCCATTGGATACGTACACCCGTTATAAACCAGATGTATCCTATAGCTGTTCCATTGATGTTCCATTGGATACATATACCCGTTATAAACCAGATGTATCCTATGGCTGTTCCATTGATGTTCCATTGGATACATACACCCGTTATAAACCAGATGTATCCTATAGCTGTTCCATTGGATACATATATCCGTTATAAACCAGATGTATCCTATAGCTGTTCCATTGGATACATATATCCGTTATAAACCAGATGTATCCTATGGCTGTTCCATTGATGTTCCATTGGATACATACACCCGTTATAAACCAGATGTATCCTATAGCTGTTCCATTGGATACATATATCCGTTATAAACCAGATGTCTCCTATGGCTGTTCCATTGGATACATATACCCGTTATAAACCAGATGTATCCTATGGCTGTTCCATTGGATACATACACCCGTTATAAACCAGAGGTATCATATGGCTGTTGAATACATGTGGCTGTCCTACGTACTTTGCTTTCGAGATTCTGGTACTAGCGTGCATAGTTTACAATAGAAATCAACGGGAGTTGAAACTTCGCTGGCCGCCTTAATATAACAGGCATTTCCCGTAATATAACAGGCCTTTACAGTAATATAACAGGAAATATAACAGGCCTTTACTATAATATAACAGGTAATATATCAGGCATTTACCGTAATATATCAGGCCTTTACCGTAATATAACAGACCTTTACCGTAATATAACAGGACTTTACCGTAATATAGCTGGCCTTTACGGTAATATAACAGGCCTTTACTATAATATAACAGGACTTTACCGTAATATAACAGGACTTTACCGTAATATAACAGGACTTTACCGTAATATAACAGGCCTTTACCGTAATATAACAGACTGTTACCGTAATATAACAGGCCTTTACCATAATATAACAGACCTTTACCGTAATATAACAGGACTTTACCGTAATATACCAGACGTTTACCGTAATATAACAGGCCTTTACCGTAATATAACAGACCTTTACCGTAATATAACAGGACTTTACCGTAATATAACAGGACTTTACCGTAATATAACAGGACTTTACCGTAATATATCAGGCCTTTACCGTAATATACCAGGCCTTTACCGTAATATAACAGGCCTTTACCGTAATATAACAGACCTTTACCGTAATATAACAGGACTTTACCATAATATAACAGGACTTTAACGTAATATAACAGGACTTTACTGTAATATAACAGGACTTTACTATGATATAACAGGTAATATAACAGGACTTTACCGTAATATAACAGGACTTTACCGTAATATAACAGGACTTTACCGTAATATAACAGGACTTTACCGCAATATAACAGGACTTTACCGCAATATAACAGGACTTTACCGTAGTATAACAGGACTTTACCGTAATATAGCAGGACTTTACCGTAATATAACAGGACTTTACCGTAATATAACATGACTTTACCGTAATATAACAGGACTTTACCGCAATATAACAGGACTTTACCGCAATATAACAGGACTTTACCGTAGTATAACAGGACTTTACCGTAATATAACAGGACTTTACCGTAATATAACAGGCCTTTACTATAATATAACAGGTAATATAACAGGACTTTACCGTAATATAACAGGACTTTACCGTAATATAACAGGTAATATAACAGGAATTTACCGTAATATAACAGGACTTTACCGCAATATAACAGGACTTTACCGTAATATAACAGGACTTTACTATAATATAACAGGTAATATAACAGGACTTTACCGTAATATAACAGGACTTTACCGCAATATAACAGGACTTTACCGCAATATAACAGGACATTACCGTACTATAACAGGCCTTTACGGTAATATAACAGGCCTTTACCGTAATATAACAGGCCTTTACCGATTTCACTCAATACCACAGACGGGTATATAGTCCAGTGGTTAATATGCTGGACTGGTAATACAGGGATCGCTGGTTCGATCCCCCGTCTGACCCTAATAAAAACAACAGTTTTTTCAGATGGAACTTTAAACCGAGGTCTCGTGTCGGTGCTGTACACCGTACACGTAGAAGAACCAGAGACTCTGGAATGGGTCTCTCTATCATTGCATTATTCCCCAAAAATCTAAAATGATAAATCTCTTCAGGGGGCGTTGCTCACATGGGCAACCAGTAGCGACGATAAATAAACACGCCATTTACGTGCTGTGAGATTAAGGTCGTTAATGATTTCAGATCACTTGTTCCATACGGGTGTACGATTGAATCACACTGTGGTGTCGAATTATAAGCCGCAAATATATAAAATAATAAAACATACCATTATAATACACTTTCCAGTTTGGTTCTTCTGTTGACTGTAATGCCAAGGTGCGAGGTACATGTTGGGTAAGCTCACAGGTGCCCGAATCCGAGTTGTAATTGACAGAGTTACAACTCTGTGCGCGGTCGCAGTTGAACACACATTTAATCAGTCTGATATTGTCGTACTGTTCAATTATATCGGTGTATCAAACACTTGACAAGCTGCCCGAATAATACGTGTGTCCGTGCTGTTTGGCATCCATTAACAGCATATAGGGTACCGTAGTAAACACGCATACAAGCAAAAAAATACTGAATTGCGACATTTTGCAAATAATGTTGGTCAGCGTTATCACTCTTGGTGGTCACTTCACTTATTTCTATGTAATGTTCTTGTTTTTATAATACGTATTAGTTCACGTATAAAAATACTTCAAATCGAATATTGTTTTCAAAACACACACTTTGTTCAATTTAAAATGTCGATTGAGTCCAGGTTAATAATATACATGGTGAATGTGTTTGAACTGGAATCCCTTTTCTATTTCCAGCTATATAAATTGTTCCCTCGGAATCTTTCCCAGAATATACAGCGCTAAAGGCAAACTGTTCACCAAAAGCATGTTAATAATGGTGTTTGTATAATTGCTCCCAGCAAATGAAGTCAACCATCATTGGTGTGTCTAGACGATTTTGAAAAGGATTAAAACAAAAATCCATAATTACTAAGTAGTAACTTTTTCAATCAATAAATTGTGCAGAATAATCTGATGGGCTAAAAGCTGAACTACATCACAAAAAGCAAATAAAATGCATTTTTTGTCACGTATAAATTCGTTGCTACTACAAATTCTTCCGAATACATTCGAACATTAACATTGAATCAATAAACAGTGTTTTTATGATCTACAAACTTTCAAAATTGAAAGTAGGATTTCATATAACGATAATCCACACTCTGACGTTTGTTTGTCATCGGAGTCAATGCTAAATGCGAGCTAATGTCGTTTAAAGATAATTTAACTAAGACTAGTCTACACATAAATAGGATTAGGCACACATGTGAGATATAACGGTAAATATGTACCATAAATCGTGTTATTCAGGATACACGAGTTGTATTACGCATGAATGTCGACCCTATTTACATTATTGTGTTATGTCAACAAACCGCATAATTATACGACGTTTGCTTATTAGTTGAAATACTCAGTATTTGAAGCAAATATTTGGAAAAAAATTATACCATATAATAGGAAAATACATTCTGTAGAAATTTGCGTTATGACTAATGTAGTGTCGCTTTAACCATTTAAGCTTAAATAGCAATCAGTTGCTCATTCATCCGTTCATTATTTATTATTTATGTATTGCATTCATCCACATGAATAAAATATGTAAGTCATCCGTTCAGGACAATTTCAACCGAGGAAATATATGGGGGGTCCGGGGGCATGTTAGGTAAAGAAGCAATGTCCTGCATTTTCTGATTTAATGATAATAAAGGGATATTGTTTGCATTTTATATATTTAATTTTTCATTTATTTGATTTTTTGCTTTGGCAATTTTAACCGAGGCACCCGTCTCGGTGTGCCTCAGTGTGGCTACGGGCCTGGTCTTTGGGTTACAATAGTAGGCCTACATCTAGTCAGAATCAATTAGCAGATAGTGATAAAAACTAGTCATGTCACTGTCCAATTAGCGCAGTGGTTAGCGCTGAGGCTTCTCACCAATGCAACCCGGGTTCGATCCTCGGAACGGGACGTATGTGAGATGGTACGGTGGTCGCCAGATCGGACAGGTGGGTTTTCTCCGGGTACTCCGAATTCCTCCCACACGAATGACCACATATACGCTTTTATCCGCGCCAACGAGAATGATTATGTTTATGTTTTATTTCGGGTTTTACGGCTGCATCAGCACCATTTTGGGCTATATCGCCGGCGGGCAGTTTACCTAACAACACCTTTCCTGGGCAGGCTCCAGCGGTTAACCAGTACTTGGGTGCACCAACCTCCGTAAGAAACTGCCAACTTTTTCATATAAATGAGACACGGCCTGAGCGGGGCTCGAACCCGTGACCATCAGTGATGATAGGTTACAGTGGTATACAAGTCAGCGACCTTAACCACTCGACCATGGAGGCGGACTAAAAAAATATGATTAAACAAAACGGAATGCATGCAATGTGCAGCGCATCGATATATATATATATATATATGCGCCGTTTTGCTATTTATTCCTCCAAATATCTAAAATGACTAATCTCTTCAGGAGGCGTCGCTCATATGGGCAACCAGTAGCGACGATAACTAAGCTTAAAACACACACACATTTTAGTCGTACTGAAACATAGTGAAAGGAATTCATTCCGGAATATAACCAGAATACGAGAACATTGTTACAAATCAGTCCAAACCAAGGTGTAAAAC
The DNA here is from genome assembly GCA_014843695.1 of Archivesica marissinica. Classification (NCBI taxonomy): domain Eukaryota; kingdom Metazoa; phylum Mollusca; class Bivalvia; order Venerida; family Vesicomyidae; genus Archivesica; species Archivesica marissinica. The sequence continues at coordinate 18,169,553 of CM026400.1, read as the reverse complement.
CGGTTTCCGTCTCCGAAGCTTTTCACAGCTTTGGGACAATGCGAACTGGTACTCGTACTAGGGAAGTGCGATACATATGAGCGACGGGCAGTTTACCTAACACCTTTCCTGGGCAGGCTACAATTGTTAACCAGTACTTGATGCACCAACCTCAGTAAGAAGTGCTTTGCGTTTATTTATCGTCGCTACCGGTTGCCCATATGAGCGACGATTCCATAGGAGATTGGTCATTTTAGATTTTTGGAGGATAGTGCAATGATACAGACAGAGACCCATTCCAGAATCTCCTCTGGTTCTTTTACGTGCACGGTGTAAAGCACCGACACGAGACATCGGATTAACGTTCCATCTGAAAGACTTAAAATTGTATTAGAGTCAGACGGGGGATCGAACCTGGATTACCAGTCCAGCGTGTTACCACTGACTACAGATCCATCTGTGGATGGGAGAATTAAAATAATCCAACATTTATACATGGTAAATATAGATTATGCTCATTGCTGAAGTAAGCCTAACCGCCCGTTAGACATTAAAACATTTATATAAAAAAACAAACATCTTGTTACATTCTAATAATCCAACCAGAACGCTCATTTCAACGTTCGTTTCAATGCGAATTGCGCCGCATTAGAAACTTTCAAAACAAATTGAAAAATTCTACGAAATCTCTTTTTGACGTACATTTTTGCCGAATAAACGTACACGTTAGTGGAAACACATTTTATTGATAATGTTATTCACAGTTAAAACTCTGGCGTCGAAGATTTGTTGTTGTTGCTGACAGAACCCGTGTATGGAAATGTGACCTGCTATGGCCAATGTCTGTGGCAATTGTTTGCAAAGTATACATGCATGCAGCTTAAAGTTGTGTTTTATTTGAAGAACAATATAAAGACTCGGGATAGGCGTTATATTTGGACAGATGTGTACAAAATTGTTTCAGATAGGGCCATTTTACTGATCGATGCGAAATCTGACATCCCATAGAGTAGAATCCCTGTACTTAAATATATATACTAGTACCCACAAACGTGCCGAATCCCTGTGATTTGTACATCATTCACTACTACAATACACTACCCACTGCTGGAGTACACTACCCACTGCTGGAATACACTACCCACTGCTGGATTACACTACCCACTGCTGGATTACACTACCCACAGTTGTACCTTTCCCCCACTGCTCGGCCAGAAAAGCAAATATGGAAAATATAAAGAAACATTATTTTTATTTGTCCCCCGAAATTTGGCATTTGCACATCATCCACTACTAGATTACGCCACTCACTGCTGGATTACACTACCCATTTCTGGAATACACTACTCTTACATTCCACACTGCTCACTGCCAGAAAAAGCAAGTACGGGGAAAACAATTTTTTATTATATATTTGTTCCCCTCGAAATTTGGCATATACACACAACACATCATTCACTACCCACTGCCAGCAGTACACTGCTCACTGCCAGCAGTACACTGCTCACTGCCAGCAGTACACTGCTCACTGCTAGTACACTCACTGCCAGTACACTGCTAACTTCACCCACATTAATTAATGTAATAAATGTGAAAGTTCCTTTTAGGAATTGCAGATGGATTTCTAAGCAAATCCGTTTCGTACTATCGTTGATTCTCTCATGATATCGGGGATTCCCGTTAAGTCGGGAATTCATTGAACGTGTGGACAAGAGCATGGTTTGGTTAAATATATTGTATACTAGGCTACAAAACGAAAGACCATCTCTATAATGCACATTTACACAAAGTATATCTCTATAATGCACATTAGCACAAAGTAAATCTCTATAATGTATATTTACACAAAATAAATCTCTATAATGCACATTTACACAAAGTAAATCTCTATAATGTATATTTACACAAAATAAATCTCTATAATGCACATTTACACAAAGTAAATCTCTATAATGTATATTTACACAAAGTATATCTCTATAATGCACATTTACACAAAGTAAATCTCTATAATGTATATTTACACAAAATAAATCTCTATAATGCACATTTACACAAAGTAAATCTCTATAATGTATATTTACACAAAGTAAATCTCTATAATGCATATTTACACAAAGTAAATCTCTATAATGTATATTTACACAAAGTAAATCTCTATAATGTATATTTACACAAAGACAACAATGCGTTCGATATGTATATGTAAACAAACAATTTATAAACTTAACAAATCTATCAAAAATATATCTCGTATGAACACGAACTGGTGAGAATGTATGACTGGCAACAAATTCAGGCATGTGGTGCTTTATCTTTAATTCAATCTTCCCAACCCGTTCTGTGAGAGAACGTACACACGCTGGAGCTCGATTACCATGTACACATGTACCACGTGTGTTACAGCATATAGCATGCACATTTATGTATTATCTGGATATGATTATTTATAGAATTTGTATAGTCGGGCTCTAAGCCTTCATCGCACCATTCTGACATATGTAGTTCAGTGGTAACACGCTGGACTGCTAATCCAGGGATCGCAGGTTCGATCCCCCGTCTGACCCTAATAAAATTAACAGTCTTTCAGATGAGACGTTAAACCGAGGTCTCGTGTCAGTGCATAACACTGCACGTAAAAGAACCAGAGGGGATTCTGGAATGGGTCTCTGTATCATGCACTATCCTCCAACATCTAAAATGACTAATCTCTTCAGGAGGCGTCGCTCATATGGGCAACCGGTAGCGACGATAAATAAACGTAAAAACACACTTAAACACATTTCCTGAGGAGGCTCCGGTGTGTTTGGTACAAATACCTTCGTAAGATACTGCCAACTTGTTCATGTAAAGAGACACGGCCTGAGCGGGGCTCGAACAATATAATATTATGCATTGTACAAAATGTAAATATTGGGAAATAAACAAACATGCTTAATAAATAACCTTAATCACATACATGAGAAAGACGCAAAGTTGTGTTCCATGGTTCCTGGTCCCCCTATTTACCAACACCATTGTTACTGGTACATAGTATTATCTGATCGAAGGCAGGGGTATCATTGGGTACCACCAACTCATTGTGGCCAGGTTTTGGATTTCCCTATCACATAGTATGCACTTTACCGGTACGTTAGTGCTAGAGCTTATGGGTTAGGAAGGTCGTGATAGCGCTGTGGTAGGGCATTCGCGATTTCTAGTGTGTCATTAGGCAAGGCATTTAAGCTACACATTGGCTCTCCCTCGTGGCGATGGATTCCATCAGCAATGAGGTCCGAGTGATAATAATAATATAAGTTGTAAGAACTTGTTTCGCAATCGAGCTAAAATAAATATGTATATACTAGGGGTTAGGGTAACTGGTAGAGTTATTGGTAGGGTGTTTAAAGGTACGGTTATTGATGCGTTAGAGGTACGTACGGTTATTGGTGCGTTAGAGGTACGTACGGTTATTGGTGCGTTAGAGGTACGTACGGTTATTGGTGCGTTAGCGGTACGTACGGTTATTGGTGCATTAGAGGTACGTACGGGTATTGATGCGTTAGAGGTACGTACGGGTATTGGTGCGTTAGAGGTACGTACGGTTATTGGTGCGTTAGAGGTACGTACGGTTATTGGTGCGTTAGAGGTACGTACGGTTATTGATGCGTTAGAGGTACGTACGGTTATTGATGCGTTAGAGGTACGGTTATTGATGCGTTAGAGGTACGGTTATTGATTAGTGTTAAGAGTTGGTGTAAGAGCTATGGCTAGTTAGGGTAAGACTTGTTGTAAGGGTTGTGGTTGTTAGAAATATGGCTGGGATTCGCGTGTATTTCCATGCACTAACGTAACGGTCAAGTACAGCACTTTTAATCTAAACTGTATCGAACGAGATTGGACCGGCATCCTTGGTAATTGCACATGTACCCAAATAATACTCGCCAGTATAATTGATATATATATATATCTGTTCCTTTCGTTGGAATCCTGTTTTACTGTTTGTTCCCTTACTAGATGTTGCGCTACGGTTTTTTTTACAGATAAGTACCAATTGGTTATACTCTATCATATGTCCAGAGATATAGTAATTTAATAATTACCAAGATGAGAAAGTGAATGAAAATTGATAAAAAGAGGAAAACACATAATGACCAATATACTTTAAGGAGTATTCAGGGACAAAAACTGACCGGTGTCTCATTCAACGATTACTTGCAACATCATCGCCAAATCGGAATATCGACAGCCTCTCTATCGAAACTATATAATATGTGCATTGTTAACAACGTTCCGTCACAGACGCTTGGGGTCTGGACAAATGATTTGGAATCGGAAGTGGTCCGGGTTCGATACTCCGGTTAGTCCACGTATGTTCCCCGCAAGTGGTTTGACATTAATATATAGTCAGAAACGAGACTTGCGTTTCCGGCGGTATATTCCGACGACGAGGGGGGAATATCTTAGTCCCAACACTTGTGCATAACCTGCATCCTCTCGCTCGTTCTGGCCATGATAAACGTTTATTGCCAACTTGCCTATCCTCGATTCTGAGGGGGAACATTGTAACTATCTTTATTGTGGATCAATCTTTGATTTCACACAGCTGTCACGTAGAGTCAAGTATAACAGCCGTCACGTACAGTCAAGCTTAACTTGGGCGGAAGTACTAGCTGGAAACATGCCGATTGGCCAGTAGGTGTGCGAGAAAATAGGGGCTATGAACTACATTAGGCTTGTTTAGGCTGTCCGATTAGCTCAGTGGTTAGCGCTCGCTTCTCACCAATACAATGCGGGTTCGATCCACGTAGATGAAATCCTGTCCAACATAATATATACCACATACATTCTGGAACATGGCAATACATCATTAACGAAATACATTCAGGAATCATCTGAACATGTGGTACTGACTGTTCATGTATCCACGTCACACGAATCGGCTGTCCGATTAGCGCCGTGGTTAGCGCGCTCGCTTCTCACCAATGTAACACGGGTTCGATCCTCTGACCGGGAAGTATGCGAGATGGTACGGTAGTCGCCAGATCGGACAGGTGGGTTTTCTCCGGGTACTCCGGTTTACTCCCACACGAATGACCACATACGCTTCCATCCGCGTCAACGAGAGTGATTAATATAAGTTTATATATTTATTGTATGGAAGAATGCATTCATAAAAACTGGAGGCATAAAACAGACGAACGTTACATACATGTATTAACTTGACGAAGTAAATCATTGGTGTTGCACTGTTCTTATCCCTCCTATAATAGAACAGAACATTAGTTTATTCATGACGTATACAAATACATAGTCACATTAGCATTACGTACACTTATATACAAATAAACAGCATTATGTACACTTATATACAAATAAATAAGTGTTCGATAAATTATTATTATAATAGTGTTATATTTCGGGTTTTACGCCTGCATCAGCACCATTTTGGGCTACATCGCCGGCGGGCAGTTTACCTAACACCTTTCCTGGGCAGGCTCCATCGGTTAACCATTACTTGGGTGCACCAACATCCGTAAGAAACTGCCAACTGTTTCATGTAAATGAGACACGGTCTGAGCGGGGCTCGAACCCGTGACCATCAGTGATCAATAAAGCTGTCGGTATTGCTACTGTATTCTAATATTGCTACACTATTATGATTAGTTGTACAGAGGATGAAACTTCCTAAGAAAACGAGCAGTTTAAGAACATCTTTCTATTATCACTGTTGATTAAAATACAAAATTTAAACATACTCACATGTTCACTCATTGACTGGGCCAGCAGATGTTGTATAACACGTGATGTCACGATAAACTAGCGCGACATATCAGAATGAATGAATGCATGTTAAACACAAGTATTCATTGTCACTGATCTTCTAAAAAACCCGTGCGATCGAACCCATAACTACGCGACATTATCACGACAAATGAATATATGCTAAAACAAACAAGTATTCGTTTTTTTTTGTTGATCTGCACAAAAAAAAACAATAGATTCTGATCTTTGATAAGCTCCGAAAAAATGGACCATTACCATTGATCACAATCGAATGAGTCAACAGCCCCCATGTCTCATTCCAACACTACAACCCTCCATTGCAGCAAAACAGTAATGGTTCCTGCAACGTTTAGCAATCTAATTACGATACTAGTATATACAATACAATATCTCCAATCAAATCAAATCACTATCTCATCGATATATAAGTCACTCATTAGAACAGCATCAACACAAACATATTTGCTTACCTGTATTATCAAGATGAATGGATTCCTGGAATTCCAAATAAACGACTGTCTCCTGTAGCACATCGGTTGCTGCTGCTCTCTCGATATGCGACGAGTGAAGTCACAATGGCGAATGTGGTTAACTAAGTCACAATGGCGAATGTGGTTAACTAAGTCACAATGGCGAATGTGGTTAACTAAGTCACAATGGCGAATGTGGTTAACTAAGTCGCAATGGCGAATATGGTTAACTATGTCACAGTGGCGAATGTGGTTAACTAACCAACCGGTTAATTCTCAGCTAACCCAAACACTTACGTTAACTCTGGGTTAATACTTAAAAATCGTTGAATGATTAGACTAATTAATTCTTTACACATTTGTAACGTCACACAAATTGAATCACGCAAGACATTTACATATTTAGTAGGTAATGTTCAGCCCTTTCTGGTTGAAACTGAAATGGGTTGTTCATTTGAGCAAATACGGTTGTTCCGTCAGCATATTTTAAAATAAATTTTATTGCACACAACATGTCTTAGTTCTGCTAATAAATGCACTTTCTATATACATGTAATTGGTAAATTTGCTGATAGCCCTGCTATTAGTTGCCACAAGCTTAAAGGTTGAAAACAATGGGTTTTAACAGCAAAACTGGTCGCTATGATTCAATATATATGTGTGAACGTCTTCAAACACAAAGTATCATCATCGAGTGAGACATGGGAGTACACTTATAGAATATGGTTAAGCATCACTCTGAACTAATCAAAACATGCTGGTGATGATCGCTTTTGGCATAGCATCTTAATAATTTTATGTCATAGAAAAAATATTAAAATTATTTAATGAATTGTGTTAAGAAAGTCATTTTCATAACTCTTATGATGCGCACCAGAATTTTGTCATCGAATGTTATTTATGTACTCTCGTGTCAAGTAAATAATACATGCATACATATACTAGTAATTGTTAAAATACATGGGAGGAATCTTAATGTATCCGGAAAAAATGTTCGTAATTGTTTTGAAATATCTAAATTACATACACTTCTAATGGCGTTACACATACACGTATGGTTATAGAAGGAATTGGTAGCACACTTCATTATCACCCTTTTAACCAAATCACCCAGTAACGCGACCAAAAATGCACGTATATTAATATTTACGTGCACCGTCTACATCCGTTATGTCTAATTCCGTCGGACCGAACAAAATACATAAGACATATCCGAAGTATGACTAACGAAATTCTATATAAACGTAGCCAGTTATATGTAACATGATAAGTGTCTGAACCGGGACTTTAATCAGACTTCCAGATAACCGGATAATTCGACATAAATAGACTGACATGACATATGTAGACCCCAATGACATATGTAGACCCCAATGACATATGTAGACCCTAATAACATAATTATGTAGACCCTAATAAAATTAACAGTCTTTCAGATGGGACGTTAAACCGAGGTCTCGTGTCGGTGCTGCACACCGTGCAAGTAAAAGAACCAAAGGAGACTGGAATGGGTCTCTGTCTGTATCATTGCACTATCCTCCAAAAATCTAAAATGACTAATCTCTTCAGGAGGCGTCGCTCATATGGGCAACCGGTAGCGACGATAAATAAACGTAACACACATGTAGACATAGATGCTGGATTGTTGGTACACATGGTGCGCCAATGTGTGCCAACATGGAATCTTGCCTAGTGTCGGACTGACCCCATACAGCACATTTGATCAGTGTATATCTCAGTTCTGTAAACTATTCCTAAATGCATATAAACCGTTAATTAAATGTGTGGAAGTCGTGATAGCGCAGTGGATGAGCGTTCGCTTCAGGTGCAATAGGTCCGGAGTTCGAGCCCCACTGGAGCCGTTACGATTGTGCCCTTAGGCAAGGCACTTAAATTCCACATTGCCTCTTCTCTCTCCCTCGTGGCGATGGATTCCATCAGGAATGAGGTCTCGAGAGTGATTCATATAAGTTGAAATAACTTGTTTCGCAATCGAGCTAAAATAAATTTATATAAACTAATTAAATTTGTAAATGTTTTTTACAAACAATAGCACTTCTCCGATATATTTCGATTCCTCCTAATTGTGCAGTGCATTTGTAAATTAAATGTGCACATTGAACTTGTATCCTTTTGCTTTCCAATGAATGATTAAGACTTTTCTCAGTAAAAGTAAACGCCATCTTCAATCGTTTTCAATGGAAACAATTAAAAAGACGGAATGGAATTGCATTTTCCGTCACTGCTCTGAGTTTCGTATACCTCCGCCGTTGGATGATATTTTGTAGGTTACCCGTTTTCTGATAAGCATGAACAATTAATAATAAAGTAATATATTCTAATGAATTTGTTTTGTCTGTAGTTTTTAATTTTGAAAGCAAACAAAACTTGAAAATTATAACGGAACTATTTTATTACGGACGTTCACGTTAACATACGGTTATGTATGGTAGTGCAATGACGCTCCCGAAGCAGTTAAATTGAATACAAAATTTAAAAACAAATATTAGCCAAAATCATTGGAAATCGTAAAAAAAAATAAGATTTCGTCTTTCGTGATCACCGAAATATATCGCATGGAAATAAAAATGTCGACGATTACTAGAAACAAAGTCCTATTGTACACTAATAACAAATGTTCTTATTGGCTACCACTTACCTCACGGGAATACTTTCTACACTTCCCCCATGGAAACAGACGGGAGTGGGGTGTCTGTGTGTAGTTCGGTGTGGTGTGATATTTAGTTCGAGCTGGCAGCAAAGTAAAACCATGGTAGAAACAGACATATGGTGTGGTATTTGGTTCGAGTCAGCCGCAAAGTAAGACCATGGTAGAAATCTATAACCGAGAGGCTTAAAACAAAAACACTTTAACGATATAGGCATAAGCCCAGGTTTCAACACCAGTGGGTTTATAGGTTTTTGTGAGGATCTTGAGACATATCAACTTTCATTGGGGGCCTACGTGGCAGAGTGGTTACGGAGGCTCGAGTGGTTACGGAGGCTCGAGTGGTTACGGAGGCTCGAGTAGTTACGGAGGCTCGAGTGGTTACGGAGGCTCGAGTGGTTACGGAGGCTCGAGTGGTTAAGGTCCTCGACATCAAATCACTTGTCCTCGCCGCTGTATATTCGAATGAGTGCGTCATATACTAGAGAGCATTTTATCCAGCTGGTTTGCGGGTGCTCGGTGGTTCTTCACAGGTGTTGGTCCGTGCCCGACATACTGCTCAGTGGGACACACGGGAGTCGACAGAGACCGAAGCTGTTGTTGCGACTTAGAACCACCAAACAAACCAGAAACCACATCACCAAGATGTAGTTGGAGTCAGTGAAGCATAAGTGAGCAACATGGTTCAAATTACAGATAAAAGTATTTCTAATTACAGATAGAAGAAAGTAGTATTTCTAAGGACACGGTGTCCGTCAGAGAGGTCAACGGCTAATAGTGTGTCCTACATAATAAAGGCAAGTTGTCGTTGCGACTTAGAACTACCAAAGGCAAGTTGTTGTTGCGACTTAGAACCACCAAAGGCAAGTTGTTGTTGCGACTTAGAACCACCACACCACACCACAACACAACACAACACAACACAAAAAGTGTGGCGTCCGTGGTCCAGTGGTAGAGCATCGGATTTGGAATCGAACGGTCCCGGGTTCGATACTCGGTCAGGCCACGTATGTAGTGTCATTGAGCAAGGCACCTCACACACATTGCTTAGTACTGATTAATCGCTTAGGTTGGCTAAGCCTGTCCAGGAAAACATGTCTAAGTCCCCGCGAGGGGTTTGACATTAAAGGAACATACATACATACAACACTAGACCTGTCATGCTCCTCGCTATTGTATTTAATAACTATTGGTAGTGGCATCGAACCATTTGATATATCTATGGATAATTCAATGCGACTTAGAATCACCAAAGGCAAGTTGTTGTTGCTACTTAGAATCACCAAAGGCAAGTTGTTGTTGCGACTTAGAACCACCAAAGGCAAGTTGTTGTTGCGACTTAGAACCACCAAAGGCAAGTTGTTGTTGCGACTTAGAATCAACAAACAAACGAGAAACCACACCACCAAGATGTAGTTGGAGTAAGTAAAGCATAAGTGAGCAAGATGATTCAAATTAAAGATAGCAGAAAGTAGTATTTCTAAGGACACGGTGTCCGTCAGAGGTCAACGGCTAATAGTGTGTCCTACATAATAAAGGCACGGTGTCCGTCAGAGGTCAACGGCTAATAGTGTGCCCTGCATATTTCTCAAGATCCTCATTATAAAAAATGATATCTAAAATTAACCATTCACATATTCAGGAATATATTGTGATCGGAATGGCAAGAGTGAATGAATCATTAATACAATTTCACTACACACTTTGGCTTAAATATACATTATAATAATATCCACACACAGGTATGTTCCATACAAGATAATTGGCTTACCAATGATGTGATCATTTGTTTCATATTCCCCTTCATGTATGATAAAGCTATTTAGCGAGTATCATTATTTCTATTTTTAGTATCATTGACCTTGGCGCGGCGTAGCATTTAAATTGTTGCTATGCTATAGCAATGACCTATTGCAAGTTATTTCAAAATTCATCACAATATAACCAACCTATTGAGCGGAAACCATAGTTCTATCTTGGTAACCTTGACCGTTACAATCAGTATTGTACACGAGATGTAGGTCGTGCTATGATGATAAGTCGAAATGACTTCACGAAACCATTAATCCATTTATAATAAATGTGGCATTGACATTTGGTACAGGTACAATGTACTCATGCCGTGACATTTGATACAGGTACAATGTACTCATGCCGTGACATTTGGTACAGGTACAATGTACTCATGCCGTGACATTTGGTACAGGTACAATGTACTCATGCCGTGACATTTGGTACAGGTACAATGTACTCATGCCGTGATATTTGGTACAGGTTCTCGTGCCGTGACGGATTAGTCACGTCATATTTGCTCAATGTATGACCGATTTTGGAAACCATGTTCATGTGATTCCGACAATCGCAGGAATTACAAGCATAGCACTTATATAAAATGTTCCACGCAGGCTAAATAACCTTTGCGTCTATGGGCGTATGTAACAGGGACGGAAATGGACAACTATTGATGCACAATTAACATGGATGGAACATAATCACATAATCTTGGTTGATAGGATTTGTGCCTTTAATTATACATACATTAGGTGCCGGACCCGAAATGATCTTGCGTGATTACATGCCAAAATGTTACAATTAATGTAGTAATGCTATTCATTTACAGCGTCCGTAGTCCAATGGTAGAGCATCGGATTTGATTTGGAGTCGAACGGTCCGCGTTCGATACTCAGCCAGGCCACGTATGTAGTGTCATGGAGGCACCTCGCACACATTGGTTAACCGCTATGGTCGGCTATTGCTTAGTACTGGTTAACCGCTATGGTCGACTAAACATGTCCAGGAAAACATGTCCAGGTCCCCGCAAGGGGTTTGACATTAATGGAACATACATACATACAACACTAGACCTGTCATGCTCCTCGCTATTGTATTTAATAACTATTGGTAGTGGCATCGAACCATTTGATATATCTATGGATAAGTCAATCCTACACGTAAATATACCAAATTAACAATTTTAATTAGTAGGATCTTGTAATAATATAAGTTTGTTTTAAGTAAGATATATGCCTCAAACGGATCCAACATGTAAAATATTGGCATCGTCTTCGCACAGTCCATTACGTTACATATTTGATGTTTTCGGCTTATATCCTATATACATAAGACATTCCTCATTCACTCGTTATTTAGGTGATGTATGGAGTACTCGAAACCGCTTTAAATTCGTGATTTTAATAAAACAATAATTAGGACATTAGGTTTATAGATTAATTTTGTATTAATTCTACACTTACGCATTAATTCACATTAAATGGTCTGCGATGACCGATTATTCAACAGTAAATACTGGGTCGTCTCCCTTGCGCTATGAATTGTGACACGAGTGTTTTTACATGTATGTTTAGATTTTACTTTTATTAGGGTCAGACGGGGGATCGAACCTGCAATTAATGGAGTCCCAGTTCATCGTGTTAACCATTGGACTACGCATCCGTCTGGCGTGAGAGGGGGCTCAGGCCAGGTCTTATTTATATGAAAATGTTTACAGTTTCTTACTGAGGTTGGTACACTGACGATATATATATAACAAAACTAGAAACGTCCCTGTTTTATAGCCGGTGTAGCTCTGTCTGTATGTGCTACATGGTCAATGTACATGCATTTTAAACCCTGGCGATGTTCAGAATATGATCGTGTAGAGTTTACCCCAATACGTTTACATATCGACCAGTGACCGGAACGTTGATTTGCACGTTTTGCACGTGCACACTATACATGTCATCGATATGTTGATTCAGTTCATATCGGACCGGACCATTCATGAGATAGGATTCGAAAAATTTAAAAACTTTCAATTTTTCACTGTTTTCAAATGCCACGGCTTTCCGAAAACGAGTGAAATCAGGAAATTGGGATGCTTGCGGATGGGATGTCCGCCAGGGTGGTCGCGCGTCGGTTCGGGTGTTGTCGGAAGACGATTGATCGTCTTGCAGCCCGGTACTAGCAGACTGGAGCTGTTCACGACCGTCAGCGACCTGGTATATGTCTCGTGTAACAACGGCTAGAGCCCATCGTTACATTACGTTGACGCACTTACGTCAACGTCGATTGGCAGCCCAGTCACTACTAGACGATACGGTCTCTCAGGGCAGACCATTCGCAACCGGTTGCGTCGTAACGCCCAACCAATCAGGGCACGCCTCCCGTACACTGGTCAGAAAATAACCCAACGTCACCGTGCTGCCAGGCTGTTATGGGCGCGAAGTCATCTGAACAGGGAGAATAGAATGGCTGGCTGAAACTGAAGTTTTGTTCACCGATGAATCTCGTTAGTCATTGTGATGGAAGATTACGGGTATACAGGTGTAAACATGAAAGTTTCGCCGATTGTTGCATTGTTGAGAAGAACAGGTTTGGAGGAGGGAGCGTAATGGTCTGGGGTTGGATCATGGACAACCGGAAGACATATTTGGTTGTTGTACAGGGCAACATCAATGCACAACGCTGTGTTACAGGTGCTAAATGCACATGCCTTACCATTTATTCGTCAACATGGTACTGGGGTGACTGACATTGATGCCCTCATGTAGCCAGGGTCACCACTCAATACATGCAGCAAAACAACGTCAACGCCAAGACCCGCGGTTTCCCCGGATCTCGACTCCATTGAGCACATATGGGATGAGCTGGGCCGCAAAACACGAGCTAACCATCAGATCGACAATGTTCGCGATCTTACACGGGCGTTACAACGGGATTGGAGGAATTTGCCCAACGTACTAGTATTGCGCTACGTTACGTCGATGCGGCGTAGGATCATTGCATTAGCCACACTCGGTACTAACGAGATTTACTGAATGTGCCACAGTTCATATAAAAATTCCATTTCTAAACATGAAGTAACACCTTTCTGTGCTTGTGATTTTTGATTTTGACCCCTACCGCCTTTGGCCGGTTATCTCTCGAAAAGTTAACAAGATAACCAGATGCAATGAATTGGCTTTGATACAGAAATGAATGAACTTGTTTTTCCATTTTGATTCATAAAAGTAAACCTTTTGGTTTTCGATTAATATTTCCTCAAATATGGAGGGACGTTTCTAGTTTTGCTCAGCATATATCCGACAGGCCGTTACATGTTGAATTCACATGTGCGCGAAATTGTAATGTATGATGTGAAATGGTAGTATCATGTACACCGATGTGAAATGGTAGTAGCACGTACACCGGTGTGAAATGGTAGTATCGCGTACACGGGTGTGAAATGGTAGTAGCACGTACACGGGTGTGAAATGGTAGTAGCACGTACACCGGTGTGAAATGGTAGTAGCACGTACACGGGTGTGAAATGGTAGTAGCACGTACACGGATGTGAAATGGTAGTATCACGTACACGGATGTGAAATGGTAGTATCACGTACACGGATGTGAAATGGTAGTATCACGTATACCGGTGTGAAATGGTAGTATCACGTACACGGGTGTGAAATTGTAGTATCGCGTACACGGATGTGAAATGGTAGTATCATGTACACGGATGTGAAATGGTAGTATCACGTACACGGATGTGAAATGGTAGTATCACGTACACCGATGTGAAATGGTAGTATCACGTACACCGATGTGAAATGGTAGTATCATGTACACCGATGTGAAATGGTAGTATCATGTACACCGATGTGAAATGGTAGTATCATGTACACCGATGTGAAATGGTAGTATCATGTACACCGGTGTGAAATGGTAGTATCATGTACACGGATGTGAAATGGTAGTATCATGTACACCGATGTGAAATGGTAGTATCATGTACACCGATGTGAAATGGTAGTATCATGTACACCGATGTGAAATGGTAGTATCATGTACACCGGTGTGAAATGGTAGTATCATGTACACGGATGTGAAATGGTAGTATCATGTACACCGATGTGAAATGGTAGTATCATGTACACCGATGTGAAATGGTAGTATCATGTACACCGATGTGAAATGGTAGTATCATGTACACCGGTGTGAAATGGTAGTATCATGTACACGGATGTGAAATGGTAGTATCATGTACACCGATGTGAAATGGTAGTATCATGTACACCGATGTGAAATGGTAGTATCATGTACACCGATGTGAAATGGTAGTATCATGTACACGGATGTGAAATGGTAGTATCATGTACACCGATGTGAAATGGTAGTAGCACGTACACCGGTGTGAAATGGTAGTATCACGTACACCGGTGTGAAATGGTAGTATCACGTACTCCGATGTGAAATGGTAGTATCACGTACTCCGATGTGAAATGGTAGTATCATGTACACGGATGTGAAATGGTAGTATCACGTACACCGGTGTGAAATGGTAGTATCATGTACACGGATGTGAAATGGTAGTATCGCGTACACGGGTGTGAAATGGTAGTAGCACGTACACCGGTGTGAAATGGTAGTAGCACGTACAGCGGTGTGAAATGGTAGTAGCACGTACACCGGTGTGAAATGGTAGTAGCACGTATTCCGGTGTGAAATGGTAGTAGCACGTACACCGGTGTGAAATGGTAGTAGCACGTATTCCGGTGTGAAATGGTAGTAGCACGTACACCGGTGTGAAATGGTAGTATCACGTACACCGATGTGAAATGGTAGCATCACGTACACGGATGTGAAATGGTAGTATCACGTACACCGGTGTGAAATGGTAGTACCACGTATTCCGGTGTGAAATGGTAGTATCACGTATTCCGGTGTGAAATGGTAGTATCACGTACTCCGGTGTGAAATGGTAGTATCACGTACACGGATGTGAAATGGTAGTAGCACGTACACCGGTGTGAAATGGTAGTATCACGTACACCGGTGTGAAATGGTAGTATCACGTATTCCGGTGTGAAATAGTAGTATCACGTATTCCGGTGTGAAATGGTAGTATCACGTATTCCGGTGTGAAATGGTAGTATCACGTACACCGATGTGAAATGGTAGTATCACGTACACCGGTGTGAAATGGTAGTATCACGTACACCGGTGTGAAATGGTAGTAGCACGTACAGCGGTGTGAAATGGTAGTAGCACGTACACCGGTGTGAAATGGTAGTAGCACGTATTCCGGTGTGAAATGGTAGTAGCACGTACACCGGTGTGAAATGGTAGTAGCACGTATTCCGGTGTGAAATGGTAGTAGCACGTACACCGGTGTGAAATGGTAGTATCACGTACACCGATGTGAAATGGTAGCATCACGTACACGGATGTGAAATGGTAGTATCACGTACACGGTGTGAAATGGTAGTACCACGTATTCCGGTGTGAAATGGTAGTATCACGTATTCCGGTGTGAAATGGTAGTATCACGTACTCCGGTGTGAAATGGTAGTATCACGTACACGGATGTGAAATGGTAGTAGCACGTACACCGGTGTGAAATGGTAGTATCACGTACACCGGTGTGAAATGGTAGTATCACGTATTCCGGTGTGAAATGGTAGTATCACGTATTCCGGTGTGAAATGGTAGTATCACGTACACGGGTGTGAAATGGTAGTATCACGTACACCGGTGTGAAATGGTAGTATCACGTATTCCGGTGTGAAATGGTAGTATCACGTACACCGGTGTGAAATGGTAGTATCACGTATTCCGGTGTGATATGGTAGTATCACGTATTCCGGTGTGAAATGGTAGTATCACGTATTCCGGTGTGAAATGGTAGTATCACGTACACCGGTGTGAAATGGTAGTATCACGTACACCGGTGTGAAATGGTAGTGTAACGTACTCCGGTGTGAAATGGTAGTATCACGTACTCCGGTGTGAAATGGTAGTATCACGTACTCCGGTGTGAAATGGTAGTATCACGTACTCCGGTGTGAAATGGTAGTATGACGTACTCCGGTGTGAAATGGTAGTATCACGTACACCGATGTGAAATGGTAGTATCATGTACTCCGGTGTGAAATGGTAGTATCACGTACACCGATGTGAAATGGTAGTATCACGTACACGGGTGTGAAATGGTAGTATCACGTATTCCGGTGTGAAATGGTAGTATCACGTACACGGGTGTGAAATGGTAGTATCACGTATTCCGGTGTGAAATGATAGTACCACGTACTCCGGTGTGAAATGGTAGTATCACGTACTCCGGTGTGAAATGGCAGAGGATATATTCTCTTCTTTGTTTAAAAAACTAATTCGAAGCAAGTTTTTAACAACTTATATTAATCACTATCGTTGGCGCGGATGAAAGCGTAAATGTGATCATTCGTGTGGGAGGAAACCGGAGTACCCGGAGAAAACCCACCTGTTCGATATGGCGACCACCGTACCATCTCGCATACTTCTCGGTCCGTGGATCGAACCCGGGTTGCATGTTCGTGAGAAGCGAGCTCACTAACCATTGCGCTAGTCGGACATATATATTCTTTAGAGATTAACTACTGTAATAATTTATAGAAACGTGACGAGATGTGTGGATGGATGCCTGTAAAGTATGTATAAATATAGTATATACACATAATTATTTATGTACACAACACGCACACATTTACATATATACACATATCCAGACATAATATACATACACATAAATATATTATATACATACATAAATATATTATATACATACACATACATATATTATATACATACACATAAATATATTATATACATATCCATACATAGTTTATAGGCATCCTGAAATTAGACGTTGGCTGTCCGATTAGCGCAGTCGTTAGTGTGCTCGCTTCTCACAAATGCAACCAGGGTTCGATCCTCGGACAGGGAAGTATACGAGATGGTACGGTGATCGCCATATCGGACAGTAGGGTTTCCTCAGGGTACTCGTTTCCGCCCACACGAATGGCCACATTTACGCTTTCATCCGCGCCAACGAGTGATTAATATAAGTTGTTAAAACTTGCTTCGCAATCGTAAAATAAATAAGCTTAAATAAAAAATAAAATTAAGAGTAGAAACTTTCCAGTATTCATTAAAACCATGTTAGGTTTGTTTTGAGGAATGCAATTGCTTCCAGTATGCTATGCAGTTTATGCTTTATAAAAAAAATATCAGTTGGAATAACCTTAGTTAATAATATTAACTAACTATCTATATACGGAGCAAAACTAGAAACGTCCCTCCATATTTAAGGAAGGATTTATCGGAAACCCAAAGGTTTACTTTTATGAATCAAATGGAAAAACAAGTTCATTCATTTCTGTATCAATGCAAATTCATTGCATCTGGCTATCTTGTTAACTTTTTGAGAGATAACCGACCAATGGCGATAGGGGTCAAAATCAAAAATCACAAAATCTCAAAGGTGTTACTTAATGTTTAGAGATGGAATTTCAATAAGAAATGTGGCACATCCAGTAAATCGTTAGTACAGAGTGTGGCCACCATTTACATGAATGATCCTACGCCGCATCGACGTAACGTAACGCAATACCAGTGCGTTGGGCAAAGTCCTCCATTCCCGTTGTAACGCCCGTGTAAGATCGTGAACATTGTCAATCTGATGGTTAGCTCGTGCTTTGCGGCCCAGCGCATCCTATGCTCAATGGGGTTGAGATCCGGGGAAACCGCGGGCCATGTCATGACGTCGACTTTGTTTTGCTGCAAGTATTGAGTGGTGACCCTGGCTACGTGAGGGCGGGCATTGTCCTGCATCAATGTCACACCAGAACCATGCTGACGAATAAATGGTAAGGCATAAGCATTTAGCACCTCTGCAACATACCGTTGTGCATTGATGTTGCCCTGTACAACAACCAAATGTGTCTTCCGTTTTCCCATGATCCCATCCCAGACCATTACCTTCCCTCCCCCAAACCTGTTCTCAACAATGCAATAATCGGCAAATCTTTCATTTTTACGCCTGCATACCAGTAATCCTCCGTCGGCATGACTGAAACTAGATGCATCGGTGAACAAAACTCTTGTTTCAGTCAGCCATTCTCGCTGTTCAGATGACGTCGCGCCCATAACAGCCTACGGTGACGTTGGGTCAGTATCTGACCAGTGTACGGGCGGCGTGCCCCGATTGGTTGGGCGTTACGACGCAACCTGTTGCGAATGGTCTGCCCTGAGACACCGTATCGCCTAGCAGTGACTGGCTGCCAATCGACGTTTACGTAAGTGCGCCAACGTAATGTAACGATCGGCTCTAGCCGTTGTTACACGAGACATACCAGGTCGCTGCCGGTCGTGAACAGCTCCAGTCTGCTGGTACCGGGCTGCAAGATTATCAATCGTCTTCAGACAGCACCCGAACCGACGCGCGACCACCCTGGCGGACATCCCATCCGCAAGCATCCCAATTGCCCGATTTGGCACGTTTTCGGAAAGCCGTGGCATATCGAAAACAGTGAAAAATTAAAAGTTTTAGAATAGCCCTATCGCATGAATGTTAAATGAACTGAATACGTGAAAATCAACGTTCCAGTCACTGGCCGATATGTAAACCGTGTATATCGAGTAAACTCTACATGATCGTATTCTGAACATCGCCAGAGTTTAAAATGCATGTACATTGGACATGTAGCGCATCTATATATCTGAAGTTACAAAAGCAATATGTATTCATTATTAAAACAACTATCGTGACGTCATACCTTTGTACTTACAGTCCATTATTATTAATTGGACCGTTTTAAAAAGCCCAGTGTATTATATTAAATACTATGAGTAAATGTACGAAATTAACAATTTTAATTAGTAGCATCTTGTTCTATAAATGTGTGATTTAAGTAAGATAGTTATATAACTGTGTGATTTAAGTAAGTTATATAAATGTGTGATTTAAGTAAGATAGTTATATAACTGTGTGATTTAAGTAAGTTATATAAATGTGTGATTTAAGTAAGATAGTTATATAAATGTGTGATTTAAGTAAGTTATATAAATGTGTGATTTAAGTAAGATAGTTATATAACTGTGTGATTTAAGTAAGTTATATAAATGTGTGATTTAAGTAAGATAGTTATATAACTGTGTGATTTAAGTAAGTTATATAAATGTGTGATTTAAGTAAGATAGTTATATAACTGTGTGATTTAAGTAAGTTATATAAATGTGTGATTTAAGTAAGATATAAGACGTAAACTGACCCAATATGTAAAATCGTCTTCGGTGCTACGCGCCTCATACTGGACGTTTTACATATTGGATGTTTTCGGCTTAATCCTATACATAAAACGTTAGCAATCGAGCGATGTCATCCATCTCGACAAATTCTTTTAAAACATACCAAACAATTGAACAAACAATTTTTCAAAAAGTGTACAAATACATTGCTGTTTATTGCGTATTCTGAAAGTGAGAATTTATTAATTGAATATGTGACCAAAATTAATGTGAAATATTTTAAGGAAGCTGTGGTTTGGCTGCACCTGGTACAAAAATGTTCACTGTCTCTTGTGTAAACAGATTCGATGCGGTGTCCGGTTTGTAACGCACGCTATGGGTAAGAACCTAGTCAGAACCACTCGTGTCCTTAGGATGGACACTTAAACGTGTAAGTCGTGATAGCGCAGTGGATGCGCGTTCGCTTCATGTGCGAAAGGTCCGGAGTTCGAGCCCTGCTGGAGCAGTCACGATTGTGCCCTTAGGCAAGGCATTTAAATTCCACGTTGCCACTACTCTCTCCCTCGTGGTGATGGATTCCATCAGGAATGAGGTCCCGAGAGTGGTTAATATAAGTTGTAAGAACTTGGTAAGAACTTGTTTCGCAATAGAGCTAAAATAAATGTGTATGAACTGTTAAAACACTTAAAACGCGCTGCTCCCACCTTCATGGCGATCGATTCTATCAGAAATCATGAGGTCGAGAATATAATAGTGTAAGAACTTGTTTCGCAAACGAGTTAAAAAATAAATGTGTTTGTTTTTACAACTACATTATTGTCCTTGCATCATTCTCATTCATCTAAATGTTTAGACTTGAAAAATGTTAACATTTTAACAGATCGAGAGAAAAAATATATAGGTCTTACATATAGGACTACATTCTCATACACGCATTTTTGCAAGTTTAGGTCAGACGGTGTTATTGATATAGTGGTCTGGGATTGGTTGAAAAAGTGTAGGGAAGCCCTTAAGAGTTATTGATACATGAACTGATTGGCTGAGTAGGTATTGTCACAAATAATGAAAATGACTTCTAAATATTAAAATACAATATATGAGCTGCATTTTGGAATATTAAAAAATATTTGCAGACAATATGGTGACAAATAAACAGCATATTATAAATGCAGGTGTCAGTGCAACATTCACCACTAAATTACCTTCAGAGTAGGGGGTGGGTGCCTTTAGTGGGAAATTTAAAAAACGCAATCGGTCAACCCCATTGAAATTTGACATTTTCCTGTGGCTCAAAGGCCAGTCTGTTGAAAACTACTGTCTTTTGTACCAAACTATTTTGGGGGGAAATATAATGGTGCTGTATGTTATAATGGTGACCTATGGAAATTGCAATAGCGGTGTCTGACCTTAAGACGACGAGTCATCTTATGAATGTTCGCGGAATGCCCAGTTTAATGAAAGACTAGTCCTATACACAAGACCTCTACATAACTTGTTTCTTCTGTTATTTCGAGGTCTTGTCGTTAAAGCTCGATTTCGCATAGCACTTTCCGCCCTGATCCGATGGAGGGATTTCTGACCAATATGTTGAAGCTTTCCGGACATGAACGGTTATAAATGTGTGCATTGGTGTTAAGAATAATCATTAATACAGATATTTAGAACGTTTAAAATATATTGTCTTACCGTTGTGCATATCATTAACTGTTTGAAGTAGACAGGTCAAATGTTCCCATTTTTTCTGCGCATTCTTCACAAAAGATATCCGAATGAATTATTGGCTTAGACTAAAACGCAGACGCTTATGCAGCTGACAAGCGGCATTGTAAAAAATAGCGTTTTCCTATATAATACATATCGTCTGCATAAGCGTCTGCGTTTTAGTCAGCAAATAATTCATTCGCATTTCTTTTGTGAAGAATGCCCAGAACAAAATGGGAAAATTTGACCTGTCTACTTCAAACAGCTAAGGATATGCACAACGCTAAGACAATATATTTTAAACGTTCTAAATATCTATATTAATGATTATTCTTAACACCAATTTATAACCGTTCATGTCCGGAAACCTTAACAATATTGGTCAGAAATCCCGCCATCGGATCAGGGCGGAAAGTGCTATGCGAAATTGAGCTTTAACGATAAGACCTCTAAATAACAAAAGAAAAAAGATGATGATGATTGCGTTAGATAGGACTAATGAAAGACGTGTTCTCCCATCGGTGACGCAACACTAATTTTACAGTAGCACGGCTAAAACATGTATATGCATGTTCCATTAATGTCAAACCCCTTGCGGGGACCTAGACCATGTTTTCCTGGGCAGGCTTAGCCTTCCTAAGTGGTTACCCCGTACTAAGCAATGTGTGCAAGGTGCCTTGCTCAATGACACTACATACGTGGCCTGACCAGAGTATCGAACCCGGGACAGTTCGATTCCAAATCCGTCACTCTACCACTGGACCACGGACGCCACACAGCACATTTAGGGTACGGCACTTATAACATTCTAACAACAAAACTATTTAAATAGACATGCATAGATGAACACATAATTCTACTTATCTGGACACAATTTCACGCTTCCATGCATAAATATAACCTAAATCAAGGGAATATAAACCAAACGGGAAAATGAGATCGTTCCGACAAGTCGAATATGTGTAGCCACAAAACAAACGTGCACATGCGAATAAAGACAGCCCAAATGTCTGTAGTGTATTTCGGCTTGGGTAGAACAGCGGCCCGGCTAGCTCAGTTGGTAGAGGTGTCCGACTAGTGTTCGGGAGGTCGTGGGTTCGAGTCCCACGTCGGGTCACTAACTTTTCCGCTCTATCTTTGCATGGTCACTTTAATGGCGACGAGGATATATGGTACGGGCAAAGGAGTAGGGGTGCGGCTCCAGGAATCGGAGTGCGGCTCCTAAAGATTAAAAGAGGGAAGAGTGTAGTGTATTTCGGCGTCGGTAGAACAGCGGCCCGGCTAGCTCAGTTGGTAGAGCTGTCCGACTAGTGTTCGGGAGGTCGTGGGTTCGAGTCCCACGTCGGGTCACTAACTTTTCCGCTCTTTCTTTGCATGGTCACTTTATGTCACTAGGCAATTGCTCAACTAATCAATGACCCGGAAGAAAACCAATCAGTCTTTGCAGACCGATTTCTCCGCCCCGAGGACTGTCTTTATTCGTTGGTTTTACTATAACAGCTAGCACTTACCGTATATCTCCGATGTTGCTGCTTGCGTTTTTCCGTATCCATTTTACAGTCTACACATTGCTAGCATTCACTTGTTTTTATTTGTCCATAATTCAAAACTAACAACTTATCCGGTGAACGTCGTTTTTAAATAATGTTCGTAAACATATTAGGCATTTCTAACCTATCCTGATGATGAGATGAACATCGGATGACGATAACATATTGGGTTTTTTCTCAAGTTTATTGTACAATATAAAATTAATGCATGGCTGTAGCAAGGGGTTATTCATTTTGTGAGGCGTACACTATACTGTGAACTGTACATTACTGTCCTTTGCTGTTAGCATGACTGTGTAGGATATTTATATGGACTGTTGCCTTCTATTTATCTGGGTTAGCCATGCCAGTAAAATGAAAACCCCATACACCCAAGCCAACTTGTAACGACAATAATTCAAAGAAAATAAATCGGATATAGCCATACTATTTTATTTCTTAAAGAATCAGTGTTCCATTTGCTTGCGCCTACACACAACGAAACACATATGGACACAGTTCGGGACAACATATTTCTGAGGTTTCTCCACACAGTACCAACATATCTATAACATTTGATATCTGCCATAGCATGCTCTACGCGCACTCTGTATTTTGTGATATATCTATTTAGTTTACGACACTTTTGTCTTTCTCCTGGCTGCTTTCGAGGTATATGCGTTCATAACATAATCGCGATTAGGGTAGATTTTTGTCGCAAAAAAATAAGCAAATCGTCTGGAAAATGTAAGTCTGGTCCAATCTGTTTCATCAAGCCGTATTGTTGGGCATCGTCACGATGACCTAGATATCCACTCTCGATGTGTCGATGCACATCAACAACCACCTGTGAGTGCATGCAATGATAGTTACGGTGCCCCGACTAATACCGTTATTGTGGTTCCATTTCTTGTCGATACATTTGATGGGACGTTCCATCTATAACAATCACAGCCATGTGCAGTTTGGCCCATGTACTCTCCATAGCCATTCAACCATTGTCGGCCAAACAACAAAATGCCTTAACTTGTCATAAATCAGTGGGATACTATGTCTGACTTCAAGACTCACAGTGCCAACACTTACACCAAACATAGTGGCCAACACATGGTATGTTGGATATGTTCTTGCCCAAATCATAAACAATAATGTTCTGTTCCTTGCTGACAGCAAGACGGTAGTCTAAAGGATATATATATAATTTACACATCCCCAATCATGATAACCAGCCCGTGGCAGTACAGATTGATAACCAGCCCATGCCAGTACAGGATGATAACTAGCCCGTGTCAGTACATGATGATAACCAGCCAGTGCCAGTTCAGGGTGATAACCAGCCCGTGCCAGTACAGGATGATAACCAGCCCGTGCCAGTACAGGATGATAACAAGCCCGCGCCAGTACAGGATGATAACCAGCCCGTGCCAGTTCAGGGTGATAACCAGCCCGTGCCAGTACAGGATGATAACCAGCCCGTGCCAGTTCAGGGTGATAACCAGCCCGCGCCAGTACAGGATGATAACCAGCCCGTGCCAGTACAGGGTGATAACCAGCCCGCGCCAGTACAGGATGATAACCAGCCCGCGCCAGTACAGGATGATAACCAGCCCGCGCCAGTACAGGATGATAACCAGCCGCGCCAGTACAGGGTGATAACCAGCTTGCGCCAGTACAGGATGATAACCAGCCTGTGCCAGTACAGGATGATAGACAGCCAAGAGCAGACGGCCGTGCCCCACGGAGGGCGGGTAACCAGGTCGCCCGTGCTCCTTAAAGAGCGGCTGGTCGTCGTGCTACTGCAGCCGGAGATCGTCGCGACAACATCGCTGCGAATCTAAGTTCTGACGATGAGCAAGTCGAGCCCCCGTGTCGTCGGTGAGGACTGGCGGATCCAATCCGCGAGAACAACGAATTGCACAATGACTTTATGAGAAACCCATTACACTACTACAAGATTATGGATTGGATTAGAATTGAATAAAAAAAATGCGACACCTGCTTATTGATTTATATTTTATTTGAAAGAAACCAGTGTTTAGTTTGGCTTTGCCTAAACGCTTATTAAATTTATATTTTGAGATAACCCCTACACAGGTGAGTGCGTCCTTAATCCGGTGTACATCTCGTCATCAGAATAGGTTAGAAATGCCTTTTATGAAGAGAGCATTTTATTATATAGTTATAGAGAATAGAACCATACCATAAAAGTCTTCAAACGTATTATTCAGGTATATATAGATACTAGATATGCGTGAGATATTGAATTGGTTGATTTGTACGCTGTAGTATTGGGTTCATTATGTTGTACGCGGGTTCGGTTCAGTTGGTCCTTTTTGTCGTTGGTCCTTTCCTGAGTCTTTTCCCTTGTTCCTGGCTGTCGGTATATCAAACCTCATCATTGCACATAACTTAACAGATGCATGTTATTTACAGTTGTCACGGCACCAGTGAGTGAGTGAGTGAGTGAGTGAGTGGTTGAATGAGTAGCGGACGGTGGAGAGAATAGCGCGAAATGTGTTACAGAGATCATATATCTGCGTAAGTTATTGTATATGTCTATGTTGCATATGTCTATGTTGTATAGGTCTATGTTGCATATGTCTATGTTTCATCAGAGACATGGATGTAACATAGATTACCTCTGTGTTACTGATGTCATATATATTTAAGTAAGAGTAAGCGTTATTACGAACCACGAACCTGACGAGAGTATATATAGTGCCAACGTATATAATATGTTGTTGTTGTTAACCCAAGCACCGCAAATCATCTTTATATTTATATGACGCATATGTTTTAATCCTATTCTTAATGGGTGTATATATGTGTATTGTAGAACCAAAGCATTCGAGAGCCTTGTTGTCTACAAGGATATTGAATAGATTGATGAAACGTATAGGGTGTTGTCATTCTAACTGACCCCCCCCCCCCCCAGAATCCGAACCCTACCACAAATGTATATAGTGTAATGAATATGCTTAAACCAAATAGTTGCCACATACCCTGAGTATTTCAACTTTAGTTTATACATATTTATATTTAGCTTGATTGCGAAACAGGTTCTTACAACTTCTATTAATCACTCTCGAGACCTCATTCATGGTGGAATCCATCGCCATTAGGGAGAGAGAAGAGGCAATGTGGAATTCAAATGCCTTGCCTACGGACACAATCGTAACGGATCCAGCGGTGCTCGAACACCGGGCCTTTCGCACCTGAAGCAAAAGCGCTACTACTTCGCTATCACGACTACCACAATTTTAAGTAATTGTTGCCATAACAGTATGTATATATACTGAGTCAAATAAGAAACGATACATGGTATAAACACATTATGTATTTTTTAATTACTAAATAAGCAATTCATCTGAAATTTCGTGTACCGAGATTGAAACATATGAGACAATGTTGCAAGTTTAAAATTCGACCATACCATCATTATCTGTTACGCTGTGGCGTCTTTTGTGATTAAGGGGTCAAGTGGAATATTCACACAATAGTCAATACCGTGTATGACCTCCATTGGCATCTCTCACTGCAATGCAGCGCCGTCGCATGGAACGAATAAGTGTCAGAATCTCATATTGGCCAATGTTGTTCCACTCCTGACGCAGAATATCACTCAGTTGGTGTAACGTCGCCGGCTGACGGAGTCTTACAGGACGGTCTAAGGTATCCCATAAATGTTCTATCGGAGACAAGTCTGGTGACAATGTTGGCCACGTTAAACGTTCAATGCTCCCCTGCTCCAATAATTGAGTGGTAATGTGTGCAGTATCGCATCTAGCGTTGTCCTGTTGGAACAGTGTAACGCGTCGATTGACGTTAAAGAATGGCAAAACAACGGGCGTAATAATTTCGTCACAGTACCGCTATGCGGTTAAGTTTCCGTCAACAATAATCAGTTGTGTGCGGCCGTCGAATGTGATACCGCCCCATACCATAACGCTACCGCCTCCAAACCGATCCACCTCACGTACACACGCATCGACGTAACGTTCTCCCAGTCGACGGTAAACTCGAGCCCTGCCATCCGCACGCCGTAAACGGAAACGCGATTCGTCACTAAGCATAACGGAATTCCACTGTAAGCGAGTCCAACGTGCATGTTCACCCGTCCATTCACGACGTTCGTTCCTGTGACGTCGCGTCAACATGGACCCGGTGTACGGTCTGTAAGGACGGATTCCACGTTCAGCGACCTGTTCCGAACTGTGTGAGCACTGATTCTATTGTTGATCCTCCCAGGAGTAACGATGGCGGTATGAGTAGCGGGCAGGAAGCGGTCACGTAAATGTGACGTCCGAATATGACGGTCCTGTTCTGGCGTCGTCACGCGTGGTCGACCAGTACGTGGGCGGTCGTCAGTTGATCCACGTGTTCGGTACCGTCCAAGTAGACGTGTGATCGTGATCCGGGACACACCGAAACAATTAGCGACGTCGTTATGACGTAAACCAGCTTCAATCATCCCAATTGCTCGCTTTCTCGAAATTTGGTCGAGTGGGCATTTCTTTTGAGGAAAATGCAGATCGTTTTGGTGTTTTTGCTCGAAGTAATTACAATATGAGTACAAACAACTAGTTTGTGGATATATCCATGTATAGCAAATCGTCTTCCTCGCGGATCACGTGCAAAATGGAAAATCATCGTTAGGAAAATATGGATGCATTATTTACCTGTGTATATGGATGAATATCATAGTCATACGTCATTCCGAACTGAAAAGTGGTAGCTTATCACAGGCATTTATAAGTTTGCATCTTTTTCGTCAAATTGGTTTGGTATCGTTTCTTTTTTGACTCAGTATATAATCAAGATCTATAATAATGCGTGACACAGCACGTGAGTATACGCACGTGTATCATGAATTAGGATGTTCTGTCGATGATCACAACGGGTTTTCTTACATATTTACCGTTATATTTCCCTCACTGCACCTGCACATAATTATTGTGGGATAATCGAAATTAACATACAAGCGACAGTATACATGCGATTACCTCCCCTCAGTAATAAACACGTGACTTCTCATTATTTAATTTATTTTGTGTTTATTTATCGTCGCTACCGGTTGTCCATATGAGCGACGGGCAATTTACCTAACAACACCTTTCCTAGGCAGGCTCCAGCTGTTAACCAGTACAGAGATCCAGTCCAGAGTCCCCTCTGGTTTTTTCAACGTGCACGATGTAAAGCACCGACACGAGACTTCGGGTTAAAGTCCCATCGGAAAGACTGTTAATTTTATTAGGGTCAGACGGGGTTCGAACCTGCGATCCTTGGATTCCCAGTTCGTCGTGTTAACCAATAGACTACGTGTCCGTCTCCGTAAGAAACTGCCAATAGTTTCATATAAACAGACAAGGTCTGAGCTGGGCTCGAACCAGTGACGATCAGTGATGATATGTTACAGTGGTATGCAAGTCAGTCCTATTTCGCTTACTGGTGGTAATTACGTATTGAAATTATTTCGGAAGAATGGGTGGAACAATAGTAGCAATGTTATATGTACGTAAAAAGGCATGCATTTTCACAAGCCAGTTGGATATCTTTCGCACATGAAATCATTCGACACCACAGTGGGATTCGAACCTACAGTGGTGTACATGGTAACTGTAACCACTCTGTACCGTAGAGCAGAGCACGAACCGAACACGAACCGAACCGAACATAAGTTTATTTTGGAAGATTTGTACAAAATGCATCGTCTTAACAACATTAGTAAATAACATATACAATTAATGGTCACTGAACAATTGAATTTTAAAGCGATATTACATCACAAGCAAATAAAATGCATTTTGTTCACGTATAAATGCATTTCTACTACAAATTCTTCCGAAAACATTCGAACACTAACATTGAATCTATCAGCGTATCAGTTGTGTTTTCGTCTGGCTCCGTAAAATATGGATATAAAGTTGATTTATCTACTACATGAGGATATAAATTATATACCAAAATGTTCGTGAATGTTTGATGCTGATGTTGACTGACTCTGTTTGGAGAATCTAGCTGTGTTTTGGATGTAATTGTGGAAAGTGTCAAGAACAATAGATATTTTAAGTGGTGTGCTCACTCACAGCTCACCATTCTTCACATATGTATACCGGACCCTCTGGCTATTAACTATTGACCATTGCAATGGTCCACGGTAACTGTTTTGTAATATACTGTTATATACTGTGCATGATAATATGCGGTGTTAATTGGTGTTGTTGAGGATTAAAATCAAGAATGGCAACTCGGTCTAGAAATATTACTCAATTGCAAGAGTTGGAACCTGCACTGTTGGGCGATAACACTGAGGTCAAGGTTACCGTATCCTCTGCCGCACCGGGCAACTGTATAGATGTCACTGCCTTTGAATACATGAGCACCCCCAATACTTAGCTGAATCTTGATGATGAATCATCTAGCGACCCAGATCTTATGGAATATAATCGGTTAGTATCATTGTACCGTGAGTTACCAGCATAATTGTTTGTTACAAGACTATTACATGACTACTCGACATGTGAAAACAACAACAACAACAACAACAACAACAACCACAACAACAACAACAACAACAACACCAACACCACCAACAACAACAACACCACCACCAACAACAACAGCAACAACACCAACAACAACAACACCAGCAACACCAACACCAGCAACACCAACAACAACACCAGCAACACCAACAACCCACACCAACCCCAACACACCACCCCCAACACCACCACCCCACACCACCACCAACCACCAACAACACCAACAACACCAACAACACCACCAACAACAACCAACACCACCAACAACACCAACAACACCAACAACACCAACACCACCAACAACACCACCAACAACACCACCAACAACACCACCAACAACAACAACACCAACAACACCAACAACACCAACAACACCAACAACACCAACAACACCAACAACACCAACAACACCAACAACACCACCAACAACACCAACAACACCAACAACACCAACAACACCAACAACACCAACAACACCAACAACACCAACAACACCAACAACACCAACAACACCAACAACAACACCAACAACACCAACAACAACACCAACAACACCAACAACAACAACACCAACAACAACACAACACCAACAACACCAACACCAACAACAACACCACCACAACAACAACAACACCAACAACACCAACAACAACACCAACAACACCAACAACACCAACACACAACACACAACAACCACAAACCCAACCACCACACCACAACAAAAACAAACCAAACCACCACCAACACAACAACCACACACCACCACAAACAACAAAACCAACCACCACCACCACCACCAACAACAACCAAAAACAACCACCACACCACCAACAACAAACAAACAAAAACACCAACACCACCACAACACAAAAACACCACCACCACCACCAACACAACAAAACCACCACCACCAACACCAACAACAACAACCACCACCACACACACCACAACACCACCAACAACAACCACCAACACACCACAACCAAACAACACCACACACCAACAACACCACCCCAACACCAACCAACCCCAACAACAACCACCACACAACAATAACCCAACAACCACCATCACACAACAACAACCCCAACAACAACCACCACCACAACCACCACCACCACCACCACACAACAACCACCACCACACAACAACCACCACCAAACAACAACAACAACCACACCAACCACCACCACCACCAACAACCCACCAACACCACAAAACAACAACCCCAACAACAACCACCACACAACAACAACCCCAACAACAACCACAACCACCACACAACAACCACCACAACACAACAACCACCACCAAACAACAACAACAACCACACCAACCACCACCACCAACAACCCACCACCACACACAACAACAACCACCACCACCACACAACAACAACACCAACAACACAAACAACAACCACCACACAACAACAACCACCACACAACCACCACCACACACAACAACCACCACCACACACCACCACCACACCACCACAACACCACACCACCACAACACCACACCACCACAACACCCACCACCAACACCACACCACCCACACCACCACAACACCACACCACCAACACCACACCACCACAACACCACACCACCACAACACCACACCACCACAACACCACACCACCACAACACCCACCACCAACACCACACCACCCACACCACCACAACACCACACCACCAACACCACACCACCACAACACCACACCACCAACCAACCCACCAACACCACCACCACCACCACCCACCAAACACCACCACACACAACACCACACACCACAACACCACCACACACAACACCACCACACCACAACACCACCACACACCACACCACCACACACAACACCACCACACACAACACCACCACACACAACACCACCACACACAACACCACACACCACAACACCACCACAACACCACACCACCACACACCACACCAACAAACACAACACCACCACACACAACACCACCAAACACAACACCACACACCACACACAACACTACACCACCACACACAACACCACCACACACAACACCACCACACACAACACCACCACACCACAACACCACTACACACCACACCACCACACACAACCACACCACACACAACACCACCACACACAACACCACCACACCACCAACACAAACCACCACCAACACCACCACCAACACCACCACACACACCACCACCACACACAACACCACCCACACACACAACAACACCACCAACACAACACACCACCAACACACCAACACACCAACACCAACCAACACCACACAACACCACCACAACACAACACCACACCCACCAACAAACCACCACACAACACCACCACACCACCCACCCACACCAACACCACAACACCACCAACACAACACCACACCACCAACACCACAACCACACCCACCACCACACACCACCCCACCACCACCCACCCCACCACCACCACACCACCACCACACCCACAAACACCACCCCAACACCACACCAACACACCACCAACACCCCAACACAACACCAACACCACCACAACACCACCAACACCACCACCAACACCACCCCAACACCACCACACACCACCACCCACCACACCACCACCAACCACCAACACCAACAACACCAACAACACCACCAACAACACCACCAACACCACCACCAACAACAACAACACCAACAACAACACCACCACCAACAACACCACCACCACCAACACCAACAACACCAACAACACCACCAACAACACCACCAACACCACCAACACCAACAATAGCAACAACACCATCACCACCACCAACAAAACCACCAACACCAACAATAGCAACAACACCATCACCAACAACACCACCAACACCACCAACAACAACAATAGCAACAACACCAACAACAACAACACCACCACCACCAACAACAACAATAGCAACAACACCAACACCAACAACACCACCACCACCAACAACACCACCACCAACACACCACAACACAACCACCACCCAACACCACCACCAACCACCACACCAACACCACCAACAACACCAACACCACCAACAACACCAACACCACCAACAACACCAACACCACCAACAACACCACCACCAACAACACCACCACCAACAACACCACACCACCAACAACACCAACACCACCAACAACACCAACACCACCAACAACACCAACACCACCAACAACACCAACACCAACAACAACACCAACACCACCAACAACACCAACACCACCAACAACACCAACACCACCAACACCAACAACAACACCAACACCACCAACAACACCAACACCACCAACACCACCAACAACACCAACACCAACAACAACACCAACACCACCAACAACACCAACAACACCAACACCACCAACAACAACAACACCACCAACAACACCAACACCACCAAC
>CM026400.1:18026527-18135428 GCA_014843695.1 Archivesica marissinica | reverse complement strand
TACATTATATACTAGAGGACATAGAAAACGCACACCTACATTATATACTAGAGGACATAGAAAACGCACACCTACATTATATACTAGACAACATAGAAAACGCACACCTACATTATATACTAGAGGACATAGAAACGCACACCTACATTATATACTAGAAGACATAGAAAACGCACACCTACATTATATACTAGAGGACATAGAACCGCACACCTACATTATATACTAAAGGACATAGAAACCGCACACCTACATTATATACTAGAGGACATAGAAAACTCACACCTACATTATATACTAGAGGACATAGAAAACGCACCCCTACATTGTATACTAGATGACACAGAAAAACGCACACCTACATTATATACCAGATGACACAGATAACTCACACCTACATTATATACTAGAGGACATAGAAAACGCACACCTACATTATATACTAGAGGACATAGAAAACGCACACCTCCATTATATACTAGAGGACATAGAAAAAGAACACCTACATTATATACTAGAGGACATAGAAAACGCACAAATACATTATATACTAGAGGACTTAGAAAACGCACACCTACATTATATGAGTATTATACTAGAGGACATAGAAAAACGCATACGTACATTATATGATTTACTAGAGGAATAGAAATCGCACCATATACATATATACTAGAGGACATAGAAAACGTACACCTACATTATATACTAGAGGACATAGAAACCGCACACCTATATTAATACTAGAGGACATAGAAAACACACACCTACATTATATACTAGAGGACATAGAAAACGAACACCTACATTATATGATTATTATACTAGAGGACATAAAAAACGCACACTTACATTATATACTAGAGGACATAGAAAACACACACCTACATTATATACTAGAGGACATAGAAACCGCACACCTACATTATATACTAAACGACATAGAAACCGCACACCTACATTATATACTAGAGGACATAGAAAACGCACACATACATTATATACTAGAGGACATAGAAAACGCACACCTACATTATATACTAGTGGACATAGAAAACGCACACCTACATTATATGGTTTTACTAGAGGACATAGAAAACGCGCACCTACATTATTGTTTTATACTAGAGGACATAGAAAATGCACACCTACATTATATACTAGAGGACATAGAAAACGCACACCTACATTATATACTAGATGACATAGAAAACGCACACCTACTTTGATTATTATACTAGAGGACATAGAAAACGCACACCTACATTATATGATTATTATACTAGAGGACATAGAAAACGCACACCTACATTATATACTAGATGACATAGAAAACGCACACCTACCTATATGATTATTATACTAGAGGACATAGAAAACGCACACCTACATTATATGATTATTATACTAGAGGACATAGAAAACGCACACCTACATATATGATTATTATACTAGAGGACATAGAAAACGCACACCTACAGTATATGATTATATACTAGAGGACATAGAAAACGCACACCTACATTATATATTATTATACTAGAGGACATAGAAAACGCACACCTACATTATATACTAGAGGACATAGAAAACGCACACCTACATTATATACTAGAGGACATAGAAAACGCACACATACATTATATACTAGAGGACATAGAAAACGCACACCTACATTATATACTAGAGGACATAGAAAACGCACACATACATTATATACTAGAGGACATAGAAAACGCACACCTACATTATATACTAGAGGACATAGAAACCGCGCACCTACATTATATACTAGAGGACATAGAAAACGCACACCTACATTATATACTAGAGGACATAGAAAACGCACACCTACATTATATACTAGAGGACATAGAAAACGCGCACCTACAGTATATGATTATTATACTAGAGGACATAGAAAACGCACATACATTATATACTAGAGGTCATAGAAACCGCACACCTACATTATATGTTATTATACTAGAGGACATAGAAAATGCACACCTACATTATATGATTATTATACTAGAGGACATAGAAAACGCACACCTACAGTATATGATTTATTTACTAGAGGACATAGAAACCGCACACCTACATTATATGATTATTATACTAGAGGACATAGAAAACGCACACCTACATTATATGATTATTATACTAGAGGACATAGAAAACGCACACCTACATTATATGATTATTATACTAGAGGACATAGAAACCGCACACCTACATTATATGATTATTATACTAGAGGACATAGAAAATGCACACCTACCTTATATGATTATTATACTAGAGAACATAGAAAATGCACACCTACCTTATATGATTATTATACTAGAGGACATAGAAAATGCACACCTACATTATATACTAGAGGACATAGAAAACGCACACCTACCTTATATGATTATTATACTAGAGGACATAGAAAACGCACACCTACATTATATGATTATTATACTAGAGGACATAGAAACCGCACAAATACATTATATACTAGAGGATATAGAAAAAGCACGCCAACATTATATGAGTATTATACTAGAGGACATAGAAAACGCATACGTACATTATATGATTATTATACTAGAGGACATAGAAATCGCACACATACATTATATACTAGAGGACATAGAAACCGCACACCTACATTATATACTAGAGGACATAGAAAACGCACACCTACATTATATGTTTTTACTAGAGGACATAGAAAACGCACACCTACATTATATACTAGAGGACATAGAAAACGCACACCTACATTATATACTAGAGGACATAGAAAACGCACACCTACATTATATACTAGAGGACATAGAAAACGCACACCTACATTATATACTAGAGGACATAGAAAACGCACACCTACATTATATTTTTACTAGAGGACATAGAAAACGCACACCTACATTATATACTAGAGGACATAGAAAACGCACACCTACATTATATACTAGAGGACATAGAAAACGCACACCTACATTATATACTAGAGGACATAGAAAACGCACACCTACATTATATACTAGAGGACATAGAAAACGCACACCTACATTATATACTAGAGGACATAGAAAACGCACACCTACATTATATACTAGAGGACATAGAAAACGCACACCTACATTATATACTAGAGGACATAGAAAACGCACACCTACCTTATATGAGTATATACTAGAGGACATAGAAAACGCACACCTACATTATATACTAGAGGACATAGAAAACGCACACCTACATTATATACTAGAGGACATAGAAAACGCACACCTACATTATATGTTTTACTAGAGGACATAGAAAACGCACACCTACATTATATACTAGAGGACATAGAAAACGCACACCTACATTATATACTAGATGACATAGAAAACGCACACCTACATTATATGATTATTATACTAGAGGACATAGAAAACGCACACCTACATTATATACTAGAGGACATAGAAAACGCACACCTACATTATAGACTAGAGGACATAGAAAACGCACACCTACATTATATACTAGAGGACATAGAAAACGCACACCTACATTATATACTAGAGGACATAGAAAACGCACACCTACATTATATACTAGAGGACATAGAAAACGCACACCTACATTATATACTAGAGGACATAGAAAACGCACACCTACATATATACTAGAGGACATAGAAAACGCACACCTACATTATATACTAGAGGACATAGAAAACGCACACCTACATTATTGATTATTATACTAGAGGACATAGAAAACGCACACTTACATTATATACTAGAGGACATAGAAAACGCACACCTACATTATATACTAGAGGACATAGAAAACGCACCTACATTATATACTAGAGGACATAGAAAACGCACACCTACATTATATTATACTAGAGGACATAGAAAACGCACACCTACATTATATACTAGAGGACATAGAAAACGCACACCTACATTATATACTAGAGGACATAGAAAACGCACACCTACATTATATGAGTATTATACTAGAGGACATAGAAAACGCACACCTACATTATATGATTATTATACTAGAGGACATAGAAAACGCACACCTATATTATATTTATACTAGAGGACATAGAAAACGCACACCTACATTATATACTAGAGGACATAGAAAACGCACACCTACATTATATGATTATTATACTAGAGGACATAGAAAACGCACACCTACATTATATGATTATTATACTAGAGGACATAGAAAACGCACACCTACATTATATGATTATTATACTAGAGGACATAGAAAACGCACACCTACAGTATATGATTATTATACTAGAGGACATAGAAAACGCACACTACATTATATGATTATTATACTAGAGGACATAGAAAACGCACACCTACATTATATGATTATTATACTAGAGGACATAGAAAACGCACACCTACATTATATGATTATTATACTAGAGGACATAGAAAACGCACACCTACGTTATATACTAGAGGACATAGAAAACGCACACCTACATTATATACTAGAGGACATAGAAAACGCACACCTACATTATATACTAGAGGACATAGAAAACGCACACATACATTATATACTAGAGGACATAGAAAACGCACACATACATTATATACTAGAGGACATAGAAAACGCACACATACATTATATACTAGAGGACATAGAAAACGCACACCTACATTATATACTAGAGGACATAGAAAACGCGCACCTACATTATATACTAGAGGACATAGAAAACGCACACCTACATTATATGTTTTTACTAGAGGACATAGAAAACGAGCACCTACAGTTTGTTATTATACTAGAGGACATAGAAAACGCACTACATTATATACTAGAGGTCATAGAAAACGCACACCTACATTATATGTTTTTACTAGAGGACATAGAAAATGCACACCTACATTATATGTTTTACTAGAGGACATAGAAAACGCACACCTACATTATATACTAGAGGACATAGAAAACGCACACCTACATTATATATTAACTAGAGGACATAGAAAACGCACACCTACATTATATGTTATTATACTAGAGGACATAGAAAACGCACACCTACATTATATGTTTACTAGAGGACATAGAAAACGCACACCTACAGTATATGATATTATACTAGAGGACATAGAAAACGCACACCTACATTATATGTTTTACTAGAGGACATAGAAAACGCACACCTACATTATATACTAGAGGACATAGAAAATGCACACCTACATTATATGATTATTATACTAGAGAACATAGAAAACGCACACCTACATTATATACTAGAGGACATAGAAAACGCACACCTACATTATATACTAGAGGACATAGAAAACGCACACCTACATTATATGATTATTATACTAGAGGACATAGAAAATGCACACCTACATTATATACTAGAGGACATAGAAAACGCACACCTACATTATATACTAGAGGACATAGAAAACGCACACCTACATTATATGAGTATTATACTAGAGGACATAGAAAACGCACACCTACATTATATGTTTTACTAGAGGACATAGAAAACGCACACCTACATTATATACTAGAGGACATAGAAAACGCACACCTACATTATATACTAGAGGACATAGAAAACGCACACCTACATTATATACTAGAGGACATAGAAAACGCACACCTACATTATATACTAGAGGACATAGAAAACGCACACCTACATTATATACTAGAGGACATAGAAAACGCACACCTACATTATATACTAGAGGACATAGAAAACGCACACCTACATTATATACTAGAGGACATAGAAAACGCACACCTACATTATATACTAGAGGACATAGAAAACGCACACCTACATTATATTTTACTAGAGGACATAGAAAACGCACACCTACATTATATACTAGAGGACATAGAAAACGCACACCTACATTATATACTAGAGGACATAGAAAACGCACACCTACATTATATACTAGAGGACATAGAAAACGCACACCTACATTATATACTAGAGGACATAGAAAACGCACACCTACATTATATACTAGAGGACATAGAAAACGCACACCTACATTATATACTAGAGGACATAGAAAACGCACACCTACATTATATGAGTATTATACTAGAGGACATAGAAAACGCGCACCTACATTATATGATTATTATACTAGAGGACATAGAAAACGCACACCTACATTATATACTAGAGGACATAGAAAACGCACACCTACATTATATACTAGAGGACATAGAAAACGCACACCTACCTTATATGATTATTATACTAGAGGACATAGAAAACGCACACCTACATTATATACTAGAGGACATAGAAAACGCACACCTACATTATATGTTTTTACTAGAGGACATAGACAACGCACACCTACCTTATATGATTATTATACTAGAGGACATAGAAAACGCACACCTACATTATATACTAGAGGACATAGAAAACGCACACATACATTATATACTAGAGGACATAGAAAACGCGCACCTACATTATATGATTATTATACGAGAGGACATAGACAACGCACACCTACCTTATATGATTATTATACTAGAGGACATAGAAAACGCACACCTACATTATATGATTATTATACTAGAGGACATAGAAAACGCGCACCTACATTATATGATTATTATACGCGAGGACATAGAAAACGCACACCTACATTATATACTAGAGGACATAGAAAACGCACACATACATTATATACTAGAGGACATAGAAAACGCATACCTACATTATATACTAGAGGACATAGAAAACGCACACATACATTATATACTAGATGACATAGAAAACGCATACCTACATTATATACTAGAGGTCATAGAAAACGCGCACCTACATTATATACTAGAGAACATAGAAAACGCACACCTACATTATATACTAGAGGACATAGAAAACGCACACATACATGATATGATTATTATTACATGAAAACGAAATACGAAGGATTCCATCAAAGATATATCACATCTATATTACAAAACACAAACTGAACAACTAAAAATATTCCAAAATGTTTAAAACTATGTATTTATATAGTTATTGTTTTTCATGACAAACACACTTAACCGAAGTGTGCGTTTTCTATGTCCTCTAGTATACGTTTACAACAAACATAATATACGGTTGACTAAGGTCATTTGGGTCGAGTTAATCAAATGGTATAACGTGTATGGACAATCCAAATGATTCAACAGACGGATCTGTAGTCCAGTGGTAACACGCTGGACTGGTAACCCAGGGATCGCAGGTTCGACCCCCCGTCTGACCCTAATAAAATTAGCAGTCTTTCAGATGGGACGTTAAACCGAGGTCTCGTGTTTGTGCTTTACACTGTGCACGTAAACGAAATATAGTTATTGTTTTTCATGTAAAACACACTTACCCGAAGTGTGCGCTTTCTATGTATTAGTATATAATGAATAAACGAAGCTTCTGACTTCATACAAATAATATTATACATCAAACATATACAAACATCACAGAATATGAGATGTGGGGCAGTATAGAGTGACTCCTGTACTGAGCCTATGCGTGTTGGTGTTTGTAGCCTAATCTATGGTCGGGCTGAGCATACACAAACTATTATACATCAAACATATACAAACATCACCGAATATGAGATGTGGGGCAGTATAGAGTGACTCCTGTACTGAGCCTATGCGTGTTGGTGTTTGTAGCCTAATCTATGGTCGGGCTGAGCATACAAATAATATTATACATCAAACATATTCAAACATCACCGAATATGAGATGTGGGACCGTATGCGGGCTGAGCATTCCAATCGTATTACTAATGCACACAACTTAATCACCTTATATGAGTGTTAATTAAGCGTCTTACTTCGCTCGCCCATATGGTTCGCCGGCGGCGAGGGTAAATAAGTTCAATCATCATCGACACATAATCGCACCAGTTAACACCATTTTTCACTCATTGTTGGCCACCTCCGCCAAGACGTAAAATACACCACTAGACCAAGTCTCTTCCGGAGCTTTCCCAGCCGTTCTATCTATCTATACTGCAATACCCTCTAAAGCGTATTTCTATGTACAATTGTCTCTTTTTGTTGGATGGGGGAGGACACACTCATCACCGATGTAACCCATCCAAAAAT
The DNA here is from genome assembly GCA_014843695.1 of Archivesica marissinica. Lineage (NCBI taxonomy): Eukaryota > Metazoa > Mollusca > Bivalvia > Venerida > Vesicomyidae > Archivesica > Archivesica marissinica. The sequence goes on along the minus strand of CM026400.1, from coordinate 18,127,274 downwards.
GAAAGAGGCAATGTGGAATTTTAAAAGTGCTTTAGTTTATACAAAATTAATTTATCTTAGCTCAATTGCGAAACAAGTTCTTATAACCTTTTATTCAGAACTGTGTGTTTTTAGCTAAAATGATAATTAATTTAATAATATTTTATTGCAACGTTTTCCATAATGACGAATACAATTTACAAATCACAATGGCATTGCTCTCACATTAATAACATACATCCTGGTAATATCCACAAACATGACATTTTTAGTTTAAACATATTTTTATTTCAAGAATCAAACATGACATTTTTAAAGTGCAAAAGGATTGGGCTACACGTTTTGAAAACATTAGCAACAGCCTTTTCCAAAATGTCAAATTTGCTATCAATTTGTTCCGATGTATGTAGTAATAATATCAGTAAGTATTTCAAGAACAGTATTGTTTGGATTGAATAAGAAAATGACGGGGATACGCTTAAGAGAATACTAAAAATGAACAAGAAGAATTGAAAAAAGAATTTAACAGCTGCCCTAATAAGCTGCTTGACTGCCTCTCCCCGAAATAAAATGATACTTGAGTGATGATATAATGTGTTTGTTTATTGATTAAACATATTTTATTGTAAACATTTACAGTCATACCTGTGCTAAAGGCCACCTCTGAATAAAGGCCGCATATGAAAAACCTGTCTCTAAAGACCACCATCTTTCTCTCCCGTCGAGCCATTTTCAATGCATTTAACCCTCTATTGAGAGGCCACTTGCCAACAAAGGCCACTTTTTTACTTTCCCGAGGGTGGCCTTTATAGACAGGTTTGACTGTATTTATTATAAACATATTAAACATACAATATATGCAAAGAAAGTAAAGTTTGGGTCGAGCCACAAATTCGTACAACATTAGAGAAGGCTCTTCACAAATAATAGAGGACCTAAATAATAGTTTAAACACACATAACAGCTATAAACAAGTTCATTTATAGAGTAAAATAATTGTTAAAGTCTTCAGTGGTGTATACATTGATTTACGATGTATGCTGGGTTGTATCATGGTCCTGAGATGTAGTAACCCGGGTGGGCAGGGTATGCGTCGAATACCTGTGGGTCTCTGGTGAGTTTAATACCATTGTTTTCTCAACGCTTTTAATAAACAGTTTATATGAAATGACAACAAGTCACAGCTTGTCTATATCGCATGAACAGCGGCGCTTAGACCATTAAAACAAGCCCACGGTCTCGCTAGATTCATTAACCTAACAACAGAAACGCACAAGTACACGTATAAAGTAGTTCCAAATAGAGGTACACTTTTATTTCATTTTAACATGCATTCAAAAAAAAGTAAAAAGAAAATAAATGTTGCGCGTTCAATTTGATTAGTCTTCAGAGTGAAGTCATGTTAGACAAATTTACAGGAATCGCGTGTTGCTGGAATCGAATTTTGCTGGAATCGAATTTTCGTCCCATTTGTGTTCAAGTCACGTGGTTCGGTTTTTTATTTCATATTTGGATATTTTATTGAGGAATAACACGGAACAAACCATGCGGAGTCTCTTTCTTCATTAATAATGAATGGGTGAATCGGGTATGGCCCAGTCTCAGTCGTGCTGGTACTGTTTCTTGTGCTAGATTGGAGCGATAGACCAAAGTGGATTGATCAATGTTTTGCTTAATTAACTGCAATTTGTTCAACTATCTATTATTCACAGTAGTTTGCCATGTTGGTGTCATGTATACAAGAATCAAATGGATAGCATCAACGTATGGAATTTCATTTACAATCATACATTTCATATTCAGCTGCTCTATTTATGGCACCATTCCTTGCAACCATATTTATGACAACCGCATTTATGGCAACCACATTCCTGGCAACCACATTTATTATCCACAAAATAGCCATTGATGCTGAATGTATAAACAATTAGTTAAGCCTACTAGGAAAATGTAGATATTTGATTATAAAACAACTGGATCATGAAACTCTACAGCGATGATGAGCACGTGATTAGCACGTGATTTGACATCACCGACATTAACCAATGGGACACGGAGGCACACAAACCTTATTGTTGGTCATATCCATTATCATGAAACTCTACAGCGATGATGAGCACGTGATTAGCACGTGATTTGACGTCACCGACATTAACCAATGGGACACGGAGTCACACAAACCTTATTGTTGGTCATAAATTTATCATGAAACTCTACAGCGATGATGAGCACGTGATTAGCACGTGATTTGTGGTCACCGACATTAACCAATTTATCATGGCACGATAAATAGAACGGAACACGTACAGGAAACGGGAACTACTCTCCCTTTATTTCTTTTCCACTTTAACGTATTGAATCGTCACTCAAATCAGCAGCATAGTGAGCTATGATATAGATTCACAACTGCCACGATAATCATTGTCGCCGCAAATGGCGGACACAAATCAGTTAATTGTTCCGAAATAATTGCTTTCTGACAGGCGAAACAACCATTCCAAATTGATATCCATTTATTACTCTTAATATAATCTCTTCAGAGATACCTCCTAGCTATCCAGCACGTGCTACTTCTTCACACGAAATGTACAACAATAACAGCAACAAAAGCAACATCAACATTTATTGCATTCATCTGATACTTATATCAGATACCAATACAGTCATACCTCTCCAGAGCAAATACCATCCGGATACACCAAACTTGGTTGTTGTAGAGAGGTTACTGTTCTAGGAAGGTTGAACTCTTTGAAGTTCGAAATGCGAGAATTTTTTATTCAGTTTTGACAGTTTTGATTGCTCATACTGATTTGAATATAGAGTGTATAGAATGTTGGTACTACTTTCATTATACGATAGATTGAACTAAAAAATATGTTGTCCATAATTTATATATGTCCTTTCTTCTTTTGTGAATGTGAACACATGGTTTATAATAACATGACATATTTTCAGAAAACCATGTGCGTATGAACGGGAAAACATTTAGAGGCAAAAAATAAAAATACAGTAAAGTGGCTGAATTTAAATAGGTAATTAAATTAGGTGAACTGGTATCTATGGAAATACAAATTATGAATATTGTATTAAAGAAACTAGTATGTAGGTCGTCATTTGATTTCATTCTTCATTAGAAACCAAAAATACAAAATTCGTTTTATTTATTTATACTATATTATTCCAAAAAACCTTACGTGGTACAAGTATGGCATCCCCGCCATTATGATCCGAGGGTTATTATTGTTGGCTATATCCGTCTGCCCCGTCCTTCTGTATGTCTGTGTCTGTCAGTTGACAGGATAACCCCAAATGTTGTTGATGGAGTTTGTTGAAATGTTGTGCGGGTTAGTCTATGAGGAGATGGTTCGATTTTGGAAGAAATCGGTCATGGTTTGTTGTCAAGCAATTAGTTTATACACATTTAGTTTAGCTCGATTGCGAAACAAGTTCTTTCAACTTATACTAATCACTCTCGAGACCTCATTCCTGATGGAATCCATCGCCACGAGGGAGAGAGAAGAGGCATGTGGAATTTAAATGCCTTGCCTAAGGACACAATCGTAACGGCTCCAGCGGGGCTCGAACATCGTGAAATTGTTCAGTTATATACCGTATCCCATGCGATTTGCTTATGGTGGGTTCCAACTGCCGATCATATCAACTCGATCAAACCCGATCATGTGATCGGAGACCGTTCTGGCTCGCTCAGCAGGAGTGCTCTACCTTGCTCGGCTTCCTACCCGAAATGTTTGACGTTGGAGTTCGACTCCCGCTGGAGCCGTTGCGAGTGTGCCCTTAGGCAAGGCATTTAAATTCCAAGTTGGCTCGTCTCTCTCCCTCGTGGCGATGGATTCCACCAGGAATGAGGTCTCGAGAGTGATTAATATAAGTTGTAAGAACATGTTTCGCAATCGAGCTAAAATAAATTTGTATAAACCTATGTTAAGTGTTGGCATGTCCAAAAAAGCCAAGCGCTCGGGAAGACATCGGGTAGCGATCTGGTATAGGTCAAGTAGAGGTCGGGCGATAAAACGATCGTGTAGAGATCTAGTTTGTCGGGAGCAAAAGAAATTAAGGATAAGTACCCAATCATTTCGACATCTACTCGAGTAATAGCCGATCGCTTCAGGTCGATCTGGTCGGTCTAGCTTGGGTAGAGATCAAGCAGAGGTCGAGCTGGTGGAATAATGTCAAGTGCTGTGCGTTACGTTAGTATAGCTCAGAACGTATGTCTTAACAATACTCGGCACAAAATTGTGTGTGCGAATTATTGGTGCATATAAAGATGATCACATGACTGTGAGTGCGTGCTTGGTCATGTGATATGGTTCGATTGATCGTCATTTCTATGCTTGGCTTCGATCGTATTGCAAGCAATTTCGCTATTCAATTTCGAATTGTTTCGGGAATGAGATCTATGAACGGGTTTCCATATTGATTTAAATGTTAAAATCGAATTGAATTCAGATTCATTATCGTTATGCGTACCATGCAGTATATCGATTAATCATATTTTATTGCTATATACATGTACATAATAAATTCAAAGACATATATAATAAGAGCAAAAGCAAATGGGTTGGGCCACAAGTTCTGAACAACATTAGTAATTGGCCCTTCCCATGAGAGTATGTTGAACTTAGTGCAGTATATTGTAAAACAGAGTACGAATTTTTTGGAAAATATTATTTGAATCTACAATCAAAGATATGTTGTTAGTAAAATATGAGATTTCCCAGAGGTACATTGGATACAGTTGTCCATTGTTAGTAAAATATATGAAACATCCCTGAGGTACATTGGATACCATTTTCCAGAGCTTTTTACATTATCATTAATGATTTTTTACCTCTGGTTTTTACCCTGGTCCCGTGTACCTCGGTCTGCGCCGAGGCTATGTCATGTATTCGACTATATGTACGTAGTACAGTGTGTCAAAGAGATTAGAAAACATTTGTTTTGTACTTGTAATTAACCTCGTCATGAATAAACGATCGCAAGTCTTGCCCATTGATCGTGTATGTGTGGAGATGATCGAGTAGAGATTGGATAGGCTGTCGGGTGGATGTCATGGCGGAGTCGTGAATGGTCGTGTGGGGATCGTGTACCATCGAATAGCGATCGGGAAGAAGTCGTGTGCAAGCATCAAGCAGTTGGTCGGAGGATTTAGGTGATCGGCAGTTGGAACGAGCCATAATCCAATTAACAATTTACACAATGCTCACGCTATCATTAACACAAAGGTTGCATCAACAGCCAGGTCTCAATGACACTGAAAGAGAAATAATCCCTACGTAAAACATGCTAATTTTATCATTCGTATTCTTTTCTGTCGCCATTTCAGTCAGCATAGACCACGTGACGAATTAAACGGAAATGAGACGGCAGTGATAAATTCAATTTCGTATTTCGTTCAACGCTTTATTAAGAACTATAAATCAGCGTTATGTTATACTTATCAAATTAGTTTCCGTTCTTGTTTCCTTTCTGAACAAGAGAAATTGTGAGAGAATGAAGAAATTGGCTGTGCTGGATTTATGGTACATAGAAGGTAACGGCAGTTCGCAGACAGGCCGGTTGTAAGCAATTCTGCACACTCCATCGACTGACTGATTTAATCGCAGAAGTGCACTAGCATTTATCTCTGTATAACATATATTCCGAATACGATCCAATATGTAAACTATTTTACATATTGGATCCGTTTGAGGCTTATATCTTACTTATATAACAAAATCCTACTAATTAAAATTATTAATTTCCTTCACCTACGCATAGGCTTTAATATAATACTTTGGTTTTTTGAAAGCAGTGCAATGTTAAGAATAATGGACTGCAAGTAACGAGGTATGACGTCACGACCGTGTTTTAAGTTGATTTCATCGGCCTCCACATATTTTAAGAACATGTCGGCTTCAACCCACTTTAAGAACACATCGACCTCCACACACTTTAAGAAAACATCGACCTCCACACACTTTTAGAACACGGACTGATGTTCATACGCTGATGGAAACTATTAACCCGCGCTTCATTGCTTAACAATAAACAGATAGAGATATATTTCTTTATTTATAGAGGGTGACCTAATTAGTTTCTGAATTAATCTTCCTTAGCGTCCTCTTAAATTTCTTCACACTATAGCGTTAATGCACATACACACTAATTATAACCAAAGTACACAGTTACGCCATGCAATATACATGTATAACACTATAGCATTGATGCACATACACAATAATTATAACCAAAGTACACAGTTACGCCATGCAATATACATGTATAACACTATAGCATTAATGCACATACACAATAATTATAACCAAAGTACACAGTTACGCCATGCAATATACATGTATAACACTATAGCATTAATGCACATACACAATAATTATAACCAAAGTACACAGTTACGCCATGCAATATACATGTATAACACTATAGCGTTAATGCACATACACAATAATTATAACCAAAGTACACAGTTACACCATGCAATATACATGTATAACACTATAGCATTAATGCACATACACAATAATTATAACCAAAGTACACAGTTACGCCATGCAATATACATGTATAGCACTATAGCATTAATGCACATACACAATAATTATAACCAAAGTACACGGTTACGCCATGCACCATACATGTATAACACTATAGCATTAATGCACATACACAATAATTATAACAAATGTACACAGTTACGCCATGCAATATACATGTATAACACTATAGCATTAATGCACATACACAATAATTATAACCAAAGTACACAGTTACGCCATGCAATATACATGTATAATGTTGTACAATGTAACTTAAACAAATCAGGCAATGTTATCGAAATACAACACGACATACGCATATTGAATAACAATCATTATATATACATATATAACTTTCTAGCATCTACCGATTAAATATTGTTGTATCCATACTTTACATTTTGTTTTGAACATTTTTAAAGATCTAGACATCTTAATTTCCAATGGTAGACAATTCCATATCTTTGGACCAGAGTATTGTAAAGATTTCTTGTACACTTCACATCTACAGTCAGGATGTATTTGTAAAACTATGGTTTTGGCAACCAGATCAACCATTTTAATCGAATTTAGGTACCTGTACGATGGTTTGGTTGATATATCTTTAAATTGGGCGTGTTTGCATCCATATCTTAATAGCCATAAACAAAACTGTTATACAGTCAAACCTGTCTTAAGCAACCAGCCAAGGGCATCACAAAAATGGCTTTGGCTCCTTAATAGGGGGCAAATGTATAATAAGACAATATTGGTTATATAGAAACTGACAGTTTTAAAGGGTTGGCGGCTTAATGGTGGTGACCACTAACACAGGCACCAATGTATGACATCACGACCGTGTTTTAGGTTGATTTCATCGGCCTCCACACATTTTAAGAACACATCGGCTTCAACCCACTTTATGAACACATCGACCGTAACAATAATTTGATTTTGTCCACTAATGTTTTTTTGTGGATATAATTTTGTCTTTGGATGGGAATTTTCAATAATTCTGCTGGATAGATGGATTTGTAGCATCATATATGACACAGATCATATTCTTTACATATGGTATCTATATACTTTTAGAGGTATGGTCCTCGGTCATGAACGCTTACAGTCCTAGCATGAAATATATTAATGTGTCAGTTTTAACATCTTTGTTTTTGTATAACCTTGACATTTGAGGTATTTTTTATACAAATTTATTTTAGCTCGATTGCGAAACAAGTTATTTCAACTTATATAAATCACTCTAGAGACCTCATTCCTGATGGAATCCATCGCCACGAGGGAGAGAGAAGAGGCAACGTGGAATTTAAATGCCTTGCCTAGGGGCACAATCGTAACGGCTCCAGTGGGGCTCGAACTGACATTTGAGGTGGGTACCCGTGTCTTTTACACGACCGTGACAGAGTAACGCCCCATGCCCAACGATGATATTAGTTGGGTATGTCCATCGTGTTGTACTTGTGAACGTTTGTATTTCAAAATCCCAAAAAGTTGACATTTAATTTAAACTTTATTTATTTTACAACAATTGCGAAACAAGTTTTACAACTTATATTAATAACTTTCGTTGGCGCGGTGTTGGAGGAAACCGGAGTACCCGGAGAAAATGCACCTGTCCGATGGAACTATCGGTCCGTCTGTTCGTCCGTCCGTCCCAAATGTCAACTGGTAGGGGAATATTTAAGTTTCAATGTACACCCATATAAGCCAAAGTTGTTAACATTATATATGTTTTCACTTATTACGATCCTAATTCTGGAAAGGTCCAATTTAGTTTAGTCGTTGGACATGTTATAGTAGGCACGAATCAATCTTCGTAATTGCTCTGATGTTTCCTCTGCGTGGTAAATTTCCATTACATTTATTTGGAATGCATGTCAACAAGGTTTCTATTTTGATTCACTCGTTTTATTTACACGAGACTGTTGCTTCTGTTTAGTGTTATTGCTAGTTGTTCTCCGGGGCATCCATTAACTGAAACCAGAATGTGATGTTAGCCTGGCAACAGGCGATCATATGTTTTGCCCTGGCCGTCAAACACACATATATATATATGTGTGTTTGACGGCCAGGGCAAAACATATCATCGCCTGTTCCCAGGCATATATGTGTGTGTGACGGCCAGGGCAAAATATATCATCGCCTGTTCCCAGGCTAACATCACATATGTGTGTGTGACGGCAAGGGCAAAACATATCATCGCCTGTTCCCAGGCTAACATCACATATGTTTGTGTGACGGCCAGGGCAAAACATATCATCGCCTGTTCCCATGCTAACATCACATATGTGTGTGTGACGGCCAGGGCAAAACATATCATCGCCTGTTCCAGGCTAACATCACATATGTGTGTGTGACGGCCAGGGCAAAATATATCATCGCCTGTTCCCAGGCTAACATCTCATATGTGTGTGTGACGGCCAGGGCAAAATATATCATCGCATGTTCCCAGGCTAACATCACATATGTGTGTGTGACGGCCTGGGCAAAACGTAGCATCGCCTGTTCCCAGGCTAACATCACATATGTGTGTGTGACGGCCAGGGCAAAACATATCATCGCCTGTTCCCAGGCTAACATCACATATGTGTGTGTGACAGCCAGGGCAAAACATATCATCGCCTGTTCCCAGGCATATATGTGTGTGTGACGGCCAGGGCAAAACATATCATCGCCTGTTCCCAGGCTAACATCACATATGTGTGTGTGACGGCCAGGGCAAAACATATCGTCGCCTGTTCCCAGGCTAACATCACATATGTGTGTGACGGCCAGGGCAAAACATATCATCGCCTGTTCCCAGGCTAACATCACATATGTGTGTGACGGCCAGGGCAAAACATATCATCGCCTGTTCCCAGGCTAACATCACATATGTGTGTGTGATGGCCAGGGCAAAATATATCATCGCCTGTTCCCAGGCTAACATCACATATGTGTGTGTGACGGCCAGGGCAAAACATATCATCGCCTGTTCCCAAGCTAACATCACATATGTGTGTGTGACGGCCAGGGCAAAACATATCATCGCCTGTTCCCAGGCTAACATCACATATGTGTGTGTGACGGCCAGGGCAAAACATAGCATCGCCTGTTCCCAGGCTAACATCACATATGTGTGTGTGCGACGGCCAGGGCAAACATATCATCGCCTGTTCCCAGGCATATATGTGTGTGTGACGGCCAGGGCAAAACGTATCATCGACTGTTCCAAGGCTAACATCACATATGTGTGTGTGACGGCCAGCGCAAAACATAGCATCGCCTGTTCCCAGGCTAACATCACATATGTGTGTGTGACAGCCAGGGCAAAACATATCGTCGCCTGTTCCAAGGCTAACATCACATATGTGTGTGACGGCCAGGGCAAAACATATCATCGCCTGTTCCCAGGCTAACATCACATATATGTGTGTGACGGCCAGGGCAAAACATATCATCGCCTGTTCCCAGGCTAACATCACATATGTGTGTGTGACGGCCAGGGCAAAACATATCATCGCCTGTTCCTAGGCTAACATCACATATGTGTGTGTGACGGCCAGGGCAAAACATATCATCGCCTGTTCCTAGGCTAACATCACATATGTGTGTGTGACGGCCAGGGCAAAACATATCATCGCCTGTTCCTAGGCTAACATCACATATGTGTGTGTGACGGCCGGGAAAAACATGTCATCGCCTGTTCCCAGGCTAACATCACATATGTGTGTGTGCGACAGCCAGGGCAAAACATATCATCGCCTGTTCCCAGGCATATATGTGTGTGTGACGGCCAGGGCAAAACATATCATCGCCTGTTCCCAGGCTAACATCACATATGTGTGTGTGACGGCCAGGGCAAAACATATCGTCGCCTGTTCCCAGGCTAACATCACATATGTGTGTGACGGCCAGGGCAAAACATATCATCGCCTGTTCCCAGGCTAACATCACATATGTGTGTGACGGCCAGGGCAAAACATATCATCGCCTGTTCCCAGGCTAACATCACATATGTGTGTGTGATGGCCAGGGCAAAATATATCATCGCCTGTTCCCAGGCTAACATCACATATGTGTGTGTGACGGCCAGGGCAAAACATATCATCGCCTGTTCCCAAGCTAACATCACATATGTGTGTGTGACGGCCAGGGCAAAACATATCATCGCCTGTTCCCAGGCTAACATCACATATGTGTGTGTGACGGCCAGGGCAAAACATAGCATCGCCTGTTCCCAGGCTAACATCACATATGTGTGTGTGCGACGGCCAGGGCAAAACATATCATCGCCTGTTCCCAGGCATATATGTGTGTGTGACGGCCAGGGCAAAACGTATCATCGACTGTTCCAAGGCTAACATCACATATGTGTGTGTGACGGCCAGCGCAAAACATAGCATCGCCTGTTCCCAGGCTAACATCACATATGTGTGTGTGACAGCCAGGGCAAAACATATCGTCGCCTGTTCCAAGGCTAACATCACATATGTGTGTGTGACGGCCAGCGCAAAACATAGCATCGCCTGTTCCCAGGCTAACATCACATATGTGTGTGTGACAGCCAGGGCAAAACATATCGTCGCCTGTTCCAAGGCTAACATCACATATGTGTGTGACGGCCAGGGCAAAACATATCGTCGCCTGTTCCCAGGCTAACATCACATATATGTGTGTGACGGCCAGGGCAAAACATATCATCGCCTGTTCCCAGGCTAACATCACATATGTGTGTGACGGCCAGGGCAAAACATATCATCGCCTGTTCCTAGGCTAACATCACATATGTGTGTGTGACGGCCGGGAAAAACATGTCATCGCCTGTTCCCAGGCTAACATCACATATATGTGTGTGACGGCCAGGGCAAAACATATCATCGCCTGTTCCCAGGCATATATGTGTGTGTGACGGCCAGGGCAAAACATATCATCGCCTGTTCCCAGGCTAACATCACATATGTGTGTGTGACGGCCAGGGCAAAACATATCATCGCCTGTTCCCAGGCTAACATCACATATATGTGTGTGACGGCCAGGGCAAAACATATCATCGCCTGTTCCTAGGCTAACATCACATATGTGTGTGTGACGGCCGGGAAAAACATGTCATCGCCTGTTCCCAGGCTAACATCACATATGTGTGTGTGACGGCCGGGAAAAACATGTCATCGCCTGTTCCCAGGCTAACATCACATATATGTGTGTGACGGCCAGGGCAAAACATATCATCGCCTGTTCCCAGGCTAACATCACATATGTGTGTGTGACAGCCAGGGCAAAACATATCATCGCCTGTTCCCAGGCTAACATCACATATGTGTGTGTGACGGCCAGGGCAAAACATAGCATCGCCTGTTCCCAGGCTAACATCACATATGTGTGTGTGCGACAGCCAGGGCAAAACATATCATCGCCTGTTCCCAGGCTAACATCACATATGTGTGTGTGCGACGGCCAGGGCAAAACATATCATCGCCTGTTCCCAGGCATATATGTGTGTGTGACGGCCAGGGCAAAACGTATCATCGACTGTTCCAAGGCTAACATCACATATGTGTGTGTGACGGCCAGCGCAAAACATAGCATCGCCTGTTCCCAGGCTAACATCACATATATGTGTGTGACGGCCAGGGCAAAACATATCATCGCCTGTTCCCAGGCTAACATCACATATGTGTGTGTGACGGCCAGGGCAAAACATATCATCGCCTGTTCCCAGGCTAACATCACATATGTGTGTGTGACGGCCAGGGCAAAACATATCATCGCCTGTTCCCAGGCTAACATCACATATGTGTGTGTGACGGCCAGGGCAAAACATATCATCGCCTGTTCCCAGGCTAACATCACATATGTGTGTGTGACGGCCAGGGCAAAACATATCATCGCCTGTTCCCAGGCTAACATCACATATGTGTGTGTGACGGCCAGGGCAAAACATATCATCGCCTGTTCCCAGGCTAACATCACATATGTGTGTGTGACGGCCAGGGCAAAACATATCATCGCCTGTTCCCAGGCTAACATCACATATGTGTGTGTGACGGCCAGGGCAAAACATATCGTCGCCTGTTCCCAGGCTAACATCACATATGTGTGTGTGACGGCCAGGGCAAAACATATCATCGCCTGTTCCCAGGCTAACATCACATATGTGTGTGTGACGGCCGGGAAAACATGTCATCGCCTGTTCCCAGGCTAACATCACATATGTGTGTGTGACGGCCAGGGCAAAACATATCATCGCCTGTTCCCAGGCTAACATCACATATGTGTGTGTGACGGCCAGGGCAAAACATATCATCGCCTGTTCCCAGGCTAACATCACAACCCCATAATTAATATAACACCCAAACCACAGCACAGACGGATCTGTAGTAGTGTTAACACGTTGGACTGGTAATACAGGGATCTCAGGTTCGATCCACCGTCTGATCCTAATAAAATTAACAGTCTATAGATTGGACGTTAAACCGTGGTCTCGTGGCGGGACTCGTGTCGGTGCTTTACACCGTGCATGTAAAAGAACCAGAGGTGACTCTGGAATGGGTCTTCGTCTGTATCATTGCACTATCCTCCAAAATCTAAAATAACTAATCTCTTCAAGAAGCGTCGCTCATATGGGCAACCGGTAGCGAAGATAAATAAACGTAAAACACACACACAACACTCAAACCGCACGATTCCGCCTCCGGGGTCGGGTGATTATGGTCGCTGACTCATCACTGATAGTCATGGGTTCGAGCCCCGCATAGACCGTGTCTCTTCATATGAAAATGTTGACAGTTTCTTACGGAGGTTGGTGCACCAAGTACTAGTTAGCCTGTCCAGTAAAGGTGGTGCTAGGTAAACTTCGCTCATATGGGATACCGGTAGCGACGTTAAATAAACTTACATAAAAAACCGTTAAATGAGACGTGTCGAGTTTCTGATAATATAGTTAACACCCAATCCGTTAATTGATTCGTATTGAATTTTTCTGATAATATCAACTGTGTCGTTTTGCCCGAAATAAAAACGTGAAACATCGATAAACCGGAACCCAGTCTGGGGTGATTATATATAATCCAGGGAATCAGATTGCTATAATGACGTTAACATTATACTAAATTTCGTCATATTCTGTTTATATAAATCTTACTACCAAAGTGAAAAGAGACCGATAGATCTTGACATTAGAAAGTTATTTTTAGACGAGTTTAAATTTGTATATGTCTACCTGAAAGAAAAGGCTAACACCACTACTGAGGAAATTTCATAACAGTCTTTCAGATGGGTCTTTAACCCGAGGTCTCGTGTAGGTACTGTACACCGTGCACGTAAAAGAACAAGAGGAGTCTCTGGAATGGGTATCTGTCTGTATCATTGCACTATCCTCCAACAATCTAAAATGACCAATCTCTTCAGGAGGCGTCGCTCATATGGGCAATCAGTAGCGACGATAAATAAACGTAAAACACACACTATACAGCCACTTACGGAGGTCAAGTACTAGCTGTCCAGTAAAGGTCTAACTTCGCCATATGGGATAGGTAAAAAAACACATAAAAAAACCGTTAAATGGATGTCCTTACTGAAAGTTATTTGACGAGTTTAAATATATGTCTACCTGAAAGAAAAGGCTAACACCACACTGAGGAAATTTCATAACGTCTTTGACTGGCTGCTCAATACAGGTCTAACTGTACTGGAAACGTACAACACACACACTAACCAACCACTTACTGTACGTCCTTTGACTGGCTGCTCAATACAGGTCAATCGTACCAGATTGAAAACGTAAAACACACACTAAACAACCATTTACTGGACGTCCTTTGACTGGCTGCTCAATACAGGTATAACTGTACTGGAAACGTACAACACACACACTAAGCAACCATTTACTGGACGTCCTTTGGCTGGCTGCTCAATACAGGTCTAACCGTACCAGATTGAAAACGTAAAAAACACACTAAGCAACCATTTACTGTACGTCCTTTGACTGGCTGCTCAATACAGGCCTAACTGTACCAGATTGAAAACGTAAAACACACACTAAGCAACCATTTACTGTACGTCCTTTGACTGGCTGCTCAATACAGGTCTAACTGTACCAGATTGAAAACGTAAAACACACACTAAGCAACCATTTACTGTACGTCCTTTGACTGGCTGCTCAATACAGGTCTAACTGTACCAGATTGAAAACGTAAAACACACACTAAGCAACCACTTACTGTACGTCCTTTGACTGGCTGCTCAATACAGGTCTAACTGTACCAGATTAGAAGCGTAAAACACACACTAAGCAACCATTTACTGTACGTCCTTTGACTGGCTGCTCAATACAGGTCTAACTGTACTGGAGACGTACAACAACACACACACTAAGTAACCACTTACTGTACGTCCTTTGACTGGCTATTCAATACAGGTCTAACTGTAATGGAAACGTAAAGCACACACTGAGCAACCATTTACTGTACGTCCTTTGACTGGTTTGACTGGCTGCTCAATACAGGTCTAATTGTACTGGAAACGTACAACACACACATTAAGCAACCATTTACTGTACGTCCTTTGACTGGCTGCTCAATACAGGTCTAACTGTACTGGAAACGTACAACAACACACACACTAAGCAACCATTTACTGGACGTCCTTTGGCTGGCTATTCAATACAGGTCTAACTGTACTGGAAACGTACAACAACACACACACTAAGTAACCACTTACTGTACGTCCTTTGACTGGCTGCTCAATACAGGTATAACTGTACTGGAAACGTACAACACACACACTAAGCAACCATTTACTGGACGTCCTTTGACTGGCTGCTCAATACAGGTATAGCTGTACTGGAAAAGTACAACACACACACTAAGCAACAATTTACTGGACGTCCTTTGGCTGGCTGCTCAATACAGGTCTAACCGTACCAGATTGAAAACGTAAAAAACACACTAAGCAACCATTTACTGTACGTCCTTTGACTGGCTGCTCAATACAGGCCTAACTGTACCAGATTGAAAACGTAAAACACACACTAAGCAACCATTTACTGTACGTCCTTTGACTGGCTGCTCAATACAGGTCTAACTGTACTGGAAACGTACAACACACACACTAAGCAACCATTTACTGTACGTCCTTTGACTGGCTGCTCAATACAGGTCTAACTGTACCAGATTGAAAACGTAAAACACACAACTTTCATAAAGGACTATGATATGCGTACATTCTAATAATGTTGTCTTAATGTGAGAAATTCTGATCAGCCTAGATGTGTGTTTTGCATTAAATATGTCCTAATATCCACGCTTCATGTTTCGTTTCTTTGTAAGCTGGATGGTGGATCATTTTTTAAATCTGGTTTCTAAGAAGTTTTATACAATTTTGAAAGTTTATTGTAATTAAATGTGTGCAGTTATGCACGTGTACTATATATGTGTAAATATAAGTGTGCATTTATACTTATATATACTATATCGAGGACATAGAAAACGTACACCTACAGTATATGATTATTATTACATGAAATCGAAATACCAAGGATTCCATCAAAGATATATCAAATCTTTATTACAAAACCCAAACTAAAAATATTCCAAAATGTTTAAAACTATGTATTTAAACTATTTATATACTTATTGTTTTTCATTTAAAAACACACGTATCCGAAATGTGCGTTTTCTATGTCCTCTAGTATATAATGAATAAACGAAGTTTATGACTTCACCAAAAACAAGGATATATATATACGAGGGTATTTCATTGAGGACAAACTCACACAAATGGTGGAATTATTTCAACTGAGAAAGACTTTCTGTTATTAGTAAGGAAGCTGAGTTAAAATCATGAATTCGTGAAGTTGGAATTGTGAAATAGCCAACGTTCTTGCAGAAATAAGAACGAGACGCTCATTTATAAAATGCAAGTTCGTCTTACTGAGCTAAGATATATGATTTAATGCATCTTACATTAAAATGACAAGCATATGTAAAAAGGAAGTGCAAGAAAACGGCTCCGGAGATATGATCTGACATATGATACTTTGAAATGGCATCAAAAGAAGTGGACTGTCACCTGAAAATGGAACCTGACTAAACGAATTTACATGGCGTAAGTAAAACTTGTTTCGTAATTGTAATAGACATGCCAAGAGATGTTGTTAGACCTAGTTACAAGTAGTAGGTAGTAATCTTTATTTACATCTCATTCGATATCCAGGATAATAAAACAACAATAATACTAATAATGATGCTAATGATTGTGATGATGATGGTGGTGATGATGATGATGCTGATGATGATAATAATGATGATTCTGATGAGTGTGACGATGATGATGATAGTGATGATGATGATGATGATTCTGATGAGTGTGACGATGATGATGATAATTGTGGTGATGATGAATATAATAATGCTGCTGATGCTGCTGCTGATGGTGATGATGATGATGGGTTAAAGGTATGTTCTTTGTACCACATGATTTGATGTACAATAACGTTACATAATTAAATAGTGTACAGCATAAAAGCTCATTCATTCACAGTGATTAGCATTAGCAGAGATAATACAGACGAGATAATAAATTCATCAGTGACAAATAGTAAGAAATAATGACATTATTTACAAAATTCAAAGTTATTAAATACTAAAAACGGTAGCCTCTGTAGAATAATAAAATAGGTTTTGGCATAACTACGAATCATGTGTGGGCTTAGCTTTATACAACCTATGCAAAAAGACGCATACATATTATTTTCTTTATTTGATGGGGCTTTGTAAAGTCTCTATAATAATTACTGATTAGCATTACACGGTAGATTACCTCCGTTAATGATGTTCTGGACAATTTCTTACGGGTGTCGAGGGGATTAATTTGTCTGGAATTAAGCTTATATCGTCACCGGCTATCCTTTTGAATTGGACGACGAAAATTGCTACGTCTAAAAAAATGTCTAACCGATATGTTTTATGGAAAGTTGTTAAGCCTGTGCAATAAGACAGATAATTCTTTTCCTTGTGTCTAAGGGGCTTTGTAAAGTCTCCATAATGACACTGAAGTGACAATTAGCACAACGTTACAATATAACAACACACTGATAATGTCACGTGGACACCGTGCAAACGACTTAAAGTTAGCTTAATATTGACGAGTCTCCGACAACTACGCTTGTGTGAGACAATAAACATGATTTAACGGTATTTAATTCTGAATTGGATGACCGCTTGTTTCGGTATTTTTATTAGTCGACGCCAAGAAAGCATTCCACTATATTTGATGCACTATATGAAATGCCATAACGGTAGGAGCATAATTAAAATTTGCAAATGTCAAATAAAGTTTTGAAAATGAACTCGAAGCACTTACATTATAATTGTAAAGAATGAAATTCAATACTGTTATGTTATATTTCGGGTTTTACGCCTGCATCAGCACCATTTTGGGCTATATCGCCGGCGGGCAGTTTACCTAACAACACCTTTCCTGGGCAGGCTCCAGCCGTTAACCAGTACTTGGGTGCACCAACTTCCGTAAGAAACAGCCAACTTTTTCATATAAATGAGACACGGTCTGAGCCGGGCTCGAACCCGTGAACATCAGTGATGATAGGTTACAGTGGTATACAAGTCAGCGACCTTAACCACTCGACCACAGAGGCGGACTTCAATAATGTTAAAGCAAATGGCATTGCTTAGAACAAACATGGTTGATGTACGTGGGTTTTGGATACATCGCAGTTAAGAGTCAAGG
Source organism: Archivesica marissinica (assembly GCA_014843695.1). Classification (NCBI taxonomy): domain Eukaryota; kingdom Metazoa; phylum Mollusca; class Bivalvia; order Venerida; family Vesicomyidae; genus Archivesica; species Archivesica marissinica. Next base: position 18,109,020 of record CM026400.1, on the reverse strand, counting down.
CAAGGAAAATGTTTTATAAAAGCTAATTTTAGCTTCCTACTCAATCCTTTGCATTATGTATTATGTATGTCTTTGTGTGTTATATGTGATTTATGTTTTGCAATAAATACTGTTTAAACGAACTATTCAAGGGTATAGCAGAGGTTTAATAACTGGAATGCATACATTGGTGTACCAAGTACTGGTTAACCGCTGGAGCATGTCCAGGAAAGGTGTTGGTTGGTAAACTGCCCGTTGTTCAAACGGACGTTAAATAAACTTTAGAAAAAAGAAACGAAATACTTAATGGTAGGGTAACCAATACTCGTTAGCAAGGTCAAGTAGCAATGTATATTCAATGTGTTGCTTTTAGTATTGATTGTATTTTTCATGGATATTGGACAATCGTCAATTATAAAACATACGCCTTGGCCTCTTATTATTTCGCCATTAGTGAAAACTTTGAAACTTATTTGCTTAAATGCCTATTTCTACATATAAATACATATTCAATGGCGTTGTACAATAATGAATTAAAAGATAATACAAACAGTACACCAATCCAGATACAAACATTAAATAACCAGTCATCAATGAAGAAATCACATTAGAATATTCAGAACAATGCGTAGTAGTCTCTGAAGAAGTGAGTATTCAATTGTTTTTTGAATATGTTAACTCACTCACTTTGTCTAAGGCTCAAAGGCAGTTCATTCCAAAGCTTGGGTCCAACAGTACTACAACTTCTGTCACTGAAGGTCTTTTTCTTATTATAAGGAACAAGATAGCATCCTACTGATGATTCAGAGGATCGTAGTGAGCGGTTTGTGACTTTACTGGACAAAAGTTCAATAAGGTATTGAGGAGCATTTCCAACAGAACAGGACAATGTTAATGATATCGCACCCTTAACTCACAAAACAGTATGCCCCTCAAACATGTTAAGACATTGTCATGTGTTTTAAGTTGAATATATAAAATTACAGACATTTGTCTAGATCATCTGACGCCGGATTTCAGGCTGCGGTGTTTATTTTGTTGTTTACAATGGCAATTCGGTAACGTTGTGTTAACCATTGAAGGCAAATATACAATGGGTAGTCTTCGCTAGACAATTGGGAAGAAACATGGGAGACAGGGTTGAAACGTAATTTCAAAACTGATGTACGATATACCATGGTATGTCAAAACACATGTTTTCTGCATCATCTTCGCCTATATTAGACATGCATGTATTGTACTTGTATAACTAATTTGCACAGCCATTTCTTGCATTAGTATTAGTATGAGTATTAGTATTGTAGCAGTAAGCCGATGAGTTTGTGTGTTTTACGTTTATTTATCGTCGTTACCGGTTGCCCATATGAGCGTCGCCTCCTGAAGAGATTAGTCATTTTAGATATTGGGGGATAGTGCATGATGCAGACAGAGACCCATTCCAGAGTCTACTCTGGTTGTTTTACGTGTACGGTGTAAAGCACCGACACGAGACCTCGGTTTAACGTCCCATCTGAAAGACTGTTAATTTTATTAGGGTCAGACGGGGGATCGAACCTGCGATCCATGGATTACCAGTACAGCGTGTTACCACTGTACTACAGATTCGATGAGTTTCGTGATAAATTGTCAATGTATTGCCATCACATTCAGAGACCTGCATTAAGATGCACACAAATTATTCTAAAGTGTATTAAAAGCAGTTTTATTGAGTGTTTAAATCATAAACTTAATTTCTACGACAATGACGCACTAGAAGAGACATACTATTGTCGTCTGCTGTAATTTCACAATAATTAATCCTCACAATTGTCGCGTTTAAATGCGGGCTGTTGAAATAGATAAAGAATTCTCAGAAGATGTGTGTTTGCAATCTATTCTCAGAAGATGTTTGTTTGCAATATATGCTCAGAAGATGTTTGTTTGCAATATATTCTCAGAAGCTGTTTGTTTGCAATATATTCTCAGAATAAGTATGTTTGCAATATATTCTCAGAAGCTGTTTGTTTGCAATCTATTCTCAGAAGCTGTTTGTTTGCAATATATTCTCAGAATAAGTATGTTTGCAATATATTCTCAGAAGGTGTTTGTTTGCAATATATTCTCAGAAGATGTTTGTTTGCAATATATTCTCAGAAGCTGTTTGTTTGCAATCTATTCACAGAAGCTGTTTGTTTGCAATCTATTCTCAGAATACGTTTGTTTGCAATATATTCTCAGAAGATGTTTGTTTAGCGTTAGTCATTTTTGTTGCACAGGTTCATTTAACTTAGCTTAAACAATATTTTATTTCTTTAAATATACATAGACTCGTAAACATACGATATACATACATGTAGGATTGAGGAGAAAGCAACTTGCTTATATGGTTACCCTTTTCCTAGTTCATTTAACTTCGGTCCCTTATTAATAGGAGTGAAGCTTCTGGAAGTATATTAGTCATTTTTATGTTTTGGAGGATAGTGCAAGATACAGAAGACGGTCCAACATCCAGAATCATCCCTGGTTCTTTTGCATGACATTGATACATATTTATATTGCCTCGGTCACATCTGAAAGACTGTTAATACTATACAACTTTACAACACATACACAAGTGTGGGCACACTTACATTTTAATATTAATTAACAACTTTCCATATATGTTACAACTTCAATGTTTTATGTTTGTGTTTTGTTGCGTCTTTTGACCTCTTGACCTCCATGTTAGAAATAAAGAACATCTTTTGTTTAATTATAAGACACGTATCAGATAAATATTACATGTATTTACACATAGAAATAAATATACATGGCTATGCGTGTGGGAGTTCACAATGATTTGTATATAATGTAAGCATTATGTTTGCACTGTTCGCTAACTGTATATAATATGTATGTATGTCCTCATGGGCTTGAAAGTCTACTGGAATTTAATAAACTATGTCTATGTATATAATGTATGCATTATGTTTGCACTGTTCGCTAACTGTATATAATATGTATGTATGTCCGCATGTGCTTGAAAGTCTACTGGAATTTAATAAACTATGTCTATGTATATAATGTATGCATTATGTTTGCACTGTTCACTAACTGTATATAATATGTATGTATGTCCTCATGGGCTTGAAGGCCTAACTGGAATTTAGTAAACTATGTCTATGTATATAATGTATGCATTATGTTTGCACTGTTCGCTAACTGTATATAATATGTATGTATGTATGTCCTCATGGGCTTGAAAGCCTAACTGGAATTTAGTAAACTATGTCTATTATGAAAGTCAGACGAGGTGTAGGCTCTTGTGATGAATATTGCACTACTTCGGGAACCCGCAAACCAGCTGTATGGCTGAACGAATTCTACATCCCTAATGGGTGTCGGGCCCCATATACAGTCACACACTCGAATTACCACATCTACTAAGTAACCACTTTTTAGTTCCTTTTTGTGTTGTTACATAACAACTTAGCCGGTATTATGAGATTACTCCTGCTTAGAGACCGCTTTATAGTGTAGTGGTCAAGGGGTACTTTTTGGTCGGGTACCCCTCCCCATGGTAGAACAAGACACAGCCTATTTTTTCTTGAAGAGGGTGGTCTGGGGAGTTGGAAAATGATGGTTGTGAATCTGAGATCATTGTAGGTCATTATGAAAATCTCATTTATATATGTGTAGATGAGGACCCCGAGAATCAATTTGACGATATATGTTTTTTCCAAGTATATCAGTTAATATTCAAGCTATATGCACAAATTGTGTATCAAAATGTGCAGGATGACAATACACACTCACTACAATTGCATTTAATCATACAATATATCTCATACTTGGCATAAAAGCCAAAATAATGCAATTTATTGCTGAAAATCGACTACAGATTCACTGAATTACCGACCTTAATGACTACATAACTTTATCATGGTTGATAGGTTCAATAGTTATAGAAAACAAAATTGTAAGGAATTTATTCATTGGCTTTGAGTTAAGTATGTTACGTTGGGGAAGGTGTGTTGCATTGGGGAAGGTATGCTGCGTTGTGGAAGGTGTGTTGCGTTGTGGAAGGTGTGTTGCGTTGTGGAAGGTGTGTTGCGTTGTGGAAGGTATGTTACGTTGGGGAAGGTATGTTGCGTTGTGGAAGGTATGTTACGTTGGGGAAGGTGTGTTGCGTTGTGGAAGGTGTGTTGCGTTGGGGAAGGTATGTTGCGTTGTGGAAGGTATGTTACGTTGGGGAAGGTGTGTTGCGTTGGGGAAGGTATGTTGCGTTGTGGAAGGTATGTTGCGTTGTGGAAGGTATGTTGCGTTGGGGAAGGTATGTTGCGTTGGGGAAGGTATGTTGCGTTGTGGAAGGTATGTTACGTTGTGGAAGGTATGTTGCGTTGGGGAAGGTATGTTACGTTGGGGAAGGTGTGTTGCGTTGGGGAGGTATGTTGCGTTGTGGAAGGTATGTTACGTTGGGGAAGGTGTGTTGCATTGGGGAAGGTATGCTGCGTTGTGGAAGGTATGTTACGTTGTGGAAGGTATGTTGTGTGGGGGAAGGTGTGTTGCGTTGGGGAAGGTATGTTGCGTTGGGGAAGGTATGTTACGTTGGGGAAGGTATGCTGCGTTGGGGAGGGTATGCTGCGTTGTGGAAGGTATGTTGCGTTGGGGAATGTATGTGGCGTTGTGGAAGGTATGTGGTTTTGGGTTAAGTATGTTGCGTTGGGGAATATATGTGGCGTTGTGGAAGGTATGTGATACAATTCCTGGCTGCCTGTCCCTGCGTACTTCTCAGATGGATCTTCTATGGTCATCTTCCACCACTTATATGCTATAAAAGTGATTTACGCTCAATAACTTTAATGCTAGTATGACGTGTTACCGAGAAAGGCAGCTACGTTGAGTTGAACTAAAACAACTAACCTAGTAAAAATAAGTTTATATTTTTAACAGTGTTCAAGTTCATTAAAAAACATGGTAAAACTGTTGGATTTCTCTACTGCAAAGCTTAGTAAATACTTGTTTTGTAACGAATACATGTGTATGATACGGTGTAGTCCTATTGTTCCCACTTATATAAAATTAGGTAAAAACGGGTGTGGGAATAAGAGGATGTGTGTTGCAGTGTGTTTAAGAGTGTTTAAGATCAAATACAATCAAACGGACGGACAGACACGCAGACAGACATCAACTATATATATACATACCATGAACCTGTAACCACCAACAACAAGACTTTGTCCACTGCGTTTGTTGCGGACAAACTCAATTTGAACTTGTGCATTCGCCAAAAATTTGGAATGGTCATTTACCTATGAAGTGGGAATAAGAGTACTACTGGACAACAGCAAGTGGGAATAAAAGGATTAAACCTATGATACATATCAGATGATGAGATATCGTTGTATATTGCTAAGATAACAATGAAATATACAGTCAAATTACAACTGATAACACAGTGACAACCGGTACAAACACGTCACTAACATCACTACTGAATGTTGCTGAATGTTGGCGTCCATGGTCCAGTGGTAGAGCGTCGGATTTGGAATCGAACGATCCCGGGTTCGATACTCGGTCAGGCCACGTATGTAGTGCCATTGAGCAAGGCACCTCACACACATTGCTTAGTACTGGCTAATCGCTTAAGTCGGCTAAGCCTGCCCGCGAGGGGTTTGACATTAAAGGAACATACATACATACATGAATAATGGAATGTGATAACTGCTTCAATTAATAAAACCAAACAGTAGATTTCTAATATAATTATTACCTTATTTAGCTCGAATGTCAATAAAAGTAGGCTGTTCCATCAATTGACCGCGTGTATTCGTATCCGGTATGTCAGGATAAAGCATAAACCGGGGTAGCTTACATAGAAATTCGAAAATTCCCCCACACACTTTATAAATATCTATAGGTTCATAAATGCCACATAATACTGATACTTAGCACAAATATTGAAAATAAAGCGAATGTCTTCCATTCTTCACGCCCGCTAAGATGTACCCTTATGCGCATGCGCAACTTTCAGTTCTTACGGGATTTCAATTATGTTAGGACACCACTACCCTATGAGAGACATCGGTCAGTTACTGCCCCTGAATACTCCTTAAAAGTATGTAGGTTCTCTTAAGTTGTTTCCTCTGTTTTATCGCTGTTCCATTTGCACACCATTCTATCGTTTTTTCTTCCACTTTCTCATCTTATAATTATTATGTTACTATATCTCTGACAGATATCCACCAGTATATCCAATGGGATAAACAATCTGTAAATTTTGATTATCAATTAACTAACATGATTTGGATAAGATCCCATTTATCATAACCCAACATCTGGTTAGGAAACAACTGTAAACACAAAGGAGACCAACGAAACGGACCGCTATGCATTTAGGGATACATCGAGCATTATCTGCCAAGGGAGGTAATAGAAAAGCCAACGAGATCCCTCATTGTCTTACAACCATACAGTAGTGTTCGATAGCTCAGCCAGATCGATTCTACCCGAGGCAACTTAATGTCCTTAGACAACATATGGGATTAAAAATAGGTTACCCTGACTACATGAATTGCCAATAAGTGTTGATGGAACATAATGTTGAATATGGGTAACACTCTTTTTAGAAAGTATGAGTCATTTTGAACAGGAATTGGCTTGAAACAAATGACCAGAATTAACGGCGTAGGAACAGAACTCAGTCGTCAGTCTCTTTATACATTTCAGCTAGCTTATGGTTCCAGCTCACCGGCGTTATCAAACCGTGACCGATTCCCGACATTTTTCCGGACCCACCCGTCAGCTACGCTGCACAATCCGACAAGAGTAAGGATCTTTCAGAGGTTCAAATGGAAGCGGATAGCCACGATACAGGAAACACAGGAAGTGTTCACGTCGGTAAGTTAATGGGTTATGTTGAAGAAAGCAATGAAGATATATTCTGAGATACCGAGTAAATACAATTTCTGTGATTCATGAATATGATTCAACATGCCACCATGCAAAAACCCCAATAAGGGACAAACACCCTCGGACAATTTATGTTGTCCCATGACAGTTTATTTTAATCAGCGGACAATTTATAATAAACTGTCCGCGGATAAATCAGGAAACGCGTCACATGTACACAACTATACTAGAGGACATAGAAAACGCACAACTACAGTGTATGATTATTATTAACTATTCTTTTCAATGGCACAAAGTAAAAACTATCGCACTTTGCATTTAAATATATTTAGACCTACCGTATGGCGGATCTTGTAGTTAGATCATCATTGGAACAGCGTGATCTTTAATATCAAAGGACCGCTGCCCAAACACTGCCAATGCGCATGCCCGTAACTTCGAGTGCGCATGTCAGCTGCATATCATTAGTGAGGACATTAATGGGAAACTACATAGAAACAAGACGCATATATACTAGAGGACATAGAAAACGCACACCTAAATTATATGATTATTATTACATGAAAACGAAATACGAAGGATTCCATCAAAGATATATCACATCTATATTACAAAACACAAACTGAACAACTAAAAATATTCCAAAATGTTTAAAACTATGTATTTATATAGTTATTGTTTTTCATGACAAACACACTTATCCGAAGTGTGCGTTTTCTATGTCCTCTAGTATACGTTTACAACAAACATAACATACGGTTGACTAAAGTCATTTGGGTCGAGTTATTCAAATGGTATAGCGTGTATGGACAATCCAAATGATTCAACAGACGGATCTGTAGTTCAGTGGTAACAGGCTGGACTGGTAACCCAGGGATCGCAGGTTTGATCCCCCGTCTGACCATAATAAAATTAATAGTCTTTCAGATGGGACGTTAAACCGAGGTCTCGTGTCGGTGCTTTACACTGTGCACGTAAAAGAACCAGAGGAGACTGGAATGGGTCTCTGTCTGTATCATTGCACTATCCTCCAAAATCTAAAATGAATAATCTCTTCAGGAGGCGTCGCTCATATGGGCAACCGGTAGCGACGATAAATATACGTAAAACACACACCAAATGATTCACTGCGGCACTCCTGAATCCTGATGGACAGGTTTCCATGTGATGTGCTCCTAATCTTTTTAAGGCCCTCTCTGATCCAATCAGTAATTTCAACCGTATGTACCGTCTTTGTATGGCCAATGCTAGCCTCCGAGACCGAGTTGTGAAGGCCGTTGACTTTAGATAGTTTATACAAATGTATTTTAGCTCGATTGCGAAACAAGTTATTACAACTTATATTAATCACTCTCGAGACCTCATTCCTGATGGAATCCATCGCCACGAGGGAGAGAGAAGAGGCAACGTGGAATTTAAATACCTAGCCTAAGGGCACACTCGTAACGGCTCCAGCGGGACTCGAACTCCGGACCTTTCGCGCATGAAGCGAACGCGCATCCACTGCGCTATCACAACTTCCACAACTTTAGATCATTTGTATCTCATCGCTGTAGGCTCCAATATGGCGATGATAGCCTCCGAGAGCGAGTTCTTACGATCGTTGACTTTAAATCACTTACACCTCACTGCTGTAGGTTCCAATATGGCGATGATAGCCTTCGAGAGCGAGTTCTTACGATCGTTGACTTTAAATCACTTACACCTCACTGCTGTAGGTTCCAATATGGCGATGATAGCCTCCGAGAGCGAGTTCTTACGACCGTTGACTTTAAATCACATGCACCTCACTGCTGTAGGTTCCAATATGGCGATGATAGCCTTCGAGAGCGAGTTCTTACGATCGTTGACTTTAAATCACATGCACCTCACTGCTGTAGGTTCCAACATGACAATGATAGCCTCCGAGAGCGAGTTCTTACGACCGTTGACTTTAAATCACCTGCACCCCCTGTTCGTATCCCACCGAATGTGTTAATCTGAGAAGCTATCCAGATGGCTTGGGGTAGGTCGGTGGGTCTACCAGGGTGTCAGTACGTACGTGCCTATACTACTGCTCTGAGCGGCCTGGTTCTTCTTCCACCAATAAGTATTATTCCACATGACATATTAAGCTGTTGGTGCGACTTTAAACCTCAAAAAGAAACAAAGAAGGATGCGGCGATGTATTCAATGGCCCCACTATGTCTGAACTAAGGTAAGTAACCTTACGTTTGTGAATCATGCGATATGTGTATTTACTATTCATTTCGCTAGATTGGCAAGCTCATTCACTCTATGACAGTTCTGACATGTATTTACATATTCGAAATAAGACGAACTGACTTAAGTAGTTCCGGTTACGGGCATGGGTCGTACATTTATCAAAGTCCTGTAATTGCAGAGTACTGTTTGCTTCATCTCGCTGAAAATGATCAACAATTACACCGGCAATGATGCATTCTGGGTATTGAAAATTTTTTCATGATACCGCTTTCTTACGAAAGACCGGTGATGAAATTCGCTATTTCATTATTTCACAATTTCAGCTTCATGAATTGGATGTTCGATTAGTGCAGAAATTGTTAGTAGGATCGTTTCTCGCCCATGCAACCCGAACCATTGCCAGACCGGACAAGTGGGCTTTCTCCGGGTACTCCGGTTTCCTCCCACACGAACGACCACATGCATCATGTTTCGCCACATTCATTGTAAATTTAACAAATAATGTCTATGCACAAACTTCGACGATTCATGAAGCTGAAATCGTGAATTCATGAAGTTAAAATGACGTTGAAACCTTGAATTCGTGACGTTGAAATCATGACGTTGAAACCTTGAATTCGTGACGTTGAAATCATGACGTTGAAACCTTGAATTCGTGACGTTGAAATCATGACTTTGAAACATTGAATTCATGAAGTTAAAATGACGTTGAAACCTTGAATTCGTGACGTTGAAATCATGACGTTGAAACCTTGAATTCGTGACGTTGAAATCATGACGTTGAAACCTTGAATTCATGAAGTTAAAATGACGTTGAAACCTTGAATTCGTGACGTTGAAATCATGACGTTGAAACCTTGAATTCGTGACGTTGAAATCATGACGTTGAAACCTTGAATTCGTGACGTTGAAATCATGACGTTGAAACCTTGAATTCATGAAGTTAAAATGACGTTGAAACCTTGAATTCGTGACGTTGAAATCATGACGTTGAAACCTTGAATTCGTGACGTTGAAATCATGACGTTGAAACCTTGAATTCGTGACGTTGAAATCATGACGTTGAAACCTTGAATTCGTGACGTTGAAATCATGAGTGACGTTGAAATCATGATGTTGAAACCTTGAATTCGTGACGTTGAAATCATGACGTTGAAACCTTGAATTCATGACGTTGAAACCTTGAATTCATGACGTTGAAACCTTGAATTCGTGACGTTGAAATCATGACGTTGAAACCTTGAATTCGTGACGTCGAAATCATGACGTTGAAACCTTGAATTCGTGACGTTGAAATCATGACGTTGAAACCTTGAATTCGTGACGTCGAAATAGTGAATTCGAGAATGTAAACCAGTGAATGTGTGTACAATAGTAGAAATGATGAAATGATGATACAGTGAATGTGTGTACTATTGTAGAAATGATGAATGATGATACAGTAAATGTCACAACCAGTATTTCGTACTTTCTGGCAAGCTACCAATGATTGCAGAGTGATGTATGAAATAAAGCCAATATCAATTTACAATTTGGACCAATTTGATATGTTACAACCTTCTTGCCAATGACCTATCATTGCACATTATATTAGTGTATCCGGTGAACATACGATTCACTATCCCCCAGTATGTCTTTGATTCGTACGTCGTAATCAGTACCATTGTCAGCAAAGTTGCATGCCCGTAACTAGGGAGGGTTGTAGCAATCGGACTATCCACCCCCCATAATTCCCCGATGTGAACTATATTAGAATGTTTACACAGTTACTATAGTATTCGTGATGCAAGCACTACCTGGGAATCGTTTATAAGAGGCTTTCTCTGAACGTTCTCTATATGCCGTCGCTTTTTAACTATGTACGAAATGGCGGACGACTCGAGTTCACCGAGATTACCGTGGAAGACGAGTTGGTTTGGAGATTTATGTTAATGCACAGGTAATTGCTACATATATGTCCAAACATTGTCAGACATCCTTTGACATATATGATCTATATTAAAATCAAATAATAATGCCGTATTACATGCTCCGTCATTGACCATACTGCAGGAAATGGCGTTTCAGACCATCTAGATTGAAAAAATGTTCAAGTGGCCATGACCCGGACCCCAGCGGCCTCGGTCCCTTCAGGACCTCGAATCGACCCTCATGAAAAAAGCTGGATATGGGCCAGCGTTGATATATTTCTCTGAATCGTAAAGTGCATGTGCAATGATTGTGAAGCAAGTTCTAACAACTTATAGTAATCACTCTCGTTGGCGCGGATGAAAGCGTATATGTGGTAATTCGTGTGGGAGGAAACCGGAGTACCCGGAGAAATCCCACCTGTCCAATCTGGCGACCGCCGTACCACCGTGCTCGCTCTTTAATATACATTAGCTTACTACAGACGGCTATACTCTACACCGCGATATGAAACATACATCAAAACAGATAAAGTTCAATCCACACGTTATGTGTCGGCAACAGTTACACTAGCATTGATGTATAGATGATAATGTTGTGTTTATTAGTGTAAGATAGGATTTGATTTCATCTCGTGATCACCGACACTTGCATTTCCACTCGTGGCGTGAGTGGCGTTAGCCACGAGTGGATAAACATATTTTGGTGATCACGAGATGAAATAAATTCTATCTTACACTAATAAACACAACTCTTCTTTTATTGTTATGATTTCCAATGACTTTGGCTAATATAATAAATTATTTGTTTTCCAAATTTTATTCATTTTAACTGCCCATATCTGGAGGTTCGTTGAGCTACGTTACACTACCACGTCTCTTAATGTGAACGTCCGTAATAAGAAATAGTTCCAGTATAATTTTCAAGTCAGTTTCTGTTTGCTGTCAAATTAAAAATAATAATAATAACTACGAGATATCTCATTTAACAAAAGTTAATCTACCATGAGTCACTCAACATATTTACAAATCAAATCAAAATATAGGACTATATAGGCTGTGGGCTAGTATGACGAACCCTCACCCATGGGAGAAGGATTCTAGACCTAGTTTTTCTGAAAGACCAATACCTGTGGAGTATTTTCCTGTTTTCTGCCAGCTGCGCGTTGGGGCTGTTTTACGTTACGCTCTTTTAAATACGTTACTATAATAAAATAGAGATAATAAAGATTATATTGTAAAGGTTACTTTATTACATATAAATGCATTGCTAGCATTATACAGTCGTTTATATTACTCCCTGGTAACTGCACTTTGAGACGCATTATATTTCACATGGGATTAAATACGATAAGTAACATATTTTATTAGTAATCTGCGTTACCATATAAAATTTAACAGAATGACCACCATCTTCGTATTGTATTCACATTTTCAAAACTAGAGAGGAGTTACATGGGGGGGGGGGGTACAGACTAATAAGTGATAACTGCACATTGGAATTATATAAGTTTAAGTTTAAACTTTATTTATTTTACAACGATTGCGAAGCAAGTTCTAGCAACTTATATTACTCACTCTAGTTGGCGCTGATGAAAGCGTAAATGTGGTCATTCGTGTGGGAGGAAACCCGAGTACCCGGAGAAAACTCACCTGTCCGATCTGGCGACTACCGTACCATCTCACATACTTCCCAGTCCGAGGATCGAACCCGGGTTGCATTGGTGAGAAGCGAGTTATATACATGTAGTAATGTTAAAGCTGAAAAGTAGAGAAACTGTATACGTTGTTCAATATGATGATGTATGGATTTGGCTAGTAGAGAAGAAAAGGGGGAATGAGACAATTCATGACAATAAATCTATATAACAATGTACAGATATGACTTATAGGGGTATCTTGAGAATAAATACGAAATAAGGTTAGTTTAAACTGTATTTATTTTGCAACTTGGCGTGGATGAAAGCGTATAATATTATGTGGTCATTCGTGTGGGAGGAAACCGGAGAAAATCCACCTGTTCGATATGGCGACCACCGTACCATCTCACATACTTTACTTTATACAATTTTATTTTAAAGCTCGATTGCGAAACAAGTTCTTATAACTTATATTAATCACTCGAGAGAGACCTCATTCCTGATGGAATCCATCGCCACGAGGGAGAGAGAAGAGGCAACGTGGAATTTAAATGCCATTCCTAAGGACACAATCGTAACGGCTCCAGCGGGGCTCGAACTCCAGGCATTTCGAACATGAAGCGAACGCGCATCCACGGCGCTATCACAACTTCCACATACCTTAAATCAGGTTAATGTCAACCTTTCACCGAATCTAGTAAATATAACAATGGTAATGTACAAATGTGCTGAAGACTGTGTGCAGTATTGTTCCTGGTCAGATACTTGACTCTGATTGACTATAGGTGGTGGTGGATTTACGTTTATTTATTTGCCCATATGAGCGACGCCTCCTGAAGAGATTAATCAGTTTAGATTTTTGGAGGATAGTGCAATGATACAGACAGAGACCCGTTTCCAGTCTCCTCGGGTTCCTTTGCGTGCACGGTGTAAAGCACCGACACGAGACCTCGGTTTAAAGTCCCATCTGAAAGACTGTTTTTTATTATTAGGATCAGACGGAGGATCCCTGGATTACCATTCCAATGTGATAACCATTGAACTACAGAGCCGTCTATATCAGGAATGAGATCTCCGGAGTGATTAATATAAGTTGTAAGAACTTGTTTCGCAATAGAGCTAAAATAAATTTGTATAAACTTAACAACGAATTATAAGTTCCGACTACGTCGTGATTGCGCAGTTGATGGGCATTCGCTTCAGGTGCGAAAAGTCCGAAGTTCGAGCCCAGCTGGAGCCGTTATGAGTGTGCCCTTAGGCAAGGCATTTCAATTACACATGTCTCTTCTCTCTCCTTCATGGCGATATATTCATGCATGCACGTGTCCCCATTAACAAATCAATTTAGACTCGTGCTTCACAACATTTAATTCATACACCCACCAACTATATACACCCACCAACCTTGCGTATGGCGTTGTGACATTCTAGTGAAATCGTTCGTTACTAGTTCACAGTACATGACGTTGATCTTGATTAAATGGTGTTCTTTGTACAATTCGCTGATTTACGCAATCAAGACACTGTCAAATAAAAACCAATTTGCCAATAACTTCACCTCTAAATTAATTACGACACGACGTGCATTAAACGTCCTCACGTTTACATTTCCTCGAATTGTGTTGAAATTGGATTGAATTTTTTGTTTTGTTCAAAGTCAGAGCTTAGGTCTGTGGGATGTTTAATTTTATTAGGTTTCTGTTTTTGAATCTTAACTTGAAGGACAAGTTATTGTTTGTGTAGTTGGCGCAGCAATGTCTTCGTAAAATCTCATAATGATTGTCTGACGCCCATATTGGAATTGCCGCTATATCCTGACATCAAAACAAAACAATACCTTTATATTGAGCGTTATATGGTTCGTTGCAAATTTTAGAATTATGGATTTTACTATCATGAGTGAAGAAAATAATCCTTCACACATTGCAATAATTTACACATAGTTCGCACATTTTGATACTAAATGTGCCTATATTATTTTCATAAATATATATTTTACCTCTAAGGCAAGTGCCCAGTTTCTTTTTGATGTCAGTATTTGTTTCCACAAAACTAGTTTGGCACAAAAGACTGTATTATTCAACAGATTTACCTTTGAGCCACAAGAAAATGGCTAATTCCAAAAGGATTGACCAATAACGTTTTTATTAGAATTATTGTCGACAAATGGCGCCCATCTGAATGTAATTTGGTTTATATACAAATTTATTTTAGCTCGATTGCGAAACAAGTTATTTCAACTTTATTAATCACTCTCGAGACCTCATTCCTGATAGAATCCATCGCCACGAGGGAGAGAGAAGAGGCAAAGTGGAATTTAAAGGCCTAAGGGCACAATCGTAACGGCTCCAGCGTGGCTCGAACTCCAGACCTTTCGCACCTGACGCGAACGCGCATCCACTGCGCTATCACGACTTCCAATTTGTTCTAATTTTGGTGTTGGATGTTACACTGCTACCTGCATTTGTATTATGCTGTTTTTTGTGTGCACCAACTTGTATTCCAAAATACATATGGTACATTGGTGTTTAGTTCTAAGAAGCAACTTTCACTACTAGTTTAAACAATATTTATTTCTAGTCAAGTATAAATATTACATACATGTAGGACTGAGGAGAAAGCAACATGCTTGTATGGTTACCTCTTTCCTATGTACATACATGTAGGATTGAGGAGAAAGCAACCTGCTTGTATGGTTACCTCTTTCCTATGTACATACATGTAGGACTGAGGAGAAAGCAACATGCTTGTATGGTTACCTCTTTCCTATGTACATACATGTAGGATTGAGGTGAAGGCAACATGCTTGTATGGTTACCTCTTTCCTATGTACATACATGTAGGATTGAGGTGAAAGCAACATGCTTGTATGGTTACCTCTTTCCTATGTACATACATGTAGGACTGAGGAGAAAGCAACCTGCTTGTATGGTTACCTCTTTCCTATGTACATACATGTAGGATTGAGGATAAAACAACCTGCTTGTATGGTTACCTCTTTCCTATGTACATGCATGTAGGATTGATGAGAAAGCAACCTGCTTGTATGGTTACCTCTTTCCTATGTACATACATGTAGGATTGATGAGAAAGCAACATGCTTGTATTGTTACCTCTTTCATATTGGCCGAGCTAGCTCCATATACCCAATAACTATTAAGGGCTTCCCTACACTTTTTCAACCAATCCGACGACACCATTGCAACAGAATCTTACTTAATATGTGAATATTGATACTCAGTTCGTATTTCCAGGCGTAGATTTTTCAGCTCTTAGTTGTATGATTTTGTTTGGCTAATACTTAAAGCTTAGGTCATATAGCGACTGTGGTTGTACATTCTCTCTTTGTGTATGTTATTTGACGTTTATTTCTATCGTCGCTACCGGTTGCCCGACGTGAGCGAGCGACGTGCAGTATACCTATAGCACCGTATATGTGCAGGCTGCTGCGGTTAACCAGTAGTTTGTGTACTAATCTCCATGAGCGGGGATCGAACCCGTGATGTATGTTGCTTTGTACACTGACGTGGTCGTTCTTGTCGTTCACTTCAAGTTAGTTGCTTTCCGCCGTTGTAGGTTCGAATCCCACTGGAGCATCGAATATTTTCTTGTGAGGAGGCTTTCAATTTGGCTTGCGGGTGGTCTGGGGGTTCTACATGGATGCGCGATCGACATATGATATTTAGAGAATCCCTTACGTGAACCCATGGCGTCTTCCTTCACTACACCTGAATGAATGTCGCTATATAAACTGCTTAGCAGATGGATGAGTAGTCCACATACGGATCTGTAGTCCAGTGGTAACACGCCGGACTGGTAATCCATGGATCGCAGGTTCGATCCCCAGTCTGACCCTAATAAAATTAACAGTCTTTCAGATGGGACTTTAAACCGAGGTCTCGTGTCGGTGCTTTACACCGTGCATGTAAAGGAACCAGAGGATACTCTGGAATGGGTCTCGGTCTGTATCATTACACTATCCTCCAAACATCTAAAATGACTCATTTCTCAAATGGGCAACCGGTAGCGACGATAAATAAACGTAAAACACATGATGAGTAATCCAGTGGAATCCACAGTTCGCAGGTTCGATTCTTCGTTTGACCCTCATAATATTAACAGTCTCTTAGATGAGACGATACACTGAGGTATCATGTATCGGTGCTATCCCCCGGGTATGTAAAAGAGCGAGGGATGCTTCTACAATTTGGAGCACCTTCTGTATCCTGCACTATCCTCCAAAACATACAACGACTTCTGGGTGTGTCACCCCGATCACCAGGGCGGTGTGGTGGTGGGGGGGGGGGGAAACGCGGGTGGGGGGGGGGGTAACGATAACAAATGCATCATAAAAAATATGTAAATTGTTGGTGTGATTCAAACCCTTAATTAAGCAAATAGAGGATATTTATGTTTATTAGTTTAAGATAGGATTTGGTTTCATTGTTGGTGTTTTACGTTTATTTATCGTCGTTACCGGTTGCCCATATGAGCGACGCCTCCTGAAGAGATTAGTTATTTTAGATTTTTGGAGGATAGTGCAATGATACAGAGAGAGACCCATTCCAGAGTATCCTCTGGTTCTTTTACGTGCACGGTGTAAAGCACCGAAACGAGACCTCGGTTTAACGTCCCATCTGAAAGACTGTTCATTTTATTAGGGTCAGACCTGCGATCCCTGGATTACCAGTCCAGCGTTTTACCACTGGACTATATATACGTCTGTATTTCATCGTGTAATCACCGAAATTTGTATCTCGACGAATGGCGTTAACCACGAGCGGACATACATATTTCGTTGATCACGAGAAAATGCTTCATTTCACTGTTTCCAAGCGGTGTAAGATGGAGCTTTCGTTCACTGAGAGAACGCTATCATTCATTGGAAAGGATAAATGAAAACGGAATCTTTCCACACCCCAAAAAAACCACAGTTTGCCAGCTGTCAGGTAGGGAATATAAGACAGATATATCAAGCCGTGATCTGATATTCCTGTTTGACCTTACGAAGCAGACAGACAGAAGGGTTAGAGATAATCTAGACAGTGCACATTCAAATGTAAATATTACGTCAGATCCAGTCTGCACTTCCAGCAGATTTCCAATCAGATACGACACCCGTTTATTGAGCCTGAGACGGAGCGACGATGCGAATGAAACGCTTGTCAATATTTATTTACAGCCTAACCCGCGATAATGCCCCTCTCTCTCGACACCTTCAAAACCACAACCCGAATATAGACCACCCATTAACATATGTCTCTATTAACCATCCTGGATCGCCTTTAGTATATGCAAATTTAGCTTAGCTCGATTGCGAAACAAGTTCTTACAACTTATATTAATCACTTTCGAGGCCTCAATTCCTGATGTACTCCATCACCACGAGGGAGACGAAGAGTCAATGTGGCATTTAAATGACTTGTCTAAGGGCACAATCGTAACGGCTAAAGCTGAGCGCGTATTCGGGTCATTTCGCATAGGAAGCGAACTCGAAGACTTCCACACGATGGGTTAACTTACTGTATATAAGATGGACTGAAAAGGATTTACGGACCGAATCCCATTATGCCAAAAGATCAAAGGCAATTAATAATGAAAAAAAAGGCCATATGATTTAATATTCAACATCAATATTTACGAGTTCGATAAATGATCGACTGTACGACACAACCATGCATGCAGATGATCTTTGCAAACAGGTTTGCCTGTATTAATACCGCACGGTTACACTGTCTCGAGGATATTATATGCAATTGACGGGGGAAATATTGTGCAGCGATCTTTCAGCTCCCAAGTCGCAGTACATATATGCTATCTTTATTTCCCTCGACATACAAATAGTACATGTTTAATACGCATTTTACATACATGTACAGCCAAACCCTGTCTTAAACAGCCATCCATGGTAATCGTAGAACGTGGCTGCTTAGCAACAGGTTGTAGTCTGGGTTCCAGTCTGTCGATTTTTCACTAATTTACTTCTGGCAAAATGACATGATCAGAAACTCAATAGTGTTAAAATATATTTATATGACTGACAAGGCAAAATATATCAACGCCTTTTCCCAATTTTGTGTTTATGTTTACATATACAATCTGTATGATTGTGATTTTATGTTTATGTTTACATATACAATATGCATGATTGTGTTTATGTTTACATATACAATTTGTATGATTGTGTTTATGTTTACATATACAATCTGTATGATTGTATTTATGTTTACATATACAATCTGTATGCTGGTCATTTTGCGTTTATGTTTACATATACAATCTGTATGATTGTGATTGGTGTTTATGTTTACAATCAAAATATGATTATACGAAGAGGAAGCTAACTTGACGACATCTGTACTCCAATACACTATGCGACAAAACAGCAATCTAATATGAGAACTACTTTTTACTAATCAACTTCTGCATATAAAGCGTATTAATATGACATAATCAAGGCGCTGCCTAATTTGGGATTTCCCTAATTATGCAAATTAGTTTCACCCACACTACCTGTAATATCAACCCAGAAAAGCATGGGAAATCAGAAAGAACTCGGGAGATAACTCAGGACTAATGAATTATTTGGCAAACACGCTTTGAAGCCTAAAACAATGCTTTTGTTTGTGTGTGTGTTTTGTGGGGTTCAAGTCACGCTATTAGATTATGCCACATAGCGATTCCCTGATATCCAATAACTTTGGCTAATATAATATTTGTTTCAAATTGTATTCATTTTTAACTGCCTATCGGGAGCCTCATTTCACTACAATGCGCAACCATATAACCACTTCTGTATGTGTGAACGGCCGTAATAAGAAAAAGTTACGGTATCAATTTCAAGTTAGTTTCTATTTGCTGTCAAAACTAAAAACTACAGACAAAACGATTTCATTAAAATATATTACTTCATAATTAACTGTTCGTTATTATCAGAAAATAGCTAAAATACAAAAGTACATATAACCGCGGAGGAATACGAATCTCATGCAGTGACAGTGAAAATGACATATTTCACTGTTTCAAAACAGTGGAAGATGGAGTTTTCTTTCACTGAGAAAGCTGTTATCATTCATTGGAAAGCATAAAAGAAAACGGAATCTTTGCACCCAAAAAACACAGTGTCAGGTAGGGAATTTAATACAGATATATCAAGCCGTGATCTGATATTCCTGTTTGGAAAGCATAAAAGAAAATCATATATTAGCGATCCCCGCCATACATGTTAATACAAAGTTATTTTAGCTCGATTGCGAAACAAGTTCTTACAACTTATATTAATCACTCGAGAGACCTCATTCCTGATGGAATCCATCGCCATGAGGGAGATAGAAGAGGCATGTGGAATGTAAATGCCGTGCCTAAGGACACAATCGTAACGGCTCCAGCGGGGCTCGAACTTCAGGCATTTCGCACATTTGAGACCTCATTCCTGATGGAATCCATCGCCACGAGGGAGAGAGAAGAGGCCCCGTGGAATTTAAATGCCGTGCCTAAGGACACAATCGCAAGTACACCAGCGGGGCTCGAACTCCGGACCTTTCGCACCTGGAGCGAAAGCGCATCCACTGTGCTATCACGACTTCCAGATATGGCATACATGTGCTTATATCAAAGACAATCACTGTGTATATGTAATTTGCATTTGTTTGCATTAGAGCCACCGATTCCTACACATTAACCACATCAAAGGCGTATCACGCTGAACACATTAATCAGCATGGATGAGAAGGTACCTGACTGGTGGAACTGCGCTGGACAGGATATGCGATGATTCCAATCCTTGTAAATGTTTCCCCGATGGCGAGAACTCGCTCATGCGCAAGTGATTTATTTCCACGAGTATTGAAATAGTGTGTCATTTATTTCCCATGACGTTAGCTCATTGACTACTGAACAATCGCCAACTCATGTAAAATTGTATGCCTATCTGTGGACGTAATCCACTTTAACTTGACAAGACGATCGAGTGAAAGATCATTATACTTGATAAGGCCACATATAGTGCGCCGCGCATCGCGTATAGTAGTGCAAAAAGAGTAGATCAGTGTCGTGATTTACAATGCATAAAGTACACGACGGGCTAAATGCGTCAGCCCGCGCCGCATTGAGCACTTTTTTGTTTTAATTTTAAGTTTATTTAACGTCACTACCGGTTGCCCATTTGAGCGACGGACAGTTTACCTAACAACATCTTTCCTGGCCAGGCTCCAGCGGTTAACCTGTATTTGGTGCACCAACCTCTACAAACACAATTAATCGTGGAAGTCGTGATAGCGCAGTGGATGCGCGTTCGCTTCAGGTGAGAAAGGTCCGGAGTTCGAGCCCCGCTGGAGCCGTTACGATTGTGCCCTTAGGCAAGGCCTTTAAATTCCACGTTGCCTCTTCTCTCTCCCTCGTGGCGATGGATTCCATCAGGAATGAGGTCTCCAGAGTGATTAATATAAGTTGAAAGAACTTGTTTCGCAATCGAGCTAAAATAAATTTGTATAAACTAAGCACATAATCGTTATTGCTATTTAAAACACTTACGTGCCGTCATACATTTGTACTTGCAGTCCATTATTAATATTGCACTCACCAATGAAACCCGGGTTCGATCCTCAGCCCGGAAAGTATGTGAGACAGTACGGTGGTCGCCAGATCGGACGTGTGGTTTTTCTCCGGGTGCTCCGGTTTCCTCTCACACAAATGACCACATTTACGCTTTCATCCGCGCCAACGAGAGTTATTAATATAAGTTGTTAGAACTTGCTTTGCAATCGTTGTAAAATAAATAAAGCTTAAACGACAGTCCAATATTATAGATATTGCATCGTTTTCTGCATATATCCTATACATACATTGTGTTCGTGGAGCCATCGGAGTATACTGATTACGGAATCCGTGTTGTAACCGAGAGGTTGTGAGCTAAAGACCCGTCAGAACGACGATGGGTGTGTCCTTAGGCAAGGTACCTAAATCCCCGTCAGAACCACGATGGGTGTGTCCTTAGGCAAGGTACCTAAATCCCCGTCAGAACCACCATGGGTGTGTCCTTAGGCAAGGTACCTAAATCCACATTGCCTCTCTCTCTTCCTCATGGCGATAGATTCCATCAGGAATCAGGACTGGTCTCGGGAGCGATTACTTTACTCCAATGTTGCAAAACCTGTTTCGCAATCTAGGTAAAATAAATGTGTATAAACCAGAGGCCTCAGTGACCGGGTGGATATGGTCGCTGTCATCAAATCACTTGCACCTCATCGTTGTACGATCGAATCGAGGGGTTGTCGAATTATTTAATTAGAGGAAGCTATCCAGCTGGCTTGTGGTAGGTCAGTGGTTCTACCTGATGCCCGTCCGAGACGACAATACTTCTTCAGAGGGGTACCTGAGGTCTTCCTCCTCCAATAATAACTGGAGATTCGTATACTAAGCTGTTGGTGCGACTTTAAACACCAATAAACACATGTGTATAAACCACGTTCGACTATCACAATAATTCGTCGTTTGGGCATAAACACAGTCATGTGGCTCATTTGCAATCGTTGGATTCATTCCCTGCTATTTCAGCATACAAATGGCGTTATGATTTGAATGATCCAAAAACAAAAGCTATAGAATAGCAAAAGAGTTGCATTCCTACTGACCGCCGTGACCGCCGTGAAGTCCTGACCGCCCTGACCGCCCTGACAGTCCTGACCGCCCTGACAGCCCTGACCGTCCTGACAGCCCTGGCCGCCCTGACAGCCCTGACCGCCCTGACAGCCCTGACCTCATGTGTTGCCTGATTTCGCCCAAAAACGAAAGGCTGTGTAGCTGTAGCAAGACTTTGCCACCCACCCCAATAAAAAAAAAACGCATAGCAAAAATATAAACATAAACAAACTCGGAGAAATGCCCCCCCCCCCCGCCCCCACACACACTGGTATTTGACAAATGCTTGATTTCGAACACATGCATTATTTCGGATACATGCTTGATTTCGGACACATGCATTATTTCGGATACATGCATGATTTTGGACACATGCTTGATTTCGGACACATGCTAGAATTCGGACACATGCATGATTACTCCCAAAATCACGGATCAAGCCTCTATATATCCCAAAGTTTCATCAAATTATATCCACAACTTTGGCGTTATTCCACTAGCACGCAGATTTGCTAACGCACGATACGACTCACGTACACACGCAGCCCCGTTCCTACTGCCGGGTACACCGACGATAGCGCATGTGGAGAACACAGCCAATGCGTAAGCATTGTTCACACTGTGATTAAATTCCAGCAACTAGCATTTACGACAACTTTGCGTTCACATCTAATGTTATTTTAATGCGGCTTTTTTGTATGGCTTCAACATGTTCTGAGGATATTGAGACTGTATTTATATGGTTTAACTATTTCAAACCATTATTTTCACTCCTACTCAGGTTTTAGCATGAATTTATAATGTTTGTTAGCGAGATGGAGAACGTGCGTTTTGTCATAGATTTACGATGTACACTGCACGCCACATACACACGCAGATACACGCGCACACTTGGTGAATGGTTCATTAACATATTGGTACCCGTCCGTGCCTGAATTACTCATCGAAGAGACACCCGGGGTCTACCTCCGTCAATAATAGCTCGAACCAGTGACCATCAGTTATGATAGGTTACAGTGGCATACAAGTCAGCGACTTTAACAACTCGACAACGGAGGCGCCATATGACTTAAGCTGTTGGTGCGATTTTAACCCCCCCCCAACAAACAAAACAATTAGCAGATTTGTCAATTATTGTTGTAGAATTTCAACTGCGTAAATAGATTGATCTAGTCCTTTCTGGTCTGTATTTCTATGCGCCACACCAGTGGAAGCTTGGAACTAGTTCCCCTGATTACAATTGGACACTTTTAATACCTATAATACGAATACATAGCAGTAATTCTTATCACATAAATTCCCATTCGTCTAGAAAAGCAATACTACTATCCAGATGGCATACATGTAAGCTAACATCATGGTTTGGATAGTGCGCGTACAGTCAAACTTGCTCGCAAGACCACGTCTATTAAGAGACCCCTTGTACTAAGAGACCACTTGTATTAAGAGACCACTTGTATTAAGAGACCATTTTTATTAAGAGACCACTTGTATTAAGAGACCACTTGTATTAAGAGAACACTTGTATTAAGAGACCACTTGTATTAAGAGACCACTATTTTTGTTCCAACCTGTGTTGTTAAAGAACAAATTAGTCTGTATTAATAGACCATTGCTGCTTAGATAACACGTTTGCCCTTCCATTTTGATGGTCTCTTAATACAAGTTAATCTGTAGTTCTTTAGTGTTTGCATATAATGTGTTGTACTGTGTTTACAACTTGAAGAATGGTGATGTCTATGGAACATTTTACAAACTTTTTTTCCAATAGCTAAATGGCAAAGTTGTTGATATTTTTGTTTTGGTGGGTGTCAAAAATCGCACATACAGCTCAATTCATATGGCGCTTCTCTAGATAGTATTGGTGGACTATTACCCCGTGGGTGCCCCTTCCAGCATTATTTCAGACACGGATTGGCACCAACATGCTAATGGATCATTCAGCAAGTGTCTGTGACTGCACCATCATTCTTGCCTGTACACGGTTGCAGCATATTCCTCTTACTGATAACTTATAGTTTATCTACACGCTTCATTGCCATATTGTCTACGCATTGTCATATTCATGTCAGAATTTCTAACATAAATTGCTATCATACAATGCGATATATCGCTGGTTTTTTCTATTACCTCCCTTGGCAGATAAATTCAGATTTCGCGAGAAAGTGGATGAAATGTGCAAAGAAAACAACAATAAAAACCTATCTTTTTTAGGTAGTATTCAGGGGCAGTAACTGTCCGATATTTCTCATTGTATTCGTTACCAGCTTTCCATATCAAGATATCAAACCTGCTTTTACATTCTTAATTTGCTTGAACAGTTTTGATAACAAGTTCAATAAATTAAATATAGTTTCTCTACTTTTCAGCTTAAACATTACTATATAATTCCATTTTCACTTATAGTCCTATCTTTTGATTGCATTTGATTTGTATATAATATTATGTTAATGGTCTCATGGTAGAATACTTTTTGTTAAATGAGTTCCCTCGTAAAATAAAGTCTTTATTATTATTAATATTATTTTCATTATTATTATTATTATTTATTATTTATTATTATTATTATTATTATTATAATTATTATTATTATTATTATTATTACTACTACTTCTTACTGGACTGCAAATCCAGTGATCGCAGGTTCGATCCCCCGTCTGACCATATTAATATTAACAGTCTTTCAGATGCGACTTTAAACCGAGGTCACGTGTCGGTTCTTTATATCGTGCACGTAAAAGAACCAGGGGAGACTATCTGTGTCATTGCACTATCTAAATCTAAAATAATCAATATCTTGTATGTGTTACGTTTATTTATCGACGCTACCGGTTGCCCATATTAGTCCGGCAGCCAAACCCAAGATATAAGCTGGACCTGGTTTTGTTGTCTTAAGTTTTTTTTTATTGCTTATTATGTTAGAGTAGGGTATGTAGTTTCATAAACTGTCGCATGACATCATGTCATGCTTGAGCATTGTCGGCCATCTTGATTTCAAAATGGCCGCCATCAAAATGAAATGCAGATGTATAACACACATGAAATTCATGAACATTTTTATTATTATTATTATACCACATTTATATAGCACCCTTTTCATATCAGATACGTTCAAAGGTGCTTTACAATAAGAGTCTGCAGGTAAAAACAGTAAAACATGTAATAAAACAATAGTATAACTTAAAGTAATGTAAAAATGTATCCTAACTAACTTAGTCAATGAGGTTTAAAAAAAATAATGTAAGGGTCGCATACCAGGCCCACCCTCGCCTGCCAGAGACCCTGTCCCCATGGCAGAAGAGGGAAAGCGTGGGTGGACTTCAAAGCAAGAACTAAAAGGCATACGCCATAAGACTAAGATATGCAGTTAAAGAATATGTATACCAGATATATATATTAAAAGATTTAAGGATTGTTTGTTAAAACAATATAAATAAGATAAAACTACTTCAAACATTCTTAATGTTGAAGTTGTCAAAACACTTCTATATGCACACCAGTTTAGTGTCCGTGTATTTGTAAGAACAAGTGTGTTTTAAGTGATGTCTTAAGACTAGATACTGATCTAGACTCTCTGATTCCTGCCGGGAGAGCATTCCATAGTCTTGGTGCAGCAGTAGCAAAGCTTCTGTCACCGTACATGACTTTGCGGCCTCTTGGCACCACGAGTGTAGTAGCATTGTTCTGCGACCGCAAGTTTCGTGTGGGTACATACACATGAGCATTAAGAAACAACTCTATTATTTAGTATAATCAAACATTGTCAATGGTATGTGGATTGAAGCAACTCACTCCATGGCAGGCACAGAATAAAGTACATGCAAGCTTTGCATTGATGCAGCCACACCTGGAAGAACTACAAGGAGC
The DNA here is from genome assembly GCA_014843695.1 of Archivesica marissinica. Taxonomy (NCBI): domain Eukaryota; kingdom Metazoa; phylum Mollusca; class Bivalvia; order Venerida; family Vesicomyidae; genus Archivesica; species Archivesica marissinica. Next base: position 18,082,913 of record CM026400.1, on the reverse strand, counting down.
CTGACTTTCACACCCACACTTAATAAGGCGCAATATGTTAGCAGGTGCAAGGGGTACGTTCTCCGGAACAGTTACTGGCAATAACGTTTTGTTTGTTTCATCTTTCTTCCATCCGTATTTCTCTGTGTCAAGTCTAGGTGACTCCAACTTTTCCAGAGATCTCCATGTGCAAGCTTGGTGATGTGCCCGTTTGACATTCTCCTCAAATGCCTGCGTTGTAGGAGGAAGGGAGCAGAGTTTGGGTGTTGAGGTGTACGTACCCTTTGCCAGGTCTTAGCAGCCCAAACATTGATGCGTGCAGTTGACATGGTATCACATTCTGACTGTCCATAACATGTAGCCATAAATTGTGTAGCCTGTTTTATTACTGCAGATAAAGGTACATTCAATTGACCCACCATTGATGTCTGTTTTGCGGGAACTGGCATGAAGCCCTATCACTCTTGAGTAGATAAGGCTTGTATCAAAGACTTTCTCATCATCCACTCATATATGTTTATTTGATGCTGTCATGGTTGTTACTTTCTTATGAATTGTTTTATGAAAACCTTCTGGGCATGTCTTTTCATACTCTTTCATCAGAGTTGTCCCTATTTCAACAGCATCATGCACATTAACTGATGATGAGCCTAGTCTGCCACTAATGATGTTCACTATCTCATCTGGATGCTTTGTTGGATCAAGGGGGGTCAATGCAGAGCTGAAGTTTCTTCCTTATCCCTTCCCTGGCTTTTGTATCACTTGCAATCCTTCCTTTGTTTTCCTCCTTGTGACAACTTTGAACATTAACTTTTCCTCCATCAATCATGTCAGACAGGTCTACCGCCAGTTGACTGCATATGTGGAGACTTAATGCCCAGGTTTTAAGTGTTTCTGGCTTAAGTGTGATACCAATAATTCCTCACTGTCCATGCCCATACCTCATAAAAGTAGTTTCTATGAACATGTCACTCCAGATACCATTCCAGAGACCAGGAACAGCTGTCCTTTCAGAATGGTTTCAGCACATTATCAGGTAGATGTTCCATGGACCTGAGGTAGTATAGCCCATACCGTGCATAGTACACATGCCCAGCTGCGAAGAAATATGGCACCATAAGTCTGTAAACATCTGGGTGGAGCAACCAATCTCCTTCTCTTTCTGCTCTGATAAACATCATCATAATAAACACTGGTTTGATTACAACATCAACCCACAATTGTGTAGTGTTGTGCACATCAGGCGTCTTTGGTCCATGCACATCAGGCTTCTTTGGTCCATTATATCTGTGAACAGTTGTTTCAAAGTTAATGGGATCATACATTACTCTCTTCTTAATGCGTTTGATTTTCTGTTGCTTGTCGATCATGTCTACAGTCTGCTCTGCCTGTGTTAACAGTACTGCTAATGAGTGAGTTGACAATTTCCCATTTTGAGATGATATCTCAGTATCAAAGTTATCTGCGACCATTTGCTCCACTGCTGCGAATGCTGTCGACTTCTTGAAACGGAGAACTTCATCATAAGAACAGGTTATTGCATAATCATGCATTTTGCTCACAAGCTCTTTTGAACTTCGAATTAAAACTCCAAGGGATAACTGTAAGGATGTAGGATGGTTATGTAGAGAGCTACTAATTACTGAACAATATAGCTAGAAGTGTCCTGTCTAGCTTTGGAGATAAACTTGCTAGCAGTTCAATAAGTGTATAACTCATGGAGTCCAATCCCATTTCACAGTTGATATGGGCATCATACTTTTCTTTGTCTACTGGTATACCCTTCACATCACTTTTGATTTGTTTACAAACTTTAGTTATGGCAGCATCCATATCCTCCTCCTCCTCATCAACTAACTTTAGAACATTGGAGGCTTTGCTTCGGAACACAATTATGCTAGCTATACCAGGTGAGGACAGCACTAACAGATCATCACCAAAAGTCTTCACCAATGTTTTTAATCAAAGACTGAAGAGCACTATCCACTTCATTTGGGATTGTTTGCAAATTCACAGCTGATACTACTGACTTTTCTGACATAAAAATTTGGTCTACATGATACCATGATTCATGCAGATCACTGATTGCTCCTTCAAGACGTGTTCTGACCTCCATAGCCCACTCATCATTTCTTTTGTCACAAATATCCAAAATAGACTGTTTAATTGTTTTTTGTCACCTTTTCTTCAGAATCTGACGGAACAAGTATGCTTCTCGCCAACTAGTTGGATTTGTAGGGTCTTTCTTTAGAAGGCATTCTTTTGCACAGAATAGACACTGCAGTTTAAAGTCACAGCTTACACTACTAGACTGCCCATTCTGTTTTGCAGGAGCATGTGAACCATGTGTTTCTGATGCTTGTCTCTTGATATACCTTTTTGTTTGTGTTGGTGAGGTATAAGTTGATGGACAGTTTTTATGGCACTTTATTTTAAATTCACTGTTTTGTTGTAGATCTTCTTCAAGTTGTTCATGAATACCATCATTGTAAATTTTACTACACTTAATGATGCTTATTATGCGGGCAACTCCACATTCAATGAACTGCTATTCCTTATTTTCGCCGTTAAACATCCACTGGAAGAAACAGACGTCTTTACTTGCCATGACTGTTTTTATACCAGTTGTTAGCTGTCCTGTAATCTGCTGCCTTTTATGGAATGGAAGGTATTGCTACTACTACTAATACTATACTACATCTTCCATGGTTACTCTGATTACATGCAGGCACACAAACAAAGTATATTAGGTTTAGTTTATAGGGTTTTAAAGTTACAAAGAAACAAAATGCAGTTCTAACTTTAGGACTTTTTTGGGGAAATAATCTATACATAATTGAATGGAAATATTTGCACAACACGTGCTTGTTTATATATATTACATTTATTATTGACATATTCTTAAAAATAAAGCTATAGATGCATTATTCATGCATTATATTTGTAAAATATATTAAACAAGTCACAAATTAATATAGAGGTAAAGGTAATTGAAGGATCATATATACATTTCCATTAAATATCAATATTATTTGATGATGGCGACCATATTGATTTCATTGTACCAACATTGTTATGTACAGAAAATGCATTATTAATAGTATCTTGAACATTTTGGAGCTTGCCCTCATTATAATGTTGCTAAAATGGCACTCTGTTCTCAGAAAGTAAACTGTATTGATCAGTAACTGCATTTTTCATAAAATGTGCATGGCGGCCATTTTGAATTCAAGATGGCGGAAAATGCTCAAGGGTGACGGGGGGTCATGCGACAGATTTTGGAACTCTATGTATTAGTCCACCTAAATCAGTCCAAAAAAAAACTTAAGACAACAAATCCAGGTCCAACCCAGGTTCTGCCGGACTATATGAGCGACGCCTCCTAAAGAGATTAGTCATTTTAGATTGTTGGACGGTAGTGCAATGATACAGACAGAGACCCATTCCAGAGTCTCCCCTGGTTCTTTTACGCACACGGTGTAAAGCACTGACACGAGACCTCGGATTAAAGTCCAATCTGAAAGAATGTTAATTTTATTAGGGTCAGACGGTGGATCGAACCTGCGATCCCTGGATAACCAGTCCAGCGTGTTACCACTGGACTACATATCCGTCTGTATGACCAATCTCTCGAGGAGGCGTCGCTCATATACCGGTAGCGACGATAAAAAACAACAGAAGGTCCACCATTTGAGTTATTGTGTATTTCAGACAGTTGAAGACTTGGAGGAACGTGTAAAGGCGGCGGGTATAGATGTTGCTGTGAGACAAAACTTCCTTACCGACCCTACAAACGCTGTGAGAAATCTAAAGGTATAATTATATACGTTACATTACATGAGTTTTTTTTACATAACCGACATATTTAGGCTGTCCGATTAAAGTGACACTTCCGAACAAATTGAATTTGGCAGTCCGATTAGCACAGTGGTTAGCACGCTGCTTCATGCCAATACAACCCGGGTTCGATCCTCGGACCGGGAAGTATGTGAGATGATACGGTGGTCGCCAGATCGGACATGTGGGTTTTCTCCGGGTACTCCGGTTTCCTCCCACACGAATGACCAAATATACGCTTTCATCCGCGCCAACGAGAGTGATTAGTGTTGTTAAAACTATATAAGCTCTGCTTCCGTTTTGATCCTTTCCTATTCTTTGATTGTGTGTACATGTGTTGTTTTGTGAATGTATATAGTGGAATGAATATGATTAAACCAAAACTTGCTTCGCAATCGTTATAAAATAAATAAAGTTTAAACTTTAAAACCACCTGTCTGACCTTGTGATTTAAATTATATAATTTTATTTTAGCTCGAATGCGAAACAAGTTATTACAACTTATATTTATCACTCTCTCGAGACCTCATTCCTCGTGGAGTCCATCGCCACTAGGGAGATTGAAGAAGCATGTGGACTTTAAATGCATTGACTAATGGCACAATCGTAACGACTCCAGTGGGGCTCGAACTCCGGGCGTTTCGCTCCTGAAGCGAACGCGCTATTACGGGGTTATCACTACTTCCACCTTGTGATCACCATACCATCTCATATACGTCCCGTTCCAAGCGATCCACGGATCGAACTCGGGTTGCATTGGTGAAAAGAGAGCTTGTTTCTCTAGTTTATCAAGTTTAATGTAGACTAGGTCTTCCGGACGTGAAGCTATCCAACTGGCTTGTGGAAATTCAATGGTTCTACCCGGCTACCCCGCTGGAGCTGTTACGATTGTATCCTTAGGCAAGGCATTTAAATTCCACGTTGCCTCTTCTCTCTCCCTCATGGCGATGGATTCCACCAGGAATGAGGTCTCGAGAATGATTAATATAAAATAGATGTGTATACGCTACCTAGTGTTTTCATCCGCAGATTACTGCTAGAGAATCGCACATATGTGTAGCTGTAGCCGACATTGCCATCCACCCCCCGCCCCAATAAACAAAACAACACATAAACAAAAACAAACTCGGAGAGATGCCTTCCCCCGCACTGGTATTTTGACACAAAACAAATGCTTGAGTTCGGACACATGCATGAATACGGACACGTGGCTGACCGCGATGACCACATACCTTGACCGATCTTTCCCAAAATCGAATCACTCCCCCCTGGACAAACCCTCGATATATCCACACAGTTTCATCAAAATACACCCACAACTTTCTGAGCTATCACGTTAATACAGACTGACACACATACACTGACAAACAGACTGATATATGCAACGACTGATGCCAAAAAAAACAACAACCACCATTCCCACAGCAGTGATTAAAAACCGTGACGCACGTGTTCTGTGTATCTTTCAATATTGGTATTTTAGATAATGATGCGCCGGAGACTAATCACTTACTGATGGATTGTGACAGATAATTGAAATATAATTAACACTAACCAGGGAGATTCATAACACTATATTTAGCAAGTCATTTCTGAGAATATATGATGCATTCTGGGAACACTACTATAGCCAGTTGAATCATCGGTACAACATCCGGATCCGGTTTACAAAAAAAAGCCAACAAAAAAAGCTAATTTCTTTATCCGAATAAATCTCTAAATGTATAGCGGTCCTTTCAGTTGGAATCCTTTGTTTTTACAGTTGTTCCATAACAAGATGTTGCGTTATGATACATGCGATTTTATCCAAGTCATGGTTTAATCGATAAAAAAATGTACAGACTGTTTACCCATTGGATATACTGTAGGATATCTGTCGAGATATAGTAACATAATACGTATATGAGAAAGTGGAAGAACATTGCTAGCATGGTGTGCAAAGGAAACACCGATAAAAACAGAGGAAACAACTTTATAGAGTACCCACATATTTTATAGGGAGCATTCAGGGGCAGTAATTGACCGGTGTCTTCTCGTCAACATATATCAGTAGTAATTAATAATCTTTGTTTAATGTACTACAAATGCCCCACACATCATAACAGCACACATATTATTATTATTATTATTATTATTATTATTATTATTATTATTATTATTGTGAATATTATTATTATTATTGGGGCTCCCGCTACACCCGTGATACTCCCCACGGAACAGACTCTATAATTTATGATATGACACAGTTCCCGTGTGACGTCACCATTCCTACTGTGGCTGCCATTTTCAAATCCGGGACAAAATTCCACAGGACAAAATGCCGCAGGACATAATGCCACAAAATTGACTAGGACATAATGCCACAGGACAAAATGCCACAGGACAAAATGTCACAATACGAAATAAAAGACAAAATGCCACACTATTTCAAATCATTTTTTTTCCCCAGTATATATCCATATCTACAGCAATGTCACACTACAAAAATGGAAAAATTATCACTATTTACAGTAATAACTAATATGATGATATATTAATAGGGTGTGCCTATCTGAAGCCTATCCAACGTTTAATACATAAATAATGAAGGTAGCTTAAAGGGGGACCTGTACACCCATCCCTTGTACTTAAGTAAGATTTTTATTTATTAAGTTTCATTTTAATACTGAGCATTCCCCAAGTATAATACTAATTAATACTAATTTAGCATGTTTAATAATAATAATAATTAACACTGCAAAGTAGAAATAGGAAGACCGTACATTTAGATGTGACTTCAATTAAATTACCAGAGTGTTGGTATAGACATCACAGGGGCTTCTGTGAGTAATTAACATTGAGCTGATATGATAAACTAGTAAAAACTGTATGTGGTTTCCTTTAATTAATGAAGTACAAACTGCAATTAAGAATGGCTGTGGTTTCTTTATTTATTTATAAAAAAAGAGTGGCAATATGTCCAGCATTATTTTGTCCTGTGGCATTATGTCCCGTGGCATTGTCCTGTGGCATTTTGTCTGGATACCCCATTTTCATTGGCAAAGTTTATCAGATATTATATATAATAAACTTAATTTTGTTTTCTTCAAAAAATATTTATTGTTGGAAAGCTCTCAACGGACATATGCTTTGTATCATTTCACAAATTTCGTATCAACAACGAATAAATAATAATTTACCTGTATATTATTAATATTTCAATATAGACTTTCAAAAATAGGTGCAAGTTAAGTTCATATAATTTATAATCCATAAATCATTGTCAAAAAATAAATTAATATTTACAAAGTACATTTCAATACCTTTAAAATCATACCAAATGTTATATTAAGAAACCAGAATTAATAAAGTTATTGCACTTAAAGAATTACTAGTAAAATCCTGAAATTGCGGTTAATAAAATTTGCCAGTCAAAATGGCTGCCAAGATAAGATCTTATCAGTGTTTTTGACTATTTTCACAGGCCGTGGGAACTATGTACACCAATATAATGTGGTTCCAGGTTGCAATACTGCTTAACAATGTCCCTACTGATTGTAATAAATGTTTGTGTGTCGTAAATACGATTTATCTCGTCCATAAATCGGTCGTTAATGACCTGTGATTTCCCAATTGTTATCTATCAAAGGAACCGCCCTTGTACCTATATGCAATCTACATCAATGATTCATTTATTATTCTCGAAAGAGCTATGGTTTTGTCATTGCAATATTTGTCTATACAGGCATGTACATTGTTTATGGTAAGCCGTTTATACAATAATTCCCAAACCCCAATGTTCCTGACAAAGAACAAAATAAAATGTTCTCTACTCACTGGGAACCATTGGAAATACACTTAAATCCACATTGCATTTGCTCTCTCTCCCACCTCTTTCTCTCTCCCCATATCTCCCCTCCTCTCCCCTCACTATTTCTCCCTCTATCTCCCCCTTTCCCTCTCTCCCTCTCTCTATGTATCCTCTCTATCTCTCCCCTCCACTCTAACTCTCCCTCTCTCCCTTTCTTTCTTTATCTCTCCCCTATCTCTCCATATCTCCCTTTCTCTCTCTTCCTCTCTCTCTATATATACCCTCTATTCCTCCACTCTCTCCCCTCTATCTCTTTGCTCTCTATCTCGCTCCCCTCTCTCCTCTCTATCTCTCTCCTTCTCTCTCCTTCTCTCTCACATATTTCTCTCTCCCCCCTCTCTCTATCACTCCCCTCTATATATCCCTCTCTCCCTATCTCTACTTTCTCACTATATATATATGTCTCCCTCTCCCTCCCTCCCTCCCTCCCTCCCTCTCGCTCTCTCTCTATCTCCCCCATTTCTCTCTCCCACTATCTCCTCTCTATCCTCCCTTGTTCTCTCCCGTCTATCTCTCCTCTATCTCCCTCTCTCTATCTTCCGCTCTCTCTTTCCGCTATCTCCCTCTCTCTCATCTCTATCCTCTATCTCCCTCTCTCTCCTGTATATCTCCCTCTCTCTAGATATCTCCCTCTCTCTCTCTATATATCCACTCACTCTCCTCTCTATATATCTAACTCCTTCTCTATATATCTATCTACCTCCCTCTCTCTATCTACCTCCCTCTCCCGTCCTCTTTTTATCATCTCTATCTCTCTCTATATATATATCTCACTCTCTCTACTAGCTCTCTATCTCTCTTCTCTCTCCCCCCTCTCCCTCTCTCCTCTCTCTATCTCCTTATACCTCTCTCTCTATATATATATATATATATCTCCCTCTCTCCTACCTCTCCCTCTCTCATCGCTATCTCTCATATATCTCCTCTCTCTCACTCCGCTCTCTCTTTCCGCTATCTCCCTCTCTCTCCTATATCTCTCTCCCCCTCTCTTATCTCTCCTCTTTCTCCCTCTCTCTCTCTCTCTATCTCTCTCTCTACCTCCCCTCTCTCTCCTCTCACTCTCTCTTTCTCTCTCTACCTCCTCTCTCTCTCCTCTCACTCTCTCTTTCTCTCTCTACCTCCCCTCTCTCTCCTCTCACTCTCTCTTTCTCTCTCATATCTTTCTCTCTCCGTCCTGGCGATTGATCACTTCAGGAATAAGGTCGAGAGAGATAGACAGAGATTAAAGAAATGCTATAATAACTAGTTTCGCAATCGAGCTAAACGTAATGTGCAAACTGCTATATGTCTGCTGCTAGTCTAATTCCAAAGTAATATGCAAACTGCTATATGTCTGCAGTTAGTCTAATTCCAAAGTAATGTGCAAACTGCTATATGTCTGCAGCTAGTCTAATTCCAAAGTAGTGTGCACACTGCTATATGTCTGCAGCTAGTCTAATTCCAAAGTAATGTGCATACTGCTATATGTCTGCAGCTAGTCTAATTCCAAAGTATGTGCAAACTGCTATATGTCTGCAGCTAGTCTAATTTCAAAGTAATGTGCAAACTGCTATATGTCTGCAGCTAGTCTAATTCCAAAGTAATGTGCCAACTGCTATATGTCTGCAGCTAGTCTGATTCCAAAGTAGTGTGCAAACTGCTATATGTCTGCAGCTAGTCTAATTCCAAAGTTAAAGATATATTCCTATTCCTGTTTTTATGCCAGCAATATTAATAAAACATGGTAAAAGTGATGTATATTAATAAAACATGGTAAATGTGATGTATATTAATAAAACATGGTAAAAGTGATGTATATTAATAAAACATGGTAAAGTGATGTATATTACTAAAACATGGTAAAAGTGATGTATTTTAATAAAACATGGGAACAGTGATGTATATTAATAAAACATGGTAAAAGTGATGTATATTACTAAAACATGGTAAAAGTGATGTATATTAATAAAACATGGTAAAGTGATGTATATTACTAAAACATGGTAAAAGTGATGTATATTAATAAAACATGGTAAAGTGATGTATATTACTAAAACATGGTAATAGTGATGTATATTACTAAAACATGGTAAAAGTGATGTATATTAATAAAACATGGTAAAGTGATGTATATTACTAAAACATGGTAAAAGTGATGTATATTAATAAAACATGGTAAAAGTGATGTATATTAATAAAACATGGTAAAAGTGATGTATATTAATTTCATTGCTGCTACGATTGTTACGGAGAAATGGAGCTACGAGGAGTCTAATGAAAACAAGAGTAACATAGTCAAAATGAGATTATATATTGTTCAACAATGGTCAAGTACATTTGGCTGTCCGATTAGCGCAGTGCTTAGCGCGCTCTCTTCTCACCAATGTAACCCGGGTTCGATCCTCGGACCGGGAAGTATGTGAGATGGTACGTACGGTGGTCGCCAGATCGGACAGGTGGGTTTTCTCCGGGTAATCCGGTTTCCTCCTACAACCAATGACCACATTTACAACGAACGAACGAACGAACGAACGAACGAACGAACGAACGAACGAACGAAGTGGCCTTGTGGTTAAGGCGTCCGACAATTTTTTAGGAATAAATAATTATAATATATATAATCAATTAATTCATCTACTTGTATTTTGCTTGTGTAATTAAATGGAAACGATGGTGCATGGCCTACAATGATAGGATTCGTGAAGTACTGATACCCATAATAGGTTTCTCATACGCCAGATATGGCTGGCCCTTTCAACATGTGTGACACACAGGCGCTTGTTTCAATGGCTGGCCCTTTCAACATGTTTCACACACAGGCGCTTGTTTCATTGGCTGGCCCTTTCAACATGTGTCACACACAGGCGCTTGTTTCAATGGCTGGCCCTTTCAACATGTTTCACACACAGGCGCTTGTTTCAATGGCTGGCCCTTTCAACATGTGTGACACACAGGCGCTTGTTTCAATGGCTGGCCCTTTCAACATGTGTCACACACAGGCGCTTGTTTCAATGACTGGCCCTTTCAACATGTGTCACACACAGGCGCTTGTTTCAATGGCTGGCCCTTTCAACATGTTTCACACACAGGCGCTTGTTTCAATGGCTGGCCCGTTCAACATGTTTCACACACAGGCGCTTGTTTCAGTCAATAAAAACAAAACAAATATATCCCTCTAGCCGCTTGTGTCAATATAAACAGAAGATGGTTGGTATTGACTGAAACAAGCGTCTGTGGTGTGACACTATAATAAACAAATATACTAGAAGACATAGAAAACACACACTTCGGATAAGTGTGTTTTTACATGAAAAACAATAACTATATAAATACATAGTTTTAAACATTTTGGACTATTTTTAATTGTTCAGAGTTGGTGTTTTGTAATAAAGATATGATATGACTTTGATGGAATCCTTATCGTTTCCATGTAATAATAATCATATAATGTAGGTGTGCGTTTTCTATATCTTCTAGTATACGTTATGTATTCTGAATTATTGTACAAACACCTTGCCATACTTGCAGATAATGTTTGTGTTATTGATTGAGAAGAAACTGTTGTAAATCTTTAAGATAATTCCAGCCCGTGGGGAATTGCTTAGTAACAGTTTCTTAAATTAAGTTGTTTTGAATTACAACGTAATTAAAACTTGATGGAAGCATGTTTCACTGTTAAAATGTCGCTAACAATGATAAAATATCACGAAAATAGCTAGAATTTTAAGAAGTAAGGAAGATTGCTAAAACTATGACGAACAAGGTACAATTATCACGAAATAAAAGGATACAATGCCACAAACAGATTAAAAGCTATTGTGAAATATTACAAATGGTAAAGTATCACAGAATTAATGTTAAATATCACGTGTAATGCCACGAACATACGCTGTCGATAACAATGCTAAGATATTACGAACTACGTGTAATTTAGTTTATGCCAAGATATGTTGGCTCGATTGCGAAACAAGTTCTTACAACTTATATCAATCACTCTCGATACCTCATTCCTGATGGACTCCATTGCCACAAGGGAGCGTGAAGATGCGTGTGGAATTTAAATGCCTTGCCTAAGGGCACAATCGCAACGGCTCCAGCGGGGTTCGAACTTCGGGAAGTTTGCGTCTGAAACGAACGCGCTACTATTGCGCTATCACGATTTCTACGAACTATTGTGAATTATTAACGGAATAGTGGTAAAATATCACGAGCAATATGCTGGAATATCGCAAATATGGCTAAGCAGTAGCGAGCAATGCTAAGATAGTACGACCAATGTTATAATATTACGAACAATGCTAAGATATGACGACCAATGCTATAATAGTACGAACAATGCTAAGATATAACGATCAATGCTATAATATTACGAGCAATGCTAGGATATGACGACCCATTTTATAATATTACGAACAATGCTAGGATATGACGACCCATGCTATAATATTACGAACAATGCTAAGATATGACGGTCAATGCTATAATAGTACGAACAATGCTAAGATATAACGGTCAATGCTATAATATTACGAACAATGCTAAGATATGACCACCAATGGTATAATATTACGAACAATGGTCAGATATGACGACCAATGCTATAATATTACGAACAATGGTAAGATATGACGGTCAATGCTATAATATTACGAACAATGCTAAAATATGACGGTCAATGCTATAATATTACGAACAATGCTAAGATATGACCATCAATGCTATAATATTACGAACAATGGTAAGATATGACGACCAATGCTATAATATTACGAGCAATGCTAGGATATGACGACCCATGCTATAATATTACGAACAATGGTAAGATATGACGGTCAATGGTATAATATTACGAACAATGCTAAGACATGACGTTCAATGCTATAATATTACGAACAATGCTAAGACATGACGGTCAATGCTATAATATTACGAGCAATGCTAAGATATGACGACCAATGCTATAATATTACGAACAATGGTAAGATATAACGACCAATGCTATAATATTACGAACAATGGTAAGATATGACGACCAATGCTATAATATTACGAACAATGGTAAGATATGACGACCAATGCTATAATATTACGAACACTGCTAAGATATGACGACCAATGCTACAATATTACGAACAATGCTAAGATATGACGACCAATATTATAATATTACGAACAATGCTAAGCGATCACGAACAATGCTGAAAGATTACGAACAATGGTAAGCGATCACGACCAATGCTATAATATTACGAACAATGCTAAGATATGACGACCAATATTATAATATTACGAACAATGCTAAGCGATCACGAACAATGCTGAAAGATTACGAACAATGGTAAGCGATCACGACCAATGCTATAATATTACGAACAATGCTAAGATATGACGACCAATATTATAATATTACGAACAATGCTAAGCGATCACGAACAATGCTGAAAGATTACGAACAATGGTAAGCGATCACGACCAATGCTATAATATTACGAACAATGCTAAGATATGACGACCAATATTATAATATTACGAACAATGCTAAGCGATCACGAACAATGCTGAAAGATTACGAACAATGGTAAGCGATCACGACCAATGCTATAATATTACGAACAATGCTAAGATATGACGACCAATATTATAATATTACGAACAATGCTAAGCGATCACGAACAATGCTGAAAGATTACGAACAATGGTAAGCGATCACGACCAATGCTATAATATTACGAACAATGCTAAGATATGACGACCAATATTATAATATTACGAACAATGCTAAGCGATCACGAACAATGCTGAAAGATTACGAACAATGGTAAGCGATCACGACCAATGCTATAATATTACGAACAATGCTAAGATATGACGACCAATATTATAATATTACGAACAATGCTAAGCGATTACGAACAATGCTGAAAGATTACGAACAATGGTAAGCGATCACGACCAATGCTATAATATTACGAACAATGCTAAGATATGACGACCAATATTATAATATTACGAACAATGCTAAGCGATCACGAACAATGCTGAAAGATTACGAACAATGTGAATTATTTGATCACGAATACACCACAAACAACAATGTTAACATAAAACATATTTAACCCATAACCTGCCAATCACGACTAAAATCGCTTTTGCAAACAACATTGAGCCAGATCAGAAGGTCTGATCAGGCTCTATGTTGTTTGCTATTCAGATAGTGGAGCTAAATCACTTGTCTGAATAGCAAAAAACATAGCTCCTGAGCAGACGCGGCGTTACGCTGATCTATATCATATATATATCTGATATACACCCCCCCCCAATATACTGTATCCCCGTACACATGTAGCAATCGCAGTTGGTTTAAACATATTTATTCGTTCATAATGTGCAGTACATATAAATTGTATACAGAATGAAAATGGATTTAATCGCATTTTATTTCTATGTCAAGTTAAGTATATTATTTATTTCTATGCTATTTATTCTAAACTCAAAAACTATTTTAGTTGGACGGAATTTATTTCCAAATAGAGCTATAGTTAACCCTTTCCTTCATAGATATTTAGGTTTATTTGTATTATATATACATACAAACGACAGCCATTTAGCCATCATGCAGTAGATAAGTTGTTGCCATATCTATCCCACCTCCATAGATATTACTGGGACTACATGAGATTATGGCCTTTATTATGAGCATTGGTTTGGCTACTACATTGTCAATGTATGTCGTATTGGTAATGGCGTCGAGAGGTGATTCTATGAGGGAAAGGGTTAATAGAATGGAGCATGCCACAGTTTGATACATTTATTATTATGTACTATTTGTTAGGTGGAGGGCCGTAACTAATGTTGTTAAAAACTTGTGGCCCAACCAATTTGCTTCAACATTTATTGACAAGTATTGTGCAAACGAATGACATAAATCGTATATACTATGCATAATTATACAAATGTGTTCATTTGTTTTGTTCTGTACATTGTATATATAGAATGAATGCAATAAAATATGATTAACAGACGGATCTGTAGTCTAGTGGTTAACACGTTGGACTGGTAATCCAGGGATTGCAGGTTCGATCCCATGTCTGACCCAGATCAAATTAACAGTCTTTCAGTTGGGACTTTAAACCGAGGTCTCGTGTCTGTGCTTTACACCGTGCACGTAAAAGAACCAGAGGAGACTCTGGAATGCGTCTCTGTCTGTATCATTACACTATCCTCCAATAATCTAAAATTACTAATCTCTTCAGGAGGCGTCGCTCATATGAGCAACCAGTAGCGACGATAAATAAACGTAAAATACACAAACATATGATTAAAACAAATGTGTTAGATAACTATGACTATGTACATAAGTATGTGTATGTCAGAAATAAACATCCCACAACACACATACAAACAACAACAACAACAACAACAACATTTGTTAAAATAACTACTCTTGTATTTTACCGTGTATTTTAACGTGTATTTTAACCTGTATTTTAACGTGCATTTAATGTGTATTTTAACGTGTATTTTAACGTGTATTTTAACGCATATTTTAACGTGTATTTTAGCGTGCATTTAACGTGTATTTTAGCGTGTATTTTAACGTGTAAAATGTATTATACTTTTCAGAGACAGGACGCGAGGATAATTGTAGGTGTGTTTTATGAAGATATGGCCCGGCGAGTCTTCTGTCAGGTAATGTTGTAGTGCGCATGCGCTCGAACCAGGTTCTCGGAAATAGGTATATCAGAAAATGCTTTTACTGCAATAGAATCGGATGTTGTTTTTCATTTGATCATGTCACGTGCGGTTTATTTATATCTACAAAGTTGGGGCATAATCGCAAGTTCTTTCATGCGCGGATTATAAAGTTGCATTGACCCGATGGATGGGCTTTCATGTCGGCTTATAACGTTGGATTGGCTCGATGGATGAGCCTTCAAGTCCGGCTTATAACGTTGCATTGGCTCGATGTATGAGCTTTCATGCCCGGCTTATAACGTTGGATTGGCTCGATGGATAAGCTTTCAGGTCCGGCTTATAACGTTGGATTGGCTCGTTGGATGAGCTTTCATGCCCGGCATATAACGTTGGATTGGCTCGTTGGATGAGCCTTCAAGCCCGGCTTATAACGTTGGATTGGCTCGTTGGATGAGCCTTCAAGTCCGGCTTATAATGTTGGATTGGCTCGATGGATGAGCTTTCATGTCCGGCTTATAACGTTGGATTGGCTTGTTGGATGAGCTTTCATGCCCGGCTTATAACGTTGGATTGGCTCGTTGGATGAGCCTTCAAGTCCGGCTTATAACGTTGGATTGGCTCGATGGATGAGCTTTCATGCCCGGCTTATAACGTTGGATTGGCTCGATGTATGAGCTTTCATGCCAGGCTTATAACGTTGGATTGGCTCGTTGGATGAGCCTTCAAGCCCGGCTTATAACGTTGGATTGGCTCGTTGGATGGGCCTTCAAGCCCGGCTTATAACGTTGGATTGGCTCGTTGGATGAGCCTTCAAGTCCGGCTTATAACGTTGGATTGGCTCGTTGGATGAGCCTTCAAGTCCGGCTTATAACGGTGGATTGGCTCGTTGGATGAGCTTTCATGCCCGGCTTATAACGTTGGATTGGCTCGTTGGATGAGCCTTCAAGCCCGGCTTATAACGTTGGATGAGCTTTCATGCCAGGCTTATAACGTTGGATTGGCTCGTTGGATGAGCTTTCATGCCCGGCTTATAACGTTGGATTGGCTCATTGGATGGGCCTTCAAGTCCGGCTTATAACGTTGGATTGGCTCGTTGGATGGGCCTTCAAGCCCGGCTTATAACGTTGGATTGGCTTGTTGGATGAGCTATCATGTCCGACTATAAAGTTCCATACGCCCTGTGCATGAGCTTCAAGCCCGGATTATAACGTTGGATTTGCTCGTTGGATGGGCCTTCAAGCCCGGCTTATAACGTTGGATTGGCTCGTTGGATGAGCCTTCAAGTCCGGCTTATAACGTTGGATTGGCTCGTTGGATGAGCCTTCAAGTCCGGCTTATAACGGTGGATTGGCTCGTTGGATGAGCTTTCAAGCCCGGCTTATAACGTTGGATGAGCTTTCATGCCAGGCTTATAACGTTGGATTGGCTCGTTGGATGAGCCTTCAAGCCCGGCTTATAACGTTGGATGAGCTTTCATGCCAGGCTTATAACGTTGGATTGGCTCGTTGGATGAGCCTTCAAGTCCGGCTTATAACGTTGGATTGGCTCGATGGATGAGCTTTCATGCCCGGCTTATAACGTTGGATTGGCTCGATGTATGAGCTTTCATGCCAGGCTTATAACGTTGGATTGGCTCGTTGGATGAGCCTTCAATCCCGGCTTATAACGTTGGATTGGCTCGTTGGATGGGCCTTCAAGCCCGGCTTATAACGTTGGATTGGCTCGTTGGATGAGCCTTCAAGTCCGGCTTATAACGTTGGATTGGCTCGTTGGATGAGCCTTCAAGTCCGGCTTATA
Source organism: Archivesica marissinica (assembly GCA_014843695.1). Classification (NCBI taxonomy): domain Eukaryota; kingdom Metazoa; phylum Mollusca; class Bivalvia; order Venerida; family Vesicomyidae; genus Archivesica; species Archivesica marissinica. Next base: position 18,065,776 of record CM026400.1, on the reverse strand, counting down.
ACGGTGGATTGGCTCGTTGGATGAGCTTTCATGCCCGGCTTATAACGTTGGATTGGCTCGTTGGATGAGCCTTCAAGCCCGGCTTATAACGTTGGATGAGCTTTCATGCCAGGCTTATAACGTTGGATTGGCTCGTTGGATGAGCTTTCATGCCCGGCTTATAACGTTGGATTGGCTCATTGGATGGGCCTTCAAGTCCGGCTTATAACGTTGGATTGGCTCGTTGGATGGGCCTTCAAGCCCGGCTTATAACGTTGGATTGGCTTGTTGGATGAGCTATCATGTCCGACTATAAAGTTCCATACGCCCTGTGCATGAGCTTCAAGCCCGGATTATAACGTTGGATTTGCTCGTTGGATGGGCCTTCAAGCCCGGCTTATAACGTTGGATTGGCTCGTTGGATGAGCCTTCAAGTCCGGCTTATAACGTTGGATTGGCTCGTTGGATGAGCCTTCAAGTCCGGCTTATAACGGTGGATTGGCTCGTTGGATGAGCTTTCAAGCCCGGCTTATAACGTTGGATGAGCTTTCATGCCAGGCTTATAACGTTGGATTGGCTCGTTGGATGAGCCTTCAAGCCCGGCTTATAACGTTGGATGAGCTTTCATGCCAGGCTTATAACGTTGGATTGGCTCGTTGGATGAGCCTTCAAGTCCGGCTTATAACGTTGGATTGGCTCGATGGATGAGCTTTCATGCCCGGCTTATAACGTTGGATTGGCTCGATGTATGAGCTTTCATGCCAGGCTTATAACGTTGGATTGGCTCGTTGGATGAGCCTTCAAGCCCGGCTTATAACGTTGGATTGGCTCGTTGGATGGGCCTTCAAGCCCGGCTTATAACGTTGGATTGGCTCGTTGGATGAGCCTTCAAGTCCGGCTTATAACGTTGGATTGGCTCGTTGGATGAGCCTTCAAGTCCGGCTTATAACGGTGGATTGGCTCGTTGGATGAGCTTTCATGCCCGGCTTATAACGTTGGATTGGCTCGTTGGATGAGCCTTCAAGCCCGGCTTATAACGTTGGATGAGCTTTCATGCCAGGCTTATAACGTTGGATTGGCTCGTTGGATGAGCTTTCATGCCCGGCTTATAACGTTGGATTGGCTCATTGGATGGGCCTTCAAGTCCGGCTTATAACGTTGGATTGGCTCGTTGGATGGGCCTTCAAGCCCGGCTTATAACGTTGGATTGGCTTGTTGGATGAGCTATCATGTCCGACTATAAAGTTCCATACGCCCTGTGCATGAGCTTCAAGCCCGGATTATAACGTTGGATTTGCTCGTTGGATGGGCCTTCAAGCCCGGCTTATAACGTTGGATTGGCTCGTTGGATGAGCCTTCAAGTCCGGCTTATAACGTTGGATTGGCTCGTTGGATGAGCCTTCAAGTCCGGCTTATAACGGTGGATTGGCTCGTTGGATGAGCTTTCATGCCCGGCTTATAACGTTGGATTGGCTCGTTGGATGAGCCTTCAAGCCCGGCTTATAACGTTGGATGAGCTTTCATGCCAGGCTTATAACGTTGGATTGGCTTGATGTATGAGCTTTCATGCCCGGCTTATAACGTTAGATTGGCTCGTTGGATGAGCCTTCAAGCCCGGCTTATAACGTTGGATGAGCTTTCATGCCCGGCTTATAACGTTGGATTGGCTCGTTGGATGAGCCTTCAAGTCAGGCTTATAAAGTTGGATTGGCTCGTTGGATGGGCCTTCAAGTCCGGCTTATAACGTTGGATTGGCTCGTTGGATGGGCCTTCAAGCCCGGCTTATAACGTTGGATTGGCTCGTTGGATGGGCCTTCAAGCCCGGCTTATAACGTTGGATTGGCTTGTTGGATGAGCTATCATGTTTGACTATAAAGTTCCATACGCCCTGTGCATGAGCTTCAAGCCCGGCTTATGAAGTTGCATCGGACCCGTGGATGAGGGTTCAAGTCCGATTTATGAAGTTCCATCTTCCTTGTGGAACTGGTGAGAACATAAGTCGTCGTGCACCATGCAGGATCGAAAGTGTTACTCTTGAATACAAACCGATTATTACGCTAGATGACTAGAACTTGAGCATTGATGTCGACAATTACTGGTTAAACGATGGAGCTTTTTTAAAATATGCATTTGTGGAAGTGGCGATAGCGCAGTGGTAGCGCGTTCGGTTCAGGTGCGAAAGGTCCGGAGTTCGAGCCCCGTTGGAGCCGTTACGAATGTGCCCTTAGGTAAGGCATTTAAATTCCACGTTGCCTCTTCTCTCTCCCTCGTGGCGATGGGTTCCATCAGGAATGAAGTCTCGAGAGTGATTAATATAAGTTGTAAGAACTTGCTTCGCAATCGAGCTAAAATAAATGTGTATAAACTAAAAACTGCATAATTATCGGCAATACCCTCGTTTAATGAAAACTGCACAAAAGACCTGTATCAAATTAGACTGAGAAGTTACTGCAGACTGCAGACACTTGATTGATGTAATTATTAGCCATACATGTGCTGCTCACAATTTGTATTATAAACCATTCATTGTTCATACTTTTGCACTGGGAAGTTGATGTAGAATGACATTAGTTCGATAAGTAAGCCTTATAGAGGCGTCTTTTGAACACGTATTGGTACAACTTGCTCCTGAGATTGCTACTCTTAATTGCTATAGTTTTGAGTTTGTTTTGGGGTTCAAAGTCGCTCCAACTGCTTAGGGTAGATGGTACATCTCCAGCTGTTATTGGTGGAGGAAGATCCCGCGTGCCCATTCCATTCGAGCAGTATTTCACTGTGGCACGGACTGGCACCCGGGTAGAACCACCGACCGTCCGCAAGCCAGCTGGATAACTTCAATACATGAAAGAATTATACACCCTTAGTGGAATTCGAACCTGGTGAGTGGCACATTATTTGAAGTCAACGAGTGTAACCACACGGCCACGGCGATGGCCCAAATAATTGCCAAAATGGTCAAAATATTATAACAAGATCCACACTTGTTAAACTTGTTTAGGTGGCTGGCTTCAAATAATTTGCAACTGTCCTTTGTTGGTGTGAATCCTACTGGTTGTGACGAATTATATTACGTCCAACTGGTTTGCTGATATTCGGATGTTCTAGTGGGTGACGGAAATACTGCGCGGAGAAGCACGGCTGCCAAAACAGCTTGAACATCGTCATGTGGCATATTCATCCGATACAGCTTTCAGCCTACCCCCTTCCACAAACAGCAGTGGTTTGGGCCAGGAATTTTGCTAGTGTGCTCCCCGAAGTAGAACAAAGCGAAATTGGTATATTCTTGTAGGTTAATGTTTCATAGACTCGAAAATAGTTCTTGGCCTATTCAAAACGGTGATTCAAGACATGTATAGAGCTTTTAATAAGATGATGTAGTGTTTTTTAAACGCCTAAAATAAAAGGGGGTAGGGGTAGTATTTTGAAAATAAAACCACTATCAAAGAAATGAAATCGTATATATTATATTCCGTTGGAACGGGTATGAGTTGTACTTGATGTTGCAAGGATTTATTTTGCAGTAATATGAGGATGACGCCATGGTGATGTCATACGTAATAGTAGTCGTCAAAAACGGAAGTAGATATATTTTGTGATGCTAAATTTATATTTTATATATATAATTTGTACAAAACAAGAGTGATTTGGGTATCAATTGTACTCGCTTGATCAATATTGAAACATTATTATCACTTAGAAGTATTAAAATGTGAACATTTCCTATATATAGTAGCATGATGCTGTAGTGATATGCGAAATATATTTATACAATTCAACAACATTTTACAATTTATTTTATAAAACATTAAGCTATTTGTTTTGATGCCAAGACCTTTAATATGATGTAGAGAATAAACTGTTTCTAGAACAGAACAGCATCACATAAGGTTGAAATCATTTCCCTTTAAACAATTTACATTATAATTCATGAATATATTACAAAACTTGGACTAGCTGTACCAAATCACCATGACCATGGGAGTAAACCACTAATTGACATGTTGCATTCTCTTGGGTTTGTATGAGTTATGATGAAGTAAGGCGATTTATGTCGTCTTTGGCTAAATGCCAGATCGGAGATGATAACAGGTATGATCCTACAGGATTGATCCCGATCGGGACAGAAGGCTCTTCATCCATAGATGCAGCAATTGACAACTTCGATCAGAATGAAGGAACACTCGATGGCAAGTCCACAACCCACTCAATGGCGGCTGTCATTTATCAGCGTAACACAACACATGTGCCAAGTATTCGCATACCACGAGTAACCAGTAAGACGCTGACAGAAAATGATGGCATAGATGAATCTAACTTGATTGAGAGATATTGAAAACCGCGCAATCGCCCCGAGCCCCCAGTTGTTCCAGCCACAGTCTCCATCAACATGGACATATATCTGTATTCGTTCAATACAGCTGTTTCCATGGATTTGCTTTGGTGTCTTGCTAGGTATATAAGCAAACAAAATGAGATTCCTTTTGTGGACAGCATTTAATGCCATATTGTCAGAATCTACACAGTCTGTGACAACCATCCGATACTTACCTTTTATACATGCTCAACCCACTGATCTGAATACAATATATACTGCCTTGATTCAAATAGTACGTTTGGCAGAATCGCTTGGGCAAGAACATATGTGTAACCTTTCCATTTATAGCAAAGCTCAGGAATAGTTATGGAGTAAACCCCCATTGTTGCAAAACAAGGTGACTATGCGGCTTGGCGTGATGCATCTTCTGATGGCATTGATAGCTAGCATCGGTAAACTGTATGCTGATGGCGGCCTGTATGCATTCTTGACTGAGTCGGGAGTGTATGCAGATAGTTCGTGCACAATGCTTTTGCAATGAAAACATCTGTCAAGAGGCATTCGAGCAATTAGGTTGGCAATGGAAGCTTTAACTGCACTGCTGTTTGAAGGTTTGACAAAATGGATGGCTGCTGCCAATGGCACGGAGTTCATGTCCAATGCACTTCGGCTTGACTTAGAAGATTTGCAACGTTCATTTACCTACCATGACAAGGATCTGTCAACTGATTTGATTGGCACTATTAACAAGAAGCTATATTCAATTTCTGAAGCTATCACTAAGTTTGTGAGTAAAGGGGTACAGCAATCACAGACATTTGACTATTGGTTTAAGTTTCTAAAAGGAGTGCATGTTTTGTTACGTCTACTTCGGGAAGATCGCAGCGCAGATTTTCTATTACACCTGAATGCTGTTGCAGAAGCAATCCCCATCCTGCGGGCTGCTGGGCGTAATAATTACGCAAAGTACTTACCTGTATATCATACCGAGATGAGAATGTTGGAATCCAAAAACCCACCTGCGTACCAACATCTTCTTGAATGGGGATTTATGGTCCGGCGATCCAACAACAATCTATTCATCTATGTTGCCACTGACCAGGCATTGGAACAGTCAGTGAATAAGGACTGTAAAAGTCGTGATGGGGTCGTCGGGTTCACATTGATCAAAAGTGCTTTGACCAGGTGGCTGATTACCCGACATTTAACTGGAGAGTATGCAGCGTGCATTAAGTCGTTTTGTGGAATTGCCAACGAGAATGAGACCGAGAGTGCTAAGAATAGTACAAGAGATGCAAAGGATTCACGTCAAATAGTTGATATTATATCAGACCAGTGGCAAAATCCATTCAACTTAGAAGATGTACCTGATATGTTGATTAACATATTCACTGGTTTGGTTGCATCTCAAGCTATAGCCACATCACTGACTGGTTAAATGGGAATAAACGTTCAGTCGAGTTCTTTGAGAAGAGGTTGTGTGACGACAACAAGGTAGTTAGCTTTTGGAAGCCCGATGCAAAAATTAAACAATTAACATTTGCTGATATGAAACCAAGTGTCACACTGCAATCGAAACAGCTGAAGATCAATTCAGAAGTACTGTTCAGGCGATTATTAGCCGTTGCAAAACAAAGACATGTTGATCTGAAAACTGTTATAAAGCATGAGTTAGCCGATGTACCCCCTACGCTATTCAATGACGACGGAACAATTCGAAAGACTACAGAGAACCATTGCTAAGCACCGCATACATTATTGATGGAATGGCCATGTTGCAGACACTGAATGATAGATTGTTCAAGACATTTGATGAATTAGCAAATATTGTTATGAATAGACTTATATGAACCATGCGTGGTAGGCTATCAGTTGTAACTTGTGTTCTTCTATTGTATTCGATCGATACGACACGCCTGACTCGATTAAAAATGCTGAGCGTAACCGACGAGCTGGTGGTAGTGAAACTGTGTCACATGTAGTCTTGGGTACACGCAATGTTCCAAATTACAAACGATTCTTGAAACATTCAAAGAACAAAGGTTCATTGACATCTCATATTTCAGAGTACATAGACGCACATATACAAGTGCATATCCCTGTTGGAAGTTGCGTTATACTTGCAGGTGGCTATGGCAATTGTGAAATTACCAGCAAATAACACCAACGTCGGTGTTTGACCTGGAACATTTATACAGTACACACGAGGAAACTGACACAAGAATGTTACTGCATGTTATAGATTCTGTGGTCAACTATACTCGCATTAGTGTGCGCTGTGGTGAAACCGATGTATTGGTGTTGTTGTTGTATTACTGTGGCCACAGAGATATACCCATCAACACGTGCATGCATGCTGGTCACGAAGGGGCATTGACGAATAGGCAACGATTCATCCCAATCAATGAAGTGACGTCAACCTTGGGTGCAGCTCTAACACAATGCCTACCTGCAATACATGTCTTAACGGGATGTGATAGTACACATTCATTGTTTAGGATTGGCAAACGAACAGCATTCAAAAATCCTACAAAGAACATGCATGACATTCAGCCGATATCATTGCTGGGTGACAAGCTACAGGTATCTAATGAGATGCAGAGTATAACTAGGCTAAATGCATTGACACTGTATGGGAATAAGAAGAAAGAAAACGGCAATTGTGTTCCGATTTAGATGAACTTAGATATGTTATTGCTACATCTACAGACAAATCTGCTGCCGATCTACCACTAACCGAGGACGCTTTCACACAGCACGTACGTCGCTGCGCTTACCAATTATACATTCGGAAGCATAGTCACATTCAGCGGCCTGATGTCAGTAGCCCAATTGTCCATGGCTGGAGAAGACTGCCTGATGGTGCTATTGCCGCTGTCTTTTTCGAGAAAGATCCAGGACCAGTTGAAGTTAGAGCAATGACACACTTATTTTGCACAGATTCAATGTGTGATAATAAGCAGCACTGTCAATGCATTCAGGCCGGACTTAATTGTACTGAAAACTGTCGTTGCTATGCAGAATGTTTAACGGACAACATCCAAGCAGCACTAGAAGACCAATATTAGTCTGATGTATCGGTACAACACATAATATTATGGTTGTATACGCTAGTACATGACATGGACACTTGATAATAGTTCAAAGTGAAGATATTGTGAGTTTATGTAATTTTATGTTAAAATCGGCATTACACTTCCCCTTTAACAACGGCATATAAGTTCATCTTGCTTGATGTATAAACATATAGTGTTCATTTTCACAGTAGCTACTCTTTATTATCTCCATGTCTTCCACTAAATAGTGTAATTTTGTGATGAGACATAAAATAAAACGAAGTATTGAGACCAAGATTATGCGCACTTACAGTTTCGATGGCAAAATGTTAATTATGACGTCAGTATGACGCCGACGTCATTAATACATTATATTTAATAGCCAAACAATTAGAACAATGTATTACCTTTCCAACGGTATGTAACATGTATCGTGTTATAGGTGTTATAAATATGCATTTCTCAAAATATTTACCCTACCCTGCAATTTATTTAACTTTTGAAAATAGCAATACCATATAGTAAAGTAAGAATAAAAAACATTGAATCATCGAATTGAACATGCCAAGAACTTGCTTCGGGTCCATAAGACCCTAATTGATGATAATATACCAATTTGTTCTACCTCGGGGAGCACTAACTCCTTAATTAGAGCTCTTTTGGAGCCATTGACCGCTGCACATGAACAGAACAGAACAGAAGTTTATTTTGGCAGACTTGTACATACATACATCGTCTTAACAAAACTAGTAATAACATATATATATATTTAATGATCACGTGACAATTAAATATAAATGAGAGTGATAAATAAAATTTGGCAATTACACATTTATATTATTACTAATAACTAAAGACAATTTTATAAATTTTGCTAAATTTTGGAATAGTGGTATATTATTATTATTATATTATTATATTATTATTATATAAGAGTAAAATAGCTTTCATGTTCCATATCCACACCTTGGTCGGATGTTCTAGCCTTGTTTCAGGTCTCAAACTCGAGATCAAGTAATATGATTGGTTGTGTCTGAGACGTAGCCAATCAGAACCCTTGAGACTGAGACTGGAGAAAGGTTTACAGACTCCAGGTCTGGACTTTGGAGCATTCTGTATAATGTCGGTTGTCCGATTAGCGCAGTGGTTAGCACGCTCGCTTCTCACACAATTATGCCAGAATTATTTCTTATTACGGATGTTCACACAAACATAAGTGGTTGTGCGGTTGTGTATTGTAGAGAAATGAGGGTCCCGACAGGGCAGATAAAATTAATTAAATATTATAACTATTTTATTACCCAAAATCATTGGAAATCATAAATGAAAAAGAAGATTTGTTAGCGGGCTCACTTCTCACCAATGCAACCCGGGTTCGATCCAGGGACCGGGAAGCATGTGAGATGGTACGGTGGTCGTCAGATCGGACAGGTGGGGTTTCTCCTGGTACTCCGGTTTCCTCCCACACGAATAACCACATATACGCTTTCATCCGCGCCAACAAGAGTGATTCATATAAGTTGTTAAAACTTGCTTCCCAATCATTGTAAAATAAATAAAGTTTAAGTCATTTAAATGCCACGTTGCCTCTTCTCTCTCCCTCGTGGCGATGGAGTACATCAGGAATGAGGTATCGGAAGTGAATACTATAAGTTGTAAGAACTTGTTTCGTAATCCAGCTAAAATAAATTTGTATGGACTAAAGGCGATCCAGGGTGGAACATAAATCAAACAATACGTCACATTACCTGTAAGCTATCGTATATTGCCTTACCTATACAGTAGTGCAATATTGCAACTGCCGCTTTATTACTTGACTTTGAACCCACACCACTGTAAGCTATCGTATATTGCCTTACCTATACAGTAGTGCAATAGTCCAACTGCTCTATTACTTGACGTTGAACCCACACCACTGTAAGCTATCGTATATTGCCTTACCTATACAGTAGTGCAATAGTCCAACAGCTGTATTACTTCACTTTGAACACACCACTGTGTGTAAATCACTAACAAACAGACGTATTTGTTATAAGGCATATAAGGAGAAGCTATACGGGAAAAAGTATGTATGGTTTATCATTGGCTGGTACCCGAACAATTGGTACAAGGTGGACGATCCGAGCATCAACTGTACGGCAGAGCAACTCAGGGAGGCGTTGGAGGGCCACATTACAACGGAGGCCGTCATTCTCCATCAAGAAAATACGAAAACCGATACAGACATGGTAAGTCTAAATGTGTGTTTGTGTGTTTGTGTGTGTGTTTGTTTGTGTGTTTGTTTGTGTGTTTGACATTCAGCAAGCCAGCTTATTAGCTTCCTCACATGAAATAATTCGAAAACCGCCAGTGTGATTAGAACATACAGCGGTGTGGGGCAAGTGATTTGAAGTCAACGACCGTAACCACTCGGCTACGGATGTTTGTTTCTTTCTTAATTCTTCGGGTTTTACGCCTGCATCAGCACCATTTCGGGCTATATCACCGGCTGTCAGGTAACTTAACAACACGTATGTATTATATCTGTTTATGCATGACATATATAATAATGATTTGCAATAAAATATGATTAATCTAAACTTAACAACACCTTTCATGTGCAGGCTCCAGCGGTGCAGCAACCTCTGTTAGAAACTGCCAACTTGTTCATATAAATGAAACACGGCCTGAACTGGACTCGAACCCGTGAACATCAGTGATGATAGGTTACAGTGGTATACAAAGTCAGCGACCTAAACCTATGTCTAAATATAGATACAATGTACTGTTAAAAATTGGGTGTTAATTTACATGTAACATTCGTTCGGCCTGCAAACAAAAGTTAAAATAGTTTTCTATTAGATTGGCCCTGTAAAATTAATACAGCATCTGAATGATTTGCAAGCTGAAATGTCCCGTGGTTAAAGAAAACAATTGCGTTGTGAAGATCGCGGATTTTATTTAATCCCCCTAAGGAAATGGAATTTGAGAAGAAAATAATCATGGCCTATGTAATTGTATTTTCTACGAAGAAGAAATCAGTGGTAAGGCGTGCTATCTAAAACAATAAATATTTGCATGTTCTGCACGCTCGGGTTCGTTGCGATCTGATTTTGGCCACTCGTCTGAATGCAATAGTTGGTGAATGATTACTAAATGCGTGACGGCATGTACATATGAGTCGTGCTGTATGAAAACCAACACACTGGCAACAGAGGCGCATAACATGTGATTATTAACTTTTGTAACAAATGGAGGTTGGACACCAAGTTCGTTTGTTTGTTTGTTCCAACCGCCGTAAGAAACTGCCAACTTTTTCATATAAAAGTAAAAAGTAAAATATAAATGAGACACGGCCTGAGCGAGGCTCCAACCCGGGACCAATCAGTGGTGATAGCTTACAGTGGGTTACACGTCAGCGACCGTAAACACTTTAAGTTTAACCTTTATTTATTTTACAACGATTGCGAAGCAAGTTTTAGCAACTTATATTAATCACTCTATTTGGCTCGGGTGAAAGCGTATAAATGTGGTCATTCGTGTGGGAGGAAACCGGAGTATCCGGAGAAACCCCACCTGTCCAACATGACGACCACCGTACCATCTCACATACTTCCCGGACCGAGGATCGAACCCGGGTTGCATTAGTGAGAAGCGAGTAACAAACAGATAGGTATAGTATAAAACTACTAAGACACTTCATTAGCTGACGGATCTGTAGTCCAGTGGCAACACGCTGGACTGGTAATCCAGGGATCGCAGCTTCAATCCCCCGTCTGACCCTAATAAAATTAACAGTATTTCAGATGGGACGTTAAACCGAGGTCTCGTGTCGGTGCTTTACACCATGCACGTAAAAGAACCAGAGGCGACTCTGGAATGGATCTGTCTGTATCATTACACTATCCTCCAAAATCTAAAATTACTAATCTCTTCAGGAGGCGTCGCTCATATGGGCAACCGGTAGCGACGATAAATAAACGTAAAACACACACAAAGATGAGTTTGACGATCATATTTAGAACATCAACATTACACGAGATAACTCATGAACAAGCCAGTCATGTCATTACTTACCTAAAAGCATTATGAATCACATATCCCCTCTCATTCAATATTTCATTTCTGAAATTTGTCTGACTACCATTGTCTTCGCATTACTGGCCTATAAATTGTTATTCAATATGGAACAGCCAAATACATTTGGATGCATATATTTATTTTCACGATTCTGTTATAATTGATTTGATTGGATTGGGCAATACGACGTCACAAGTCATCAGCACTATATCATATCACTGTCAATTTCCGGTAATCGGTTGACATAAATAACGCAGCTCTTCCACGATGGAGGACATTCATCTAGTGATTATGCTGATTGTATCTGGTTTGCTCAGGCCGTGTCTCTATATATGAAAATGTTGGCCGTTTCTAACGGAGGTTGGGCACCAAGTTTGTTTGTTCCAACCGCCGTAAGAAACTGCCAACTCGAGGCTGTCCGATTAGCGCAATGGTTAGCACGCCCGCTTCTCACCAATGCAAACCATGTTTGATCCTCGTATCGGTAAGTATGTGAGATGGTACGGTGGTCGCCATATCGGACAGGTGGGTTTTCTCCGGGTGCTCCGGTTTCCTACCACACGAATGACCACATTTACGCTCTCATCCGCGCCAACGAGAGTGATTAATATAAGTTGTTAAAACTTACTTCGCAATCGTTGTAAAATAAATAAAGTTTAAACTAAACTTTTTCATATAAAAGAGTAAAAAGTAAAATATAAATGAGACATGGCCTGAGCGAGGCTCCAACCCGTGACCGTCTGTCACAGTGGTATCCAAGTCAGCGACTTTAACCGCTCGACCACGGAGGCGGACTGGTGCACTAAGTACTGGTTAAGCACTGGAGCCTGCCGATGAAACGCGTTGTTAGGTAAACTGCCCGTCTGTGACATGAGACACGGCCTGAGCGAGGCTCCAACCCGTGACCATCGGTGATGATGGGTGACAGTGGTATACAAGTCAGCGACTTTAACCGCTCGACCACGTAGGCGGACTGGTGCACTAAGTACTGGTTTAGCACGGAGCCTGCCGATGAAATGCATTGTTAGGTAAACTGCCCAGGAAAGGTGGTAGCTTATACACATTTAGTTTAGTTCGATTGCGAAACAAGTTCTTACAACTTATATTAATCACTCTCGAGACCTCATTCCTGATGGAATACATCGCCACGAAGGAGAGGAGAGAGAAGAGATAATGTGAAATTTAAGGACACAATCGTAACGGCTCGAATGGGGCTCGAACTCCTGTCATTTCGCACATGAAGCGAACGCGTTACCACAGCGCAATCACGACTTCCACTTTTTTCACTTACACATTTTTGCTCCAAGCAACAAATGGCAAAAGTAGTCTCCAAGCAACCAATGGCATTCTCTTTAAAAGTAGTCTTTCTTTACAAATGCTTCGCTTACATTTTCAAAACTGTTTTGACATGTGCCAATTTTAATGAAACGTCTACCATACGCCAGTTACAACAGCGTAATACTTACGTTACGCTAAACGTAGTAACGAGTAAACGCGAAAAGCTGTTCCAATGAGAAACATTAGTCAGTTACTGCCCCTGAATACTTCTAATTGTATATTGGTCCTCTTAATTGGTTTCCTCTGTTTTTATCGCTGTTTCCTTTGCACCACATGTTTTCCATTCTTATCCGTATTCGCGTCTTATAATTATGAAATTATTAAATATCGACAGATATCCTTTAACATGTCCAATGGATACCTTACTGTAAAAGTTTCTTCAATAAATTAACACGATTTTGATAAAATTACATTTATCCTAACGCAACATCTGTTTAGACAACAACAGTAAAAGCAAAGGATTTCAAAGGATATACATTTAGGGATACATCTGACTTTATCCATCAAGGGAGGTAATAGAAAAAACAGTAATGTCTCTCAGTGTACGCTAGATGTAATAACACGTATACATTTATACTAGACTACATAGAAACACACACTTCGGATAAGTGTGTTTTACCTAAAAAAACAATAACTATATAAATACATAGTTTTAAACACTTTGGAATAGATTTAGTTGTTCAGTTTGTGTTTGGTAATAAAGAAGTGATATATCTTTGGTGGAATCCTTCGTATTTCGTTTTCATGTAATAATAATCATATAATGTAGGTATGCGTTTTCTATGTCCTCTAGTATATAATGTAGGTGCGCGTTTTCTATGTCCTCTAGTATATAATGTAGGTGTGCGTTTTCTATGTCCTCTAGTATATAATGTAGGTGTGCGTTTTCTATGTCCTCTAGTATATAATGTAGGTGTGCGTTTTCTATGTCCTCTAGTATATAATGTAGGTGTGCGTTTTCTATGTCCTCTAGTATATAATGTAGGTGTGCGTTTTCTATGTCCTCTAGTATATAATGTAGGTGTGCGTTTTCTATGTCCTCTAGTATATAATGTAGGTGTGCGTTTTCTATGTCCTCTAGTATATAATGTAGGTGTGCGTTTTCTATGTCCTCTAGTATATAATGTAGGTGTGCGTTTTCTATGTCCTCTAGTATATAATGTAGGTGTGCGTTTTCTATGTCCTCTAGTATATAATGTAGGTGTGCGTTTTCTATGTCCTCTAGTATATAATGTAGGTGTGCGTTTTCTATGTCCTCTAGTATATAATGTAGGTGTGCGTTTTCTATGTCCTCTAGTATATAATGTAGGTGTGCGTTTTCTATGTCCTCTAGTATATAATGTAGGTGTGCGTTTTCTATGTCCTCTAGTATATAATGTAGGTGTGCGTTTTCTATGTCCTCTAGTATATAATGTAGGTGTGCGTTTTCTATGTCCTCTAGTATATAATGTAGGTGTGCGTTTTCTATGTCCTCTAGTATATAATGTAGGTGTGCGTTTTCTATGTCCTCTAGTATATAATGTAGGTGTGCGTTTTCTATGTCCTCTAGTATATAATGTAGGTGTGCGTTTTCTATGTCCTCTAGTATATAATGTAGGTGTGCGTTTTCTATGTCCTCTAGTATATAATGTAGGTGTGCGTTTTATATGTCCTCTAGTATAATGTAGGTGTGCTTCTATGTCCTCTAGTATATCATGTAGGTGTGCGTTTTCTATGTCCTCTAATATGCAATGTTGGTGTGCGTTTTCTATGTCCTCTAGTATATAATGTAGGTGTGCGTTTTCTATGTCCTCTAGTATATAATGTAGGTGTGCGTTTTCTATGTCCTCTAGTATATAATGTAGGTGTGCGTTTTCTATGTCCTCTAGTATATAATGTAGGTGTGCGTTTTCTATGTCCTCTAGTATATAATGTAGGTGTGCGTTTTCTATGTCCTCTAGTATATAATGTAGGTGTGCGTTTTCTATGTCCTCTAGTATATAATGTAGGTGTGCGTTTTCTATGTCCTCTAGTATATAATGTAGGTGTGCGTTTTCTATGTCCTCTAGTATATAATGTAGGTGTGCGTTTTCTATGTCCTCTAGTATATAATGTAGGTGTGCGTTTTCTATGTCCTCTAGTATATAATGTAGGTGTGCGTTTTCTATGTCCTCTAGTATATAATGTAGGTGTGCGTTTTCTATGTCCTCTAGTATATAATGTAGGTGTGCGTTTTCTATGTCCTCTAGTATATAATGTAGGTGTGCGTTTTCTATGTCCTCTAGTATATAATGTAGGTGTGCGTTTTCTATGTCCTCTAGTATATAATGTAGGTGTGCGTTTTCTATGTCCTCTAGTATATAATGTAGGTGTGCGTTTTCTATGTCCTCTAGTATATAATGTAGGTGTGCGTTTTCTATGTCCTCTAGTATATAATGTAGGTGTGCGTTTTCTATGTCCTCTAGTATATAATGTAGGTGTGCGTTTTCTATGTCCTCTAGTATATAATGTAGGTGTGCGTTTTCTATGTCCTCTAGTATATAATGTAGGTGTGCGTTTTCTATGTCCTCTAGTATATAATGTAGGTGTGCGTTTTCTATGTCCTCTAGTATATAATGTAGGTGTGCGTTTTCTATGTCCTCTAGTATATAATGTAGGTGTGCGTTTTCTATGTCCTCTAGTATATAATGTAGGTGTGCGTTTTCTATGTCCTCTAGTATATAATGTAGGTGTGCGTTTTCTATGTACTCTAGTATATAATGTAGGTGTGCGTTTTCTATGTCCTCTAGTATATAATGTAGGTGTGCGTTTTCTATGTCCTCTAGTATATAATGTAGGTGTGCGTTTTCTATGTCCTCTAGTATATAATGTAGCTGTGCGTTTTCTATGTCCTCTAGTATATAATGTAGGTGTGCGTTTTCTATGTCCTCTAGTATATAATGTAGGTGTGCGTTTTCTATGTCCTCTAGTATATAATGTAGGTGCGCGTTTTCTATGTCCTCTAGTATATAATGTAGGTGTGCGTTTTCTATGTACTCTTAGTATATACTGTAGCTGTGCGTTTTCTATATCCTCTAGTATATAATGTAGGTGTGCGTTTTCTATGTCCTCTAGTATATAATGTAGGTGCGCGTTTTCTATGTCCTCTAGTATATAATGTAAGTGTGCGTTTTCTATGTCCTCTAGTATATAATGTAGGCGTGCGTTTTCTATGTCCTCTAGTATATAATGTAGGTGTGCGTTTTCTATGTCCTCTAGTATATAATGTAGATGTGCGTTTTCTATGTCCTCTAGTATATAATGTAGGCGTGCGTTTTCTATGTCCTCTAGTATAAATGTAGCAACGGGTGTACTTTTGTTCAAGTGAGTTTGCATGCTTGTAGTATCCTGATATACAATGGCAAATGGTGAAATTATTACAATTTCACTCGTATAATATTCGTTACATTTCATTTGTTGAACAATTAGTGTGCAGTCTGTGTATATGTATGTTATTTCAAAGCAATAAAATATTTGTGTAACCTAAATGAAATGACAGTCGATTGCTTTCCTATGTTATGGACATGTTATGTTTCAGACAGCCCAACAATTCAAAGAGCGTCTCGATGACCGACTCAATGTGTCCGACACTAGCCAGGTGGGTGGCTATCCCGAGGCACCTCTCGCATATGACGCGGTATGGGCACTAGCCATGGCATTAAACAAGACTGCTGACAGGTGTGTATGAACACTTGATGTACTTGGTGTTAGGGTATGGCTTGCGGAAGGTCGGTGGTTCTACCATTGTACTATCCTCCTAAAATCTAAAATGACTAATCTCTTCAGGAGGCGTTGCTCATATGGGCAACCGGTAGCGACGATAAATAAATGTAAAACACACATAATAAGATATAGGCGTCTCAGCGGTAGAACATATAATGTCAATGTTCGACTATACGGTCTAGTTCATATTATATGGGTAGGCCCTATATACGATTGGAGGTCAACGAATAAATACATTTAAAACACTATCGTGACGTCATACCTTTGTACATGCAGTTCATTGTTATTAATATTGGACTACTTTCAAAAGGCCAGAGTATTATACTAAATCATATGCGTAAATGTAACGAAATTAACAATTTTACTTAGTAACTACTTGTTATATAAGTGTGTGTTTTATAATCCTCATCGAACCCGCGATGTTTGGAGCCTCAGTCCAACATGTTAATCGTTGAACTACTGACCCGTATGTGAATTGATTGTGTGTTTTACGTTTATTTATCGTCGCTACCGGTATGTGAATTGACAAGTTCAACTGTACCTTATATACCAGAGATTGTCTACACAATCATTGAGCTGTCTGTCCGCATTGTTACTACCGATGCGCGGAAATGGCATTGTTCCGTTGCTGTGAATTGATTCTTATTATTTCTCGAGAATTATTTACTGTTCAGACAAGTTCCAAATCTTCATTTATTACGTAATATCCTTGTATAAGAAGTCTTAATGGCGACACAATTGAACTCGCAAATTGAACAGTCAGTGAAGCCAAATCGTCTTGCCCCGCATGTATATTAGAGTCTGCTTATTTTCCAAGCAAAAACTATTAACTTTCCAATAAATGAGGTTTTCTCAGTGAAAGAAAACTCATCTTCCACTGTTTTCAAACAGTGAACGATGCCATTTTTCTCAGTCACTGCTTGAGTTTCGTATTCCTCCGCGGTTGGATGCATTTTTGTATTCTAGCTATATTCTGATAATGAATGATGAACAGTTAATTATACAGTAATATACTTTGTCTTTAGTGCTTAATTTTGACAACAAACAGATACTAACTTCAAAATTATACCGGAACTATTTCTTATATAGTATTTCTAAAAATATCAACATCTTTAAATGGTGTAAAATGTGGGGGGAAATACCTCAATATTTATTCTACAGATTTCTTTTGAATTATCGTACCGTACGCGCAACTTCCGGTATGATTTATTTTAAAAGTCGTGAGGCACGTACAGGGTGTGTATTTTAAGGAGTGTATGCCCTGCCTAATCCGTGGTTATTACATTACAATACTTCACCGTTATCCAATCAAAATACTGGAAACTTCATTGAAGCGTAATCAATACATGAGCCAGACGGATATGTAGTCCAGTGGTAGCACGAGGGACTGCTAATCCAGGGATCACAGGTTCGATACCCCGTCCGACCCTAATACAATAAACAGTATTTCAGATGGGACTTTATACCGAGGGCTCGTGTCGGTGCTGTACACCGTGCACGTAAAAGAACCAGAGGAGACTCTGTATTGGGTCTCTGTCTGTATCATTACACTATCCTCCAACAACTAAAATGACTAATCTCTTCAGGAGGCGTCGCTCATATGGGCAACCGATAGCGACGATAAATGAACGTACAACACACACACACATATTTTATGAAAAGAGATTTGAAACTATGTATTTGTAATGTGATGGTAATTGTTACAGACATGTATATACTATATATATCAATAAAATATCATCAAATCAAAAGTTCTATATATATGACATGTAACTAAACTATGATAAGATACATATTAGAGGCTTACCCTAGTATGCTCGAAAGCAAATTCTAATAACCTAATGAATCCCAAAATATACACCATGTGTTCAAATGAGAACATGTTAATTTGTACAAATTCAGAATGCAAATGCAGAAGTAAACCCAGATCAAACAAACAAACTGGTTAACCGCTGAAGTCTGCCCAGGAAAAGTGTTAGCTTATACAAATTTAGTTGAGCTCGATTGCGATACAAGTTCTTTCAACTTATATTAATCACTCTCGAGACCTCATTCCTGATGGAATCCATCGCCACGAGGGAAAGAGAAGAGGCAACGTGGAATTTAAATGCCTTGCCTAAGGGCACAATCTTAACGGCTCCAGCGGGGCTCGAACTCCGGACCGTTCACACCTGAAGCGAACGCGCATCTACTGCGCTATCACGACTTCCACTTGCACAGGTTAATGTTTGGATTAACAAGCGAACTAGCTGTACGTCAATGGTGAATATTTACATCGCTATTGCATTTCCTTCGATGAACGTATGTGCCTTGATTGCATACAATTTCCCATGAGGGTTTCCAACTAATGATATGTAGCTGACATGCGCATTCGAAGCTACGGGCATGCACATTCGCATTATTATACAACGTTAGTCGGGAGAAAAGGCGTGTCTGATAGTTTACGCTGTTCCAATGATGATCTATTTACATGTTCCGTGACACGATAGGTTGCAAATCTGGACTAGGAACATTTTAAATGCAAGTGCTATATGTTCGTTGTGTCATTAAAAAGAATAATTAATGTAAATATTAGTAATGAATCGCGGGTTAATAGTTTCCATCGGGGTATGAACTACATTGGCCGTGTTTAAAGTTAGCGTTGGATGCCTTCGGCCTCCACACACTTTAACTAACCACGCCCAATATAGTTCATACCCCGATGGAAACTATTAACCGCGATTCATTCCTTAATTAAATTGACACAGTTTATGTACATCACTGTACATAGTATATGCAAGTGACTACATTTCATGAAATTCGGAACCAATTAGATTTATATGAAACCATCAAAGAATCGTGATTTTACTTTTAGACATAATTACACTCCGGATTCAAACCATATAATGTATCAATTAAGTATGACTTGGTGGTCTTCGGCAGATATATTTATTCCCTCGGAACTGATGATATATAGACTGTATTCCCCATTTGTTTGCTTCAATGTATACTAACACAAAAAAGAAACTGTGCACTTGCCTTAGAGATAAATACTCTACCCTTTTAGATTAAAATATAGGCACATTTGCACGTCTACGCGCATACATATTGGGTAAATTAGTGCAATGCGTGATTATTTTCTTCACTCATGATAATAAAATCTATAATTCTAAAATGTGTAATGAAAATAAAACGCTCAATATAAAAGTGCACAGTATTTTTTGATGGTGTCAGTCTATATAGCTACATACGGATCTGTAGTCCAGTGGTCAAAACGTTGGACTGGTAATCCAGGGATCGCAGGTTCGATCCCCCGTCTGACCATAATAAAATTAACAGTCTTTCAGATGGGATGTTAAACCGAGGTCTCGTGTCTGTGCTTTACACCGTGCACGTAAAAGAGCCAGAGGAGACTCTGGAATGGGTCCCTGTCTGTATCATTGCACTATCCTCCAAAAATCTAAAATGACTAATCTCTTCAGGGGGCATCGCTCATATGGGCACCCGGTAGCGACGATAAATAAACATAAACACACACACAAACGAATAATAGTTCAAACTGCAGCCTCCGGGAGCTGTACACGTTATTTCACTTATACATGCCCATCTAATATTGTATCAAAACATTTCACATTAGAAGCAATGCTTAAATTATCCACACGCCAGGTGTATTGAAATCTGTATAATATTTACAGAGTAATTTCGCGTGTTTGCTGGTTACTACGATTAGTGCATGATTATTGGGGAAAGCTGTCAAAATCTCGCGACTCCGTTCCATTATGTCTTGAAAATTGTCAGCAAATTTGGTTTAGTGTAACAAATATGCAATGTTATAGTAGGGTTCTTTTATAAGAAAAATGTCAAATAAAGGAATTAATTCCTACAAGGGCGATTGTTGGTGTATGCAATATAATATTATAGGGTGTCTTACATAACATCGTAAAATTGTAGACGTAATTGTAAAAATGTAGACGTAACTGCAAATTCATGGAATCCGCTCATAACTTCATCCATACTTGGCTGAGGAAGTTGAAAATTGCCAGGAATGTATAAATAAATGTTATGTCTCACACTACCAGGGTCGCCTTGCTCCGCATACATGTACTGCGGGTTTTCACTACATACATTGTAGATCCGCATACTGCAAGTGCTCTGCCCGTATGGTAAACACTGCATATTAATTAGCGTGGACGATAAAACGCAAAAGGTTTTTTCGAACCCACCACCTCCCACACCCCATCCACAGTGCAGTACAAATAGCCAGAATATCCCTGAACCAGTTGAGTGGTTAGATGAACCCACCACCTCCCACACTCCATCCACAGTACAGTACAAATAGCCAGAATATCCCTGAACCATTTGTGTGGTTAGATGAACCCACCTCCCCCCACACTCCATCCACAATGCAGTACAAATAGCCAGAATATCCCTGAACCAGTTGTGTGGTTAGATGAACCCACCTCCCCCCACACTCCATCCACAGTGCAGTACAAATAGCCAGAATATCCCTGAACCAGTTGTGTGGTTAGATGAACCGACAATCTCCCACACTCCATCCACGGTGCAGTACAAATAGTCCGAATATCCCTGAACCATTTGTGTGGTTAGATGAACCCACCACCTCCCACACCCCATCCACAGTGCAGTACAAATAGTCCGAATATCCCTGAACCATTTGTGTGGATAGATGAACCCACCACCTCCCACACCCCATCCACAGTGCAGTACAAATAGCCAGCATATCCTTGAACCATGTGTGTGGTTAGATAAACCCACCACCTCCCACACCCTATCCACAGTGCAGTACAAATAGTCGGAATATCCCTGAACCAGTTGTGTGGTTAGATGAACCCACAATCGCCCACACTCCATCCACAGTGCAGTACAAATAGCCAGCATATCCTTGAACCATGTGTGTGGTTAGATAAACCCACCACCTCCCACACCCTATCCACAGTGCAGTACAAATAGTCGGAATATCCCTGAACCAGTTGTGTGGTTAGATGAACCCACAATCGCCCACACTCCATCCACAGTGCAGTACAAACAGCCAGAATATCCCTGAACCAGTTGTGTGGTTAGATGAACCCACAATCGCCCACACTCCATCCACAGTGCAGTACAAACAGCCAGAATATCCCTGAACCAGTTGTGTGGTTAGATGAACCCATAATCGCCCACACTCCATCCACAGTACAGTACAAATAGCCAGAATATCCCTGAACCATTTGTGTGGTTAGATGAACCCACAATCGCCCACACTCCATCCACAGTGCAGTACAAATAGTCGGAATATCATTGAACCATGTTTGTGGTTAGATGAACCCACAATCGCCCACACTCCATCCACAGTACAGTACAAATAGTCAGAACATCCCTGAACCAGTTGTGTGGTTAGATGAACCCACCACCTCCCACACTCCATCCACAGTGCAGTACAAATAGCCAGAATATCCCTGAACCATTTGTGCGGTTAGATGAACCCACCACCTCCCACACTCCATCCACAGTGCAGTACAAATAGCCAGAATATCCCTTAACCAGTTGTGCGGTTAGATGAACCCACCACCTCCCACACTCCATCCACAGTGCAGTACAAATAGCCAGAATATCCCTGAACCATTTGTGTGGTTAGATGAACCCACCACCTCCCACACTCCATCCACAGTGCAGTACAAATAGCCAGAATATCCCTGAACCATTTGTAGTTATATTAGTTTCTTTTTATTATCAGTATGCGAATTTTATCAGTAATTTGGTTTGTTGTTTTAACTAGGTTCTGTTTTTTATTCACGGTGGCACTTTGTGTCTACCCAGATTTAAGATTGGCACTTCTTCTTACCAGAGGGCACGTCACTTCCTGTTGCCCAGATATTTCGGAATTTAGTGCCAACTACGTTTATGTATGTAACTATTGTTTCAAGCAGAACTGTGTGTGCTTTGTAGACATGTTAATGTGTATGGCTTATAACTAAAGCCCATGTATCAATATACTCGTGTTTTGGGTTAAATTTCTCCATACTAGCTTCCCATGAGCATTTGGCGGTACAAAGGTAGTGTGGTCAACATAAATGTATATTGCGCAACGCCTAGAGACATTATCGTTCCAAAAATATATGCAATATGATGCTCCAATCCAAAATGGCCGCCAAAAATGACGTTTTTCGAGATTTACCGATATGTTTACATAAATATGCATGACACCACGTGTTCACATCAACAATTGATGCAGAGAAGCAGATAGAAGAATTCTAAAGAGCGCAAACCATACAAATGTATATACAATGTCCAACTAACTCCCGAGTATATAGAGCAACACATTTCAGAATAGACACTCCCTGATTTATTTATGGGGACACTTAACTTGTAAACTTTAGCACCACTGCATTTTGCCGTTAGAATAATAAACATAATGAACGTACCTATGTTTAATTGGACGATAGATAATTAGCGAGATATCCGCCATTTTGTTTATGAAAGTCAGCGATATGTTAGAACAATTTTGATTGGCTCACTGGTTTGATGAGCTAATGAATTATTCATGTTGAACGTTTTTTTTATGAGAATTTGAATAGCAGGCCCTTAATTGCGGGCTGAAATTATGTATAAAAATAAGACATTAAACAGCCCACTGGATGTGCGCAGACGGATCTGTAGTCCAGTGGTAACACGCTGGACTGGTAATCCAGCGATCGCAAGTTCGATCTTCCGTCTGACCATAACAAAATGAACAGTCTTTCAGATGGGACATTAAACCGAGGTCTCGTGTCTGTGCTTTACACCGTGCACGTAAAAGAACCAGAGGAAATTCCGGAATGGGTCTCTGTCTGTGTCATTGCACTATCCTCCAAAAATCTAAAATGACTAATCTCTTCAGGAGGCGTCGCTCATATGGGCAACCGGTAGCGACGATAAATAAACGTAAAAAAACCCCACACACACGGGATGTGCAAAAAACGCATTTGACCCTCGGCTTCCATTTAATTTCAAGTCCCCAACTCACGAGTAAGCCAAATTCTCAAATATTTCATCGCCAAACATAATATAAATGGTGCTATCTGTATGGTTGATGTGCATGCACGTATAACACATAGGCATTCTATTATGGATGTTGCATGTTCCAATTTCAGATTGAGCGAAAGGGGTTTAAATATTGAGGATTTCAACTACTCCAATTCCGATATAACACAGGAGATCTATTCCGCAATGAATTCCACAAAGTTTGTCGGCGTGTCGGTAAGATATGTTAAATTATATATATGTGATTGTCTACGTCCCCGCGAGGGGTTCGACATTAACGGAAGATAGATAGATAGATAGATTGATGCCGACGAAGTTTGTCGGCGTGTCGGTAAGATATGTTCAATTCTATATTTGTGATTGATGCCGACGACGTTTGTCGGCGTGTCGGTAAGATATGTTAAATTCTATATTTGTAATTGATACCGACGAAGTGTGTCGGCGTGTCGGTAAGATATGTTAAATTCTATATTTGTGATTGATGCCGACGAAGTGTGTCGGCATGTTGGTAAGATATGCTAAATTATATATGTATGATTGATGCCGACGAAGTTTGTCGGCGTGTCAGTATATTATGTCGCAATCTATATTTCTGAATGAATTCCACAACGTGTGTTGGTGTGTGTTGGTAAGTCATGTTACAATCTATATTTCTGAATAAATTCCACAACGTTTGTTGGTGTGTGTCGGTCGGTATGTCATGTTACAATCTATATTTCTGAATGAATTCCACAACGTGTGTTGGTGTGTGTTGGTAAGTCATGTTACAATCTATATTTCTGAATAAATTCCACAACGTGTGTTGGTGTGTGTCGGTAAGTCATGTTACAATCTATATTTCTGATTTAATTCCACGAATTCAGTTTGTGAATGTCGGATACTATATATGTATATGACATGAACAAGCCTCTTTCTTTTATCATAATAAATCAAATCACACAGCTTGTCAACATGGGCGTAGCGCGAGTCTAGTCAAAGTGTATATATTACATGTTTTGAATTTTAAAGACTATTATTTACTTACGTGTTATGTTTTGTTGAATACATGCTAAAATGTGTGTAGTTTACGTTTATTTATCGTCGCTACCGGTTTCCCTTATGAGCGACGCCTCCTGAAGAGATTAGTTATTTTAGATGTTGGAGGATAGTGTAATGATACAGACAGAGACCCATTCCAGAGTCTCCTCTTGTTCATTTACGTGCACGGTGTACAGCACCGACACGAGACCACGGTTTAACGTCCCATCTGAAAGACTGTTAATTTTATTAGGGTCAGACGAGGGATCGAACATGTGATCCCTGAATTACCAGTCCAGCGTGTTACCACTGGAGTACAGATCCGTCTAAGCTAAAATTAAATGAATTGGTACCTTTCTTGGGAACCATTTTACATGTACTCACGACTATGATGTTAGATCAATGAAGCTAGCGGGACTCCTGGAAAATCTTCTCAATTAGCTTAAAAACAGTTTGTTCATGGGATAAAGAACATTTGCGGCTCAATTGAGACTCACTCAATAGCCCTTTTTTCCGGAATTGGGTATAAATACAAGTTTAGATGAAATGAAATTAATCCCACATTCTCTCTTTGTGAATGGATTCGACGAAGGCTGTTGGCGTATCGTGCGGATATTCCGAATTGTATTTGTCTTTCGCAAGCCTCACATAAAGGATTTCAACACTCCGGGTGAAATTAAATGGAAGCCGAGGGTCAAAGGCGTGTTTGCACATCCCGTGGGTTGTTTAATGTATAATGGCCTGCTATTCAAATTATTATAAACCTTTAATAAGGTCCGGAGTTCGAGCCCCGCTTGAGCCGTTATGATTGTGCCCTTAGGAAAGGCATTTAAATTCCACGTTTGCATTTTCTCTCTCCCTCGTGGCGATGTATTCCATCAGGAATTAGGTCTCGAGAGTGATTAATATAAGTTGTAAGAATTTGTTTCTCAATCGAACTAAAAATAAATTTGTATAAACTAAACATCCGTTGGGATTCGAACCTACAATGGTGAGTGGCAATTGGAATGGAGTGAACGATCTATTCAGCCACATAGGCCATATGCCACAGTGAGCGAGTCAAGGTTTGAAGGGCGTATCGACCTTTACCCACTTAGCCACAACGGCCAATATTCATAAATGCCAAAATAAACGTAGTAACATGTGAGGGCGTATCGAACCGAGGACCAAGTACACGGTTGTATGTATTACCCGATATTAACCACTCAGCCACAAAGGCCCTTATACATGCCACACTAAACGTAGCAACGTGTGAGGGCGTATCGAATCGAGGACCAAGTACACGATGGTATGTATTTTCCTACCGTAACTACTGAATCCCTTATACATGCATACCACTATGAACATAGTGCTCAACGTGTGAGCTCGTATCGATCCTAAGACCCTTTACACCACGCTATCTACTTCTATATTCTTTGCTTTGCGCTTACCATCCAATGCGCAATGTGTCCATCGATTTGAGTGTAGCTCTCCAGTTTTTTCAAACCCTGACAAGAGATTTACATTCAAAATAAGTTAATTTGGTTGTCAGCTAAGTGATCAGTTTACACCTTTGTGTCTTTTTAATATAAATGGAAAAATCAGCCGTGGTTTCCTTCCTATGCGGGCCATTTACATATTAATTTGGTCTTTGGTCTGTGTTTACTTCAGGGAAATGTGGCTTTTTCCTCCCAAGGAGATCGGATTGCATGGACAAAGATTGAGCAGATGATAAGTTAGTATTCTTGTATTTTATGTTTGGCTGTTGATATTCTTATAAAGCGATAGAAGAAACCCCAACGTGTCGCTTACGTTTATTTAAGGTCGCTACCCAGGCTAGCCTCTGCTATTTGGACTGTAAAGTCATTTATAATAGTATTGTTGTTAGACCCGAAGGACACCCACCAGACTGATGTTGTGACTTTAATGAAACATAAAATGTGAAATGTAACGCCTATATCTACAAGTATTCATATCAATTGTAAGGCATTGTAATTTAGTTAGTATATTTTAGAAACATTGAGCTAGGGAACAGTATTATACTACTCCAATTACTTGACTACAGTTTCAGTATAACATGTATTGCTTCGTATTGTCAATAGGATTGTTAGTTGCGGGAAAGAATATGTATTGTTCTCTGTCTTGATTAAACATGTGTACATTTGTATTTTATGATGACATGCGAGAAACAAAAACAAAAATCATTTATAAAAACCTAACTTCGTCGGTTTTTGCCAATGTTCGGTAACACTACATGATGCTTGGTCGCAAATGTAGCTTAGCTATGTGGAAGTCGTGATAGCGCAGGGTTCACTTTGGGTGCGAAATATCCAGAGTCTGCGCCCCGCTGGAGCCGTTACGAGTGTGTCATTAGACAATGCATTTAAATTCCACATTGCACCTTCTCTCTCTCCCTCACGGCGATGGATTCCACCAGGAATGAGGTCTCGAGAGTGATCTAATGTTGTTAAAACGTGTGGCCCAAACCATTTGTATTTTCATGCTATGTATTGTATCTTTATGTGTATGCCATATGTACTATTGATTTGCAATAAAATATGGTTGAATAAAAAAAATGTAATATAAGTTTATACAAATTTATTTTAGCTCCATTGCGAAACAAGTTCTTATAACTTATATTAATCACTCTCTCGAGACCACATTCCTGATGGAATCCATCGCCACGAAGGAGAGAGAATAGGCATGTGGAATTTAAATGCCCTGCCTAAAGGCACAATCGTAACGGCTCCAGCGGGGATCGAACTCCGGGCCTTTCGCACATGAAGCGAACGCGCTACCACTGAGCTATCACGACTTCCATGATATAAGTTGAATGAAGTTTAGCTTAGAAAAACAAACATTGGTTCTTCATGTTGTTCTCTTTTGTAGATGGAACATATTATACACTAGGTTATTATGACCAGAATTCGGACAACCTTACTTGGCTCAATAAAGAGCGATGGGTTGGTCAGTATGATTAATTACTATTTGCCATAAAGAAATTGTATACTTCCTTTTATGCTTTCCAATGAATGATTGACTTTTCTCAGCGAAAGAAAAATGCTATAGTTCACTGTTTTCAAACAGCGGAGTATGGCAGTTTATCTGTCACTGCCTGAGTTTCGTATTCCTGCGCGGTTTGATGTACTTTTGTATTGTAGTTAATTTTTGACAATCATGAACAGTTAAATATAGAGTACTATATTCTAATGAATGTGTTCTGTATATAGTGTTTACTTTTGACAGCAAACAGAAACGAACTTTTTTCGGGAACTATTTCTTATTACGGGCGTGCACACTAACATAGGTGGTTGTTCGGTTGTGTATTGTAGTGAAATGAGGCTCTCGACAAGGTCAGTTAAAATGAATTAAATTTGATAACACACAGGTCGTGAAAGGACACGTCGTACCGACAATAAACATTGAACACTACTTAAAACTCAGAACTAAGCGAACAGTTCGTGCTAAACGCTACGAGGACTATATTAAGACACACATTGTGGAACATTTTGTGAACAACAATAGTCAGTGTTTCCAACAGATATTTGCAAAAACTGAAAACTTTAAACAGTCGTACTTTGTTAGAACTGTGCTAGACTGGAACAAACCCAGTGATAGTGACATCCAGCAGGACACGATCGAACAATTCAAGTCGTATGTTCAATATAAGAGACAATAACCTTTAAACGCGCACTCTCCCCGTTGAGTTAAAGTAAGCTGTGGTTACTTCAATGTATTGATACAGATACCGATACAGTAAACATGTATTAGCCAAACTAACTGGACATCACAAAAGAAATAGAAGAGTTGCATATATTAGACTAAGTGTAACGCCACTAGTGGAAATACATATTTCGGTGTTCACGAGATGAAATAAAATCTAACTTACACTAATAAACACAAATCTTATATAATATTTGTTTTCAATTTTATTCATTTTAACTGCACCTGTCTGGAGCCTCATTTCACTACATTCCACAACCGCACCAATAACAAATATCCTCCATATCATAGAACTGTTCAATTCATGATAAAGAGTATTCTATTCAGTGGTATATTTTAGAATACAACCAATTTTGCAATAACAAGATCGTATGATGTTGTTAATTTACATTAATAATTAATCTGCCCTTCAGATGTTCGTACATATTTGTTCTATAATTCCTGACAGAATTTATGTTCCAGATATGTATAGGAAATTTCCAAGATGCATTTCTTTGGCTTCCTGATTACGAAAAGGCAGCATTATCAAATTTAATTTTACTACTTAGATCGCCAGGGCCTATTGTTTGGTTGGTTGTCACAGACACTTCATTAATAGTAACCAACCTCATATATAAATTGTAATTCGTTAGTTTTGACTGTGTTCATCTATTCTTCTACATTCGGCCGCTTGACTATGAAACACGTTCACTCGCAAGAAATAGTTCTTTAATTTCTTCACCCTACTATTGGCTGGTGGTGTGACTTACTTTGCCTCGGATCGAATCACATGACAAATAGAGTCAATGAAAACGCTTTTGAGCACACCAATCGTCATTTCCGTTTCATGGAACGCGGACAGATGTACAGTTGCGGCTTGTAGCATTTTAGACCTTTGTTGGGCAATAATACTGTTTCATTGCCATTCCGGAACAGTCACATAATTTCTCAAAATACACAAAAACTATACACTGCCTATCAAGAAAATGCATTATTTATCACAAAAACGAATATTGAACAATGTTGATTACCAGGACTACATTCTACCTCGGATGCACGTCCGCCTATTTACGTATGTACAACCTTGTACTTATTACTTAGGTGGGCATCCTCCGCCAGACAGAACCAAACAGATGCCAGTGCTTAGAGTCGTCTCCCTTGGATTGTTCTTGTCTATGTGCGGGTTATCAACGTTTGGAATTATAGCCGGTTTCGGCTGCTTAGTCTTCAACCGTATCAACAGTAAACGCAGGTATGATCTTCTTATTGGCATTGTGAGTGTTAGCTGGTCGGTCCACTATATAGATGGGGCAATCCAACCCGGTTTCCAAACAAGACAAGTCATATACCAAATATAGCAACATTGAGAAATTCAAGATGGGATCCAAAATGGCCGTCAAAACATGAAAATCTACTTATTGGATTATTTGATCCACATATTTACAGTTTGTGGTTTGGTGTCATTTCTTTCTATTCGTGTTAGAATGTACATAAGCAATTTGATTTTATGACATTTTGATAAAAAAACAGATTGTACAATTTATGAAAATGATACAAATGTTCAGATTAAAATTGTCCAACTTTATCTATATTCCAAGATTTCTTAGATGTGAGTTGTACAAGAAATCTTTAGCGAGTACTCTGTTCCAAAGATATGGCATTGTCTACCATTCGAAATTAAGACGTCCAGATCTTTAAAAATGTCAAGACAAAATGTAAAATATGGATACAACAACCTTTTAATCAATAGACACTAGAAACTTATATATATACCGATTGTCGTTCATTATGCTTATGTTGTTTTGTGTTTCGATAACATTACTTGATTTGCTTAAGCTACATTGTACAATATTATACATGTATATTGCATGGCGTAACTGTGTACTTTGGTTATAATTATTGTGTATGTGCATTACTGCTATAGTGTTATACATGTATATTGCATGGCGTAACTGTGTACTTTGGTTATAATTATTGTGTATGTGCATTACTGCTATAGTGTTATACATGTATAGTGCATGGCGTAACTGTGTACTTTGGTTATAATTATTGTGTATGTGCATTAACGCTATAGTGTTATACACGTATATTGCATGGCGTAACTGTGTACTTTGGTTATAATTGTGTTGTGTTGTTGTGTGTATTGTGTATGTGCATTAATGCTATGGTGTCAAGAAATTGAAGAGGGCTATAAGGAATATTAGTTCAGAACTAATTAGGTCACCCTCTATGAATAAAGAAATCTATCATTCATTCTATATATCTAACAATTTAGCAATTATAAGTTTATACCTCTTCCTAGAATATATACTAGACCAGCACAGTACATTGCCATGGAGCAACCCGTTTATTTGTTTTTTTCATATGTACACAGAAACATAAATACAATTTCACCTTATTACAGTTTAGCATTTGATATACTCTTGAAGCACAGCTACAGAGTTCTAACATTATAGAGATATACAGAGATCTGTTTATGTAAACATAGGAGGATGAGAAACAGATTAGAATATAGCACATACGTAAACTATATATGTGTGTTTTACGTTTATTTATCGTCGCTACCGGTTACCCATATGAGCGACGCCTCCTGTAGATATTAGTCATTTTAGATTTTGGAGGATAGTGCAATGATACAGACAGAGACCCATTCCAGAGTCTCCTCTGGTTCTTTTACGTGCACGGTGTAAAGCACCGACACGAGACCTCAGTTTAACGACCCATCTGAAAGACTGTTAATTTTATTAGGGTCAGACGGGGGATCGAACCTGCGACCCCTGGATTACCAGTCCAGCGTGTTACCACTGCACTACAGATCCGTCTGTGTAAACTATATATAAATTTAGATCACAGTTTATATACAGCAGAATAGAGGTCAGACGATGTTATTGATATAGTGGACTCGGATTGGTTGGAAAAGTGTCGGGAAGAGTTATTGATACATGAACTGATTGGCTGAGTAGGTAGTGTCAGCAATAGTGAAAATGACTTCTAAATATTAAAAATATATATATGAGCTGCATTTTAGAATATTTTAGAATATTTGCATACTATTTGGTGACAAATAAACACCATATTATAAATGCACGTGTCCGTGCAACATTCACCACCAAATTACCTTTCGAGTAAAAATACGCAATCGGTCAATCCCATTGAAATTTGACATTTTCTTGTGGCTCAAAGGCCAGTCTGTTGAAAACTACTGACTTGTGTGCCAAACTAGTATTGGGGGAAATTGAATGGCATTGTGTGTTATAATGGTAGACTATGGAAATTGCAAAAGCGGTGTCTGACCTAGAGGAGGATAAATAGAGAGAAGTGGAAATAGAGGACAATTATATTTAAATAGTTGATATATCGACATGGTCTACAAATCATGTAAGCATTGAAAGGAGTGGATTCCATAAGATGTGATGAGGCTATCCAACTGACTTACGGAAGGTCGGTGGTACTGCCTGAGTGCCCACCCGTGCTTGAAATACTGCTCGGAGGGGCACTCGAGATATACCTCCACCAATAGTAACTGGAGAGTTGCCATATGACCTAAGTTGTGGTGATACTTCAATCGTTTGTTTGTCTTACGTTTATTTATCGTCGCTATCGGTTCCCCCATTTGAGTGGCGCCTCCTGAAGAGATTAGTCGTTTCAGATTTTTGGAATATAGTGCAGTGATACACAACATAGACCCATTCCAGAGTCTCCTCTGGTTCATTTACGTGCACGGTGTAAAACACCGACACGAGACCTTGGTTTAAAGTCCCATCTGAAAGACTGTTAATTTTATTATGGTCAGACGGGGGGTCGAACCTGCGATCCCTGGATTACCAGTCCAACGTGTTAACCACTGGACTGCAGATCCATCTGTATAGATTGGCAATGTGCAATTGTATATGTTTTACTTGTGTGATATGTTGCATATATTGTGTTACATATGCCCAGACTTTAAACCCCAAAAGCATAGAAACAAAACTGCAACAGTGCTCCAAAACACCACGGTCATACTGTGCTTTCATGTCTCTTTTTTTAAAAATCCAACATAATCGGGTAATTTATAAAATCAAATCCACAGAACAAAATGTCAAAACAGAACAGAACAGAACTGTATTTGTGAAAAGACACAGGTTACATATAATAACAATTATAGTAATATGTGAACGAATAATTCACAGCGGAAAAAAGGGTCCGCGCGCAGGAACATCACACCGAGAACAAGGCAGTGCCCGGCCAGCATATTGACCCAATATACTGGTCCCTGCACCCACCCCCTCTCCCCTTAACGAGCCATATGTGTACTATGTAAATGGACACAGTTTCAGTTGAGAACACAGTTTCAGTTGAGAACACATAAACAAGCAACAGTCATAGGGTATGGGTGTTGAATCGGGAAAAAGGACGCTGTTTAGTTACTTATGAATGTAGGGGATTGTGGTACGTTTACGGGGAAAAAACGAAAATAGTATTTGAATAAATGTTATCAATATTGGAATTATTATTATTGTGTGTTTTACGTTTATTTATCGTCGCTACCGGTTGCCCATATGAGCGACGCCTCCTGAAGGGATTAGTCATTTTAGATTGTTGGAGGATAGTGCAATGATACATACAGAGACCCATTCCAGAGTCTCCTCTGATTCTTTTACGTGCACTGTGTAAAGCACCGACACGAAACCTCGGTATAAAGTCCCATCTGAAAAACTGTTAATTTTATTAGGGTCAGACGGGGGAACGAACCTGCGATCCCTGGATTACCAGTTCAGCGTGTTACCACTGGACTACAGATCCGTCTGTTTATTATTATTATTATGATTACAATGTGTCAACGTGACGTCATAGAAAAAGTTTACTGGGTGAGAGACTGTCTGTTATATATGAAGGCCATACTGCTACAATATCTCTCAGTGTTCTATTGAGACATTTCGTCTGTAGATAACATCCAGTAATAAACTACCGTAATCGAACATAAAGATCTTAATACTACCCCGAAACTGATGTGTGTTAACCATGGTTACATTACAACATCGTTACACAAATCGTTATATAATACAGTTCTTGCTAAGGGATATAGTTCTTGTAATAACCTGCTTCGTAGCTTCTTATCAAAAGGTTAATGGTCCTGACAAAATTTGATGCGATTCCAATAATGTGGCCTAATATATCGTTTTTTTTTTCTCCATCAATCCAGAAACGGCAAGTCGACATGGCAACACTAAATTAGTATTTTCACCTATCCGTTATTTGGTTTGGGGGGGGGTTAATACGTTTATTTATCATCGCCCCCTGTTTAATAGGGGCGTCGCCTCCAGAGAAGTATGTTAGCCATTTTATTTTGTATGAGGATAGTATCCTGGGAACAGACGTTGATATATTTTACTTGGTCAGTCAAATACATATATTTTAACACCGAGACTATTAATTGGGCCGTATTGAGTTTCGGATAATTTTGCCAGAAGTTAAAAAGTGAAAAATCCACAGTCTGGAACCCAGTCTATGAGGATAGTGCACAATACAGATGACGCTCCAATCCCAGAAGCATCCCTGATTTGTTTACATGCCCGGTGTATAGCACCGATACATGAGATTTCGGTTTATAGTCTATATATAATATAATTAGCGGTGCTTACTGTTTACGTCCGTGTCAGGTGTAAGATAGATAGATATGCTTCTGTGTATGTAAATATGAAAAAACAAATCAACGGATTGCTCCGTTAATTATTTTTTTTAAATATAACAATTTGTTTTATTTACTGTACTGTGATGGTCTAGTAGATATTCTAGGAAGAGGTATAAACTTATAATTGCTAAATTGTTAGATATATAGAATGATAGATCGATTTCTTTATTTATAGAGGGTGACCTAATTAGTTCTGAACTAATCTTCCTTAGAGCCCTCTTAAATTTCTTAACACTATATCATTAATGCACATACACAATAATTATAACCAAAGTACACAGTTACGCCATGCACTATACATGTATAACACTATAGCATTAATGCACATACACAATAATCATAACCAAAGTACACAGTTACGCCATGCAATATACATGTATAATGTTGTACAACGTAACTTAAACAAATCAGGTAATGTTATCGAAATACAAAACGACATACGCATATTGAATGTCAATCATTATATAAATAACTTTCTAGTGTCTACCGATTAAAAAGTTGTTGTATCCATATTTTACATTTTGTCTTGAACATATTTAAAGATCTGGACGTCTTAATTTCCAATGGTAGACTATTCCATATATTTGAACCAGAGTATTCTAAAGAGTTCTTGTAAAACACCGATACACGAGAACTGGGTGTATCTGAACGATTGAACGATACTGTTACTCGGTGTATAGCATTTGTGTCCTTGTTAATTATCACAGTTGATAAATTACACGATTGTCACCGGTGGCCATTTTAAGCACTTTCCATGATTTCAGCAAATGGTTAACGTCTACAAGAAAGCATAATCATTGTATTCATTCAATTTATCTTGTTTTGCCCTACCCTGCCCTGACCTGTCCTGTCTTGTCTATCTATCTATATATATATCTATCTATCTATCTATCTATCTATCTATCTATCTATCTATCTATCTATCTATCTATCTATCTATCTATATATATATATGTATATATATCTATATATCTATCTATATATTTATCTTATCTATATATCTATCTTATCTATCGATCTATCTTATCTATAGATCTATCTTATCTATCGATCTATCTTATCTAAATATCTACCTATCTTATCTATTTATCTACCTATCTTATCCATATATTTATCTATCCAATATATCTACCTATCATATCTATTTATCTACCTATCTTATCCATATATTTATCTATCCAATATATCTACCTATCTTATCCATATATTTATCTATCCAATATATCTACCTATCTTATCCATATATTTATCTATCCAATATATCTACCTATCTTATCTATATATCTACCTATCTTATCCATATATTTATCTATCCTAATATATCTACCTATCATATCTATTATCTACTATCTATATATCTACTTCTATCTATATATCTACCTATCTTATCTATATCTTCTATCATATCTACCTATTTACTATATTCTTCATATCCATATCTATATATATATCTATTTTATCTATATATCTATCCTATATATCTGCCAACTATCTTATCTATATATCTATCCTATATATATATCTATCCTATATATCTGCCAACTATCTTATCTATATATCTATCCTATATATCTATATATCCTATATATCTAGCAACTATCTTATCTATCTATCCTATATATCTACCAACTATCTTATCTATATATCTATCATATCCACTCTTGGACAAAATGTTATAGACAATTAAATAATTATATTTCAAAGAGGGTGATGTCAGTCCAAACATGACATATTTCAATCCCATAGGCTTTGAATCGTCTGGATCCTGCAGCTTTGAAATTGATTAAGATGAAATGTCCACAGCTTAATCACGAGAATTCAGACAGTTGGAAACAATCTCGAGTTATGATTGTTCTCCTCATTCACAGTCGCGGTAAAGTGTAAAGTGTTTGCTTATATATAATAATAATAATAATAAGAAGAATTATCATCATCATCATTATAATCATCATCATGATCATCGTAAGCATCATACTCATCATCGCTCAGTGTCATCATCGTCATCATAATCATCATCATCATAATCATCGTCATCATTATAATCATCGTCTGTCATTGTCATCATCGTCATCATAATCATCATCATCATAATCATAATCAGCATCATCAGCATCATCATAATCATCATCATCAGCATCATAATAATAATCATCATAAATCATAATAATGAAGACTTTATTTTACGAGAGAACTCATTTAACAAAAGTTAATTTACTATAAAGCCCTCAACATATATACAAATCAAATGATAGGACTACAAGTTAAAACTGCACATTGGAATTATATAGTAATGTTAATGCTGAAAAGTAGAGAAACTATATATAATGTGTTATGGAATATGATGATATATGGAATTGTCTAGCAGAGTAGAAAAGGGGGAATGAGACAATTAATGATAATAAATCTATATAACAATGTACAGATATGATTTATAGAGGTATCTTGAAAATAAGTATGAAATCAGCTTAAAGACAGCAATTCAAGGAATCTAGTAAATATACAAGACAAATTTCAGTACGGAATCAGCATATTAAGTTTTAAAGTTATATCCTCCTTTCCATTTGGCGAGTTTAATTAAATTTCTTTGTCGAGCTTCTATGGCATGGCTTGGCATGTTTGAAGGGTGTGGATTAGCAAGGGAGGTTTTAACATCTTAATCATGTAGATATTGATATGGATAATACTGGTGTATCATGCATAAAGTCTGTTATAACTCTGTGTGTGTTTTACGTTTATTTATCGTCGCTACCGGTTGCCCATATGAGCAACGCCTCCTGAAGAGATTAGTTATTTTAGATTTTGGAGGATAGTGCATGATACAGACAGAGACCCATTCCAGAATCTCCTCTGGTTCTATTACGTGCACTGTGTAAAGCACCAACATGAGACCTCGGTTTAAAGTGCCATCTGAAACCTGTTAATGTTATTAAGGTCAGACGGGGGATCGAACCCGTGATCCCTGGATTACCTGTCCAGCGTTTTAACCACTGGACTGCAGATCCGTCTGTGTAGATTGGCAATGTGCAATGTTATATGTTTTACTTCTGTGATATGTTAGTTTAAACATATTTTATTCGGATCAAATACATATATACATATATAAACACAATTTGTATGCATTCGAACCGATATGGGTCGAGAAACAAGCTTAAAGCTTATATGAATCCCTTCCCATGTTGGAGTACGTTTAAATGGTACAAATTGCTTGGCGAATAGTAATGGCAAGTTTAATAGAGTGTGTTATGTTGCATTATTGTGTTACATTGATGAGACTGTAATAATACATAGGCTGTTCGATTAGCGCAGTGGGTAGCGCACTCGCTTCTCACCAATGCAACACGGGTTCGATCCTCGAACCGGGAAGTATGTGAGATGGTACGGTGGTCGCCAGACCGGACAGGTGGATTTTCTCCGGATACTCCGGTTTCCTCCCACACGATTGACCATATATACGCTTTCATCCGCGCCAACGAGAGTGATTAATATAAGTTGTTAGAATTTGCTTCGCAATTGTTGTAAAATAAATACAGTTTAATAAAGAATAAATATATTTACAAAGGTAATGCACAAATGCGAACACGACTGTGTACAATATCATCTGAAGTAATTAATAATATAACTAAGTGATTAAATAAACCTGCCCTGTTCTTAACCTGTTTTTAACCAACCTAACATCATTCTTTTATCATCTTTTATTTCATTTCTTACTAACATTCTTGTCAGTTGACGCGCGTCAAAGTCTAAGGTCCCCATCAGGGGTTTGACTAATAGGAAGATAGATAAATATGTACTGTTATTATATTGTCACGTCTATTGAAAGAGGCTGGCCATTTCTTAACTATGAGATACATCTTATAGGTTGTAAAACAACAAATAAATTGCCTATTAAATACATAGTAAGAAATAAAAACATACAGCCTGTTCATTTATATTTCCAATCTTTCATTTCTTTTGATACCATATCCACTGTGAAGAGGTATTCAAATGAAACTCTAAAAGAGCAAAACTCGTCCAATTATAATGTTTTCCACAGCCAGTGCTCATCTGTGAATAACGTCACTGTGTTTACACACTGTATTCCTCCGCCAAATAATACAGTATACCAACCTTCAGTTTGCAATGGCCTGAATTCTTATACCATATCTTTTCTACACACAACAAAAAAACGCAAACACTATACAGTCTGTCATGAAAATGCATTTTTACCACAAAGTGAAGTGAACTATATTAGTTATTGGGACTACATTCGACCGCGGATGTACTTCTGCCTATTTACGTATATACAACCTTATGAACAGCAGCACTACTCAAATGCAATCAGTAGCCATTATTTAACTGCAATGACGCTCACTAACCGGCAATATCATTAATGGACCCCTGAGGAGATTAGAACCTTCGACCTCACGCTCCATATGCCACTACGCCACCGAGATTCGAACCTTCGACCTCACGCTCCATATGCCACCACGCCACCGAGATTCGAACCTTCGGCCTCACGCTCCATATGCCACTACGCTAACGAGGTTCGAACCTTCGGCCTCACGCTCCATATGCCACTACGCTAACGAGATTTATACCTTCAACTCACGCTCCATATGCCACTACGCCACCGAGACGTTGTATATAATTATACAGTCTACATCCGTTATGTCAAAGCCGGTTATGTCGAATTTTCCGGTTATCTGGAAGTCGGATCAAAGTCCTGTTTCAGACACTATCATTTTACATATAACTTGATATGTTTATATCGAATTTCGTTAAGTCAAACGTCGGTTATGTCGAAGTATTTTGTTCGGTCCGATGGAATTCGACATAACCGATGTAGACTGTATACGACTTACGTATATTGATTTCTCCAGCTGAAGTGATTGGTAACAGTTAATAGACGATGATTCATTATAGCACGTCCAAAAACGTGGATGTACTGCCGAAAGGATAGTAATCCAGTTTGGGGAAATGTATCGAAAATACAATTAAAAGAGAAAATGTCATTTGAGAAACGGGAATTATTGCCGAAAGAAATGTTTCGGAAAAAATAATTATATTAAAAAAAGAAATATCAATGTCTGCACATCTTCTCCGTTTAAAGCGACATTACATCGCAAAAATCAAATAAAATGCTTTTTTTTCTCAAGTATAAATGCATTGCTACTACAAATTCTTCTGAATACATTCGAACTCTAACATTAAATCGATAAACACTGTGCTTGTGGTCTACAAACATTCAAAATTGAAAGTAGGAGTTCATATAACGGTCATCCATACTCCTGAATTGACGTTTGTTTGTCATCGGAGTCAATAACAAGCGCGAGATAATGTCGTTTAGAGATACTTTAATTAAGATACACACACATGTGAGGTAAATGTGGTTTTAATCTTTATTAAAGTCTCAT
>CM026400.1:17956394-18025527 GCA_014843695.1 Archivesica marissinica | reverse complement strand
CGTTTTTGGTCATTCATGTCATTTTAACCTGTAAATGCTTATATAGGAGTTTATTCTGCAAATAGATGTCCTACGTGACATTTGACATGTCTACATACATGATCCCTTCACTGATAGAATTACATTCGGATAGAATTACATTCGTTCAGCGTTTCACCTTGTAAATATCTATACATTTATCAACAGACAATAACTACATAAAAGTTGCTTTAATTTGTTTTTATTTACTGTTTCATAATGTTCATACAAATGATATCTCATCTAAAATAAAATTTAATGTGCTTGAATGAAATATAAAAAGCATGCTCATTATATTTGATTATAAATATTATAATTAAAGAACATTTCTAAATTGATGAAACATTCACTAAAATGGAGTACGGCGGACCCCCAAAAAATACAGACGGATATGTAGTCCAGTGGTAACTCAGTAATCCAGGTATCGCAGGTTCGATCCCCGGTCTGACCCTAATAAAATTAACAATCTTTCAGATGGGACGTTAAACCGAGGTCTAGTGTCGGTGCTTTACACCGTGCACGTAAAATAACCAGAGGAGATTCTGGAATGGGTCTCTGTCTGTATCATGCACTATCCTCCAAAATCTAAAATAATTAATCTCTTCAGGAGGCGTCGCTCATATGGGCAACCGGTAGCGACGATAAATAAACGTAAAAACACACCCCAAAAAAAAAGAAGCTAGTCAGCAATTTAATGCCGAATAACTAATTTTGATCTCAGTAATTTTGGGTTAACGTTGAGTATCAGACGGGTCCCCAATTCTAAGACCAAAATATGGGTATACTTAGTATTCTGAGAAAATGTACCATTTTCTGTGTGTAATGACATACTCAATCTCAGGTAATGTTTTCAGATTGAATGTGTTTACATGTTTGACATTTATAGCAACCGTTACGTTGTTACAGGTGGAGAATGGAGTAGATTATTTGTTGTTCAACCTATTGGTACTGGGATGTCTGATGGACAAAACGGGGTTTGTGTGGAGAAAGTCCACCACGGACATCTACCTGATAGAGACCATGCCTCTGATGATGCAGGCAACAAACAGAAGGGTATAAGATACTGTCATTTATTCATCACATTTTAAAGAGTGCAAGAATAACCATAACCATAACAGCATATTGCAATACATAGTCCCATTGTTGTTCTTGGGATATCTAGAGAAACGGTACCATAACAGCATATTGCAATACATAGTCCCATTATTGTTCTTGGGATATCTAGGGAAACGGTACCATAACAGCACAGTGCAGTACATAGTCCCATTATTGTTCTTGGGATATCTAGGGAAACGGTACCATAACAGCATAGTGCAGTACATAGTCCCATTGTTGTTCTTGGGATATCTAGGGAAACGGTACCATAACATATATCATTGTTTTTACCTGGCATGTCTGTACGAGATGATAGAATGGTGAAGCTGTTCGTATCTCTGTACATGCAACAAGAAATTGGTTACTCTCACTGTCCTTTCAATATCAGCATTATCCCTCGCCCCCTCCCCCACCACACTCCTAATTAAAAACAACATCAGATACTATCCGAAACGCAATTGCAAATAGCTGCATTTAATTGTTGTAACTATGTATGTTATCCAAATATAGGCATACTAAGCATTATAATATATATCCGAGTATTTATCTTTACGATATTTACTATAATATTATTATTCAATATAAAGCACATTCACAAATCATGTATGAAATTGGGTTAGCACATCATTCGTGTAGAAATGAATATAATGGATAAAAGTTAAATGTCTTTATCGTCCACATCCATCATGGTATGCCATTTTAGGTCTTGCGTTGACCATGTTAGCTTATTATTACCATATCTATATAACCTTCTATAAAGGCTTTCATGATAAAATAAAATCACTTGGCCATTCACCTATATCTGTTTGAATCCCACTTGGTGTTTCAAATTCTTTATGTCAGGAAGCTATCCAGCTGACTTACAGAAGATCGGAGGTTCTACCTAGGTGCCTGATATGCTACTTGTAGGGCACAAGAAGTACCAACAATTTACTAATATTGTTCCTCCATGTATTTATGTGTTATATTTACGAGAACCATGACTGTTGTTTTAACCCAACGGTGTCCTATTCACAACTAAATCTGTCTTTTAAGTTTTAAGCTATATAATAAATCCGTTTCTGTCTACTGCTGTTAAATTATATGTAAAATATTCATTTCTTGATTACATGTAAAAATACTGAAATAAATAATGTTGAAATTAAATCTGTCTTTAGTAGATACATACTCGGCTCTCCATTGTTCTCTGGAAACAATGAATTACAACGCCACACATGTATCAACTATGCTCTGTCAGCATATTATTATGTCAACCTATTTTGTAATTTCACCATGCACTAAGTGATATCTATATTTAAATATATACAAAGTCTGAAACGCTGTATTATATAAGAAATACACTAGTGAGAATGTAGACCTATAAATCGGCCAGTACAACTTCATATATATTATTTTTCCGCTGATATTCCAATGCAGCCTGCGAAATTCTCGAAAAATATATGTTTATGAACTTTTCGTCACTCGAAAATATCAACTTTTACAGTAACTTTTTATTGGCGCTGTTTTACCATTACACTGTCGGTATTGGAGGAAATTTATTGTGGATGTAAATTTCAAAATTTGTTTCAATTTGCGAATATAGCTAACATTTCAACATGTATGTTATTGCAGAAGCATATCACTATGTTATGTATTTACAGGTTGGAGATCTGCAATATGTACATCCCGTGCTGAGTATTCTACCCGACCTGACTTGTAGGTCACCACAGGAGAGCTTACAGATCTATATGGGCACACCGCTACAAGGTAACACTTGTCTCAATAAAGTATTTTGATCAATTTGATCTTGATGTTTATAAATTATTTTCACTTTCTTTATTGTTCTATTACCATATAACCATTTATGAACATGAACAATAAACTTGTATTTAAAAACAAGGTACCGTGACATAAGAATGGTTGTAGGCTCTATCTGAACTTGCATTTGTAAAAAAAAGATAAAATATGACATGGTTTACACATTGTATCGTGTTTAAATGTTTCTGTCAATTGAACTAGCATCATTGTGATTAATAATGTCTATAAAAGTATGACCACAGTATGATCTGCGAACGGTCCGGGGTTCGAGCCCCGCTGGAGCGTTACGATTGTGCCCTTAGGCAAGGCATTTAAATTCCACGGTGCCTCTTCTCTCTCCCTCGTGGCGATGGATTCCATCAGGAATGAGGTCTCGAGAGTGATTAATATAAGTTGAAATAACTTGTTTCGCAATCGAGCTAAAATAAATTTGTATAAACTATAAAAGTATGACCAGGTTTTACATTTTATGAAATACTTACAGATTACAAGAATTCTGACCAGCTGTTTGACGAGAAACAGTTTACAAGTCCAGTTTTCCAGAGGACGTTCCAGTATTTGTCCCGAATGGACCGAGGAAAACAACTTAGCGATGTCCATCCTTTTACTACAGAAGGAAGTCCACAGTCTTGTCTACAAACTCTGCTGAGGTATTATATATATTGTCACATTGTTAGCATTGTTAATGTTAATATAGTTGAATAACCTAGTAACTAAATGCATTTAATCAGTGCTGGGTTCATCTTTATTTAATACAACGCAATGTTTTGTTCACAGAATCAGATAAATTTGCATCATTTTTTAGACATGCATCATCTGAAATAATTTCCAAATATATGAAATTACATCAAACATACGATCCCATTCAACTTAATGGAATTTACATATATCCAAGAATGAAATGATCGTTTCCGAGTACTCGATCAGAACTGTGTACTAGTACTTGAATATCAACATTACTACTCAGTTGACATCCCTTAGAACATAAACAAATATTGTGTTTTCAGACATTGTGGGTTGAATGACCCTTCTTGGTCAGAGCTGCACCATTTTGTCTGGTTCCTCAACACCCAGTTGGTTGATTTTGAACGCAATGAGTTTGTGAGTACAGCCGCTGCTGAGGACCTGCCGGGATTCTCCAAATTTGTTCTGACTTTTCTAATACAGATGTCTAGAGTAAGCATATGATATCAATGTTGTTGTTTTTCTGTTTTCCTTAATAATTTGACGTTTTCTCCTATTACATAAACGTTAAACATTGAGTTTCAGTTACATTTTGAAATGAAAATTAAGGTTTTCCAATCTATAATTAACATTTATATGCTTGACAAAACTTTCATGCTCATCAGCAAATTGTACTATTTGTCGTAGGATTTTTCCACCCGCTCGTTGGACATGAGTGAAGAATCACCAGGTCTTAAACCGATGCATAGAGAACATATGGAAGTAGATGAGGGTCAAGATGAAGAAGATAATGGGGATGAGCTGCAACCATACCAGATGAGGAGAACTTGGGAAAGCAGGTGCAGTTAAAAGTCTGTAGTTATAGAGTGCTCTTTGTGCATTTTAAAGTGTTTTGTTTCAGACCAGCCTTCATTAGTGTG
Source organism: Archivesica marissinica (assembly GCA_014843695.1). NCBI lineage: Eukaryota > Metazoa > Mollusca > Bivalvia > Venerida > Vesicomyidae > Archivesica > Archivesica marissinica. The sequence goes on along the minus strand of CM026400.1, from coordinate 18,021,013 downwards.
ACCCAGTACAAGTGGAGTATTTGTTTGTTTGTAGACTCTGGATTCTCATTCCGAGTGCATAATATTTACTGTAGCATCCTTCAGTCATGTTGGTTGGCTAAAGTATGTTGACCAATACACGTTGAGCTACATGAGATATGAATGAACTCTCTATGCATATCTACTGCTCTTGATAGTACAGTCGTATATATCAGTATGTATATTTTAGACATGAAGTTTAGATGAAGTAGTTGTACTATATATTAATGATTTTAATTAATTTTTATACTTTTAGTCCACATCCATACCTGTTCTTCAACTCCGACAGATTCACTTTTACATTTCTGGGGTTTTTCATTGACCGGGCGTCGGGAAACTTGATTGACCAACAAACAAAAACCATTCTGACGAAAGGAATCATGGCACAGAATCTTTATGACTCTCTTGTTAGAAATCACGCTCCAGTACAAGAAAACTTTGATGCTCTACCAAGGTATGAATAAATCATGTGTGTTTGTCGTTGATGTTGCAAGTTTAAATCAATACTGTAAACAACTTGAATGTGATTTGGTTCTATTTTATACAAATTAGATATGAAACATCTGACAGTTCATACCTCAAAAGAATTAGAGAAATATTGTATTCAATCCTAATAAATCAATTTATGGGATTAAGGTATTCTGAAATCCGGGATTTAACATGAAATTTCTTCATGTGATTATAGAAATTTCTGCGGGTGCATATAGTCTTCACAGGGTGCATATAGTTTTCGCACTACCCATCGGTGTGTTGACATATGAAGTTGACGATGTGTCCGTCCTCAATATTTCCTGTCCGGGATATAACTACTTTGGCTAAGGGGAGATTTAAAAACTAATGTGCCACAACTGTTCGCCATATATAGGTGATGTATCGATATGACTGTCAATAACATTTGTTATCTTCTGTCTATAAACAATATTCATAAGATGACATATTTTGTTTTGTGCTATTATTTAGGCTTATGTGGAGACACAGTGGAGTGATACTGTATGTATGATGGGATTTTAGTTTATACAAATTTATTTTAGCTCGATTGCGAAACAAGTTATGTCAACTTATATTAATCACTCTCGAGACCTCATTCCTGATGGAATCCATCGCCACGAGGGAGAGAGAAGAGGCAATTTTTGCCTAAGGGCAGAATCGTAACGGCTCCATGATGTGATTTTAATGAGATTGCTCTACATTTTGTCACATGTTTCAGGTGTAATAATTAACTTACTATTTTCAATAATGACCTAACTTCACATAACGTTAATTTCATGCCAATTAAAGTACAGCACCAATAGATGTTAGATAATAATACATGTATCACTCACTTACTCACAGACATGAGAAGATCATGAAGTTGTGTAATGTTATGGGTATAGACCTTCCACATGATCCAGATGATACATACGAGCTCACAACAGACAACGTCAAAAAGATAATGGCCATCTACATGAGGTTCAGGTGAGGAAATAACTAGATTCTGTAGTGGCATCATACATATGTGTCTACATTTATGATATGTCATACTCTACAATCATGTGTTTCAGAATAGATATACTCTACAATCATGTGTTTCAGAATAGATATTCTCTACAATCATGTGTTTCAGAATAGATATACTCTACAATCATGTGTTTCAGAATAGATATTCTCTACAATCATGTGTTTCAGAATAGATATACTCTACAATCATGTGTTTCAGAATAGATATACTCTACAATCATGTGTTTCAGAATAGATATACTCTACAATCATGTGTTTCAGAATAGATATACTCTACAATCATGTGCTTCAGAATAGATATACTCTACAATCATGTGTTTCAGAATAGATATACTCTACAATCATGTGTTTCAGAATAGATATACTCTACAATCATGTGTTTCAGAATAGACATACTCTACAATCATGTGTTTCAGAATAGATAGGCAATCATGGCTTTGTGCACTCCCGCATATGAAACCATTTTTGCAGTGGCGATGTTTTCATGCCACTAATATGGCATATATATATATGTGACCACTGTGTTTTAACCTTTTTTCTTCGAAATTCTAATGTCATGGCCACTGAACGTTTGACATAGTCACATTGATGAGTTATCATTTTAATTGTTGGATAATATATAAATCGATGGATTTACCCTCGATGACTAATAGGACTAAATTCTTGTTGATGCAATTAGCACTTAATATACATGTGTACAGTCTTCATCCGTTATGTCGAATCATGTCGGACCAAACAAAATACATCAACAAAATACTTCGACATAACCGATAGTGATCATATTTCCCAAGATAATATTTCTCTGACATAGCAAGCATTACCTAGTAAGTCTACACTTGTCCCATATGTGGAAATATAGTAATATGAACCAAAACAAACTAAGTAATTAATTATAATTATTATGATGAGCCGATTATACAATTATTTGTTAATATGGCAATTACCGATTAGTATGTACCTGTAGTGAACACATTATAATTACTGTCACGGTAAACACCTTCAACTCTGGGTATTGAGTGTATGCACAGACACGGCGGTACATCTTGGTTCAGGTAAATTTGCCGAATGGCGACATATTTGAAATTTGACATAAGTGTGAAAAACTACACATTTGTCCCCAAGGGACCAGAAAGCTAATTCGATATAACGGAACAGTTGATTAGTGCAATTGACATACATGTAACTAGCTATATTCAAACTAATAGTATTTGAACAGAACTTTGATCAGACTTTGGGATAACCGCTGAATTTGGCATAACCGACTTTGAGATAACTGATGTAGACTGTGAACATATATTATTGGGGTGTTGCCAAAATACATATACATCACAGGGCTAATGTGTGCAGTAGCATAATATATTGACATAATATTATGCTGATTCAGATCGCTTGTTACCCGACAGTTGATGGAGTGATCAGTGTGTGTGTTTTACGTTTATTTATCGTCGCTACCGGTTGCCCATATGAGCGACGCCTCATGAAGATATTAGTCATTTTAGATTTTGGAGGATAGTGCATGATACACAGACAGACACCCATTCCAGAGTCTCCTCTGGTTCTTGTACGTGCACGGTGTAAAGCACCGACATGATACCTCGGTTTAACGTCCCATCTGAAAGACTGTTAATTTTATGAGGGTCAGACGGGGGATCGAACCTGCGATCCTTGGATTACCAGTCCAGCGTGTTACCACTGGACTACAGATGCGTCTGTGGAGTGATCAGTTTACATCAAAGATTGACACTATCAAATGTGGTGAATTGCATCAGTAACTATGATTGCAATATGGTACATTCTAAGATTAATGATTAATTAAAACTTTGATTAGTTGTTGTTCCATGGATTTTTCCCACTAACAACCACAGTGGGCTGTGAACTATGGAACCACACCAGGTGCTCTGTTACAAAGACATCCTCCGCCTCCGTGGTCGAGTGGTTAAGGTCGCTGACTTGTTTACCTCTGTAACCTATCATCACTGATGGTCTGATGGTCACGGGTTCGAGCCCCGCTCAGGCCGTGTCTCATTTATATGAAAATGTTGGCAGTTTCTGATGGAGGTCGGTGCACCCAAGTACTGGTTAACCGCTGGAGTCTGCCCAGGAAAGGTGTTGTTAAGTAAACTGCCCACCGGCGATATAGCCCGAAATGGTGCTGATGCAGGCGTAAAACCCGAAAAATAACAATAATAATACAAAGACATCCATCTTTGTGATTTGAAGTAATTTGAGGTTTTAAATATTTAAACACTTGTTTGTATATTGTTTAGATGCGACATTCCAGTGATAATCATGGGAGAGACAGGCTGTGGTAAAACCCGTCTTGTCAAGTTCATGTCAGCTCTGCAAGTACCACCAGGAGTCGAGAACACAAACATGATACTCATGAAGGTAAGGATAACACCACTTGACTGGGGGTTAGGCCCACAAACATGATACTCATGAAGGTAAGGACAACACCACTTGACTGGGGGTTAGGCTCACAAACGTGATACTCATGAAGGTAAGGACAACATCACTCGACTGGGGGTTAGACCCACAAACATGAAGGTAAGAACATCCTCAATTGACTGGGGTTAGGCCCACAAACATGAAGGTAAGAACATCCTCAATTGACTGGGGTTAGGCCCACAAACATGGAGGTATGAACAACCTCACTTGACTGGGGTTAGGCCCACAAACATGAAGGTATGAACAACCTCACTTGACTGGGGTTAGGTCCACAAACATGAAAGTACGAACAACCTCACTTGACTGGGGTTAGGCCCACAAACATGGAGGTAAGAACAACCTCACTGGAGCTGGCATTTAGTATTATTAGTTATTATTACATAGCTTATGGTTGCAATACAGGTCTGAGACAGTGTTACCTATTCCTATCAAATTTATCTTGTTTTATAGGTACATGGTGGCACAACCAACAGAGACATCATAAACAAAGTACGAGAAGCAGAAAATATCGCAAAACAGAACAAAGAGAAATATGGAGATCACATGTACACTGTTTTGTTCTTTGATGAAGCCAACACAACAGAAGCTATTGGACTTATAAAGGAAATCATGTGTGACAAAAGTATGGAAGGAAAGAAACTAAAATTGTGCGAAAATTTGAAGATGGTTGCCGCTTGTAATCCATACAGAAAGTAAGTATAGATTGTGAAGATATTTATTTACTGAATTGTCATTATAACATGACAAGAACTATTTTAAGTGTTGTAGGCAGGTTGTCCAATTAGCACAGTGGTTAGCACTCTCGTTTTCACCAATGCAACACAGGTTCAATCCTACCACACGAAATATTGTAGATTTTATTCTTTCTTTATTTTTTATTTAGTGTGTACCATAAATCGTGTTATTCAGGATACACAAGTTGTATTACGCATGAATGTCAACCCTATTTACATTCTTTTGTTATGCCAACAAACCGCGAATACGACGTTTGTTTATTAGTTGAAATACTCAGTTTTTGAGCCAAATATTTGGAAACAAATTATACCATAATTATAATAGGAAAATACATTCTGTAGAAGTTTGCGTTTTCATTGATGTAGTGTCGCTTTAAATGAAACGAAGATTTCCAACTACACTAGAGAGTTGTTATATGGCGTACATGTTTCGCTGTGTGTGTTTTACGTTTATTTATCGTCGCTACCGGTTGCCCATAATATGGGCAACCGGTTTGAGCGACGCCTCCTCCATTTGGAGAGTTTAATTAAATTTCTTTGTCGAGCTGCTATGGCATAGCTTGGCATGTTTGAAGGGTGTGGATTAGCAAGGGAGATTTTAACATCTTAATCATGTAGATATTGATATGGATAATACTGGTGTATCATGCATAAAGTCTGTTATAACTCTGTGTAGTGTATGTTTTACGTTTATTTATCGTCGCTACCGGTTGCCCATATGAGCAACGCCTCCTGAAGAGATTAGTCATTTTAGAGTTTTGGAGGATAGTGCAATGATACAGACAGAGACCCATTCCAGAGTCTCCGCTGGTTCTTTTACGTGCACGGTGTAAAGCACCGACACGAGACCTCGGTTTAACGTCCCATCTGAAAGACTGTTAATTTTATTAGGGTCAGACGGGGGATCGAACCTGCGATTCCTGGATTACCAGTCCAGCGTGTTACCACTGGACTACATATCCAATACCGCATCAGTTATCTGCATTCCGACGTGTAGCCTGGCTTCCAGTCTGTCGAGTGTTCGCCAATTTACTTCTGACAAAATAATGGGTGATATTATCAGAAACTCAATACGGCCCAATTAGTGACCTCGGTATTAAAATATATGCATAGAAGATTTTAGAAGATTTTATTCTTTATTTACGTCTCATCAATGTACAACAAACAACATTCAATATAATAAAAACATATCGATGTACATTGCCACTCAATAATGAATTATAAGAGACAGTAACAGTAACAATTCACAATAGAACACGATTCAACATATAAGTTTCTTAAAACTAGAGTTTATATAGGTTGATCCAGACCGATACTCTCACAAACTGAAGACAATCGTCAAAATGGTGACGGGCACATTGCCACCATTACACCACAGCCGCAAAACGTCACCATGGGTAACCGCTATCAGTGAGATTCTCGGTCCAAAACAAGACCTACTCTTAGATATAAATGTGTTAAATCTAAATTGCCTACGCTAATCTTATCTAAGAAGTGCTTAAAATATTTATTAAAACACTGATATTGAAAAAGAGCACTAACGCGCTTATTAATTAAAAAATGGTATAAAAAAACAATTATCACCTCTGATCAGATCAGTGATGAACTGATTAGCATAGACTATTTAGTTGGCAATAAAAAAGTATTCATAGTATTAAGAAACAATTGAGATACATTATTTACATGCTAAATATATATATATTACAATCTATGAACTACATAACATACTGATTTTATTTACACGTCAAAAACCGTCGTTTTTGAAGAATTTCAAAACAGGTTTTGGCACATAATCTTATCAGTTCCTTGCTGGAGAAAATTAAAACAAACTTTTCTGAATCAGAAAGATTAATAAAATTACCATAAATACCCATTGTTTTTCTAATAAGCGGTAACCTAATATCTGCATACGTACAACATTGCAAAATAACATGTAGTTCATTTTCAACGGAGTCACAGAATGGACATTTCCTTTGATCTACACTCAGATTCTCATACCTGCCCGTCTCTATTCTTATTGTTGCAACACCACAACGAAATTTACTCAAAGCAGCTCTATGACTAAGAGGTAAAAACATCATACAGTAGTCTTCTACTTTGAATTCTGTTTTAAATAGCTTATACAACCGTAATTTATTTCTACCTCGACCCGATATACCAACATCTCTATTAATAGATGTAAACCAGTTTAATTTGAACCTAGCCATTAGTTTACTTTCCATTGAGAATACTAATGATGATGGCTTAGGCTCGGTAATATTTGCAAACATACTTAAATTATTTTCATTAAATACTTTTACAATTAAATAATACCAATTTTTACATGAAACATTTGCCTTAGAAGCCACCCAAAGTGCTATGCGTTTGTTCATACGATGTGTATCCATTGACGATATTTTGGACCAGAATAAACATATGCTTTTCCACTGCCATACAACAGTCGGCTTCCAACCCATTTCTCCTGCAATGGCAGTATTTGGAGTGTATTTGCCTACACCCAAAAAGAACCTCATTGCTCTGTTATGAACTGAATCTATACATGAAAATGTTTTGAAGCCCCATATTGGTGCACTGTAATTTATAACAGGCAGCACTGTAGACTCATAAAGTTTGGTATATACAACATATGGGACACCCCCTAGAACTTTACATTTGGCAATTAAGAGACCAAGGGCACGGCTAGCACTTTGAGCTACTGCTTTAGTCATTATGTTATAATCCACATGTTCACTTAACAACACACCAAGATACATATACTTATCAACAACTTGTATTAATTTAATACCACATATAAAGTTAACGGTTGTTCTCTGTACCGATTTAGGACGAAAATGTACAATATTACTCTTTGAGGCATTGACATTCATTTTATTTAAAATACACCAGTTATTCAAAGCATCTAATAGTATTTGTAGATCAGACTCCGATTCGGCTAGAAGGACAATAGCATCTGCATAGAGCAATATACATATCTTTTCATCGCCAGCATTTATTCCAATATCAATGCATATGACTGACCAGGCAAAATATATCAACGCCTGTTCCCAGGCTAGCCGACGTGATATAATTATGTAAATTAAATGTTGCCTAGCTAATCTAGTTCTGTGATATTCGATGTTCACGTATTCGTCCGCCTTTCATACATGTATTATTTTCATCAACTTTTTAATACAGTGTATAATTTATGTCTTCATAAATTTATTTCATTGTTATGTTGAAAACAATTTTGTTTTATATACAGTGTATAATTTCTATTTTTATGTTTTAGATGTATATCGTATTCACAACCACATATCAACAACATTGTCGTACTCGGGTGCATCCTCTGTCTTATATGTGTCTTCCTGCTGGGCCTTGACGGACGCTTCATATCGGAGGATCTTTATCCACTTATATGTCAGGTAATACAGCGGCGAATTTTACTTGTGGAAACTGTCGGGTTATTAACTTGTTTAACTCTTTGCATGCTGGGTAAATTTAATTATAAATACAGTCACACCTGTATTAGTGGTCACCTCCATTAAGCAGCCAACCTGTATTAAGCAGCCAGTTTCCAGATTCCCAATATTTTGTTTTATTATACATGTGCCCACTATTAAGCAGCCACCTGTGCTAAGCAGACACTTTCCGCGAGTCCCTTTCTTTGCTTGCTGCTTAAGACAGGTTTGACTGTAGTTCAAATAATTGTATCAGACGACAATTCATGTGTCAGTTAATACAGCGGCACAAACGCCATTTTCGATCTCAGAATTGTACTTGTGGAAACTGTCGGGTTGTAATCTTATTTAACTATTTGCATGCTGGGTAAATTAATTATAAATAGTACAAATAATTGTATCAGACGACAGTTCATTTGTCAGTTAATACAGCGGCACAAAACGCCATTTTGGATCTCAGAATTTTACTTGTGGGAACTGTCGGGTTGTTAACTTGCTTACCTTTTTGCATGCTGGGTAAATTAATTATAAATAGTTCAAATAATTGTATCAGACGACAATTCATTTGTCAGTTAATACAGCGGCACAAAACGCCATTTTGGATCTCAGAATTTTACTTGTGGAAACTGTCGGGTTGTTAACTTGTTTAACTCTCTGCATGCTGGGTAAGCTAATTATAAATAGTACAAATAATTGTATCAGACGACAATTCATTAATCTGCCTTCCTTATTTGTAACTGGAAACTCTGGGAAATATGTCATGGAATTTCATTAGAAGTGTGTCTTGCAACATTATAATGAAAGTCTAGCGTGCAAAAGAGGTAAGATATACTTTATGTGATTCGATAAATAACCAATCTCCACTATAATCAGTCTACGAGAGACATCGGAGAGTTGCTGCCCCTGAATGCTCTCTAAAAGTAAATATCTCCGATTAAGTGTTTACCTCTGTTTTTATCATTGTTTCATTTGCACAACATGCCATCGATTGCATTCCACTATCGCTTCATATGATTATTAAATTACTACAGTCAAACCTGTGTTAGTGGTCACCTCTATTAAGCAGCCAACCTGTATTAAGCAGCCAGTTTCCAGATTCCCAATATGCTGTTTTATTATACATTTGACCTCTATTAAGCAGCCACCTGTGCTAAGCAGCCACTTTCTGACAGTCCCTTGGTTGGCTGCTTAAGACAGGTTTGACTGTATACCTCGAAATTACATTATCATACCGCAACATCTGGATAGGGAACAACAATAAAAACAAAGGATTCCAACTAAAAGGACATATTTACATTTTGGGATAAATCAGACTTTTTAATAGAACATTAGAGTTGTCTCTCATTTTATTCAACGTTTCGCCAATGCTGTGCCTCGTCAGGAATGCACAACAACATTTCTTCTACCGTGGTCTAGTTCATAAAAAGAGGTGTCTCATAAGTCAGAAATGACTGGCCCTTTAACCCATTCAACCCCAAGTAACTGACATGGACTGGTGCGTGATATTTTCAGACCAATAAATTAATAAGAAAATTACCTTTGGACCAGTTCATTTATCAAAATGGGTAATTTTATCTAAAAATAGTAATAATTATTACTGGCAAAAAAGTGCAGATCCTGATGAGACGGCTCGTCACGAGCCGGCTCATCTGGATCTACACTTTTCATAAGCCTATTTAGAGGCCTGTGGGGTTGAAATGGTTAAATATGGGTGACACTATAATAAAGAAACACTTATTTTGAGGGCCCTAAGGAAGATTAGTTCAGAACTAATTAGGTCACCCTCTATAAATAAAGATATATATCGTTACACAGGCGCCAGATTTCGAACCCAATTCAACTTAATCTAGTTTGGTTTAAACAATATTTATCGCAAAGCATAAATTACATATAACAACAACATACATAATGCACAATGCACAGGATCAAGTAGGAAGCTAACAGTAGGAAGTAGGAAGCTAAACATAGCTTTTGTGGTATTCCTGCACAAAGTAGAACTGCAAAGTCGCTATATTAGTTATTGGTCCGAATCTAAATCCAAAATCAAACAAAATATGATAACCTGCACATGTATGGGTCTCCGAGGCCGAGGTGGTAAAAAAATAATTTAAAAAATCACTTGCTGTTTGAATTCTTTCCAAGAGAGTTAACTATCCAGCTGGCTTGTGGATGACCGGTAGTTCTACCCGGAGTCTAGCACGCGCCTGATATACTGCTCGGCCGGAGCATCAGGTGTCTTCCTCCAACTCAGGATCAAACAAACGTGTGTATAAAAGCAGGTAGCTCTCAAAATAATAAGAACGTTCGCCCACATGGTTCGCCGGAGGCGAGGGTAAATAAGGTCAATCATCATCTATAATAAGAATTATTGATTTTTTGTATTTTTTGTAGCTTCGTGCATGGTTATTGTCGTTTGGATTTTCTCTTGGATATGGAGGAATGTTTTCAAAGATATGGACAGTGCATAGACTTACTACATCCGGTAGACAAAAAGATAAAAAGGTACTGAATCACATGCCCCTTGTGCGTTTTACGTTTATTTATCGTCGCTACCGGTTGCCCATTTGAGCGACGCCTCCTGCAGAGATTAGTCACATTAGATTTTTGGAGGATAGTGCAATGATACCAGAATCTCCTCTGGTTCTTTTACGTGCACGGTGTAAAGCACCGATACGAGACCTCGGTTTAAAGTCCCATCTGAAAGACTGTTCATTGTATTAGGGTCAGACGGGGGATCGAACATTGGACTATCCTTCAAAAATCTAAAATGACTAATCTCATCAGGAGGCGTCGCTCATATAGGCAACCGGTAGCGACGATAAATAAAAGTAAGCAGACGTATATATTTCGGTGAATATGGTATCCTACATTTCGTTTGAAGCTTGAAACAAACATGTTAAGGGACGTATTGCGTTGACCTAATTAAACGTTTCAGACATTAAATGAATAAGTACACGGATACGGAAACGAAATAAGTATTTAAATAACGAACCACTTACAAACAAACGAACTATGGTGTAAGGGAGACAACCGAATCTTGACTTATTATTCTTGTTATCTGTGTTATCTCTCTTACACCATACAGTTTAAAATCCGTCATTTAAACTTGTGCCACATTCTGGTGTGAATATGCCTATATTTCTAATGTTGGCTAAGCGTGTTGTATGAAACCACTTGGTTTAACAATTTACATAATTTATAGCATCAGTTTATATGTATTGTAGCTATAGTTGTTGTAGTATACATGTAAGTGATAAATATAATCAAAGTTCTATTATTAAAATCATAGTCCTGTTCAAGCGGACTATTCTTTAAAAAACCAGAGTTTAAAAAGTTTTATTAATGGCGTGGTATACGAAACCTATGAATATGTACAACACCATGAAATCACAATAAATAAACCAGAAATATATATTACAGAAAACGATGCACATTCATACAAGTGTATACTTAATCCAATATGGCGCGTTCGCTTGTGACGTCACAGCAGTCTAAATACAAGGGGAAGTATTCGGTCGCGCACGTGCAGGTGTAGTGGTACCTGAGGTCTTGCGATCGCGTCTAATATATACTGTACACTTTGAACAATCATAAAAGTAATGAAGTTAATGTGCGTTATAGCATGCTATTAAAATTCCTGGCACAAACTATCCGAATACTAGCATTTTTTAAAACAGGAATATAAATACAGTTATATGTCCGTCAGTTATATGTCAGTTATATGTCAGCTATATGTCCGTCCCTTATATGTCAGTTATATGTCAACTATATGTCCTTCAGTTATATGTCAGTTATATGTCAGCTATATGTGCGTCACTTATATGTCAGTTATATGTCATTTATATGTCAGCTATATGTCCGTCACTTATATGTCAGCTATATGTCAGTTATATGTCCGTCACTTATATGTCAGCTATATGTCAGTTATATGTCCGTCAGATATATATCAGTTGTATGTCAGTTATATGTCAGTTATATGTCAGCTATATGTCCGTCAGTTATATGTCAGTTATATGTCAGTTATGTGTCCGTCACTTATATGTCAGCTATATGTCAGCTATGTGTTCGTCAGTTATATATCAGTTATATGTCAGCTATATGTCCGTCAGTTATATGTCAGTTATATGTCCGTCACTTATATGTCAGCTATATGTCAGTTATATGTCAGCTATGTGTTCGTCAGTTATATATCAGTTATATGTCAGTTATATGCCCGTCTGTTATATGTCAGTTTATCCACTCTATCCATTCATTGCAGGATGTGAAAAACTTTGAATTATATGGCGTGCTAGCTGCTATAATTAGCATTGACCTAATTATATTGACCACGTGGCAGATAATTGACCCCATGTATCGTGCCCTGGAAATGTTTGACCTCGAACCTGCACCATCTACGGATCAAGATATAATGTATCAACCATATCTAGAACATTGTCATTCATATAATAATTCCATATGGTTAGGTAAGTGCACGCATTTCTTAGTAATGTTCGTCCCTATTGTCTCGAACTACGATGCATACATGGTCACGGGTTCGAGCCCCGCTCAGACCATGTTTCATTTATATGAAAAAGTTGGCAGTTTCTTACGGAGGTTGGTGCACCCAAGTACTGGTTAACCACTGGAGCCTGCCCAGGAAAGGTGTTGTTAGGTAAACTGCCCGCCGGCGATATAGCCCAAAAATGCTGATGCAGGCGTAAAACCCGAAATATAACATAACAATAACGATTCATACATGTCTACCATCGATGTAAAATGTGCATTGTTAGTGATTGTGAATATTGGATTCATCGATGTAAAATGTGCATTGTTAGTGATTGTGAATATTGGATTCATCGATTTAAAATGTGCATTGTTAGTGATTGTGAATATTGGATTCATCGATTTAAAATGTGCATTGTTAGTGATTGTGAATATTGGATTCATCGATTTAAAATGTGCATTGTTAGTGAGTGTGGATATTGGATTCATCGATTTAAAATAATGGTCGACTTTGATCGATGAAATTAGATCCATTCCTGTTGTAAGGTGGGAGGTGGTCATTTGAAACTTTTTTTAATATTTAAGTTTATTTAACGACGCTACCAGTTGCCCATTTGAGCGACGGGCAGTTACCTAACAACACCTTTCCTGGGCAGACTCCAGCGGTTAACCAGTACTTGGTGCACCAACCTCCGTAAAACACTGCCAACATTTTCATATAAAGAGTTACGGTCTGAGCGGGGCTCGAACACCCGTCTAACCCTAATACAATTAACAGTCTTTCAGATAGGACTTTAAACCGAGGTCTCGTGTCGGTGCTGTACATCGTGCACGTAAAAAACCAGAGGAGACTCTGGAATGGGTCTCTGTCTGTATCATTGCACTATCCTCCAAAAATCTAAAATGACTAATCTCTTCAGGAGGCGTCGCTCATATGGGCAACCGGTAGCGACGATAAATAAACGTATACTATTCCATGGTCCAAAACCAGAGTATTCTAAAGATTGCTTGTACATTTCACATCTAGGTCTTGGAATATAGAGATCAATATGTGAAGCCTATCTTGTGGGTGTACAATGCTGTAATGACATTGTACATACAGCCGTACGCATTTTGCATGACATAAATTGGAATAAATAAATGCTATAAACTGAGCCAGTAATCAATGAAGAAAGAGACACTGAGCGGATTAGGTTTATTTCACAGAAAATTATCCAGACGCCGATATTCCATACTTAGCAGCTTACAGGTTAGCAGCTTACAGCTTATAGGGGCGTGATGTATGACTGGTACGTTTGAAGAATATGACAGGTCATAAAACATTCAGCAACAGTGAGAGGTCGAACCGTGTGATGCGCACACTATAGAAAATTCATAGGCATTGATCATGCATCTGCTTAATACCGGAAACGGTCGCCCTACTTAATAGGAAACGGGGTGGGTTCTCACTGGACAAGTTGGTAATGTTGTTGACCCGAACTCGGAGATCCCGGGTGCCTCTGCGAGCAGTATTACACACACGGACGGACAGCCGGGTAGAACCACCGCCCATCCAGAAGTTTATAAAAGAAAGATTGCTTGTACATTTCATATCTAGGTATTGGAAGTCGTATTGGAATTCCATTGTTCTTTTTGTTACAGGTATTGGAATTCCATTGTTCTGTTTATTACAGTATTGCAATTCCATTGTTCTTTTTGTTACATTATTGGAATTCCATTGTTCTTTTTGATACAGTATTGGAATTCCATTGTTCTTATTGTTACAGTATTGGAATTCCATTGTTCTTATTGTTACAGTATTGGAATTCCATTGTTCTTATTGTTACAGTATTGGAATTCCATTGTTCTTATTGTTACAGTATTGGAATTCCATTGTTCTTTTCGTTACATTATTGGAATTCCATTGTTCTTTTTGATACAGTATTGGAATTCCATTGTTCTTTTTGTTACAGGTATTGGAATTCCATTGTTCTGTTTATTACAGTATTGCAATTCCATTGTTCTTTTTGTCATAGTATTGGAATTCCATTGTTCTTTTTGTAAGTATTGGAATTCATTGTTCTTTTTGTCATAGTATTGGAATTCCATTGTTCTTTTCGTTAGAGTATTGGAATTCCATTGTTCTTTTCGTTACATTATTGCAATTCCATTGTTCTTTTTGTTACAGTATTGGAATTCCATTGTTCTTTTTGTTACAGGTATTGGAATTCCATTGTTCTGTTTATTACAGTATTGCAATTCCATTGTTCTGTTTATTACAGTATTGCAATTCCATTGTTCTTTTTGTTACAGGTATTGGAATTCCATTGTTCTTTTTGTTACAGGTATTGGAATTCCATTGTTCTGTTTATTACAGTATTGCAATTCCATTGTTCTGTTTATTACAGTATTGCAATTCCATTGTTCTTTTTGTTACAGGTATTGGAATTCCATTGTTCTTTTTGTTACAGGTATTGGAATTCCATTGTTCTTTTTGTTACAGGTATTGGAATTCCATTGTTCTTATTGTTACAGTATTGCAATTCCATTGTTCTTTTTGTTACAGGTGTTGTGTTTGGGCATAAAGGGATTTTGCTGTTGTTCGGAATATTTCTGTCTTACGAGACACGTAGTGTCAAGTTAAAACAAGTCAACGACTCCAGATTTGTTGGAATGAGTATTTATAATGTCGTTGTAAGTATACATTTGTTTTTTATTTAACCATATATTATTGCCAATCAATAGTAGATACAATACATAGCATGGAAATACAAATGGTTTGGGTCACAAGTTTTAACAACATTAGACAACGGCCCTCACCAAAAAACATTACACATGTATTCTAGAGGACATAGAAAACGCACACTTCGGATAAGTGTGTTTTTACATAAAAAACAATAATTATATAAATACATAGTTTTAAACATTTTGGAATATTTTTAGTTGTTCAGTTTGTGTTTTGTAATAAAGATGTGATATATGTTTGATGGAATCCTTCGTATTTCGTTTTCATGTAATAATAATCATATAATGTAGGTGTGTGTGTTCTATGTCCTCTAGTATATAATGTAGGTGTGCGTTTTCTATATCCTCTAGTATAATAATCATATAATGTAGGTGTGCGTTTTCTATGTCCTCTAGTATATAATGTAGGTGTGCATTTTCTATGTCCTCTAGTATAATAATCATATAAAGTAGGTGTGCGTTTTCTATGTCCTCTAGTATAATAATCATATAAAGTAGTGTGCGTTTTCTATGTCCTCTAGTATATAATCATATAAGTAGGTGTGCGTTTTCTATGTCATCTAGTATAATAATCATATAAAGTAGGTGTGCGTTTTCTATGTCCTTTAGTATATAATGTAAGTGTGCGTTTTCTATATCCTCTAATATAATAATCATATAAAGTAGGTGTGCGTTTTCTATGTCCTCTAATATAATAATCATATAAAGTAGGTGTGCGTTTTCTATGTCCTCTAATATAATAATCATATAAAGTAGGTGTGCGTTTTCTATGTCCTCTAGTATAATAATCATATAAAGTAGGTGTGCGTTTTCTATGTCATCTAGTATAATAATCATATAAAGTAGGTGTGCGTTTTCTATGTCCTTTAGTATATAATGTAAGTGTGCGTTTTCTATATCCTCTAATATAATATCATATAAAGTAGGTGTGCGTTTTCTATGTCCTCTAATATAATAATCATATAAAGTAGGTGTGCGTTTTCTATGTCCTCTAATATAATAATCATATAAAGTAGGTGTGCGTTTTCTATGTCCTCTAGTATAATAATCATATAATGTAGGTGTGCGTTTTCTATTTCCTCTAGTATACTAGCTAATTGTAGCAAAGGTAATGCTTAAAATAAATAAACGTCGGATGAGGTGGTGAAAGTGCGTCATTGGTCTAATGGGCGTCGTATTTGAATCACTCGCCGGGCGGTGGTTCTATCTGGTACGTGTCTCTGTCATGGTTGCTGAAGACGAAACATGGTATCGTATTATTTTATATTAATAACTACAGTGTATGATTAATCGTGTTGTAATATCTTCTATTTCGGGTGTTAATTGTTAATATATAAATTGCTTACTTCCGGTACTATGTTATATCGATATTTCTTTCAGATACTGTGCGCTATAACGATGCATGTTTACTTCCGGTACTATGTTATATCAATATTTCTCTCAGATGCTGTGTGCTATAACGATGCATGCTTTCTTCCCATCTTATGTTATACCGATATTTCTTTCATATATTATGTGCTATAATGGTACGTACTTCCGGTATTGTGTTATAATGATATTTTTCGAGGTACTGTGTGTTATAACGGTGCTTACTTCCGGTGCTCAGTTATATTTCATTCAGGTATATTTCGTATAACGGTGTTTACTTCCGGTACTGCGCTATAATGGATATATCGTTATAATGCTGTTTACTTCCGGTACTGTGCTATGTACTGGTATTTTTCCTTCAGTTACTATATATTATAATGCTGTTTACTTCCGGTACTGTGCTATGTACTGGTATGTTTCCTTCAGTTACTATATATTATAATGGTGTTTACTTCCGGTACTGTGCTATGTACTGGTATGTTTCCTTCAGTTACTATATAGTATAATGGTGTTTACTTCCGGTACTGTGCTATGTACTGGTATGTTTCCTTCAGTTACTATATATTATAATGCTGTTTACTTCCGGTACTGTGCTATGTACTGGTATTTTTCCTTCAGTTACTATATATTATAATGCTGTTTACTTCCGGTACTGTGCTATAACGATATTTCTTTCAGGTATTATTTCTTATAACATTGTATTGTTCCGGTAAATAATATGTATCTCGGATACTATTTCTAATAGCGGTGTTTCTGTCCGGTAGTACGTGTGATTACGGTGTTTCTTTCAAACAGTATGTGTTATTACGGTGTTTCTTTCAAACAGTATGTGTTATTACTGTGTTTCTTTCCGGTAGTACGTGTTATTACGGTGTTTCTTTCAGACAGTATGTGTTATTACGGTGTTTCTTTCAAACAGTATGTGTTATTACGGTGTTTCTTTCAAACAGTATGTGTTATTACGGTGTTTCTTTCAGACAGTATGTGTTATTACGGTGTTTCTTTCAAACAGTATGTGTTATTACGGTGTTTCTTTCAGACAGTATGTGTTATTACGGTGTTTCTTTCAAACAGTATGTGTTATTACTGTGTTTCTTTCCGGTAGTACGTGTTATTACGGTGTTTCTTTCAGACAGTATGTGTTATTACGGTGTTTCTTTCAAACAGTATGTGTTATTACGGTGTTTCTTTCAAACAGTATATGTTATTACGGTGTTTCTTTCAAACAGTATGTGTTATTACGGTGTTTCTTTCAGACAGTATGTGTTATTACGGTGTTGCTTTCAAACTGTATGTGTTATTACTGTGTTTCTTTCCGGTAGTACGTGTTATTACGGTGTATCTTTTAGGTAGAATGTGTTATTACGGTGTTTCTTTCAGGTAGTATGTGTTTTTACGGTGTTTCTTTCAGATAATATGTGTTATTACGGTGCTTCTTTCAGTTAGTACGTGTTATTACGGTGCTTCTTTCAGTTAGTACGTGTTATTACGGTGTTTCTTTCAAACAGTATGTGTTATTACTGTGTTTCTTTCCTGTAGTACGTGTTATTACTGTGTTTCTTTCAAACAGTATGTGTTATTACGGTGTTTCTTTCAGACAGTATGTGTTATTACGGTGTTTCTTTCAGACAGTATGTGTTATTACGGTGTTTCTTTCAAACAGTATGTGTTATTACTGTGTTTCTTTCCGGTAGTACGTGTTATTACGGTGTTTCTTTCAGGTAGAATGTGTTATTACGGTGCTTCTTTCAGACAGTATGTGTTATTACGGTGTTTCTTTCAGAGAGTATGTGTTATTACGGTGTTTCTTTCAGAGAGTATGTGTTATTACGGTGTTTCTTTCCGGTACTACGTGGTATTACGGTGTTTATTTCAGGTAGAATGTGTTATTACGGTGTTTTTTCCAGGTAGAATGTGTTATTACGGTGTTTCTTTCCGGTACTATGTGTTATTATGGTGCTTCTTTCAGGTACTATGTGTTATTAGGGTGTTTCTTTCAGATAATATGTGTTATTACGGTGCTTCTTTCAAACAGTATGTGTTATTACGGTGTTTATTTCAGGTACTATGTGTTATTACGGTGCCAATAGTCCTTATAATCAAAAGTCAACAAGACGCTTCCTTCGCCTTTGTTGCATTAGCCATTATTTTATGCAGCTTCCTTTCGATGGGTCTCATCTTCGGTCCAAAGGTAAATAGAAAATAAGCGTTTGTTATATATGTTACATTAATGTCAAACCCCTTGCGATGACCTATGTGTGTTTTCGTGGGCAGGGTTAGCTGACCTAAGCGGTTAACACTTACTAAGCAATGTGTATGAGGTGATACGTAGCCTGACCGAGTATCGACACCCGGGACAGCTCGATCCCAAATATGACGCTTTACTACTGGACCACGGACGCTACATTGTTCCAGTGAATGATAGCATTTCATTCACTCATTACAGCAATACTGTAACGAATGACCTCTAATGAAATTGATTAGCTGAGCGAAATATAATTCTACCATTCACTTAAACGAACACTGAATTCTCTTTTTATTTTAGATTGATGTGGTTTTATGGTATAAAACGATTCCACCATGCGCTAAATGGTGATATAGGTTCGAGTTTAGACGAAATGTTTGCGTCCGAAAACGTGAACTTTGACAATATTTCAAACTGCATGGCTGGAAAACATAAACGTGAAGCAGTGAGAATAAATTGTGTTATTACATTGCTTTCAACCAATGGAATAAAACTTTTCATTTCACTGATTTCGAGGGAAAGCATAGCATAAATAAATGTTATTGTGAACAGTTGGATATCTATTTTGGACATCTGGAATAGAACACTATGACAGAGACCACGTTGTCAAGTTTAAACTGCATTATAATGTGTATGCCATACATGTAAAGGCCTGTTGTCAGAACACATGCTTCTGCTGAGGAGACACAAAAAGATATACTGACGTATCTTTGATATTGTATTTACGTCATTGACGTCTGATTTATGGTGAATTCACGTCATTGACGTCTGATTTATGGTGCTTTCACGTCATTGACGTCTGATTGATGGTGAGTTCATGTCATTGACGTCTGATTGATGGTGAGTCCACGTCATTGACGTCTGATTAATGGTGATTTCATGTCATTGACGTCTGATTGATGGTGACTTCACGTCATTGACGTCAGATTGGTGGTGCTTTCATGTCATTGACGTCTGATTGATGGTGATTCCACGTCATTGACGTCTGATTGATGGTGAGTTCATGTCATTGACGTCTGATTGATGGTGAGTCCACGTCATTGACGTCTGATTGATGATGAATTCACGTCATTGACGTCTGATTGATGGTGAGTCCACCTCATTGATGGATTGATTGGTGTTGGACTTAGATCATTGACATAAGAATTATCTTGGATTTAGGTTATTGACATCGTATTGATGTTGGAATTACATCACTGACATCGGATTGCTGTTGTATTTACGTCACTGACGTCAGATTAGCATTTGGTTCTTACGGAAACATATAGATACTTGATCACTTAGTACCAGAGACGCTTGACAAATGATTCCCAGCGTCAAATAAGTCCCAAAATAGTTCATTTTTCTTATGGGCGTTCTGATACACAATAGGCTTGAAACTATTCCCAACAAATCATTAGTCGATATCCTTTCACTATAAGGCCTGGGTGGTGACTGGATGACATCTTAAACATATTTGGATATCGGCTACAGTTGTGTATGTATAGTGTTTGCACCTATAGTGTATCATATTATCGCATACTAAATTACACATAATTATTCTGGGATCAGAACGGCTCACCTGAAAACAAAACAACATTTATCTAGACACCCAAACGTCTGTACTTAATGAGGTTTCTTGGGGTATCGAAATAGCTTGAACTAATGTATGCTAACGTTCGCAACTTTATACTTGGGTAATCAAAATCTGACGTCACATTGCCGTTGCTCTCTGACGTCAGTCTTTACGTATTTGTCATACTAAATTTGCCTGTGAAAATTGGTTTACAGGTTTTAATATTTAATAATTCAACCTATGTTTAGGTGATAGAGATCTTGCGTAACCCAAAGCGTAATTCTCACGAGATCCGATCTCTAACGGAGTCTGTGGTGGGCAAAGAGGAGGAGGAACGTCATCAGAAACTCCTTACTGAGAACGAACAACTAAAGAAACAGATTGCAGAGGTATGTGCTATTGATAACTTACCAGAAACTCCAGACAGAGAACGAACAACTGAAGAAACAGATCACAGAGGTATGTGCTATTGATAACTTACTAGAAACTCCAGACAGAGAATGAACAACTCAAGAAACAGATCACAGAGGTATGTGCTATTGATAACTTACTAGAAACTCCAGACAGAGAACGAACAACTGAAGAAACAGTTATGTTATATTTCGGGTTTTACGCCTGCATCAGCACCATTTCGGGCTATATCGCCGACGGGCAGTTTACTTAACAACACCTTTCCTGGGCAGGCTCCAGCGGTTAACCAGTACTTGGGTGCACCAATCTCCGTAAGAAACTGCCAACGTTTTCATATAAATGAGACACGGCCTGAGCGGGCTCGAACCCGTGACCATCAGTGATGATAGGTTACAGTGGTATACAAGTCAGCAACCTTAACCACTCGACCACGGAGGCGGACCTAAAGAAACAGGTCGCAGAGGTATGTGTATTGGTAACTTAGTAGAAACTCCACACTGAGAACGAACAACTAAAGAAACAGGTCGCAGAGGTATGTGTATTGGTAACTTACTAGAAACTCCAGACTGAGAACGAACAACTAAAGAATCAGATCGCCGAGGTATGTGTATTGATAACTTACTAGAAACTCCAGACAGATAACGAACAACTAAAGAAACAGATCACAGAGGTATGTGTTATTGGTAACTTACCAGAAACTCCAGACAGAGAACGAACAACTAAAGAAACAGATCACAGAGGTATGTGCTATTGATAACTTACTAGAAACTCCAGACAGATAACGAACAACTAAAGAAACAGATCACAGAGGTATGTGCTATTTGGTAACTTACCAGAAACTCCAGACAGAGAACGAACAACTAAAGAAACAGGTAGCAGAGGTATGTGCTATTGGTAACTTAGTAGAAACTCCAGACAGAGAACGAACAACTAAAGAAACAGGTAGCAGAGGTATGTGCTATTGGTAACTTAGTAGAAACTCCAGACAGAGAACGAACAACTAAAGAAACAGGTCGCAGAGGTATGTGTATTGGTAACTTAGTAGAAACTCCACACTGAGAACGAACAACTAAAGAAACAGGTAGCAGAGGTGTGTGTATTGATAACTTACTAGAAACTCCACACTGAGAACGAACAACTAAAGAAACAGATAGCAGAGGTGTGTGTATTGATAACTTAGTAGAAACTCCACACTGAGAACGAACAACTAAAGAAACAGATCGCCGTTTATCGGTTTAAAGTCCCAAATGAAAAATTGTTAATTTTGTCAGTGTCAGACAGGGTATCGAGCCTGGGATCCCTGGATTCCCAGTCCATCCTGTTAACCACTGGACTACTCACGGTCATGGATCTTGTGTAAAACATTCAAATGTGTACATACTGGCTCTGCCGCTATCACACATGACACGGAAATGGCGTCACACTGTAAATCAAATGGCCCTTTTCTTCGTCAAATCCAATTTTCCGTATGGAAATGCTAATAAACTGTCTCCCATAATGCACTTACAGAACAGAGTGAGATGTATAAATGTAACTTACCATTTTAGGCAGATTAAAGTAGGACGCATTCAATCTTTCTTGCTCCCTTTAACCTAATTAAACATACGACTTTTATGGCCGCTTATTATAAAAGGTGATTTCTGGGGACCTATTTTTTTTCTTTTCAATGATGGTTTTCACATTTTAGTACTTTCTTACAAATTGTTTGCCTATTCCACTGATACAAGCAGTATATGGCTAGCTGTGGATTGAAACTGAGTTCGCGTCAGAGCTGCAGATTGAAACTGAGTTCGCGTCAGAGCTGCAGATTGAAACCGATGTCGCGTGTAAGAGCTGCAGATTGAAACAGAGGTCGCGTGTCAGAGCTACATATTGAAACCGAGGTCGAGTGTCAGCAGATTGAAACAGATGTCGCGTCTCAGAGCTGCATATTGAATCCGAGTTCGCGTCAGAGCTACATATTGAAACCGAGGTCGCGTGTCAGAGCTGCATATTGAAACCTAGGTCGCGTGTCAGAGCTGCAGATTGAAACCGAGGTCGCGTGTCAGAGCTGCAGATTGAAACCGAGGTCGCGTCAGAGCTACATATTGAAACCGAGGTCGCGTGTCAGAGCTGCATATTGAAACATAGGTCGCGTGTCAGAGCTGCAGATTGAAACCGAGGTCGCGTGTCTGAGCTGCAGATTGAAACCGAGGTCGCGTCAGAGCTACATATTGAAACCGAGGTCGCGTGTCAGAGCTGCATATTGAAACCTAGGTCGCGTGTCAGAGCTACATATTGAAACCTATATCGCGTGTCAGAGCTGCAGATTAAAACCGGGGTCGCGTGTCAGAACTGCAGATTGAAACCGAGGTGACGTCAGAGCTGCAGATTGAAACCAAGGTCGCGTGTCAGAGCTGCATATTAAAACCGGGATCGCGTGTCAGAGCTGCAGATTGAAACCGAGGTCGAGTCAGAGCTACATATTGATACCGATATCGCGTGTCAGAGCTGAAGATTTAAACCGAGGTCGCTTCTCAGAGCTGCAGATTGAAACCGAGTTCGCGTCTCACAGCTGCAGATTAAAACCGGGATCGCGTGTCAGAGCTGCAGATTGAAACCGAGGTCGCGTGTCAGAGCTGCATATTGAAACCTAGGTCGCGTGTCAGAGCTGCAGATTGAAACCGAGATCGCGTGTCAGAGCTGCAGATTGAAACCGAGGTCGCGTCAGAGCTACATATTGAAACCGATATCGCGTGTCAGAGGCTGCAGATTAAAACCGGGTTCGCGTGTCAGAGCGGCAGATTGAAACCGAGGTGACGTCAGAGCTGCAGATTGAAACCGAGGTCGCGTGTCAGAGCTGCAGATTAAAACCGGGGTCGCGTGTCAGAGCTGCAGATTGAAACCGAGGTCGAGTCAGAGCTACATATTGATACCGATATCGCGTGTCAGAGCTGAAGATTTAAACCGAGGTCGCTTCTCAGAGCTGCAGATTGAAACCGAGTTCGCGTCTCACAGCTGCAGATTAAAACCGGGGTCGCGTGTCAGAGCTGCAGATTGAAACCGGTCCGTGTCAGAGCTGCAGATTGAAACCGAGGTCGCGTGTCAGAGCTGCATATTGAAACCTAGGTCGCGTGTCAGAGCTGCAGATTGAAACCGAGGTCGCGTGTCAGAGCTGCAGATTGAAACCGAGTTCGCGTCAGAGCTACATATTGAAACCGAGGTCGCGTGTCAGAGCTGCATATTGAAACCTAGGTCGCGTGTCAGAGCTGCAGATTGAAACCGAGGTCGCGTGTCAGAGCTGCAGATTGAAACCGAGGTCGCGTCAGAGCTACATGTTGAAACCGAGGTCGCGTGTCAGAGCTGCATATTGAAACCTAGGTCGCGTGTCAGAGCTGCAGATTGAAACCGAGGTCGCGTGTCAGAGCTGCAGATTGAAACCGAGGTCGCGTCAGAGCTACATATTGAAACCGAGGTCGCGTGTCAGAGCTGCATATTGAAACCTAGGTCGCGTCTCAGAGCTGCAGATTGAAACCGAGGTCGCGTCAGAGCTACATATTGAAACCGAGGTCGCGTGTCAGAGCTGCATATTGAAACCTAGGTCGCGTGTCAGAGCTACATATGGAAACCGATATCGCGTGTCAGAGCTGCAGATTGAAACCGAGGTCGCGTCAGAGCTACATATTGAATCCGAGGTCGCGTGTCAGAGCTGCATATTGAAACCTAGGTCGCGTGTCAGAGCTGCATATTGAAACCTAGGTCGCGTGTCAGAGCTGCAGATTGAAACCGAGGTCGCGTGTCAGAGCTACAGATTGAAACCGAGGTCGCGTGTCAGAGCTGCAGATTGAAACCGAGTTCGCGTGTCAGTTGACCACATGCTTGGATTCTGTATCAGCGCACTATCTTCAAGGGTCGTTGCTCATGCTGGCAGCGCGTAGCGACAATAAACAAACGCAAAACACACAGGTGTACGATATAGCTCTAAGCAAGAGAGTTTAGATGTTGACTTAAACATATGCTATTGCCTCGTAAATATACATAATGCGGGCAAAAGGTTTGGTCCACAAGTGCAAATCACATTATAAATCGATCCTCACCAGGTGCTCGAAACTACAGTCTACATCCGTTATGTCAAAGTCGGTTATGTCGAATTCTCCGGTTATATCGAAGTCGGATCAAAGTCCAGTTTCAGACACTATCATTTTAGATATAACTGGCTCCGCTTATATCGTATTTCGTTAAGTCGAATTTTTCGTTATATCAAATTTATTTTTTTGGTCCCTTCAGTATAAATGTGCAATATTTAACACTCGTTATGTAAAAATGCAACTTTTTCGCCAAAGTGCGACTTTCATTCGGCAAATTTGCCGGATCACAGACTGTGCAAACAAAAAATCAATAAAGATTGTTGAATGTGTTACCCTGGATTCGCAGTCCAAAACGTTGTTGACCACCGTACCACTAGCCTATTTTTTTAACGTTTATTTATCGTCGCTACCGTTGCCCATATGAGCCTGAAGATATTAGTCATTTTAGATTTTGGAGGATAGTGCAATGATACAGAGAGAGACCCATTCCAAAGTCTCATCTGGTTCTTTTACGTGCACGGTATAAAGCACCGACACGAGACCTCGGTTTAATGTCCCATCTGAAAGACTGTTAATTTGATTAGGGTCAGACGGGGGATCGAACCTGCGATCCCTAGATTACCAGTCCAGCGTGTTACCACTGTCCACTAGCCTATCTTTTTTTCTTTTTCTTTTTTCCTTTTATAGCATACACAACATAATTGTCACATGTTAACACTATACATAGTACTTAATGAACATATAATTCGTATCTATTTAATATGACTTTGTGCTGACAGTTATAAATATTTCCTATTTCAAAATTCTTGCATCTGATGCATGGATGCCATAAAAGGTGTCCGTCTTAAATGTGACACTCCCATGCTTGACGGATAAATTGTTACGGTATATAAACATTCATGAAAAGGTTTTTTTTAATACATATACAATGTTTAAAAATATAACTTTATTAAAAGTCCCAATGATCATAATGTCCCCAATTTAGCACTTAAAGTTCAAATGTCGATGTGTAGTTCTCTTACGACGGTTTAGATAGTTACTACAGCCTATCTATGTGTTTCTCTCTTACAGATGGAAGAGAAGGTACGAACTCTCAATAAACAGTTACAAGACAAGATGCACCAACGAGTGAAGCTCAGTGTTAGAACATACCCTACTCTCACTGTTGAGGCAAATAATAGAAAATGTTCTAATATAAAGCCTTCAATTTCACCAACTCAAACAGTTGAGATTCGAACTCCCGAGTGCATGATATCGCCGGATTACTACTCAGACTCGGGGGTGCATACTGGTTCAATAATTGTTCGTAGTCCGCGCAATTCAACATCACAGAACGAAGTGTAAAATGTTTGTGAATTCATGTGAAATTATTTTCTGTCGGGAACAGTGCATATTAAAGGAGGCCGTTGTCAGATGGGGCAACATTTATCAATAATTGTTCGTAGTCCGCGCAATTCACCATCACAGAACGAAGTGTAAAATGTTTGTGAAATTCATATGAAATTATTTTCTGTCGGGAATAGTGTTTTTAAAGGAGGCCGTTGTCAGATGGGGCAACATTTATCAATAAGTGTTCGTAGTCCGCGCAATTCACCATCACAGAACGAAGTGTAAAATGTTTGTGAATTCATGTGAAATTATTTTCTGTCGGGAACAGTGCATATTAAAGGAAGCCGTTGTCAGATGGGGCAACATTTATCAATAAGTGTTCGTAGTCCGCGCAATTCACCATCACAGAACGAAGTGTAAAATGTTTGTGAAATTCATATGAAATTATTTTCTGTCGGGAATAGTGTTTTTAAAGGAGGCCGTTGTCAGATGGGGCAACATTTATCAATAATTGTTCGTAGTCCGCGCAATTCACCATCACAGAACGAGGTGTAAAATGTTTGTGAATTCATGTGAAATTATTTTCTTTCGGGAATAGTGTTTTTAAAGGAGGCCGTTGTCAGATGGGGCAACATTTATCAATAATTGTTCGTAGTCCGCGCAATTCACCATCACAGAACGAAGTGTAAAATGTTTGTGAAATTCATATGAAATTATTTTCTGTCGGGAATAGTGTTTTTAAAGGAGGCCGTTGTCAGATGGGGCAACATTTATCAATAATTGTTCGTAGTCCGCGCAATTCACCATCACAGAACGAAGTGTAAAATGTTTGTGAAATTCATATGAAATTATTTTCTGTCGGGAATAGTGTTTTTAAAGGAGGCCGTTGTCAGATGGGGCAACATTTATCAATAATTGTTCGTAGTCCGCGAAATTCACCATCACAGAACGAAGTGTAAAATGTTTGTGAATTCATGTGAAATTATTTTCTGTCGGGAACAGTGCATATTAAAGGAGGCCGTTGTCAGATGGGGCAACATTTATCAATAATTGTTCGTAGTCCGCGCAATTCAACATCACAGAACGAAGTGTAAAATGTTTGTGAAATTCATATGAAATTATTTTCTGTCGGGAATAGTGTTTTTAAAGGAGGCCGTTGTCAGATGGGGCAACATTTATCAATAATTGTTTGTAGTCCGCGAAATTCAACATCACAGAACGAAGTGTAAAATGTTTGTGAATTCATGTGAAATTATTTTCTGTCGGAAACAGTGCATATTAAAGGAGGCCGTTGTCAGATGGGGCAACATTTATCAATAAGTGTTCGTAGTCCGCGCAATTCACCATCACAGAACGAAGTGTAAAATGTTTGTGAATTCATGTGAAATTATTTTCTGTCGGGAACAGTGCATATTAAAGGAGGCCGTTGTCAGATGGGGCAACATTTATCAATAAGTGTTCGTAGTCCGCGCAATTCACCATCACAGAACGAAGTGTAAAATGTTTGTGAAATTCATATGAAATTATTTTCTGTCGGGAATAGTGTTTTTAAAGGAAGGAGGCCGTTGTTAGATGGGGCAACATTTATCAATAAGTGTTCGTAGTCCGCGCAATTCACCATCACAGAACGAAGTGTAAAATGTTTGTGAATTCATGTGAAATTATTTTCTGTCGGGAAGAGTGCATATTAAAGGAGGCCGTTGTCAGATGGGGCAACATTTATCAATAATTGTTCGTAGTCCGCGCAATTCACCATCACAGAACGAAGTGTAAAATGTTTGTGAAATTCATATGAAATTATTTTCTGTCGGGAATAGTGTTTTTAAAGGAGGCCGTTGTCAGATGGGGCAACATTTATCAATAAGTGTTCGTAGTCCGCGCAATTCACCATCACAGAACGAGGTGTAAAATGTTTGTGAATTCATGTGAAATTATTTTCTTTCGGGAATAGTGTTTTTAAAGGAGGCCGTTGTCATCTGGCCCCATCTGGGGCAACATTTATCAATAAGTGTTCGTAGTCACCATCACAGAACGAAGTGTAAAATGTTCGATATTAAAGGATATTTGTTGCCAGATGGGGCAATATTTATGAATATTAAATACACTATTAATTTATTATATAGAGCTATAATCTAGTAATAAAACCGATATTTATAAGAGAAATAAAAATCAACAGTCTTTCAGATGGGACTTTAAACCGAGGGCTCGTGTCGGTGCTTTACACCGTGTACGTAAAAGAACCAGAGGAGACTCTGGAATGGGTCTCTGTCTGTATCATTGCACTATCCTCCAAAAATCTAAAATGACTAATCTCTTCAGGAGGCGTCGCTCATATGGGCAACCGGTAGTGACGATAAATAAACGTAAAACACACACATAATGCAGTTACTAAAATTTAATATACAATAAATCCAGACTCCAACCATATATGCCTAAGGCTACTGCGTATGACTACCTGCCCGTTCACATTACCAGAAGATCACGATGGCTTATTAGTAATGAGTGGGGTGTTAAAGATGAATGATGCGTGACTTTAAAGCACGATAAAGATGATTGAAACTTGTTCGATCCCCCGTCTGACCCTAATAAACATTAACAGTCTTTCAGATGGGACGTTAAACCGAGATCTCGTGTCAGTGCTTTACACCGTGCACGTAAAAGCACCAGAGGAGACTGGAATGGGTCTCTCTCTGTATCATTGCACTATCCTCCAAAATCTAAAATGACTAATATCTTCAGGAGGCGTCGCTCATATGGGCAACCAATAGCTACGATAAATAAACTTAAAACACACACTTAAAATTTCAGCTATACAGTTTACAACATAATATTTGTACTGTATCACACCCACCTACTACTGAATTACTCTCGATTCGCCACAATCACGATTCGCCACATCTCGATTCGCCACAGAGTAAACACGATTCGCCACAACTAAAACACGATTCGTCACAGTATACTTAAAATGAAAAGTATACTCAAAAAATAATAATAATATTAACAAAACATGATGACATGTGTGTGTTTTACGTTTATTTATCGTCGCTACCGGTTGCCCATATGAGCGACGCCTCCTGAAGATATTAGTCAGTTTAGAGGATAGTGAAATGATATAGACATAGACCCATTCCAGAGTCTTCTCTGGTTCTTTTACGTGCACGGTGTAAAGCAACGACACGAGCCCTCGGTTTAAAGTCTCATCTGAAAGACTGTTAATTTTATTATAGTCAGACGGGGGATCGAACCTGCGATCCCTGGATTACCAGTCCAGCGTGTTACCACTGGACTACAGATTTGTCTGTGATTGTGGCGAATCGAGATAATACCCTACTATTAGGGTAAATCCGTAAACATTCGGACATAAATCACACTCGAGAACATTACCGTTTATTGCTTGGCAACATTAAACTGAGACTCATTAATCTCCGCCAAAGCCTTCGTAAGTTTCCGTGAACTACAACCAGGACATACGTTAGGTTTTTACCGTTAATATTTGAATCAATTCAGTAAGTAAGTGTACCATAATCTAAAATCATATTTTACTTCGGAAATCCGATTATTAACGAAGTAAGTTCACGGAATATGCAAATATCTCAGTTTAATATTGCCAAACAATATGTTGGTGCGCAACTCATCATATGACATGTATACACTATTTTGTTTATATTATTATATAATACAATGTTTTCTGTTTGCCTTTGTTTTGGTGGTGTAGGTTGTTATGAAGTTGTACTGTGTTGTTGAATTTTATTCGTTCAAACGCATCCATGTAATGGCACCATAAAATAAATGTATTTATTTAGTTTATTTTATTATGACTATACAGTCATATTCTGTAGATTACGTTCAACCTCATGTAGCCGCACATTTATGATACATGTACACGTATATCGTAAGTTCGAGATCGTACCGATTGTTCTGGTTGGTAGCACAGGGATTCGGCACGTTTGGGGGTACTAGTATATATATTTAAGTACAGGGATTCTACTCTGTGGGATGTCAGATTTCGCATCGATCAGTAAAATGGCCCTATCTGAAACAATGTTGTACAAATCTGTCCAAATATAACGCCTATCCCGAGTCTTTATATTGTTCTTCAAATAAAACACAACTTTAAGCTGCATGCATGTATACTTTGCAAACAATTGCCACAAACATTGGCCATAGCAGGTCACATTTCCATACTAGGACACGGGTTCTGTCAGCAACAAAATCTTCGACGGGAGAGTTTTAACTGTGAATAACATTATCAATAAAATGTGTTTCCACTAACGTGTAGGTTTATTCGGCAAAAATGTACGTCAAAAAGAGATTTCGTAGAATTTTTCAATTTGTTCGGAAAATTTCTCAAGCGGCGCAATTCGCGTTGAAACGAGCGTCCAAAAGTCCCAGTATTATTATGCGGGAGTTCGATCACAACTCGGTTCCATAGTCAGATCAAATACTTTGGTCCGAGTTGTATCACATAGCCTGATCCGAGTTAGATCACGGAGTTTTGTCCGAGTTTTAACTACGAACTTTGGTCCGAGTTCTATCACAAACCTTAGTCCGGCTTCCATCACATAGCCGGATCCGAGTTAGATCACGGAGTTTGGTCCGAGTTTTAACTACGAACTTTGGTCGAAATCCGTAAATGAACCATGGTCAAATTCAGCGGTTGAAGCTTGGTTTTATAACATAGTGATCACCCGACATCTAAGCCAGAAGCACACACACTATTTCCGGTCGCACATGCGTAGCCTGACTTTCCCAAGTCAGACAACGATTCGAATTCTCTATATTAAACTGTATGTTGCATTATAAATCACATTCCCGATTATTAATACAAAAAAATAAATTATATTACCTATCGATAAAAACTTGTAATGTGTTATACATATGAACATATTACATTCTTCAATTCTTTCAGCGCCGAATGAATTCAGAACATGTGCAAACAACATAGATCCAGATCAGCCTGATCAGGATCTATGTTGTTTGTTATTTGGACATGTGCTTCAGCTCCACTGTCTGAAGAGCACTCAGCATATAGCCTGATCAGACGGCAGGCACATTCCGTTCTATCTGACCGGGTTCTCTGTTTTTTGCAGAGTCCCTTTTATGCAACAATTGCGGTGAAAAGAGCTAAATGTACATAACATCTGAAAAAACAACAAAATGCTGTTTTCACGTATAAATAGATCCCGTAATTGCTACTACACATTTCTCCAGTGGCAACACGCTGGACTGGTAATCCAGGGATCACAGGTTCAATCCCCCATCTGACCATAATAAAATTAACGGACATTCTGATAGGACATTAAACCGAGGTCTCGTGTCGGTGCTTTACACCGTGCATGTAAAATAACCAGAGGAGACTGGAATGGGTCTCTGTCTGTATCATTGCACTATCCTCCAAAATTCTAAAATGACTTATCTCTTCAGGAGGCGTCGCTCATATGGGCAACCGGTAGCGACGATAAATAAACGCAAAACACACACTACACATTTCTTCCAAATTTATTTTCATCAATAAAAAAATATTTATGCAAAACGTGGAATTTCCGAAACGGTAAACACAACCCGGAAGGGGTACTAAGTTATTACTCAATCCTACAATACAGTGGGAGTAACGTATCCTGGGAACAGGTGTCGATATATTTTGCCTGGTCAGTAAAATAAATATATTTTAACACCGAGACTATTAACCCATTTCATTCTGGATACATTTAAAGGCTTTTGCAAACAACATAGATCCAGATCAGCCGCAGCGTGACAATGTGTGCTGATCAGGATCTATGTTGTTTGCCACATAGCCAAGCGTCTTAGCAAGATCACCTGAATAGCAAACAGCATAGAGCCTGATCAGACGGCATGTACCGTGGCGGCTGATCTGGCTCTTATGTTCTTTGCAAATACTGTTTGAACGGTATCCAGAATAAAATGGGTTAATTGGGCCGTATTGAGTTTCTGATATGTCATTTTGCCAGAAGTTAAAAATCGACAGTCTGGCAGGTTAGAGGTAATGCACTATGAATTAGATGTACACTAAAGCAGATTACATTTATGTGCAGGTACACATCAACTGTCTGGCAGGTTAGAGGTAATGCACTATGGGTTAGATGTACACTAAAGCAGATTACATTTATGTGCAGGTACACATCGACAGGTCTGGCAGTTTAGAGGTAATGCACTATGGGTTAGATGTACACTAAAGCAGATTACATTTATGTGCAGGTACACATCGACAGTCTGGCAGTTAGAGGTAATGCACTATGGGTTAGATGTACACTAAAGCAGATTACATTTATGTGCAGGTACACATCGACAGTCTGGCAGGTTAGAGGTAATGCTCTGGCAGGTTAGAGGTAATGCACTATGGGTTAGATGTACACTAAAGCAGATTACATTTATGTGCAGGTACACATCGACAGTCTGGCAGGTTAGAGGTAATGCGCTATGGGTTAGATGTACACTAAAGCAGATTACATTTATGTGCAGGTACACATCGACAGTCTGGCAGGTTAGAGGTAATGCACTATGGGTTAGATGTACACTAAAGCAGATTACATTAATTTTATGTGCAGGTACACAGGTCGAGCAATAGAAGTAAATTTGTAAGAAAGCGCTTTGTGGTCATTGTTAGCAAATCTTTATACATGATTAATACACGTGTAGCCTGGGAACAGGCGTCGATATATTTTGCCTGGTCAGTCAAATAAATATATTTTAACACCGAGACCATTAACCCATTCAACACCAAGTAACTCACATGGACTGGTCCTTGATATTATCAGAAAATCACATTTGGACCAGTTCATTTATCAAAATGGGTAATTTTATCTAAAAATAGTAATAATTATTACTGGCAAAAAAGTGCAGATCCTGAGACGGCTCGTCACGAGCCGGCTCATCTGGATAGAGGTCTGTGGTGTTGAAAGGGTTAATTGGGCCGTATTTAGTTTCTGATATGTCATTTTGCCAGAAGTTAAAAATCGACAGAATGGAACCCAGGCTAATACACGTGCTGTGTCATGCATTATTTTAGAACCTGTTTATATACGGTTTGCATACAATGTTTGTTTATTTGTTGAAATACTCAGTTTATGTGGTAACTATTTTGGACAAAATTATATAATAAATAAATATATTAGAAAACTACATTCTGTCGAAATTTTCTATTTTCTTTGTGTTTTACGTTTATATATCGTCGCTACCGTTTGCCCACATGAGCGACGCCTCCTGAAGAGATTAGTCATTTTAGATTTTTGGAGGATAGTGCAATGATACAGACAGAGATCCATTCCAGAATATCCTCTGGTTCTTTTATGTAGACAGTGTAAAGCACCCACACAATACCTCGGTTTAGTCCCATTTGAAAGACTATTAATTTTATTAAGGTAAGATGGGTGATCGAACCCGAGATCTCTGGATTACCAGTCCAGCGTGTTACCATTGGACTACAGATCCGTCTCCTCTGTCACAATTGGGTCTATAGTCCTCCCATTTATGGTCATCTTTATTGGGTAGGTGGGGGATTATAAAATTGTTAAACTGTGATAGGCTATTGTAGTAAAGTCAAACTTGTATTAAGAGACCACCAAAGGAAAGGACAAGAAGTGGTCTTTAAGCAGGATTGGTCTCTCAATACAGTTTCCATTGTTCTTTAACAACACAAACAGGAACTGGAAAAAATGGTCTCTTAAAAAACTGTGGTCTTTCAAGCATGTTTAACTGTGTTAAGCAGCCAGCCAAGGGAATCACAGAAAGTGGCAGCTTAGCACAGGTGGCTGCTTAATAGAGGTCAAATGTATAATAAAACAACATATTGGGAATCTGGCTGCTTAATACAGGTTGGCTGCTTAATAGAGGTGACCACTAATTGACTGTATTGTGCAAGACCACCAGCTGGTTTACAGAATGTATTTTAACAATGTCTTAAGGAATAAAATTAACCTTTATTAGGGTATACAAATGTCAATACATTTGTACTGTTTAATGTGTATGGGCTATCTATGGATTACAACATCTACATTAAGCAAGGGGAGATATTTTACGGCTTTTATCATAAATTAATGTATGCAATATTAATGAACATATAATTTCAATATTTGTTTTTACAGATTTCTTTTATTTACATAATGCAAATACGTAACAAATACAGACACATTCATTAATCAAAACAAATTCACAGATTGCACCTGTGTTGACATTATTGGGCTATACAATATGTATCCACAAGCTATTGTGTGTTAATTTGTTATATGCCTATTATCTCATTTGTTATATGCTATTATCATGACGAATAATAATATGTTTAAATTTTGTTTGGTTTTACGCCTACATCAGCCCAATTTTGGTCTATATCGCCGGCGGGCATTTTACCTAACAACACTTTTCCTGGGCAGGCTTTAGCGGTTAACCAGTACTTGGTGTACCAACCTCTGTAAGAAACTGCCAACTTTTTCATATAAATGAGACACGGCCTGAGCAGGGCTCGAACTCGTGATTAGTGATGATAGGTTACAGTGGTACACAAGTCGGTGACCGTAACCACTTGACCATGGCGGCTGAACATATGTTCAAACGGAAAAAAATGTATTGCATACCACGCAATAAACGAAACACAGGTGAATTTTAATTCTTCTATTTACACTGCATTTCATGAACGTTTTAAGATGATAAATTGTACAAACGTTGTGCTTAACCTGTAATTTATCTTGTTTCATTTCAATTAAAGTTTAACCGTTATATTTATTTTATAACGGTTGCGAAGCAAGTTTTAACAACTTATATTAATCACTCTCGTTGGATGAAAGCGTAAATATGGGCAATCGTGTGGGATGAAACTGAAGTACCCGGAGAAAACCCATCTGTCCGATCTGGCGACCACCGTACCATCTCACATACTTCCCAGTCCGAGGATCGAACCCGGGTTGCATTGGTGAGAAGCGAGCGAGTTAACCACTGCACTAATCGGAAAGCAGATTAATGGACCAGCGAAGTAACTACTGTACAGTTGACAACGTTATAGAAACATGTGTGATTTTTGACGTCAAACAACAACGTTAACCAATCGGCAAAGACTCTGAGGGGCTACTGCGTCTACCAACGAGTGATATACATACTTATAATAAACACACTGAAGGCCAACAATATTCCTACGCCATATTAAGGTCCGACACTGTAGCTTGTAAGAAAGTAGTTCATTTACAGAACACACTGATTGAAATGTGTTTATGGAGTTCAACGGCGCACAAATATTATTGGCTGTGGATGGCCCCAGGTACCTATCCAAGCAGGGGTAGAACCACTGCCCTTCAGCAAGCCAGCTGGATCTATTCCTCGCATGAAACAATTCAAACACCCTAACACAGTACGGACCTTTCAAGGCCTTCCAAAAATATTTGACCAACATCTTCCATGTCATATAAGAAATCAAATTCAGCGGCGAATAAAACATGGTTTGGAATTCTGATGTGTAGGGATTAACCACACAGACCATAGGCCTATGTAGTTAATTCTCGCGCCATGTTTTATTCGACTATAAATAACGCAATTTCAAATATTATTTCGATTCTAACATGACCTAATTATCTAAAAAAAAATAAAAAAATACTTGGCATTAATTTTTAGAAAGCGTGAATGGCGTCACATAAACTACAAAAATGCTAGTAAAATGACGTCACGTTTGAAACGACGCGCTAAACAATGGTTTATTGCATATTTAAACATGGTTATATTATTTTATGTTATATTTCGGGTTTTACGCCTGCATCAGCACCATTTTGGGCTATATCGCCGGAGGGCAGTTTACCTAACAACACCTTTCCTGGGCAGGCTCCAGCGGTTAACCAGTACTTGGGTGCACCAACCTCCGTAAGAAACTGCCAACTTTTTCATATAAATGTGACACGGTCTGAGTGGGGCTCGAACCCGTGACCATCAGTGATGATAGGTTACAGTGGTATACAAGTCAGCGACCGTAACCACTTGACCACGGAGGCGGACCCGTGACCATCAGTGATGATAGGTTACAGCGGTATACAAGTCAGCGACCGTAACCACTCGACCACGGAGGCGAACCCGTGACCATCAGTGATGATAGGTTACAGTGGTATACAAGTCAGCGACCTTAACCACTCGACCACGGAGGCGAACCCGTGACCATCAGTGATGCTAGGTTACAGTGGTATACAAGTCAGCGACCTTAACCACTCGACCACGGAGGCGGACCCGTGACCATCAGTGATGATAGGTTACAGTGGTATACAAGTCAGCGACCTTAACCACTCGACCACGGAGGCGGACTATTTAAACACGGTAAATGCCGAGCTATGTTAGATTTCTCGATACGATTGTTGTGAGTGAAAACATACAAAGAGTTATATAGTCATGACATGTGATCAAATGTACACTATATAATATTATACAGAACACATGCGTATAAACTGTCTGTAAATACATGTCATCTCATGTATCAAAGGAAGTAGGGTGTGGTTGTTCGAGATGGTATGACACGTTCTGTATCAGGTACAGCTTTAAACATCTTCGCTTCACGATTATCCGCATCTTTAAACTCGATAACTGCTGCTATATTTCCACATCTGTAACAATAATTCGGTGCCGACCAGATTGTGACCAGCTTCTCGTCAAACATGTACTTGAAACCTCAAAACAGAAATTGCAGGAAAACGGTGAGAAATTGCAGGAACACAACACAGTGAGAAATTACCGGAAAACGGTGAGAAATTACAGGAAAACGGTGAGAAATTACAGGAAAACGGTGAGAAATTACAGGAAAACGGTGAGAAATTACAGGAAAAACAGTGCAGAAAAACAGTGAGAAATTACAGAAAAATGGTGAGAAATTATGGGAAAATGGGGAGAAATTATGGAAAAACAGAAATTTCGGAAAAACAGTGAGAAATTACAGAAAAACTGTGAGAAATTATGGAAAAACGGTGAGAAATTACAGAAAAACAGCGAGAAATTACAGAAAAACGGTAAGAGATTACGAAAAAAAGGTGCAAAATTACAGAAAAACTGAAAAATTACGGAAAAACCGTGAGAAATTACAAATAAACACGAGTACACAAAAGAACATTATGAAATTATGGAATAACAGCGACCATACCTTCATGTACTAACTGATGAGCGCGGCAAATCAACTTTAGACCATTTACATGCACAAACTGAAAAATAGTACACATAATCTATGAATACAAGATATGTCGACCTGAGTAATACGGTTAAATTCGATAACGAAACTATTAAACTGTCTTCAATATTATACAATAACAATATTATACAATAACTGCAGAGCCTTCGTGGTGTAATGGATACGGTGTCCGTCGCGTAATCGAACATTTGCGAGTTTGAGCCCCACAAGCACCACAGCGTGGTACCTAAGTAAGACACTTAAAACCACATCGCCTCTTCTCTCTTCTCCATGGTGATGGATTTATCACTTGTCACTAACAGGGAGCGAACTCACAGCGCCCGGTCATAGCGATGAAAGGCGAGTTCTAATGATGGCGCGCTAGACCACTCAGCCATGTAGGCTCAGATATCTTCAATGCATCACATCAATTTTTAGGTCTTTATTAGGGCTTCGATCCACTTGCACACCTAAGATGAGGAAAACAATCAGATCGTAACGATTTGCTTGGTATCAGTTAAAATAACAGTCAAATATGTCAAGAAATTAATAATGCAATTCTACGAAATACCCACAACATTGCAAGATTTTCAGTTACGAATAACATTAATTGTCGTCTGCTACAATTATTTGAACTATTTATAGCCTTTATTTTACCCAGCATGCACAGATTGAACTGGATGTGATAATGATGCAATTCTAACGAAATACCCACGACATATTTCAAGGTTTTCAGTTACGAATAACATTAATTGTCGTCTGCTACAATTACTTGAACTATTTATAGCCTTTATTTTACCCAGCATGCACAGAGTTAAACGAAGCTAAGACAAAACATATCTCACTACAGCATAGGTATATTAATGATAGACTGTTTTATCTATTACCTCCCTTGGCAGATAATCAGATTTATATAGATATTGAGTATATCGTCCTTTCAGTTGGAATCCTTTGTTTTTACTGTTAAAATGTACTCCGTAACTAGATGTTGTGGTATGACAAATCTTTACAGTAAAGTATTCGTTGGATATACTGCAGGATATCTGTCGAGATTTAATAATTTAACAAGATGAGAAAACATATAAAAATTGATAGCATGTGGTGCAAAGGAAACAACAATAAAAACAGAGGAAACCAATTAAGAGGACCTATCCTCCTTAAAAGAGTATTCAGGGGGAAGTAACTGACTAATGTATCTCGTTGTCAAGCAAGAAAAGATATTAGAGTATTATAATATAAAAGAATACAATAATCTGACCTCATTTGTAACTTTGGCCCCAAATAACCATCCTGCCCCTCTAGGACTCATGGCCCACGTGTCAACTTCCTCTGGATCTGACCATACCAGATGTACAAAGTGGGTTAAGGTTCATAACATACGACAAGCTAGGTGATAGGAATGGATAGAGATAGATTTCTTTATTTATAGAGGGTGACCTAATTAGTTTTGAACTAATCCTCCTTAGGGCCCTCTTCAATTTGTTAACACTATAGAATAAATGTACATACACAATAATTATAACATAGTTACGCCGTACAATATACATGCATAATGTTGTACAATGTAACTTAAACAACAGCCTAAATAAATCAGGTACTTTGATAGAAATACAAAACGACATAGGCATATTGATTTACAATCATTATATATATATAACTGTCTAGTGTCTACCGATTAAAACGTTGTATCCATACTT
The DNA here is from genome assembly GCA_014843695.1 of Archivesica marissinica. Classification (NCBI taxonomy): domain Eukaryota; kingdom Metazoa; phylum Mollusca; class Bivalvia; order Venerida; family Vesicomyidae; genus Archivesica; species Archivesica marissinica. The sequence goes on along the minus strand of CM026400.1, from coordinate 17,981,861 downwards.
TACATTTTGTCTTGAATATAGTTAAAGATCTGGACATCTTAATTTCAAATGGTAGACAATTCCATATCTTTGGACCAGAGTATTCTAATGATTTCTTATACATTTCACATCTAGGTCTTGGAATATAGAGATCCATATTTGAAACATTTCTCAATGTCATATCTGAAGTAACTGAATTGCACAACTGATGTGACTCGCGTTTTAAAACTGAAATTCCCCTAAAGTAAAATGAATTTGGGGACCGGCCCGTATACTTTAGATGTAGATCTACGGGACTTGTATATCTGATTGTGTGGAAATAACCTCCAAACACTTGCTGATGAACATAATTTGGTACGGTGGTCGCCAGATCGGACAGGTGGGTTTTCTCCGAGTACTTCGGTTTCATCCCACACGATTGCCCATATTTACGCTTTCATCCAACGAGAGTGATTAATATAAGTTCTTAAAACTTCTTTCGCAATCATTGCAAAATAAATCAAGTTTACTGAAAAATCAACAAAATTTGCTTATTGTCAATAAAATTCCTTGAATTGATAAAAGGGATCTTACACTTGTGGTGAGTATCATATATACAGTCCCCAGCCTGACTCTATAATAAAATTAACAGTCTTTCAGATGTGCACGTAAAAGAACCAGAGGAGACTCTGGAATGTGTCTCTGTCTGTATCATTGCACTATCCTCCAAAATGACTAATCTCTTCAGGAGGCATCGCTAATATGGGCAACCGGTAGCGACGATAAATAAACGTAAAACACACACACACACACACAGGTGAGTACCATATTTTATGAAACTCCACAATAAATTATAATACATATATTGCATACCCTGTTTACAAGGCCTATTATTGGTGGAGCAGAATGCCTGGTGCCCATAGGAACAGTTTATTTGGGTACGGACAGACAGGCACCCAGCAAGAAGTCTGAACCACCTACCTTCAGCAAACCAGCTAGACAGCTCCACGGTGGGATTCAAACCTACAGCAGTGAAGCGCAAGTAATGTGAAGCCTAAATCTGTAACTACTTGATCACCAAGGCGGTAAAAACTGTTCCGACAAAACTTGTAATTGTTAGTAAATGTATGATTTGTTAGGGCAAATATCTCTTTATATACTTTGAGACAGTTTTAAATAAAGGAATAACTTGAGGTATAACACTTGTGTCAATGAGATTGGTTAGGACATGATTATAATACCCTGATGATGATGTAAATTTGCTCTTTATTGCTTTATTATTTACTAATATTTATTAACTCTTTCCTTCATAGAAGCACCTCTTGACGCCATTACCAATACGACATACATTGACAATGTAGTGCCAAACCAATGTTCATAATAAAGGCCAGAATCTCATGTAGTCCCAGTAATATCTATGGAGGTGGGATCAATATGGTGGCTACTTATCCACTGGATGATAGCTAAATGGCTGTCATTTGTATGGAGATATAATAGTATATTAACCTAAATCTCTATGTAGTCCCAGTAATATCTATGGAGGTGGGATCGATATGGCGTCTACTTATCCACTGCATGATAGCTAAATGGCTGTCGTATGTATGGAGATATAATAGTATATTAACCTAAATCTCTATGTAGTCCCAGTAATATCTATGGAGATGGTGGGATAGATATGGCGACTACTTATCCACTGTATGATAGCTAAATGGCTGTCGTTTGTATGGAGATAATTAACCTAAATCTCTATGAAGGAAAGGGCTAAATGGATGTTGTTTGTATGGAGATATAATAGTATATTAACCTAAATCTCTGTGATGGAAAGGGTTAAATTGAGTTTTGGCTGGTAAAAAACGGTAATAACCGACAAAAACCCCTGTCCCGACAAAAAACCAACCCTGACAGTATACATAACAACACCTTTCCTGGGCAGGCACAAGGAGCTAAGTAGTACTTGGTGCACCAAGCTCTGTAAGAAACTGCCAACTTTTTCATAAAAATGAGAAACGGCGTGAGCGGGGCTCGAACCCGTGACCATCAGTGATGGTATACAAGTAAAGGATATCACAGAAAGCTCCTTTGTGCGGTATTTCCTGCGCTCTTTCTATGGTCCTGATCTGGTCTATTGTCTTCAGGTCTGGTGACAGCCCCCCGTGCACGCACAAGATACACTCGTCTATAATCTGTAACATGCAAGCAGATAAAACAGGAACAGTATAACTAATGACGATAAGCTATCGATTAAATCCATTTTCATTCTGTATACAATAGATATGTACTGTACATTATGAATAAATATGTTTAAACCAAGTGAGGAAATCCATGTTCATTCTGTATACAATAGATATGTACTGTACATTATGAATAAATATGTTTAAACCAAGTGAGGAAATCCATGTTCATTCTGTATACAATAGATATGTACTGTACATTATGAATGAATAAATATGTTTAAACCAAGTGAGGAAATCCATGTTCATTCTGTATACAATAGATATGTACTGTACATTATGAATGAATAAATATGTTTAAACCAAGTGAGGAAATCCATGTTCATTCTGTATACAATAGATATGTACTGTACATTATGAATGAATAAATATGTTTAAACCAAGTGAGGAAATCCATGTTCATTCTGTATACAATAGATATGTACTGTACATTATGAATGAATAAATATGTTTAAACCAAAAACAAACCAAAAAAACAACACAAAAACTAATGACGACAAACACTTAAAGTGAAGCACGTTCTAACAACTTATATTAATCACTCTCGTTGGCGCGGATGAAAGCGTAAATGTGGTAATTCGTGTGGGAGGAAACCGGAGTACCCGGAGAAAACCCACTTGTTCGATATGGCGACCACCGTACCATCTCACATACTTCCCGGTCCGTGGATCGAACCCGGGTTGCATGTTCGTGTGAGAAGCGAGCTCACTAACCATTGCGCTAGTCGGACATATATATTCGAACCCGGGTTGCAATGGTGAGAAGATATGATGATATATGGAATTGTCTAGTAGAGATTAGCCTGTGTACAGGCGTTGATAGTATGCCTAGTCAGTCATATAACATAATTATATTTTTAACACCAAGCAGTAATTCGGGCACAGGTATAGAATCACTGACTTTCGGCAGGCCAGCTGGATAGTTTCCTCACCTGAAAGAGTTCGACACCCAGCTAGCGGCAAATGATTTGAAGTCAAACTACCTCAACCGACTAGGTCTCCATCTACAAACAAACGCCCTGATCTAGTTTGAGCCCTGAACCATGAGCAATTGCATTTGATATTATATTATTCATAGTTCGGGTTTTACGCCTGCATCAGCACCATTTTGGGCTATATCGCCGGCGGGCAGTTTATCTAACACCTTTCCTGGGCAGGCTCCAGCGGTTAACCAGTACTTGGGTGCACCAACCTCCGTAAGAAACTGCCAACTTTTTCATATAAATGAGACACGGCCTGAGCGGGGCTCGAACCCGTGACCATCAGTGATGATAGGTTACAGTGGTATTAATTGCATTTGAATAAGGAATATATATACTATTTTTTATATAGAAAGGGTACACACCGCTGCTACAGTGAGAAGATCAAACACTTTACAACAGTATCTCCAAGCGTTGGCATTCCCATACTTAGTCTGACACTCATCTGAAATAGAAACACACATGCCTGCCTGTACATGGAATAGAACACACATGTATGCCTGTACATGGAATAGAACAGACATGTATGCCTGCCTGTACATGGAATAGAACACACATGTATGCATGTACATGGAATAGAACACACATGTATGCCTGCCTGTACATGGAATAGAACACACATGTATGCCTGTACATGGAATAGAACAGACATGTATGCCTGTCTGTACATGGAATAGAGCACGCATGTATGCCTGCCTGTACATGGAATAGAACACACATGTATGCCTGCCTGTACATGGAATAGAACACACATGTATGCCTGTACATGGAATAGAACACACATGTATGCCTGCCTGTACATGGAATAGAACACACATGTATGCATGTACGTGGAATAGAACACACATGTATGCCTGTACATGGAATAGAACACACATGTATGCCTGCCTGTACATGGAATAGAACACACATGTATGCCTGTACATGGAATAGAACACACATGTATGCCCACCTGTACATGGAATAGAACACGCATGTATGCCTGCCTGTACATGGAATAGAACACACATGTATGCCTGTCTGTACATGGAATAGAACACGCATGTATGCCTGCCTGTACATGGAATAGAACACACATGTATGCCTGCCTGTACATGGAATAGAACACACATGTATGCCTGTCTGTACATGGAATAGAACACACACGTATGCATGTACATGGAATAGAACACACATGTATGCCTGTACATGGAATAGAACACACATGTATGCCTGTCTGTACATGGAATAGAACACACATGTATGCCTGTCTGTACATGGAATAGAACACACATGTATGCCTGCCTGTACATGGAATAGAACACACATGTATGCCTGCCTGCACATGGAATAGAACACACATGTATGCCTGCCTGTACATGGAATAGAACAGAACTTTTGCTTCATTTGAAGCTTTAATGTCGAACCAACAGCAGGGTTCGCGCTGTCGGTCGCCAATGGTGCCAAAATGCAAATAGTGGCGCTAAATCTTCTGAATTGGCGAAAATATATGGCACAACTTTTGTTTCTTCATTCATGGCTTCAGCTATTTAAACTATATGGCTCTTAGTTGGCTCCAAGTTTTTAAAATTGACAACAGAAATGGCGCAGACATAAATTCAGACAGAGGGAACCCAGAACAGCTTAGGTGAAATGGCGACAGTCCAGCTATTATTGGTGGAGGAATAGCTGGGTGCCCCTTCGAGCAGTATTTCAGGCACGGACGGGCATCTGGGTAGATCAACTGACTAATTAATAAATTACAATGATATGTCATTTATGGACAAACTATTTTCGTCATTTTCTAAAATTTAGCGGCAGTATTTTATTTTTGTTGCAAATTGCGACCGAGAGCATCTACATGTACCCTGACAAATTGCGACCGAGAGCACCTACATGTACCCTGACAAATTGCACCCGAGAGCACCTACATGTACCCTGATAAATTGCACCTGAGAGCACCTACATGTACCCTGACAAATTGCGACCGAGAGCACCTACATGTACCCTAACAAATTGCGACCGAGAGCACCTACATGTACCCTGACAAATTGCAACCGAGAGCATATACATGTAACCCTGACAAATTGCAACAGAGAGCATCTACATGTACCCTGACAAATTGCAACCGAGAGCATATACATGTAACCCTGACAAATTGAACAGAGAGCATCTACATGTACCCTGACAAATTGCACCTGAGAGCATCTACATGTACCCAGACAAATTGAACAGAGAGCATCTACATGTACCCTGACAAATTGCAACAGAGAGCATCTACATGTACCCTGACAAATTGAACAGAGAGCATCTACATGTACCCTGACAGATGGCAACCGAGAACATATACATGTACCCTGACAAATTGCAACCGAGAGCATATACATGTATGCTGACAAATTGCACCGGAGAGCATATACATGTACCCTGACAAATTGCACCTGAGAGCATCTACCATGTACCCTGACAAATTGCAACCAAGAGCATCTACATGTACCCTGACAAATTGCAACAGAGAGCATCTACATGTACCCTGACAAATTGAACCGAGAGCATCTACATGTACCCTGACAAATTGAACCGAGAGCATCTACATGTATCCTGACAAATTGCAACCAAGAGCATATACATGTTATGTACCCTGACAAATTGCAACAGAGAGCATGTACCCTGACAAATTGCAACAGAGAGCATATACATGTACCCTGACAAATTGCAACAGAGAGCATCTACATGTACCCTGACAAATGGCGACCGAGAACATATAACATGCAGAAAGTAGTTACCATAGAAACCGTATATTTGTGTGATTTGTCTGCTCTCATGATTTCCTCGTAGTAAGACGATCTTGTCTGGCCACCTGTAATGTGGAAGCATCGATAGAACATAAACGCATGGTAACCATACACTTTGTTAGTTTGCTATACTTGCAAGCTTAACCCTTTCAACACCACAGACCGCTAAATTGGCTTACAAAAAAGTGTAGATCCAGATGAGCCGGCTCGTGACGAGCCGTCTCACCAGGATCTGCACTTTTTTTCAAGTAATATAACTATTTTTAGATTTTTTTTTACCCATTTTGATAAATGAACTGATCCAAATGTAATTTTGTTATTAATTTATTGGTCTAAAAATATCATGGACCAGTCCATGTTAGTTACTTGGTGTTGAATGGCGTAAAGACATTTGCCAATTTCTATCTACGATTATCGACCTTTAAAATTCATTTTCTTGACTCAAGCTAGACCCAATTTTTTGGGAGAAGTGAGAAAGCGTGTGATTGCGTCATCTAATGGTATTATTTGTTAAATGTCAACATAATAGGGTTAGTATACACAATATGACCACTAAATATAATATTTGAATAGAAGCTTTACAATGGCCAGTGTATCTTACTGGACAATATTTTGCCTGAACAATGTAAAAATAAATAAATATCTATTTATTTTATAGAACGAAGTGGTGGCCCCAGGGGCGCTGTCAAGGTCCCAAGGGTGACTACTTCGCCCATGTATGTATGTTCCTTTAATGTCAAACCCTTCGCGGGGACATAAGACATGTTTTCCTGGGCAGGCTTACTAAGTTAGCCAACCTAAGCGATTAACCAGTACTAAGCAATGTGTGTGAGGTGCCTTGCTCAATGACACTACATACGTGGCCTGACCGAGTATCGAACCCGGGACCGGTCGATTCCAAATCCGATGCTCTACCACTGGACCACGGACGCCACACTATGTCACCCTCTAGAATGAGCCCTGAGTTTTATTGATAAATATTCAACAATGGCTTTGAAAGTCTCTTCCATGGAGGAAAGTGGTAAACAAGATCATTGGATATTGCCAATGCTTCAAGATGTCACACTACATTTTGTATTTTATCATTGAATTATCGCATATTATTGTTTATTAAATTTATTTTCCATCCACTTGTGCCATCAATTTTCCTTAACCCTTTCCTTCATAGAGATTTAGGTTAATATACTATTATATCTCCATACAAACGACAGCCATTTAGCTATCATGCAGTGGATAAGTAGTCACCATATCTATCCCACCACCATAGATATTACTGGGACTACATAGAGAGTTAGGTTAATACACCATTATATCTCCATACAAACGACAGCCATTTAGCTATCATACAATGAATAAGTAGTCGCCATATATATCCCACCTCCATAGATATTAATGGGACTACATAGAGATTTAGGTTAATACACCATTATATCTCCATACAAATGACAGCCATTTAGCTATCATCCAGTGGATAAGTAGTCGCCATATCTATCCCTAGAGGTACATAGATATTACTGGGACTACATGAGATTCTGGCCTATATTATGAACATTGGTTTGGCTACTACCTTGTCAATGTATGTCATATTGGTAATGACATCAAGAGGTGCTTCTATGAGGGAAAGGGTTAGCCCATTCAACACCCAAGTAACTGATATGGACTGGTCCATGATATTTTTAGACAAATAAATTAATAAGAAAATTACATTTGGACCAGTTCATTTATCATAATGGGTAATTTTGTGTAAAAATAGTAATATTACTGGCAAAAAGTGCAGATCCTGATGAGACGGCTCATAAAGAGCTCATCTGGATCTACACTTTTTGCAAGCCTATTTAGGTCTGTGGTGTTGAAAGGGTTAATTATGAACACAAACATTTACAGGCGGATCTGTAGTCCAGTGGTTATCGTTGGACTGGTATGATAATAAAATTAACAGTCTTTCAGATGGGACTTTAAACCGAGGTCTCGTGCTGTACACCTTACATGTAAAAAAACCAGGGGAGATGCTGGAATGGATCTCTGTCTGTATCATTGCACTATCCTCCAAATATCTAAAATGACTAATCTCTTCAGGAGGCGTTGCTCATATGGGCAACCGGTAGTGATGATAAATAAACGTAACACACACACACACACAAAAAAACAAATTTGAATTACTACTGACTCTGATGTAAATTCGGCTCTTTGGGAGACAAAAAAGTTCACACAATTGATCACACTGCCATCTTGGATAAAATTTTTGTTTATTCGGGTTTTATGCCTGCATCTGCAACCTTCGTAAGAATTTGTGTTTTACGTTTATTTATCGTCGCTACCGGTTCCCCGTAACCCTTTCCCTCATAGAAGCACCTCTTGACGACATTACCAATACGACATACATTGACAATGTAGTAGCCAAACTAATGTTCATAATAAAGGCCAGAATCTCATATAGTCCCAGTAATATCTATGGTGGTGGGATAGATATGGTGACTACTTATCCACTGCATGATAGCTAAATGGCTGTCGTTTGTATGGAGATATAATAGTATATTAACCTAAATCACTATGAAGGAAAGGGTTAAGGATGCTGTGTAGGTTGTCGCAAAGATATTCAGTCAAGATATATAACTGTCTCTTTGAGGCTTCCTTCATAAGAAACTGTCAACTTTTTCATATAAACAGATACGGTCTGAGCGGGGGGGGGGGGGGGAGCTCGAACCTGTGACAATCAGTGATGATAGGTTACAGTGAAGCACTAGACCACGTAGGTGGCCACCCTGTAAATACTTACTTTGCTTTTAGTGTGAGAAGTAAGGTAAATGTCTCCAGGCTGTAATAACCTCTGTCTACAAAATCTCCCTGAAAATATATCCCATAGTAGTACAAATTAATTGGGACGTTTATACAGTAATTCCAAATAATTACAGAAAAGTGTTTGTTTGATTGATAATAAAAGTACTATAGTGTTTGTCTAATGTATGTAATTCATCATCATCATCAATCATCATCATCATTCATGTATATTCATATACCGGTATATGAATGTTTCAAATTAAAGAGGATGGCAATGAATATTCGAATATTCGCTCGGACGTCCGAATGTCCAAATACTATTCCAGTATTCGGAAAAAATATTATATAATATGAAATAAACTGCCAGATACGTTGTTTTCTTTTGAAACCATCATAAAACATTCCAATACAAAAGAAATCGCCCCAGGATGTGTGAATAAACCATGTAAATTGACACTCTGCCATGTAATCGGATAATTACAGTAGGTGCTAAGATAGGTAGTGTTTAATTATGATGTCAAGAACATTCCTTTGAAATGTTACAGACACTTTGCAACAACAACCACCCTCGTGTGTCTTAAATTTATAATTAACTGATCAACATTACCAAAAGTGCTATATACATGTAAAGTACGATTTTTATTATATTGTCCTCAAAAATGCTAATTTGAGTGATTTTGAGCTTTTGATAGAATTATATCGAATATTCGAATACCTTCCCGACCGAATATTCGAATAGTAAAATCGCTATTCGTTCCCATCCCTATTAAAGACACAATATTAATCAGGGTTCCCTCTGTCTGATTGTTTGTCTGCGCCACTTCTGGAGCCAATTGAAAAATACTGGAGCCAATTAAGAGCCATAAGTTCACAAATAAATAAATGAAGCCATATATTTGACAAAACATGTGCCCAAAAATTTTTTTGTCGCAATTGGCGAATGACAGCGGGAACCCTGATTAATGGTATACATTGTACATAACTATGTATGTAATTTATAACTCGACATAATCATAAACTGACAACATTTTTTGTTGTTCGGTAAAACACACATATTTTTTTATGTGCATAATTTGGTCTATAAAATCAGGACTGCCAACTCTGGACTGGGACTTCCAAATAATGGGAGTCAGGAAGTTAGCACTTCAGCTATGCATAATTAGGGGAACCGCTGGTCCTACATTGTATTATTGTACCAGGTGGTGCGAAGTTGGGGTAGATAAGGTAATAGTTGTTTGTTCGGGTTTTACACCTTCATCAGCACCATTTTGGGCTATATCGACGACGGACAGTTTACCTAACAACACCTCTCCTGGGCAGGTTCCAGCGGTTAACCAGTAATTGGTGTCCCAACTTCCGTTATGTTATGTTATATGTTATATTTCGGGTTTTACGCCTGCATCAGCACCATTTTGGGCTATATCGCCGGCGGGCAGTTTACCTAACAACACCTTTCCTGGGCAGGCTCCAGCGGTTAACCAGTACTTGGGTGCACCAACCTCCGTAAGAAACTGCCAACTTTTTCATATAAATGAGACACGACCTGAGCGGGGCTCGAACCCGTGACCATCAGTGATGATAGGTTACAGTGGTATACAAGTCAGCGACCTTAACCACTCGACCACGGAGGCGGACTCGTCCCAACTTCCGTAAGAAACGAGGTAATAGTAAATACTGCTGCATGTAAAAACACAAATAAACAGAACAGAACATGTTTGATTGCAAAATAAACATACCATGAAGATATAGTTAGTTTCGGGCATCTGTCCACCAGTTTTGAATAACTCTATCAGGTCGTAGAACTACAATCAAAGTAAACAAACACATGTACCTATATATCAATGAACACAAATACTATTATTTATCCTACCTTCATGCGAAATAACGTACAAAAACGGCCTGCCTAATAAATTTTGCTTTATTAGTCAGTGCCTAATAAAGCTTTCGTGACGGACTACTTTTATGACCCAGATTACGGTCTGTAAATCAACAAAGCGTCTGTGGTCACATTGTGTTGTCTGCTGAGTTTGGAAAATGTCCCAAGAAGAAAGTCGTGTACAGGCAAACTTTCAGGTTGTTTGGGATGAATTAACAGCACTCGATGAGACCCCTCTGGAAACTAATGTTGTCAGGGAAATGTCATTTATCTATAAATAGAAATATCAATGCGCAACATATTACCAAGTGCGTAGCAAGTTTGTAAACTGCCATGGCTAGTTTGTTTGTTTTTGTGTCGTGTGCACACTCAGAATGTAGGATAAATGAATATTAGGTTACTGTCTTATAAATTTTAATTTATTAGACTCGTCTCCGAAAAAATACAAGAGCCTCGCCTTGTATTTTTTCTCCGACTCGCCTAATAAATTAAAATTTATAAGACAGTAACCTAATATTCTCTATTTATTATCTATATGTATAACAAGCCTAACCCTCAAAATTATGTTTTGCGGACGTTTTCCCCCCATTACCGGGTAACGGATAAATTTATATTCGGTCCAATAAAAATTGGATTAGTCCAGTAAAACATAGTTCACTGGTTCGCCTGTCCAGTAATATTTTCAAGCCATTCGTATAATCTGTATTCATTTCAATTCACCAAGTTTATTGCACAAAACGTGTATATATGTTTATAGCAAAATACAAACATTTTCAATACTAAGACATGGATTATTAACAAAGAGCATATAATTCCAGTGGATATTTCAATGCTATTGGCATATAACAGCAATTTTTACGACGTTACATTTCTTAACAGGTTAGCATGGTAAATGAACTTGCAAAGATTGTTCAAAGTAATTTTGGAGTTTGTTGACATAAGACTGGCAATTTTTTGTTTTGTTGCCCAGGTGTAATTGTAGCGGTTTATGTATTTTGATCGCAATGTTGAATATTTTAGACATAATGATATGCATTTTCAATCACTGAGTTACAATGTGCACATAATGTACTTGGAAATATAAAATCTGATTTTGACTTCTAAAGGACAGTGTTTGTTTCGTTTGGCTCGCCCCATGGCTCGGTTTCTCCGTACCAAGTCATAACAATGAAATGAATGTGCAATTCACCATTACCATGTTTTCGGGCGGCCAGAACTTTATTAACTCAAACTCACCCCGCCATTTCGACTAATATGTACTGCCCTACTGCCTCTTAGTCTTAGATCAAGCATAATTAGTTGTCAATCACCGTTATTTAACCAAATTGCTAGCGGTTAACCTGGGCTCATTCTAGGTCAGAATTTTTGGGAGAAGTGAGAAAGCGCGCAACTGCATCCTTAAATGTTTTTTTTTATCGTAATGTTGTATTAAGATAGTATTATGTTATGTTATATTTTGGGCTTTACGCCTGCATCAGCACCATTTTGGGCTATATCGCCGGCGGGCAGTTTACCTAACAACACCTTTCCTGGGCAGGCTCCAGCGGTTAACCAGTACTTGGGTGCACCAACCTCCGTAAGAAACTGCCAACTTTTTCATATAAATGAGACACGGCCTGAGCGGGTCAGATAGTATTATCTATTAGTATTATTTCTTCTAGTTTGCCTATAACTACAAAAACAATTACATGTATACTCCCATGAGTCCCGTCTATGTAAATAAGCGAACACTTTAGACGGATCTGTAGTCCAGTGGTAACACGTTGGACTAGTAATCCAGTGATCACAGGTTCGATCCCCCGTCTGACCCTAATAAAATTAACAGTCTTTCAGATGGGACTTTAAACCGAGAGCTTGTGTCGGGGCTGTACACTTTGCATGTAAAACAACCAGAGGAGACTCTGGATTGGGTCTCTGTCTATATCATTGTACTATTCTCCAAAAATCTAAAATGACTAATCTCTTCAGGTGTCGGCCGTGTCGCTCATATGGGCAACCTGTAGCGACGATAAATAAACGTAAAACACACACACAACACTTTGTAGATGAATTGCACAGCAGTTAATGCAATATGTTATCACAATGAATTCCTCCGACTGTCCGATTAGCGCAGTGGTTAGCGTGCTCGCTTCCCACCAATGCAACCCGGGTTGGATCCTCGGACCGGGAACTACGCGAGATGGTATGGTGGTCGCCAGATCAAACAGGTGGGTTTTCTCTGGGTACTCCCGTTTCCTTCCACACGAATTACCACATATACGCTTTCATCCACGCCAACAAGAGTGATTAATATAAGTTGTTAGAACTTGCTTCGCAATCGTTGTAAAATAAATAAAGCTTAAACATTAATGAATTCCTTAAAATACACCACAATCACCAGGCATATTGTCTGCCTGAATCTCTATATTAACAAAATTTCATCATCATCTCTTATGATATGTTATGATTCGGGTTTTACGCCTGCATCAGCACCATTTTGGGCTATATCGCGGGCGGGCAGTTTACCTAACTACACCTTTCCTGGGCAGGCTCCAGCGGTTAACCAGTACTTGGGTGCACCAACCTCCGTAAGAAACTGCCAACTTTTTCATATAAATGAGACACGGCCTGAGCGGGGCTCGAACCCGTGACCATCAGTGATGATAGGTTACAGTGGTATACAAGTCAGCGACCTTAACCACTCGACCACGGAGGCGGACCTCATCATCTCTAGGAATTGTAATTGCCTCACTCGTATACTCGCAATGTGACCAACAACATGAATTTGGCAATCGCATGTACCAGGGATCAGCTTAGAGGCGATGTGGGCGAAAATGTCGCCATAGGGACCCTGACTTCGCCCTCTGGGGCCCCACTTCTCTCTAAAAAAAAAATTTTTTTATGATTTTCAAACAATATTTTGTCTAGTAAGATACACTGTGGCCCATTATAAAGCACTCCTTCAATTCAAATGTTGTATTTAATGGTTGTATTGTGCATTTTAACCCTATTTTGCAGAAGTATATTAAAGAACACCATTTAAGGAAGCGATCACGCGCTTTCTCACTTCTCCCAAAAATTCTGACCTAGAATGAACCCTGATGTACATGTAATTACCTGTCCATGAATGTCCCCGCATACTGTAACTGGTGTAGTCACCGGTTGTACATTGGACTCTTCCAATAACAGCTCACACACCATATCACATAATCTCTGCAAAAACAAACAAAACATTTGTCAAATCCACACAAATCAGTGCCATATGCAAACTTCCATTGTTTTGCAGGGACAGGGCTCGACAAATCCACTCGTCCGCTCGTATTTACGACTGACTTTTCGATCTGGACGAGTAGAAATTCCAAGTCGCTTGCCCAGTCGGACGAGTGAAAATTTCAGCTAAATATCCAATATAAATCGAAGGAACAAAACAAAATAATATCCATTTTACTTTCTTCGGAATGATTACCAGGCGTGATAATGGGAAATCACCGAGGATATTTTAATGTGTTTATGCGCTGCCACATAATTGCATTTATTAATAAATTAAAGTGCAATTCTGACGATTTTTAATTTTCCTAAAATACATGGGACGAGTGATAGTCCAATCTGGACGAGTGGAACAGTGGCATCACTCGCCCAGTAGGACGAGTAAGAAATTAAAAAATTGTCGAGGCCTGAGGGATCAAGCTAAACCCATTTTTTTGGGAGAATCCACTTCTCCCTCCTTTCTCCATTTCTCCCTCCAGACGATTTAGGGAGTACGGTAGTGGGGAAAAAAGGGAAAAGTGAGGGAGACTTCGGCTTTTCGCCTACTGCAAACAGTGAAACCGTATTTGCTGTTTGCAGGATATACATAATCGTGCCTGTTCGGCGATTTCCGATAGAATTCCGTTTCTATATTTAGCGATATTATCTTGATAATCGTGTAGAGAAGAGTTGTCGTTCTTCAAATCTACACCCTCAAAAAAGTGGGTGTAAGTAGATGGCGCTACGATCGGAAATCCAGTTTCCCCTTGCTGTCATTTGGCTAGAAGTTAAAAGGTGAAAAATCGACAGACTGGAAACCAGGCTAAATGTAATGTAGTATTGGGTTTATGTAATGTTCATCCTATACACAACAAGTGTACATAACCCAACATTTGCGGTAATATATAATTTGTTTCATCTTTCATTTTTAGGTTATAAACGCAGATGCAAAGCTCAGCAAACTAGTCAATGTTTTCTCTAATTATGATAACAAAATTACTGGTTGCACACAAGACACACCTTGGTACAGAGGTTATTATATGGTCATGAAAAAGTTATCTGTACGGAATGTATTAACATTGACTCATGAAAAATCCAGTTTGACTCTTGAGATTTTGACCTCAAGGGTCATGACTCTTTGACTTGACTTTCATAGTCCAGTGAACGCCCTGACGTATATGAATGCAATTTGAAAGGAAATATGTTGTATAAATACCACTTCCACAATTGTTTCATTTTATATACATGTACCATCGGTAGTTTGTAGAACAGTTAGTATTGAATTTCTTTTACATATAAATTA
The DNA here is from genome assembly GCA_014843695.1 of Archivesica marissinica. Classification (NCBI taxonomy): domain Eukaryota; kingdom Metazoa; phylum Mollusca; class Bivalvia; order Venerida; family Vesicomyidae; genus Archivesica; species Archivesica marissinica. The sequence continues at coordinate 17,966,737 of CM026400.1, read as the reverse complement.
AATCCCAAATTATTGACAACAAACTAGAGGATATCTCTAAAGAAAAAACAAATATTGGCGCTAAATTTTGTGAATTGACGAAAATATTTGGCGCAACTTTTTTTGTGTGAACTATATGGCTCTTAGTTGGCTGCAAGTTTTTTAAATTGGCTCCTGTGTTTTTCAATTGGCAACAGAAGTGGCGCAGACAAACATTCAGACAGAGGGAACCCTGAAAACATACAATGTCATGTGAAAATACCTATTACTTCAATACTTCTTAGCGAGTTATTTACTATTTGAAATTGAGTAATTACTGATCTGACTTGGGGCTATAACCCAAGACCTCCTGAACAGTAGTCAGTCAGATCTACCGAAACATACTAAACTATCTAAAAATAGACTAAATACAAGATTAACATTTAGATACAATAAATGTCTTGTCCGGGTGGTGGGACGGTTGAGGGGGAATGTTGATATTCCAGACAATATACACATTTTATAAATTTATACACAAGTTAACCCCACTCCTAGTCCAAATATTTAGCAGTTTTCAAAGCTTAAACGCTAAACCTCAATTAAGCGTACCATATTTTATATTCTAAAGTCGTTTTTATAAATTAAAATTGTTAACAAAATGAATGTTCACACATACCGTTGTTTGAATTCTGCACAGTCTATAACGTCTCTTGACACAATATTATACAAGAAATCAACGTTTAAATTTCATGGCAGAGTTTCACTATTCTAAATTGTTCCATTTTGAATATTTGATTCATGTATTCATGTATTGTTTTGTGAATGTATATAGTGGAATAAATATGTTTAAACCAATATAATGCAATATTTGATTATTGCGAAAAATAGAAATAATTAGATGAAATATTATCTTGCGTGCCATTCTGTATCTGGATGTATACGTCGCAGGACCAAATTTGGTATATGTCGCGACGGAAGAGAGATGCGATCCGGTTTATTATATGTCCCGAATCAGGGCAGCTTTGAAGCTGCTTGCTTTGTCAGCGCGCACAACACTGTCACTCAGAGTTCCAATCAATGATGGTTTTAGGAAATTATGATCTCCTATACTGTTCAGTTTTGCACTGTATTAGGTTAAAGCACGTTGAATTGTTTGTCACATAGTTTGATAGCACATTTGATGTTGTGTAACCACTGAATTTTAGGTGAACCTACATTGTAATAAGATTTCGTTCAATATATCAAATTGTTATTACGCATAAACCATAATTCATTCAGATTTCTTTTGTGCACAGAAACGGTGGCAGAATCACATCTGTCGATTTCAAATGGCAAAATCGTACGCACAAAGGACAGGTAAGACAATATATTTTAAACGGTGTATATATCTATATTTATGATTACAATATAAATTTTTAACACTTTTAATCTTAATTCTTAATTGGCTGTCAGATATTATATGTATAATGTTACAGATATTGTAGTGCTAATCATTATTTTAGGGCATTACATGTTTTTTCACTGAATTGACCATTTTACTGTGCAACAGGCCATATAAATTTTTAACACTTAATCTTAATTCTTAATTGGCTGTCAGATTAGCGCACTCGCTTCTCACAAACGCAACCCAGGTTCGATCCTCAGACCGGGAAGTATGTGAGATGGTACAGTGGTCGCGAGATTGGACAGGTGAGTTTTCTCCGGGTACTCCGGTTTCCTCCCACACGAATGACCACAATTACGCTTTCATCCGCGCCAACGAGAGTGATTAATATAAGTTGTTAGAACTTGCTTCACAATCGTTATAAAATAAATAAAGTTTAAACATTCTTAACACCAGTCCAATGCACACATTATCCCCAATGACCGTAATATCGGTGAATACTAATAAGCGGTGATATTAGAATAAATCCAAATGAAGCGCACATGTTCATTTTGTGCATACTATTGACAATTTCCGTCAGCTTTCTGCAACTGTCCATAGCAAAAACTAGCTGAAATGTCATTTCTACGGGTAAATTTACCGTAATTTATTCAAAACTTGTTTTTCCTCTTACACTCGTAAGTTTGTGTTCATGTTGTCAATATTTAGGTGAATTTCAATGGATTTGTTATCTATCGGCTGCATTTGACATTTGTAAGGTGCCCGCTACTCATGTGACATCACGTGATTGCCTTATATGGCATTTATTGCTACGGTATAAACTTGTGAGGTGAAATTTACATCGTCACCGGTTATTGGTATCACCGCGTAAATAAAAGATGGAGGCATGTGCTGTTGCTTTCACTTTGTTTTTGATTTAATTATGATTTATTTCCTACTAACTAATATTGCATACAAGAAAATAAATATGATTATGCTTAATTGAGAGTGAACATTATTTGCACAGCCTCGTTTTGGAACAAAAATACACAAGCTATTGCTTATGTCACCGGTTACCGGTATACCCAGGATAATATTATAATAACCGTTAATGTCCGGAAAGCTGACCTCGAAATAAGATAAAAAATGTATATGACTAACCCACTTCCACAGACGGACAACATGTCTGTTCGTTGTCACCAAATTGATTAGCCAAAGATTGGCAACAATCTATAAAATAAAAATATATCCCCACCCACCGAGTGCGACAACTTTCTGTGTGATTATATCTCTCTGTGAGAGCGAAACTGAGATTACAAATACATAAATACAGATAACACGCATATACAATTATTACCTTTAAATCATATTCTGGTAAATATTTGCATCCTTTTGCTATTTCAATCCATTTATCAACATTATTCATTTTTGCTATTTCCTCGAAAAATTGGATAGCTCTGAAACTATTAGTGGATAGTGGATAGTTTCGTATGAAGTTATTTGCCGATTATTCAATAAATAAAACATATGTTCGTTGGTTCTGAATAAGTATAATTAATAAGCGATTGAATTATCTGGCTTTGTACGCACTTTTAAGTAGATTATAACATGCGAAACTAAAATATGACGCATGTAGTCCGGTAATACATGTCTACGTCCCCGCGAGGGGTTCGACATTAGCGGAAGATAGATATGTAACGACGTACTAGAATTTAGCATACATATCTATATCCACTGCAATATGGCACGTCAAGTCTGGATCTATAGTCCAGTGGTAACACGCTGAACTGGTAATCCAGTGATCGCAGGTTCGATTTCCCGTCTGACCCTAATAAAAATTAAGTCTTTCAGATGGGACGTTAAACCGAGGTCTCGTGTCGGTGATGTACAACTTGCACGTAAAAGAACAAGAGGAGACTCTGGAATGGGTCTCTGTCTGTATCATTGCACTATCCTCCAACAATCTAAAATTACTAATCTCTTCAGGAGGCGTCGCTCATATGGGCAACCGGTAGCGACGATAAATAAACGTAAAACACACAGAGTCAAGCCTAACACGTTGGACTGGTAATCCAGGGATCGCCGGTTCGATCCCGCGTCTGACTATAATAAAATTAACAGTCACTGCACACCATTGAAATCAGGTGCGATATATGTCATCTAAGGCAAACCTCTGGCCCTCACTATCTGCTAAACATTGAATTCAGGTGCGAAAATTTCATCTACGGCCTTATCTCTCTGTACGCCATTGAAATCAGGTGCGACGAATGTCATATAAGGCAAACATGCGGCATTAACTCTCTGCACACCATTGAAATCAGGTGCGAAAAATGTCATCTATGGTAACCTGTGGCCTTAACCCTCTGCACACCATTGCAATCATGTGCGAATAATGTCATCTAGCGCAAACCTGTGGCCTCCATTGAAATCAGGTGCGATATATAGGTCATCTAAGGCAAACCTCTGGCCTTCACTATCTGCTAAACATTGAATTCAGGTGCGAACATTTCATCCAAGGCAAACCTGTAGCCTTAACTCTCTGCACACCATTGAAATCAGGTGCGAAAAATGTCAGCTATGGTAACCTGTGGCCTTAACCCTCTGCACACCATTGCAATCATGTGCGAATAATTTCATCTAAGGCAAACCTGTGGCCTTAACTCTATGCACACCATTAAAATCAGGTGCGAAATATGTCATCAAAGGCAAACCTGTGGCATTAAAATTCTATACACCATTGAAATCAGGTGCGAAAAATGTCATCTAAGGCATACCTGTGGCCTTATCTTTCTGCACACCATTGCAATCAAGTGCGAAATATGTCATCTAAGGTAATTATGTGGCATTATCTGTCTGCACACAATTGACACCAGGTGCGAAAAATGTCATCAAAGGCAAACCTATTGCGTTCTATTTCTGCACACCATTGAAATCAGGTGGGAAAAATGTCATCTAATTCAAAACCGTGTCCATAACTGTCTGCATACCATTGAAACCAGATGCGAAACATGTCATCTAAGGCAAACATGCGGCATTAACTCTCTGCACACCATTGAAATCAGGTGCGACAAATGTCATCTAAAGCAAATATGTGGCCTTCTCTCTGCAAATCATTGAAATCAGTTGCGAAAATGGCATCTAAGGTAAAACAGTGACCTTAACTATCTGCACACCATTGAAATCAGGTGCGAACATGTCCAATAGAGCACTATTTTGGGCTTACCGCTCTGCACACCATTGAAATCAGGTGCGAAAAATGTCACATAAGGCAAACATATGGCATTATCTCTCTGAAAATCATTGAAATCAGTTGCGAAAAATGTCGTCTAAGGTAGAACTGTGGCCTTAACCGTCTGCACACCATTACCATCAGGTGCGCCCAATGCCATCTAAGTCAAACAGGTGGCCTTAAAGTTCTGCACACCATTGAAATCATGCGCGAAAAATGTCCTCTAAGGCAAACTTGTGGCATTAACTGTTTGCATACCATTGAAATCAGGTGCGAAAAATGTAATATAATGCAAAGCTGTTGCCTTATCTGTCTGAACACCATTGAAATCAGATGGGAAAATGTCATCTAAGGCATACCTGTTGCCTTATCTGTTTGCACACCATTGAAATCAGAGAAAATCTAGATAAGCTACTAGCTTCCGATTTAATCCATTTGTTCTTGTATATTATTGTTACAACATGATGTAAATATTGATAAAATAAAATATGTTTAAACTAAATCAGATGGGGAAAATGTCATCTAAGGCAAACCTGTTGCCTTATCTGTCTGAACACCATTGAAATCAGATGGGGGAAATGTCATCTAAGGCAAACCTGTTGCCTTATCTGTCTGACCCCCATTGAAATCAGATGGGGAAAAGGCAAACCTGAGGCCTTATCTGTCTGCACACCATTGCAATCAGGTGCACACAATGTCATCTAAGGCAAACCTGTGACATTAACATTATACAGACCATTGAAATCAGGTGCGAAATAAATAGGTCATATAAGGCAAACCTTAGTGGCCTTATCTCGCTGCAAACCATTGGAATCAAGTTCGAAAAATGTCATCTAAGGCAAACCTGTGGCGTTGAATTTCTGAACACCATTGGAATCATGTGCGAAAAATGTCATCTAAGGCAAACCTGTGGCCTTAGCTGTCTGCACACCATTGAAATCATGTGCGAACAATGTCATCTAAGGCAAACCTGTGGCCTTAGCTGTCTGCACACCATTGAAATCATGTGCGAACAATGTCATCTAAGGCAAACCTGTGGAGTTGAATTTCTGAACACCATTGGAAACATGTGCGAAAAATGTCATCTAAGGCAAACCTGTTGCCTTAGCTGTCTGCACACCGTTGAAATCATGTGCGAACAATGTCATCTAAGGCAAACCTTAGTGGCCTTATCGCGCTGCAAACCATTGGAATCAAGTGCGAACAATGTCATCTAAGGCAAACCTGTGGCGTTGAATTTCTGAACACCATTGGAATCATGTGCGAACAATGTCATCTAAGGCAAACGTGTGGCCTTAGCTGTTTGCACACCATTGGAATCATGTGCGAACAATGTCATCTAAGGCAAACCTGTGGCCTTAGCTGTCTGCACAGTTGTAAAGAATACACACTACATGGAAGTTATTTATTGTTAATATTTCTAGCAGACCAATGGACAGCACGAGTTTGCTTGTTGTGAAGTGTTGACGTTGGAGTTCTTCCCCTTACATATCACTACATGGAAGTTATTTATTGTTAATATTTCTAGCAGACCAAGGGAGAGCACCAGTTTGTATGTTTTGAATTGTTGACGTTGGAGTTCTTCCCCTTACATATCACTACATGGACGTTTTTATTGTTAATAGTTCAAGCAGACCAAGGGAGAGCACCAGTTTGTATGTTTTGAATTGTTGACGTTGGAGTTCTTCCCCTTACATATCACTACATGGACGTTTTTTATTGTTAATAGTTCAAGCAGACCAAGGGAGAGCACCAGTTTGTATGTTTTGAATTGTTGACGTTGGAGTTCTTCCCCTTACATATCACTACATGGAAGTTTTTTATTGTTAATATTTCTAGCAGATCAAGGGAGAGCTTTGTATGTTCTAAATTGTTGACATGGAGTTACATATGACTTCATAATGGATAATTGGCTATTAATTTTACTAACAGTCAACATACACATATTGTATTTAATTACCGGTATATCCTTCTGTCGATCAATGCTTCCCTGAAACGAAATCTGAACATCGGGAACAATGGTTCCCTGAAATGAAATCTGAACATCGGGACCAATGGTATTGACGATTCCAGGGTGCGCGGCCTGTCGATATATTACGCACCCCCTGACAAAAGATACGCACCCCTGCCAACAGTGTGTGTTGTGTGTTGTGTGTTGTGTGTTGTGTGTTGTGTGTTGTGTGTTGTGTGTTGTGTGTGTGTGTGTGTGTGTGCGTTGCGTGCGTGCGTGTGTGCGTGCGTGCGTGCGTGCGTGCGTGCTTGTGTGTGCGTGCGTGCGTGCGTGCGTGCGTGCGTGCGTGCGTGCGTGTGTGCGTGCGTGCGTGCGTGCGGTGTGTAGTGTGGTGTGTTTGGTGTGTGTGTGTGTGTGGTGTGTGTGTGTTTGTTGTTGTTGTTGTGTTTTGTGGTTGGTGTTGTGTTGTGTGTGTTGTGTGTGTGTTGTGTGTTTGTTGTGTGTGTTGTGTGTGTGTGTTGTGTGTTGTGTGTTGTGTGTGTTTGTGTGTGTGTTGTGTGTGTTGTGTGTGTGTTGTGTGTGTTGTGTGTGTTGTGTGTGTTGTGTGTGTTGTGTGTGTTGTGTGTGTTGTGTGTGTTGTGTGTGTTGTGTGTGTGTTGTGTGTGTTGTGTGTGTGGTGTGTGTTGTGTGTGTTGTGTGTGTTGTGTGTTGTTTGTGTTGTGTGTGTGTTGTGTGTGTTGTGTGTGTGTGTGTGTTGTGTGTGTGTGTTGTGTGTGTTGTGTTGTGTTGTGTTGTGTGTGTTGTTGTTGTTGTTGTTGTGTGGTGGTGTTGTTGTTGGTATGTGGTGGTGGTTGTTGTGGTTGTGGTGTTGTTGTGTGTGTTGTTGGTGTTGTTGTTGTGTGTTGTTGTGTGATGTTGTTGTGTGTTGTTGTTTTGTGTTGTTTTGTGTTGTTGTGTGATGTTGTTGTGTGTTGTTGTTGTGTGTTGTTGTGTGATGTTGTTGTGTGTTGTTGTTTTGTGTTGTTGTGTGATGTTGTTGTGTGTTGTTGTTGTGTGTTGTTGTGTGTTGGTGTTTTGTGTTGTTGTGTGTTGTTGTGTGATGTTGTTGTGTGTTGTTGTTTTGTGTTGTTGTGTGTTGTTGTGTGATGTTGTTGTGTGTTGTTGTTTTGTGTTGTTGTGTGTTGTTGTTGTGTGTTGTTGTTGTGTGTTGTTGTTTTGTGTTGTTGTGTGTTGTTGTTGTGTGTTGTTGTTTTGTGTTGTTGTTGTGTGGTGGTGTTGTTGTTGTGTGGTGGTGTTGTTGTTTTGTGTTGTTGTGTGTTGTTGTTGTGTGTTGTTGTTTTGTGTTGTTGTTGTGTGGTGGTGTTGTTGTTGTGTGGTGGTGTTGTTGCTGTTGTGTGTTGGTGTTGCTTTTGTGTGTTGGTGTTGTTGTTGTGTGTTGGTGTTGTTGCTGTTGTGTGTTGGTGTTGTTGCTGTTGTGTGTTGGTGTTGTTGTGTTGTGGTTGTTGTTGTTGGTGTTGTTGGTGGTGTTGTTGGTGTTGTTGGTGGTGTTGTTGGTGTTGTTGTTGGTGGTGTTGTTGGTGTTGTTGGTGTTGTTGTTGTTGGTGGTGTTGTTGTTGGTGGTGTTGTTGTTGTTGGTGGTGTTGTTGTTGGTGGTGTTGGTGTTGTTGGTGTTGGTGTTGTTGGTGGTGTTGTTGTTGGTGTTGTTGTTGGTGGTGGTGTTGTTGTTGTTGGTGTTGTTGTTGGTGTTGTTGTTGGTGTTGTTGGTGGTGTTGTTGGTGGTGTTGTTGTTGGTGTTGGTGTTGGTGTTGTTGTTGTTGGTGGTGTTGGTGGTGTTGTTGTTGGTGTTGGTGTTGTTGGTGTGTGTTGTTGTGGTGTGTTTGTGTTGTTGGTTGTGTTGGTGTTGTTGTTGGTGTTGTGTGTGGGTTGTTGTGGTTGGTGTTGTTTTGTTGGTGTTGTGTTGGTGTTGTTGTGGTGTTGGTGTGGTGTGGTGTTGTGTTGGTGTGGTGTTGGTGTGGTGTTGGTGTGTGTTGTGTTGGTGTGGTGTTGGTGTTGTTGTGTGTTGGTGTTGTGTTGGTGTGGTGTTGTGTTGGTGTGGTGTTGGTGTTGGTGTGTGTTGGTGTGGTGTTGGTGTTGTGTTGGTGTGGTGTGGTGTTGGTGTGTTGTTGTTGTTGGTGTGGTGTTGGTGTGTTGTTGGTGTGGTGTTGGTGTGGTGTTGGTGTTGTGTTGGTGTGGTGTTGTTGTGGTGTGGTGTTGTTGTTGTGTTGGTGTGGTGTTGTGTGGTGTTGGTGTGTGTGGTGTGGTGTTGGTGTGGTGTTGTGTTGGTGTTGGTGTGGTGTTGGTGTGTGTGGTGTTGGTGTGGTGTGGTGTTGGTGTTGGTGTGGTGTGGTGTTGTGTTTGTGTGGTGTGGTTTTGGTGTGGTGTTGCTGTAATGTGGAGTTGGTTGGTGTGGTGTTGGTGTTGGTGCGGTGTGGTGTTGGTGTGTGTTGGTTGGGGTGTGTTGTGTTGTTGGTTGTGTTGTTGTGTGTTGTTGTGTGTTGTTGTGTGGGTTGTGTTGGTGTGTGTTGTTGTGTGTTGGTGTTGGTGTGGTGGTGTTTGTGTTGTGTTGTTTTGTGGGTTGTTGGTGTTTGGTGTTGGGGGTTGGTTGTTGTGTGGGTGTTGTGGTTGGGTGGGGTGTGTGTTGTGTTGGTGGTGGTGGTGGTGTGGTGTGTTGTGTGTGTTGGTGTGTGTGTGTTGTGTTGGGTGTGTGGTGTTGTGTTTGTGTGGTGGGTGTTTGTTGTTGTGGTGTTGTGTGTTGGGTTTGGGTTGTGTGTGTTGTGGTTGTTTGGTGTGTTGTTGGTGGTTGTTTGTGTGTTGTTGTGTGTTGTGTGTTGTGTGTTGTTGTTGGTGTTGTGTGTTGGTGTTGTTGTTGTTGTTGGTGTTGTATGTTGGTGTTGTGTGTTGTTGTTGGTGTTGTTTGTTGGTGTTTTGTGTTGTTGTTGGTGTTGTTGTTGGTGTTGTGTGTTGTTTGTTGTTGTTGTGTGTTGTTGTTGGTGTTGGTGTTGTGTGTTGTTGTTGGTGTTGTGTGTTGTTGGTGTTGTGTGTTGTTGTGTGTTGTTGTTTGTTGTTGGTGTTGTTGTTGGTGTTGTTGTTGTGGGTGTTGGTGTTGTGTGTTGTTGTTGGTGTTGTGTGATGTTGTTGGTGTTGTGTGTTGTTGTGTGTTGTTGTTGTTGTTGTTGTGTGTTGTTGTTGGTGTTGTGTGTTGTTGTTGGTTTGTGTGTTGTTGTTGGTGTTGTGTGTTGTTGTTGGTGTTGTGTGTTGTTGTGTGTTGTTGTTGTTGTTTTTGTGTGGTGTTGTTGTTGTTGTTGTTGTGTGGTGGTGTTGTTGTTGTGTGTTGTTGTTGTTGTGTGTTGTTGTTTTGTTGTTGTGTTGTTTTGTTTTTTGTGTGTGTTGGTGTTGTGTGTTGTTGTTGTTTGTTGTTGTTGTGTGTTGTGTGTGTTGTTGTTGTTGTTGGTGTTGTGTGTTGTTGTTGTTGTTGGTGTTGTGTGGTGTTGTTGTTGGTGGTGTTGTTGGTGTTGTTGGTATTGTGTGTTGTTGTTGGTGTTGTGTGTTGTTGTTGGTGTTGTGTGTTGTTGGTGTTGTTGTTGTGTGTTGTTGTTGGTGTTGTGTGCTGTTGTTGGTATTGTGTGTTGTTGTTGGTGTTGTGTGTTGTTGTTGGTGTTGTGTGTTGTTGTTGTGTGTTGGTGTTGTGTGTTGTTGTTGTTGTTGTTGTGTGGTGGTGTTGTTGTGTGTTGGTGTTGTTGTTGTTGTTGTGTGGTGTTGTTGTTGTTGTGTGTTGTTGTTGGTGGTGTTGTTGTTGGTGTTGT
>CM026400.1:17914107-17955394 GCA_014843695.1 Archivesica marissinica | reverse complement strand
GTAATATCTATGGAGGTGGGATAGATATGGCGACTACTTAACCACTGCATGATAGCTAAATTGCTGTCGATTGTATGGAGATATAATAGTATATTAACCTAAATCTCATGTAGTCCCAGTAATATGATGGAGGTGGGAGTAGATATGGCGACTACTTATCCACTGCATGATAGCTAAATGGCTGTCGTTTGTATGGAGATATAATAGTATATTAACCTAAATCTCTATGTAGTCCCAGTAATATCTATGGAGGTGGGATAGATATGGCGACTACGTATCCACTGCATGATAGCTAAATGGCTGTCGTTTGTATGGAGATATAATAGTATATTAACCTAAATCTCTATGTATGTGTAGTCCCAGTAATATCTATGGAGGTGGGATAGATATGGCGACTACGTATCCACTGCATGATAGCTAAATGGCTGTCGTTTGTATGTATATATAATAGTATATTAACCTAAATCTCATGTAGTCCCAGTAATATCTATGGAGGTGGGATAGATATGGTGACTACTTATCCACTGCATGATAGCTAAATGGCTGTCGTTTGTATGGAGATATAATAGTATATTAACCTAAATCTCTATGTAGTCCCAGTAATATCTATGGAGGTGGGATAGATATGGCGACTACTTATCCACTGCATGATAGCTAAATGGCTGTCGTTTGTATGGAGATATAATAGTATATTAACCTAAATCTCTATGTAGTCCCAGTAATATCTATGGAGGTGGGATAGATATGGCGACTACTTATCCACTGCATGATAGTAGATGGCTGTCGTTTGTATGTATATATAATAGTATGTTAACCTAAATCTCATGTAGTCCCAGTAATATCTATGGAGGTGGGATAGATATGGCGACTACTTATCCACTGCATGATAGCTAGATGGCTGTCGTTTGTATGTTATATAATAGTATGTTAACCTAAATCTCATGTAGTCCCAGTAATATCTATGGAGGTGGGATAGATATGGCGACTACTTATCCACTGCATGATAGCTAGATGGCTGTCGTTTGTATGTATATATAATAGTATGTTAACCTAAATCTCATGTAGTCCCAGTAATATCTATGGAGGTGAGATAGATATGGTGACTACTTATCCACTGCATGATAGCTAAATGGCTGTCGTTTGTATGGAGATATAATAGTATATTAACCTAAATCTCTATGTAGTCCCAGTAATATCTATGGAGGTGGGATAGATATGGTGACTACTTATCCACTGCATGATAGCTAAATGGCTGTCGTTTGTATGGAGATATAATAGTATATTAACCTAAATCTCTATGTAGTCCCAGTAATATCTATGGAGGTGGGATAGATATGGCGACTACTTATCCACTGCATGATAGCTAAATGGCTGTCGTTTGTATGTAGATATAATAGTATGTTAACCTAAATCTCATGTAGTCCCAGTAATATCTATGGAGGTGGGATAGATATGGCGACTACTTATCCACTGCATGATAGCTAGATGGCTGTCGTTTGTATGTATATATAATAGTATGTTAACCTAAATCTCATGTAGTCCCAGTAATATCTATGGAGGTGGGATAGATATGGCGACTACTTATCCACTGCATGATAGATATATGGCTGTCGTTTGTATGTATATATAATAGTATATTAACCTAAATCTCTATGTAGTCCCAGTAATATCTATGGAGGTGGGATAGATATGGTGACTACTTATCCGCTGCATGATAGCTAGATGGCTGTGGTTTGTATGTATATATAATAGTATATTAACCTAAATCTCATGTAGTCCCAGTAATATCTATGGAGGTGGGATAGATATGGCGACTACGTATCCACTGCATGATAGCTAAATGGCTGTCGTTTGTATGTATATATAATAGTATATTAACCTAAATCTCTATGTAGTCCCAGTAATATCTATGGAGGTGGGATAGATATGGTGACTACTTATCCGCTGCATGATAGCTAGATGGCTGTGGTTTGTATGTATATATAATAGTATATTAACCTAAATCTCATGTAGTCCCAGTAATATCTATGGAGGTGGGATAGATATGGCGACTACGTATCCACTGCATGATAGCTAAATGGCTGTCGTTTGTATGGCGATATAATAGTATATTAACCTAAATCTCTATGTAGTCCCAGTAATATCTATGGAGGTGGGATAGATATGGCGACTACGTATCCACTGCATGATAGCTAAATGGCTGTCGTTTGTATGTATATATAATAGTATATTAACCTAAATCTCTATGCAAGAAAGGGTTGAATTGTGTTATTTAATAAATTTTAACCAAAAAAAATATGTCACAATTTTGAACAGGAGTGTTTTATAATGTATCTTTCTGGACAATATTTTTTATGAAAATTGTAAAAAAAAAAATATTTTAAGGGAGAAGTGGGGTACCCAGGGGTCGAAATCATGGTCCCTAGGGTGACTATTTCGCCCCAGTCGCCCTCTAGAATTAGTCCTGTAACAGATTGTTTACTACTCCCATAGACTCATTTACATTGCAAACATACCATGTCCCGTTTCTGTGTTATATCGACCAGATGGCGGGTTTTAAATATTACATTTAGATGGTAATTGATCGATTCGGCGTAATTGAGTAATTGAACTAAGGACGACTTAAATATTGAGTAAATTTGTCAAATCAGACGCACATTGTACTTTTTAAAACTATTTATCGTTCCATTGACCCGTAAACAATGGCGGCCAATTATTAAGTTTTATCAAAATTGCAGTGCCTCGCTTTCGATTCAAGTACATCATTAATTAAGTCACATGCTAATAGGCCTATTAATAGGATTAATGCTAGTCAATAATTTCATGGACAATCCGTCCAGTTTCCCCAGGCGTTGATATGTTCAGAAACTCAATACGGCCCAATTCATAGTCTCTGTGTTAAAATATATTTATTTGACTGACCAGGCAAAATATATCAACGCCTGTTCCCAGGCTATGTACATGTATATGTAGTTGTGTATATATTATGAGGATATTTGGGTTGACGGTTACCAAACTTGTTTTGGTTTCTCGAGTCTCGACATACATGTGGGGAGATGAATAAACTGGTAGAAGTTTTACATACATGTACATTTCAGTATCTGTGGAACATTGCATTCAGTCGACCAGTTCTTGAACATCAAGTTAACGGACATCAGCGTTACGGATCCGGACAAATACCCACATATGGTATGTATACAAAATGGTGGGAATATCTGTTGATTCTAGTGGTAATTTCAAATGAAAACTCTCGCTAAGCTGTTAAGAGAATGACCTTTGTGCTAGTCGGTCCTGTGGCTGAAAGCAGATATATTTACAGTCATCTTTGTGCTGGTCAGTCCTGCGACTGAAAGCATGTCAATCTGCAATCATTTGTATGCTGGTTGGTCCCACGGCTGAAAGCATGTCAATCTGCAATCATTTGTATGCTTGTTTGGGCCTGCGGCTGAAAGCATGTCAATTTGCAATCATTTGTATGCTGGTTGGGCCCGCGGCTGAAAGCATGTCAATTTGCAATCATTTGTATGCTGGTTGGGCCCGCGGCTGAAAGCATGTCAATTTGCAATCATTTGTATGCTGGTTGGGCCCGCGGCTGAAAGCATGTCCATTTGCAATCATTTGTATGCTGGTTGGGCCCGCGGCTGAAAGCATGTCCATTTGCAATAATTTGTATGCTGGTTGGGCCCGCGGCTGAAAGCATGTCCATTTGCAATAATTTGTATGCTGGTTGGGCCCGCGGCTGAAAGCATATCAACATTTTTAATTTCATGCAAGTTTTCACATGATTATTAGAATTTTGTTTTTACTATACTCTTTTTAGATTAAATATTTTTTATCAGAAGGGTTTTTTTTCTTCAAATTTTTGTTCAAAGTGTTACCCATCAGACAAATGACACAGTACAAAATGACATTTTTATAGCATGCACACTTCTTACATAGAAATGAATTTGCGAAATTAATGTAAGCATGTTAATATATATACTACAGGTCTAAATATTCATTTTGTGCTATGTCTATATTGTTAACATGTGAAAATTATGGACATCCCACCCGCAAACATCCCAATTGCCTGATTTCGCTCGTTTTCGGAAAGGCGTGGCATATCGAAATCAGTGGAAATTTAAAAAAAAAAAAATTCCGAATAGCCCCCTATCGCATGAATGGTACGACATGAACTGAATCAACATATCGATGACATGTATAGCATGCACGTGCAAATCAACGTTCCGGTCACTGGCCGATGTGTATCTTTATCAGCATTGTGTGTATGTTTATCATCACTATGTTGGTGTTGTCATGTTTCTTGTTGTATTTTGATGTTCATTATTTGTTTAATAACAATTAAATGTTCGTTTTTCTGCGTTTCATTTGGTATGAAATCTCAGTTTTTGACACCAAATTATGTGTAGAAACTGACATTTCATACCTTGATGAATCTCACAAAACAAACATTTATTAACATGTCGAAATTACAAATCAAATTTTGCAATTCTCGATTTTTCTTTTATGAAAAATGAGTTTTCTCAGTGAAAGAAAACTCCACCATACACCGCTTTGAAACAGTGAAAGATGGCATTTTCTCATCCACTGGTTGCATTTCGTATTCCTGCGCGGTTAGATGTACTTTTATATTTTAGCTATTTTCTGACAATCATGAACAGTTAATTAAAGTAATATATTCTAATGAATTTGTTTTGACTGTAATTTTTAACCTATTGACAGCAAACAGAAACGAACTTGAAAATTATACAGTAATTATTTCTTATTACGGAAGTGGTTGTGTCACGTAGTGCAATGAGGCTCCAGACAGGGCAGTTAAAACGAATAAATTGAAAACAAATATTATATTAGTTTTAAACATATTTTATTTTATCAATATTTACATCATGTTGTAACATTAATATACAAGAACAAATGGATTAAATCGGAAGCTAGTAGCTTATATTATATATATATATTATATTAGCCGAAGTCATTGGAACTATCATGTGAACATTTCCATACCATACAGAATCCTTTGCATTTTACACGTTCCTATAGTGTTGGAACAGACTATATATTTGCTGCGCAGTTGCTCATTAATAATCCCCTTGGATACTTAGCGAATAGGATAAATTTACGGTTCATAGGGTTATGAATGACGATCACATGGTCTGAATCAGCCAATCAGAATCACGAGTCATCGACATTGCAAGAAGTTGTAATTATTTTTCATTACAGCTGTCGGTAAAGAATTGTTTCATCCGAGGGTCTGTGGTGCGATACGTACAGCTGCCAGCCGACGAGTGTGACACGCAGTTATTGCAGGACGCAGCACGGAAGGAGGCCGCACAAAATAAACAGAGATGATACTGCATCGTACGTGTGACATCAGACAGTGTGTATATATATCATAAAACATCCGATCCTGTACAGTGTAAATAACTATACATCATTGCATTTGTTGAATGTAGAGCGTAGACACCGGGAACAGAGATTGGGCAAACGTTACTGTGTAGCTGTAACTCGTGGTTATGAACATTTTACGTTTGTGTCGGCTGTTGAATGGAAATGAATGTGCACTGCTCTAGTGTTGGCTCTTGGAAATGAAGTGCAAGACTAGTGTCGGCACTTGGAAATGAATGTGCAAGACTAGTGTCGGCTCTTGGAAATTAATGTGCACGACTCTAGTGTCGGCACTTGGAAATGAATGTGCACTGCTCTAGTGTCGGCTCTTGGAAATGAATGTGCACGACTCTAGTGTCGGCTCTTGGAAATTAATGTGCACGACTCTAGTGTCGGCTCTTGGAAATTAATGTGCAACTTGAATTTTACTATTAACCCATTCAACACCAAGTAACTCACATGGACTGGTCCATGATATTCATAAACCAATAAATGAATCAGAAAATCACATTTGGACAAGTTCATTTATCAAAATGGGTAATTATGTCTAAAAATAGTCATATCACTTGCAAAAAGTGCAGATCCTGATGAGACGGCTCGTCACGAGCCGGCTCATCTGGATCTACACTTTTTTGTAAGCCAATTTAGAGGTCTGTGGTGTTGAAAGGGTTAAACAAGCCTTTTTGCAAGCTTAATAGCATAATTCGAAAACGAGTTTCATAAAATATGGTATGAAATCATCACGAGTGTATGATCCTTTCATCACGTTACCACGGTTACCATAACGCGCTCGTTTTAATAAATAACGTTACTACTTTCATTTTGGCACCAAGTGTTAGCGCAAATTATCATGACAGACTAAATTTTCGTGACGACCCTACGCAAAGCAGCGTTATATTTATGTTTTAAACAGTGTTATAATTGCATCGTCTTAGTTTGTCTTACCATAAATATGTACCAATTCAAATAGAAAACTGCATACATGTGTACTTAAACGTTGAGCTTACAAATTAATCTCTTAACCAGAGAACTCAGAATCCTTCCATGTACGTGTGTACATATAAGAATATATGTGAAGGCTGTATAAAACAATCAAAGTTATGATATCAGTATAGGTGTCCGTTTGTCTGTCCAAATCTTCTCTGAAACTGGACGACACATTCACACACAGTGCATGGGGAACTCATACACAGGACACTCGCATATAATGCACGTGACACTCACATACAGTGCATGGGGAACTCGTACACAGGACACTCGCATCCAGTACAAGGGACACACATATAATGCACGTGACACTCACACACAGTGCATGGGGAACTCGTACACAGGACACTCACATACAGTACAAGGGACACACATATAATGCACGTGACACTCACATACAGTGCATGGGGAACTCGTACACAGGACACTCACATCCAGTACAAGGCCTTGAAAGGGACACACATATAATGCACGGGGAACTCGTACACAGGACATTCGCATCCAGTACAAGGGACACACATATAATGCACGTGACACTCACATACAGTGCATGGGGAACTCGTACACAGGACACTCGCATCCAGTACAAGGGACGCACATATAATGCACGGGACACACATATAATGCACGGGACACTCACACACAGTGCATGGGAAACTCGTACACAGGACACTCACATCCAGTACAAGGGACAATCACAGTGCATGGGACACACATAATGCACGGGACACTCACATCCAGTACAAGGCCTTGAAGGGACACACATATAATGCATGGGACACACATAATGCACGGGACACTTGCACACAGTGCATGGGGAACTCGTACACAGGACCCTCACATCCAGTACAAACAACATACATATAATGCACAGGACACTTGGGCACACTGCAAGCTCATCTTTCTGACCAGGAAGAATAGATGAGCTGCATATGACCTTTTACCTGATGACAATTGTCCAGAAAAATGTATGAATGAAGTCGGTAACCCACGGCATTGGAACGTCTTCAACGGGTGTTAGTTTTTGCCTGTTAACCCATTTCATTCTGGATACATTTAAAGGCTTTTGCAAACAACATTGATCCAGATCAGCCGCAGTGTGACGCTGCGTGCTGATCGGGATCTATGTTGTTTGCTACATAGCCAAGTGTCTTATAGTCCGCCTCCGTGGTCGAGTGGTTAAGGTCGCTGACTTGTATGCCACTAACCTATCATCACTGATGGTCACGGGTTCGAGCCCCGCTCAGGCCGTGTCTCATTTATATGAAAAGGTTGGCAGTTTCTTACGGAGGTTGGTGCACCCAAGTACTGGTTAACCGCTGGAGCCTGCCCAGGAAAGGTGTTGTTAAGTAAACTGCCCGCCGGCGATATAGCCCGAAATGGTGCTGATGCAGGCGTAAAACCCGAAATATAACATAACATAGCCAAGTGTCTTAGCAAGATCATCTGAATAGCAAACAGCATAGAGCCTGTTTTGAGCCATTTGAACGGTATCCAGAATGAAATGGGTTAAGTGTACCCAGTTACCACAGAAATCAAATGGAGTGGTGGACACTTGGCTGACAGCCCCGCCCCGACCACAGGCATTGTCCGATTTCACCCAAATCGACCGAATCACTCCCTCCTTAGAGCAACCCTCTATATACATAGTATCCACAGAGTTTCGTCAAAATCCATCAACAATTGTTTGCATTATCCTGTCCACAGTGTCCAATACCAGTGTGGAGGTTTGCATTATCCTGTCCACAGTGTCCAATACCAGTGCAGAGGTTTGCATTATCCTGTCCACAGTGTCCAATACCAGTGCAGAGGTTTGCATTATCCTGTCCACAGTGTACAATACCAGTGTGGAGGTTTGCATTATCCTGTCCACAGTGTCCACTACCAGTGCAGAGGTTTGCATTATCCTGTCCACAGTGTCCAATACCAGTGCGGAGGTTTGCATTATCCTGTCCACAGTGTCCAATACCAGTGCAGAGGTTTGCATTATCCTGTCCACAGTGTCCAATACCAGTGCGGAGGTTTGCATTATCCTGTCCACAGTGTCCAATACCAGTGCAGAGGTTTGCATTATCCTGTCCACAGTGTCCACTACCAGTGCAGAGGTTTGCATTATCCTGTCCACAGTGTCCACTACCAGTGCGCAGGTTTGCATCTCGCCAAGTGCAGTTCTCTAGGCGAATGTTACTGTTTGGCTTCTTTGATGACAAGTTTGATAACTGGATCTGTTTATATCGAATTTCGTTAAGTCAAACTTCGGTTATTTTGTTCGGTCCGACGGAATTCGACATAACGGATGTAGACTGTACTTGAATCTAGATTTCATTTTATAAATGATATTACATGACACGGTGTTTTGCAATATTGCGTGGTTACTACATAGTTCATGGCTACATGTTGCACAACTGTCAACAATACAGAGTACAATAAGTGGGACTCTCCAGCTATGATTGATAGCGGAAGTCAAACTTCGGTTATGTCGAAGTATTTTGTTCGGTCCAACGGAATTCGACATAACGGATGTAGACTGTAGTTGAAAGAACTTGTTTCGAGCTACAATATAGTTGTATACGCTAATACTTGTACTGTCTTTCTGACTGATATTGTAGAAAAGAGACTAGATATACATACACAATGCCAGAGGAATATGCAACTGACGGAGGACCAAATGAAATCATTCCTGAATGTCCAAAACATGTACCTGCACACTCTAATATATTACGTGATACGTATCAGTCATTTAGCAAGAGAAGTAGGATGTAGCCTGTAGTATAATAAGTCAAATAACCGTTGACTGTACAGTCCTGGCAATGCATAGGGTCTAAACATAGTAATATTACTGGCAAAAAGTGCAGATCCTGATGAGACGGCTGATCTAGATCTACACTTTTTTGTAAGCCTATTTATAGGTCTGTGGTGTTGAAAGGGTTAATATAAGTTCATAAAAATAGGTTGACGGTCGTATGAATAATAACCAATATTAATTCAGCAACTAATTATTTTATTAACATATATACTGGATAATATTACACTGACATACACATCGTCAAAAGTTCACAACTACCGGAAAGTATGTGATCTGTTGCATTTTACATTGGAACTTAGGCGGAGACTTTTACGTCGAGCATTAGAGCCTAGTCTTGTTGGCGGAGACTTTGGACGTGGCGGTGTTGAATTGTGGCATATCATTTCCGTCTTCTTGCACATTGTTGCAGATGTACAAGTGTCAAACCTCTCTTGGCTCTGACCACTACAATTCTGACAGCATAGTTTGACAATGACCGCCGACAGTACCACAGCTAGCGCAGCTATCATTAAGGTGCACGGTAGTGTCGGGGGTGAACCAAGAATAGAGTGTAGCAGACACAACAGTTTACTGTTCATCGGATGCCAGACGTAACGCCACAGCACGAAAGGGAACGAAAGGTTCACTTGGTATTTTGTCGAATGGAGATTCGTCGGATCGAGGCATTTTACCTTCCTGAATGTGTTGAGCACAACCAGGTAACCGTTGATGATGAGAAAATACACAACAGCAAACCCACTGACCTGGAAGCAGAACAGAACATATTATATTAAATACACAACAGCAAACCCACTGACCTGGAAGCAGAACAGAACATATTATATTAAATACACAACAGCAAACCCACTGACCTGGAAGCAGAACAGAACATATTATATTAAATACACAACAGCAAACCCACTGACCTGGAAGCAGAACAGAACATATTATATTAAATACACAACAGCAAACCCACTGACCTGGAAGCAGAACAGAACATATTATATTAAATACACAACAGCAAACCCACTGACCTGGAAGCAGAACAGAACATATTATATTAAAGCCTTTATGGGACATTTAATAACTCGTTGCATGCTGGAGGAGTATTGGCATGCAATATAAAGACCTCTACCGGATGGCAACAATATAGCAGGGCGTTCATTTGACCCGGGTTTTGACGCATGAAAATCGCTAAAAACGTTTGTTTGACTTGGTGAATATGCATAACGGGTCAACTTTGACCCGGGGTGATGAGCGGTCATCGAACATTTTCTCAGCTGCTAAAATTATTCTAATCTGCCTGTCAAATATGACTGGAGAGGGCGGAATTCGTCTAAATATTATGCTGTAGCTTCGGCCAATGAACGAAGATGTCTGTGAAATTTGCATACGACAATAAGCCTAAGATATATTCCAGTCAAGTTGGAGCCAAATTTACATGAAAATACTACTTTTTTGTCGATTTAACGAATATTTATTAAAAGTTGAAGCTTTAATGTTGGTACCAAATTCATTTTCCGAAACAAATTATAAACTACCCACTTTTTGTTTTGAGATCGGTGACTGCAACAATAAATCTAAGCACGTCCATCTATATTATAGTTGTATGTGTATACATGAAGACAATTTAAAATAAAAGGGGGGTATGAGGGTTATTGAAACATCAGATTAAACATTTGTGCCATGTTATCTGAAAATTCTACAATACATGAAATTTATTTTGAGTCAGATGTACAACATTAAACAATAGCTATTTGCCGACAAAAACAAATATACATAACGTATGGGTAAATCAAACACCTGTGGGAGGACAACATAAATTTACATTGGCATTATAAAATATTATGCAGTAGTTCGTTAATTCAAACCTAAAAATACCTTAGTAATATATAGTAGTGGAATAAAACATATTAAAGCAACATTAGGCTACATCGTAAAAAGCATATAAATGCATGTTTTCACGTATAAAATGCATTGCTACTACCAATTCTTCCGAATACATTCGAACACTAACATTGAATCAATAAACAATGTATGTGTGGTCTACAAACTTTCAAAGGTGAACGTAGGATTTCATATAACAGTCATCCATGCTCCTGAATTGAAGTTTGTTTGTAATGTCATTTAGAGATAGTTTAACTAAGATTAGTGTACAAATAAATATATAGGCACAAATATGAGATTAAATGGCAAATATTCCATAAATCGTGTTATTCATGATACACGAGTTGTATTACACTTGGATGTCGACCCTATTAAATTACATTATTTTGTTATGTCAACAAACCGTGTATACGACGTTTGTTTATTAGTTGAAATGCTCAGTGTTTGAGGAAAATATTTGGAAAAACATTTATACCATATAATAGGAAATTACATTCTGCAGGCATTTGCGTTTTCAACGATGCAGTGTCGCTTTAAGGACTGAATTTTATTAGTTGAAATGCTCAGTGTTTGAGGAAAATATTTGGAAAAATATAATACCATATAATAGGAAATTCCATTCTGTAGAAATTTGCGTTTTCACAGTTGTAGTGTCGCTTTAAGGCAGATCTATAAAATAATAATTATTCTACAATGAATGGAGAAGCTTATACTGTTGACAACTTCAATATATCAATAGTTAACGTTAACCTATGGCCTTGAACTTCAACAGTTGACTGTTAACCTATGAGTATGACCTTGACCGTTGGCGGTAGGGACCAGGGTGATGGACTAGTCTATATATAAGGAACATTTGTGCCATATTATTTCACTATCACCTCGTGCATGACAAAGTTACAGAGCGGTCTCGATATACTATACCAATATTTGACCTTTAGCCTTTATGTGCTACCTCGAGCTTTGATGTGACACGTCGCATATTTGTATTTCAGAATCCCCTCATCCATGACAAAGTTACAGAATATTTTATTCGGATGGGGTGGAGGGGTCGGGGTATCTCCTCTGAATATTTTTTAATGTCTTTATCACCGCAGCTGCATTCTGGGGCATTTTATGAGAAGTATTGACAAGAAATAACGAACAGATTTGTACAGTTCTGAAAAACTTCTTTTATTGATCAGTTAAAAATTAATGAAATACCAACTTTTTAAATATTCGATTTATTCACAAGTCCACACCTTAATTTTTCATATTTTAAATATTTGAAGAAAATACGTAGGCGCGTAACTACTGTGCCTATATGAAGCAAACGCCTCTGCTAGTTATGTTTGTTCGATCCCCCGTCTGACCCTAATAAAATTAACAGTCTTTCAGATTGGACTTTAAACCGAGGTCTCGTGTCGGTGGTTGGTACTGTGCACGTAAAAGAACCAGAGAAGACTCTGGAATGGGTCTCTGTCTGTATCATTGCACTATCCTCCAAAAATCTAAAATGACTAATCTCTTCAGGAGGCGTCGCTCATATGGGCAACCGGTAAATAAACATGAAACACACACAGTTATGTGGTACAATTCTGTCGATGTTGTTGATCCAAAGAAGTAATGAGTTATGTCCCTTACACCTAGATCGTGAAAATCTCAATAATTGCCGAGATTATACTGCTCCTATTCCATAGTGATTTATATTCCAGTAAATAATTCATTGCCAATCATATGACTGATTGTTCGGCAGTAAGACGTTGAATGATTACCTCAACATACAGGACTTCATTCCACCAATCCCACATGAAGCAAAACGCCGTCCATAAATAAAGACAATTAAACCACGGCCCGCCAATTAAGTTCAATTTCTGTTGAATGCCTTTAACAATGACACCATATGCAGTGTTAAAAACAGTGCATCTAAACAGAGAATCAGTCATGTTGGGCTTCTAGTCAATGTAAATGGTATGTTTACAAATATGACGTTACTTGCGTCAACATTTCCCGTTTTTTTTAGAAGTTGCTTCCCTTTACCCGCCAGAATGTCAATTCATGGACTGGTTCTTTTTTATTCTTCCGAGCCATAATTTTCGATTAGAAAACCATTGACTCAAACCAATATGTTGGTGGCTCCATCTACAATGAATAATAATGGTGGACAGGAGAACAGTTTCACAGAAACAGTGCCGATATAATTGTTTATAGTGACGCACGCGTCTATTACTTACACATTAAAGAAATAATCTAATGCCAGAAGATGCCGACAGCAAGTATAACGATGAATGAGAGTGATGTTGTCAAACTGATCTCAGAATTCTTACAAAACCGAGATCTGAATATTTCCATGCTGTCTTTGGAGAGGGAAACAGGAGTGATAAATGGAATGTTTTCAGATGACATGCTGTTTCTGCGACAGTTAATCCTCGATGGACAGTGGGATGATGTTATTGAGTTTATTCAGCCCCTAGAAACAATTGAGGGGTTTGATTCCAAGAAGGTTCAGTATCTAGTCACTAAATACAAATACCTGGAACTTCTTTGCATTAAATCTGAACCGAGTGTGTTGCAGAATTATGAATTTACCGTCGATGAAGTTGTCAAAACATTGAATAGTCTTGAAAATCTTTGTCCGACAAAAGAGGATTATAGCAATTTGTGTTTATTACTGACGCTGCCAAAGTTGTCTGACCACAACGACTATCATGACTGGAACCCAAGTAACGCTAGGGTGGAGTGTTTCAGAAGTGCTTATATACTTATTGAGAAATTCATGCCCATTGACAAAAACAATAATAAATTAAAAATGTCAGAGAATGATAGACTATTGCAATTATTGCTGAAGGGGTTGTTGTTTGAGTCATGTATTGAATTCTGTCAACAGCAAGCAACAAGAGAAGGTTCTGGTGAGATTGAAGTTAAGGATGTGTCGTTGTTGCAGGACAGTGGTTTTAGTGATGCTGATTTAAGTCTGTTGTCATGGTTACAGAGTGTTCCCGGTGATGTGTTCTCGGTACCGTTTGAACAGAAAAATCTGAACCTTGATATCCGACCATTGATGAAACCTTCCCTCGAGGCATCGTGGTCGGAACAGATACTTCTCACACCAATTAAGCCAAAGATGTTTCCACATTCTGCTGTTCCTAGTTTACGTCGAAGATCAGCTGACATCATGTCACGGTCATTAAACCCACAGTTTGATGGTCTAACAAGTGGATTATGGCAAGGTAGAAATTCAAATGTCATGACTTCATCTTTAAATGCTAGAAATATTCTGTCTCAGTCGGTGATACCGGGTCATTTAATGTCGCAAAGCTTGAGGAAGAATCCAATGGAAATGTCGATGCATAAACTCTTTGAAGAAGGTGAGAAACTGGACACAGAAGTGGCAGTGGGCGACAAACCTGAACCCACAATAACTGAAATAAAAGCAGAAGTTGAGCCTCCAAGACCTACACAAGTACAACATGTTCAATCTACAACACAACCACAAAGGAGCAGTACCCCACCTCGTATGTCAACCAGCTTCCATAACAAAACCCCGGCCTCATCAATCAGACTACAACAGTCTCAGCCGTTCCAACCGCAGCGATCACAATCACCAATACACAGTACCACTGTTGACAATCGTGCAAGTGTAGACGTAAAGGCAGATAATGAAGGAATTGTCAACGGCTCTGTACGAGATTCAAGTTCTGAATTGTATAAAGAGTATCAGAAACAAAGACAGTTGATCCAACAAAAGTTAGAGGAACAAGAGCAGCAGCGAGAGAAGTTCACAAAAGAGTTACAAGAGTTGGAACAAAAGAAACTTGGCCTAGAAGACAATAGAGTACAGGAGTCGGCGGATCCCAGACATGCTTCCTTAGAAGTAAAAAATCTTCAGAAGAGAGTCATTCAAGGTAACAAACAATCCACAATCATGTATGTCCACTTGCACACCACTCTTAGTGACAATTGTACCATTATGTTTTCAGGGATCATTCTAGAGGGCGATGTGGGCGAAATTGTCGCCCTAGAGACCCTGACATCGCCCTCTGGGGGCCCCACTTCTCCCTAAAAGTGTTCTTTTTGTTTTTAGGATCTTCAAACAAATTTTGTCTAGTAAGATACACTGGCCCATTATAAAGCACTCCTTTTATTCAAATGTTGTATTTAATGGTTGTACTGTGCATTTTAACCCTATTTTGCAAAAGTATATTAAAGAAAACCATTTAAGGAAGTGATCACGCGCTTTCTCACTTCTCCCAAAAATTCTGACCTAGAATGAACCCTGCAGGTCTAGACAATTTCCATAGCAGGGTTCATTCTACAATTGTACCATTATGTTTGATGGGGGAAAATTGCCACTTTTGATGGTTAAGCAGAGTTCCTCTGTCTGAATGTTTGTCTGCGCCAATTTAAAAAGCTTGGAGCCAACTAAGAGCCATATAGTTCACAAATAAATATTTGACACAACATGTGCCCCCCAAAAAAAAGGTTGCACCAAATATTTTCACCAATTCACAAAACTTAGCGCCAATATTTGTTTTTTGTCGCAATTGACAGTGGGAACCCTGCTAAGCAATCGGCCATTGCTCCTATTGTCCTATGCAATGATGAATGATACGGACATAGACCCATTCCAGAGTCTCCACTTGTTCTTAGCTCTCCACTGGTGTCTAAGCAACGACATGAGACGGGGGTTAAAAGTCCAAAATGAAGGACGAATATTATTAGGGTCAGTAGGAGATCGAACCTGAGACCCCTGGATCCGCAGTGCACCGTGTTAACCACTGGACTACTGACCCATCTAACATCCGCATTAAGTGCATATTGGGAGTTTAATACACAATATATTATGCAGTCTCGTTTGTCCATAAAACTTGAGAATCCGAGTGTTACAACTTGTATCAATCTCTTTGTGTTCAGTGTTGTCTTGTTTATGTTGTCTTGGATACGTGTTTATATTATTATGTGGATTATGTTATTAGTTTATTATTCCGTGTTGATTTTCATTCGCTAGATGTTGTTACCAGTACACCTAAGCAGGTTGACCTGAACCCGAGCCTGCAAGGCAGTGATTCGGAGACCAACCCCGATATAGGAGTCTCGTATATCCATAAGGAGGCAATTGAAAATCCAACAGAAAACGAAGTTACACCACCCATGAACCTGGCTCAGCATAGTTTGAAAACCATGCAACTGAAAGAGCCAGATTTCACTCCTATTGAGACGCCATCAGAACTGAATAGAGCGACTGTGTTCTTAGAACCTCCCAGTTTTCTGGATCAGAATGTATCTGATGCGTTTTCTGCATCTACGATGGACAGTAATACTGGTAGTCAGATGGTTCCCGTCCTGAACTTGGATTGTAATATTGGGAACCAGTCTCCCAACAATAGTGACCAGAGACCAGAGAAGAGTCCGTCGTTTGTGAGACCAGCAAGCACTAGCCCTCATACTGCAGGTAAAATTAACAACAAGAGCTTTCTGGTTTGTATTAGCATTCGAATTAAGTATGAACACTTGCTATAGAAATGCTGATCAAATGCTCTCCCTCTCTCTCTCACTCATTTGTCAAACATTTTCTTTGAAACTTTGCATTCAGTATACAAAACATGATTGACATTCGTAGTTCAACCCAGTTCTATTAAATGGCTTATTGCGCCCCCCCCCCCCGCAGAGTTATGAACCTTGCTTTACAATTTTAATAATTTAATAATGTCCAGCACTGTCTGCTCTGTAATTATATGTAGATTGTTCATGCACTGAGACAAGGCTACACAGTTTGTGAACTTTGTACAATGTAATGCTTACAATATCTCAGATGACTTTGCTTTGATCATGGGTCTGACTTAGTCTAAATATTTAGACTTGAAAAATGTAACATTTTACTATCAAGGCATTTTTCAAAATAACAGATCGAAAATCTGGTCTTATATATAGGACTAGGTAGCCTGGGTTCCAGTCTGTCGATTTTTCACTTTTTAAGTTTCTGGCAAAATGACATATATATATATGATATTATCAGAAACTCAATACGGCCCAATTAATGGTCTCGGTGTTAAAATATATTTATTTCACTGACCAGGCAAAATATATCGTTGCCTGTTCCCATAAGACCAGGGTCTGACTTAGCCACTTCTTCCAGAGTTATGTCCCTGCACTTACTCAAAATTGTTATCTTTTATGACAATGTGAGTGACCCTCATCCTCAATATCGCTGCATTACATAATTTACATTCCACTATGCCTTATGACTGGATCAATCATCAAACTTCTGGTCAGTGTCTGATTGCTTTTATGGTGTCCACTCTTGGTTCATTCTAACTTTTTAATCCTGTCTTAATTAAGCTTTGCACATACATACAAGTTCATGTACATTTGTGTACAATATTGAATCAATCAGTATGAATAATGATTGTCATACCAAAATAATTATCCGAAAGAGTTTGATTATGGGTATGTGTATACATGTGTGTACTTATTGAATGTGTTATGTATGAGTTATCTCCCTTACATTTGAAGAATTCAGCCTATGAGTTACCTCCCTTACATTTGAAGAATTCAGCCTATGAGTTACCTCCCTTACACTTTGAAGAATTCAGTCTATGAGTTACCTCCCTTACACTTGAAGAATTCAGCCTATGAGTTACCTCCCTTACACTTGAAGAATTCAGCCTATGATTTACCTCCCTTACACTTGAAGAATTCAGCCTATGATGACCTCCCTTACACTTGAAGAATTCAGCCTTTGAGTTACCTCCCTTACACTTGAGGAATTCAGCCTATGATTTACCTCCCTTACACATGATGAATTCAGCATATGAGTTACCTCCCTTACACTTAAAGAATTCAGCCTATGTAGGGCATATATATTGTAAATAACTGTTAGATGACACTTACTGATTATTCGAATGGTTCTTTTTCACTGAAATGCTGTTCTACTTGATTGTTTTCACTGCTTGTAACACAATGCATACAATTTGTAAGACATATTTTCACTGCTTGTAACACAATGCATACAATTTGTAAGACATATTTCCTTCGAATTTGCTAACACCAATTCTCATATCACAATGCTCTTGCTGTTATATGCACAATATTACATTAATAATTTCATCAATAGCTGCCAGGAAATTGAACAAAAATGGCAAAAGAGGCAAACCAGGAAATGGTGTCACTTCCAAAGCTACCTCTAAAGAACTGGGCACCAGTGGTCCTATGAATAGGTCAAATTCAACAAAAACGGGAACCAAACCATCTTCTGGAAGTAGAACACTGCCACGGTCTAACTCTGTACGACAAAGTTCAGAGGTTATGAAGTCTGGTACCAGAGCAGAGCCTATCAATCAGACAAAGAGCCAGACATTGCCCCGGCCCAAGAAAACTGTGCAGGGAACCAAATCAGCTAACAGACCCAGTAACATAGATCTTGCATCAGGGCCAGGACGCAGGAAGATGGGAAAGAGTGTGAAAGAGCAACAGCAAGAATCAGGTACCAGTATGTGGCATGGAGTATGGCATGGCAGGTGAACGAGGAATGCCATTGGATCTTTTGTATCATATCTCCCAGAATGCATTGCCTTGGTGGGCATTTGGAACTGCATTGATTCTTCCAGAAAGCTTTACTTTGGGAACTGCATTGTGTGTCCCAGAAAACCTTGCATCATGGCTCCCAGAATGCATACCTTAATGTACACGTTTGCAAATTCAAAAGCCATGTTTCATAGGACCCATAGTGCTTTGAAATTGTGTACAGTTTTCAACTTCCTCATGTCTCCCAGGAAGTCGTGTTGCATCTTGTCTCCCAGAATGCATTGCCTTGGTGTATAGTTTGGAACTGCATCATGTGTCCAGGAAGTCTTGCATCTTGTCTCCCAGAATGCATTGCCTTGGTGTATAGTTTGGAACTGCATCATGTGTCCAGGAAGTCTTGCATCTTGTCTCCCAGAATGCATTGCCTTGGTGTATAGTTTGGAATGCATCATGTGTCCAGGAAGTCTTGCATCTTGTCTCCCAGAATGCATTGCCTTGGTGTACAGTTTGGAATTGCATCATGTGTCCAGGAAGTCTTGCATCTTGTCGCCCAGAAGGCATTGCCTTGGTGTACAGTTTGGAATTGCATCGTGTCTTCAGGAAGTCTTGCATCTTGTCTCCCAGAATGCATTGCCTTGGTGTACAGTTTGGAATTGCATCGTGTCTTCAGGAAGTCTTGCATCTTGTCTCCCAGAATGCATTGCCTTGGTGTACAGTTTGGAATTGCATCGTGTGTCCAGGAAGTCTTGCATCTTGTTTCCCAGAATGCATTGCCTTTGTGTAGTTTGGAACTACCATGTGTATCCCAGAAAAGCTTTTGTGCACTCTAATCTTGGGTTTATTTTGTTGTTGTAAAAATTTAACTTATATTAATCATTCTCGTTGGCGTAAATATGGTCATTTGTGTGGGAGCAAACCGGAGTACCCAGAGAAAAACCCACATGTCTGATCTGGCGACCACCGTACCATCTCACATACTTCCCGGTCCGAAGATCGAACCCGGGTTGCATTGGTGAGAAGCGAGCGCGCTAACAACTGCGCTAATCGGATAGCTTAACACTTTGAGATGCCTTTTTCTTGCAGAGCCCAGCTGTGTGACTGAATGCTTCCTGCACTGTAAAGTGTTGTATTAATATTGCCAACAAACTAACCGCAGCTTGCTTACTGTTTGAACTGCATCGTACCGTCCAGAATGCAATGCATTGGTTTGCGGTTTGAACTATGTTGAATCTCCGAAAACTGTCTCTCTAACCAGCTTTTTTAACTAAAAGCCCTAATGTTCTATTTATGTTGTTGTACATTGTGATTTTGAACTATTCGTACTTATACATGTATATCTCTAGCAGTTGCATGAGGTGGGGAGGGGAGGGGGTGTGGTGCATACGCACCCCCTTTTTTCGCCGAGATCAGCTCGATCAGAACGTAAATGTTAAAATATTATAGTTATAATTAATGTTATAGTTAATTTTCTCTAGTCGTTCCCATGTCTACTTAGGGCATTCCCCTAAGAACCTAGCAACGCTGGACCTTCGTCGATATAGTACGCACCCCCTACAAAAATTCCAGGAATGGGATGGCATTGCCTTTTGTGAATTCTGTAATTTCAGAAGTCAGTACATCCAATTTGCATAAAAAACCTGAAAGGTTAATTGGATAATTTAATAAAGACTACTTTTATGAAGCAACTGTGAAATATGTCCATCATTATGAATATTCTGTGTTTGTCGCCTACGATGTTGTCTGGAGACATGATAAAAAACCGTAAACACAAACTCTCCAGCTATTATTGGTGGGGGGTAAACACAAACTCTCTATTATTGGTGGGGGGTAAACAAAACTCTCCAGCTATTATTGGTGGGGGGTAAGCACAAACTCTCTATTATTGGTGGGGGGTAAACACAAACTCTCCAGCTATTATTGGTGGGGGGTAAACACAAACTCTCCAGCTATTATTGGTGGGGGGTAAACACAAACTCTCCAGCTATTATTGGTGGGGGGTAAACACAAACTCTCCAGCTATTATTGGTGGGGGGTAAACACAAACTCTCTATTATTGGTGGGGGGTAAACACAAACTCTCCAGCTATTATTGGTGGGGGTAAACACAAACTCTCCAGCTATTATTGGTGGGGGGTAAACACAAACTCTCTATTATTGGTGGGGGTAAACACAAACTCTCCAGCTATTATTGGTGGGGGGTAAACACAAACTCTCTATTATTGGTGGGGGGTAAACACAAACTCTCCAGCTATTATTGGTGGGGGGTAAACACAAACTCTCTATTATTGGTGGGGGGTAAACACAAACTCTCCAGCTATTATTGGTGGGGGGTAAACACAAACTCTCTATTATTGGTGGGGGGTAAACACAAACTCTCCAGATATTATTGGTGGGGGGTAAACACAAACTCTCCAGCTATTATTGGTGGGGGGTAAACACAAACTCTCCAGCTATTATTGGTGGGGGGTAAACACAAACTCTCCAGCTATTATTGGTGGGGGGTAAACACAAACTCTCCAGCTATTATTGGTGGGGGGTAAACACAAACTCTCCAGCTATTATTGGTGGGGGGTAAACACAAACTCTCCAGCTATTATTGGTGGGGGGTAAACACAAACTCTCTATTATTGGTGGGGGGTAAACACAAACTCTCCAGCTATTATTGGTGGGGGGTAAACACAAACTCTCCAGCTATTATTGGTGGGGGGTAAACACAAACTCTCCAGCTATTATTGGTGGGGGGTAAACACAACTCTCCAGCTATTATTGGTGGGGGGTAAACACAAACTCTCCAGCTATTATTGGTGGGGGGTAAACACAAACTCTCCAGCTATTATTGGTGGGGGGTAAACACAACTCTCCAGCTATTATTGGTGGGGGGTAAACACAAACTCTCCAGCTATTATTGGTGGGGGGTAAACACAAACTCTCCAGCTATTATTGGTGGGGGGTAAACACAAACTCTCCAGCTATTATTGGTGGGGGGTAAACACAAACTCTCCAGCTATTATTGGTGGGGGTAAACACAAACTCTCCAGATATTATTGGTGGGGGGTAAACACAAACTCTCCAGCTATTATTGGTGGGGGGTAAACACAAACTCTCCAGCTATTATTGGTGGGGGGGTAAACACAAACTCTCCAGCTATTATTGGTGGGGGGTAAACACAAACTCTCCAGCTATTATGGTGGGGGTAAACACAAACTCTCCAGCTATTATTGGTGGGGGGTAAACATAAACTCTCCAGCTATTATTGTTGGGGGGTAAACATAAACTCTCCAGCTATTATTGGTGGGGGGTAAACACAAACTCTCCAGCTATTATTGGTGGGGGTAAACACAAACTCTCCAGCTATTATTGGTGGGGGGTAAACACAAACTCTCCAGCTATTATTGGTGGGGGGTAAACACACTCTCCAGCTATTATTGTTGGGGGGTAAACATAAACTCTCCAGCTATTATTGTTGGGGGGTAAACACAAACTCTCCAGCTATTATTGGTGGGGGTAAACACAAACTCTCCAGCTATTATTGGTGGGGGGTAAACACAAACTCTCCAGCTATTATTGGTGGGGGGTAAACACACTCTCCAGCTATTATTGTTGGGGGGTAAACATAAACTCTCCAGCTATTATTGGTGGGGGGTAAACACAAACTCTCCAGCTATTATTGGTGGGGGTAAACACAAACTCTCCAGCTATTATTGGTGGGGGTAAACACAAACTCTCCAGCTATTATTGGTGGGGGGTAAACACAAACTCTCCAGCTATTATTGTTGGGGGGTAAACATAAACTCTCCAGCTATTATTGTTGGGGGGTAAACACAAACTCTCCAGCTATTATTGTTGGGGGGTAAACACAAACTCTCCAGATATTATTGTTGGGGGGTAAGCACAAACTCTCCAGCTATTATTGGTGGGGGGGTAAACACAAACTCTCCAGCTATTATTGGTGGGGGGTAAACACAAACTCTCCAGCTATTATTGGTGGGGGGTAAACACAAACCCTAATTAAACTAAATTTTGTCGTGATAGTGCAGGGGATGCGCGTTCGCTTCAGGTGCGAAAGGTCCAGAGTTCGAGCCCCACTGGAGCCGTTATGAGTGTGCCCTTAGGCAAGGCATTTAAATTCCACGTTGCCTCTTCTCTCTCAGTCGTGGTGATGGATTCCATCAGGAATGAGGTCTCGAGAGTGATTTATATAAGTTGAAATAACTTGTTTCGCAATCAAGCTAAAATAAATTTGTATAAACTAAACTAAATTTCTTCTCAGTATTTAACGTTTATTTATCGTCGCTACCTGTTGCCCATATGAGCGACGCCTCCTGAAGAGATTAGTCATTTTAGATTTTGGAGGATAGAGCAATGATACAGACAGAGACCCATTCCAGAGTCTCCTCTGGTTCTTTTACGTGCACAGTGTAAAGCACCAACACGAGACCTCGGTTTAAAGTCCCAACTGAAAGACTTAATTTTATTAGGGTCAGACGGGGTGATCGAACCTGCGATCCCTGGATTACCAGTCCAACGTGTTAACCATTGGACTACAGATCCGTCTGTATATTTCTTCTAATCTTAATTTTTTATAGGCATCATACGATTGCATGGATGCAGGGTTCCCGCTCGCGGTCGCCATTTATGCATTTTGGCAAAAAAAGATGAATTGGCAAAAAGAAATAATTAGTTGGCTGGAAAAAATTATGTTTCATTTTTTATTTATTTTTTTATTGTCAATCTCAATTATATCCAATTTTCAACCTTAGTAGTCTCCAAGTTAAGTTCTGTTTCATGCCTGCCAGCCGTTGTGTTCGGCATCGTACAAGAGATGTACAAGGAATAGACGATCAATAAAGTAATTTTGATCTCAACTTATCCCCTATGTTTGTGATGAAATTCTTAGAATTTAGCATAGATGAACATGACATATGTATGAGATATATTGTTAACCAGTTTCAAACTTTATGATGGTACCATGATGTAATAGCATTGATTACTTGGTTACTAGTTTGTTTATATTTGGTTCCGAGTGTCATCCAAACCCGCACGTGTATGTTTAACTTGTATTGATATTTGTTGGCACCGTATGTGAGTTTGGATGTCTGTTCGGTAACTAATTTATAATGCCCCACCCACCCCCACCCGCAATATTTATACTTATAAACAAATTTATACCTTCCCAAAATTACATTTGCTCATTCAATTATAATATTATGTTCATCTAAGATTGATTCTATGTGTCATATTTAAAAGAGCTACAAACTGATTTTATGTTTGCTCATTCACTGTACTTATTATGATATTACATGTTAGTGCATCGTACGTCCATCAGGCTGGCTGTTGTTGTGTATTGTTTTGTATTGATTGTATGTACAGGTTGCAGTTTAAAAATAAATATCCATCCATCTACACAAGGTAGGCCAACTTGTTCTGCCTAAAAAATGTAATCTTATTTCATTGTACATTGGACATATCAAGGTAAAATGTTATTCTGATTCAATAGCATTATTATTGCAGCATTTACATAGTCTATTAACATGATCAATAGCATTGTAGCGACCAGTTTATTCTAGGTAAGCCAACTTGTTCTGCCTAAAAAATGTAATCTTATTTCATTGTACATTGGACATATCAAGATAAAATGTTATTCTGATTCAATAGCATTATTATTGCAACATTTACATAGTCTATTAACATGATCAATAGCATTATCTATATGTTCATTTTTAATCTTATTCATTCTAGTTATATTTAGCCTATCGGCAGATGGTTTTAATTGTTATTCTGCAACGCTTACCGAACATAGCAATTTATTCCAGGAATTCCCAATCAAGATGACCACAATCGGAGCCTACATCTCTCCCATTTAGATACACCCAGTCCTGTACACAGATCAAAGGTACGTACATGTACATACTCCGAGCAGAACCAGGTTCATGACAATCTGTAAGATTAATAAGACACTCGTCCGTATGGATCGCCGGCGGCGAGAGTAGTATGATAAATCATCATCGACAAGATCAGTGTGCGATCGCGTGTGAAGCAAATAACTTCTGAGCACACGCGTTACCAATTTAATCCACAACAGAAGAGAAGAATTATGTCATTTTATCTCTATAACAAGAATGTTTGGGAGAAGTGAGAAAGCGCGCGATCACGTCCCTAAATGGTGTTATTTAATAAATTTCAAAAAAATAGGTTAAAATGCACAATATGACTGTTAAATACAACATTTGAATAGAAGGAGTGCTTTATCATGGGCCAGTGCACCTTATCTTACTGGCCAAAATTGTGTATGAAAATTGTATAAAACAAACAATTATTTTTTTAGGGAGAAGTGGGACCCCCCCCACCCCAGAATGATCCCTCTTTCTACTGCTGATAAGCAAAACCTATCATATATAAAATGTATTGAGGCGATATTAGCAACTTAACGTGTGCCGGCCCTGGTAAATAGATCATCCTTGAAACAGCGTAACATTTCTTGCGAGGAATGCTGCCGAACACTGCAAATGCGCATGTCCGTATCTCCGAGTACGCATGTCAGCTGCATATTATTAATGAGGAAATTCATGCAAAAATGGATACAAATGGGCATAGTTTATACAAATTTATTTGAGCTAGATTGTGAAACAAGTTCTTACAACTTAATTAATCCCTCTCGAGACCTCATTCCTGATGGAATCATTCGCCACTAGGGAAAAAGAAGAGGCATGTGGAATTTAAATGCCTTGCCTAAGGGCACAATCGTAACGGCTCCAGCTGGGTTCGAACTCCGGGCCGTTCGCGCCTGAAGCGAATGTGCTATCACGACTTCTACAAATGGGCATATATGTTCATAAATGGAATTACAATAGCGATATAAATATTGCGTGTCTGGGAAACGATAAATTTGTTGTATTGCATGTGGTGTAAATTGTCATTTATATGTGACAATTAGCTAGCATTTGTTACCTATTGTAAATATTCCGCCTCCGTGGTCGAGTGGTTAAGGTCGCTGACTTGTATACCGCTGTAACCTATCATCACTGATGGTCAAGGGTTCGAGCCCCGCTCAGACCGTGTCTCATTTATATGAAAAAGTTGGCAGTTTCTTACGGAGGTTGATGCACCCAAGTACTGGTTAACCGCTGGAGCCTGCCCAGGAAAGGTGTTGTTAAGTAAACTGCCCGCCGGCGATATAGCCCAAAATGGTGCTGATGCAGGCGTAAAACCCAAAATATAACATAACTATTGTAAATGCCACTTGCCATCGCACGTGTGCATGTGACCAAAATACAACTGCAGAATACATGATAGTTAACCCATTCAACACCAAGTAACTGACATGGACTGGGCCATGATATTCTTAAACCAATAAATGAATCAGAAAATCACATTTGGACAAGTTCATTTATCAAAATGGGTAA
The DNA here is from genome assembly GCA_014843695.1 of Archivesica marissinica. Lineage (NCBI taxonomy): Eukaryota > Metazoa > Mollusca > Bivalvia > Venerida > Vesicomyidae > Archivesica > Archivesica marissinica. Next base: position 17,929,448 of record CM026400.1, on the reverse strand, counting down.
TTATGTCTAAAAATAGTAATATTACTGGCAAAAAGTGCAGATTCTGATGAGACGGCTCGTCACGAGCCGGCTCATCTGGATCTACACTTTTTGTAAGCCTATTTAGAGGTATGTGGTGTTGAAAGGGTTAAGGAATGCAAGAAAAGCATTGTACACCAATTGTAGCCAACACAATGTTACATGAATGGGTCAGTTGTTTGATCCCCGTCTGACCCTAATAATATTAACAGTCTTTCTGATGTCAGCTTAGTGATACATTTCTACATGTGCGTTAAAATTCATTAATTTCAGAGAAGTTCTGGCGATGGCAGATCCAGGTTTGTACCCGTGACCACACTGGAGGACATGCAAGCCATTAGGACAGTGACATTCCACCCATCAGGGGAGCTCTACATGATTGGCTCGAACACAAAAACTCTGAGAATTTGTGAATTCCCAGATCTAAATGACCTACGGTATGTGCAAGTTATCTAAATGACCTAGGGTATGTGCAAGTTATCTAAATGACCCTAGGGTATGTGCAAGTTATCTAAATGATCCTAGGGTATGTGCAAGTTATCTAAATGATCCTAGGGTATGTGCATGTTATCTAAATGATCCTAGGGTATGTGCAAGTTATCTAAATCATCCTAGGGTATGTGCAAGTTATCTAAATGACCCTAGGGTATGTGCATGTTATCTAAATGACCCTAGGGTATGTGCAAGTTATCTAAATGACCTAGGGTATGTGCATGTTATCTAAATGACCTAGGGTATGTGCAAGTTATCTAAATGACCCTAGGGTATGTGCAAGTTATCTAAATCATCCTAGGGTATGTGCAAGTTATCTAAATCATCCTAGGGTATGTGCAAGTTATCTAAATGACCTAGGGTATGTGCAAGTTATCTAAATGACCTAGGGTATGTGCAAGTTATCTAAATGATCCTAGGGTATGTGCAAGTTATCTGATGGATCTGTAGTCCAGTGGTAACATGCTGGACTGGTAATCCAGGGATCGCAGGTTCAATCCCCAGTCTGACCCTAATAAAATTAACAGTCTTTCAGGTGGGACTTTAAACCGAGGTCTTGTGTCGGTGCTTTACACCGTGCACGTAATAGAACCAGAGGAGCATCTGGAATGGGTCTCTGTCTGTATCATTGCACTATACTCCAAAAATCTAAAATGACTTAATCTCTTCAGGAGGCGTCGCTCATATGGGCAACCGGTAGCGACGATAAATAAACGTGACACACACACACAAGTTATCTGAAACTTGACTTGGAATGCCAGGTGACATAGAGTGTCATATCATGGACAGAAGAAGGCCCTGGAATGATTAATACAAGTTGTATGAACTTGTTTCGCAATCGAGTAAAAATAAATTTGTCTGAACTTGGGTATTTTTCTACTTCAGAGCCGATCACATGACCTATCCTGCGAAGATTCTGTGTCAGAAACACAAGCACCACAAGGGCAGTATCTATTGTTCTGCATGGAGTCCTCTAGGGGATCTCATTGCGACAGGATCGAACGATAAGACTATTAAAATAAACAGATTTGATATGGACACGTGTACAATTGATGGTACGTTTCTGTTTTTAACTCTTTACTCCCAAAGAGCCGTAAGCTTATATGCTATGTATCTCCATATGCAGGGTTCCCTCTGTCTGAATGTTTGTCTGCACCACTTCTGTCAGCAATTGAAAAACACTGGAGCCAATTTAAAAAACTTGGAGCCAACTAAGAGCCATATAGTTCACAAATAAATATTTGAAGCCATGTATTCGACAAAACATGTGCCAAATTTTTTTTTTTAAATTGCGCCAAATATTTTCGCCAATTCACAAAATTTAGCGCCAATATTTGTTTTTTGTCGCAACTGGCACCATTTAACTCTTTACTCCCAAAGAGCCGTAGGCTTATACGCTATGTATCTGCATACGCAGGGCTGCTATTTACAAATCATAATCAATGGCTGAACAGTCAACACGTATTCACATTTCATTATTTACACCCCATACATACATAGCATGTTAATAGCAGGCTTCCCGCTGCCAATAAACAAATACTAGCGCTAAATCTTGTGAATTGGCGAAAAATATCTTGCAATATCTTTCTTTTTTTTGCACAACATGTTTTGTCAAATACATGCCTTCAAATAGAGGTCAAATATATAGGAAAATCTCTCAGGAGGAAATGAACTGGCTCGTTTATTGGACGTGACTGTTTATTGGAGGTTATACTGTAGTTGGCTCCAATGTTTTCAAATTGGCGACAGAAGTGACGCATGCACAAAGTCAGACAGGGAACCATGCAATAGGAGGAATAAAACATTTACAGTATATACAACGAGGCACACAAGCATAGAGAAAAACTGTTAAGCAAACTATATTTGATACAATATTAGCGCAGTGGTTATATAATGAATAAACGAAGTTTCTGACTTCACCCAAAAAACACGTGTTATTGGCGAGTATGTACAGTAAGCTGTGGTGCGACTTAATCCCACGCCATCGTGAGAATCATATGTTTAGATATGATTGTGTGTATATATATAATGAATAAACAAAGTTTCTGACTTCACCCAAAAAAACACGTGTTATTGGCGAGTATGTACGGTAAGCTGTGGTGCGACTTAATCCCACGCCATCGTGAGAATCATACAGCGTTATATTTCAGGTCAGGATATTGAGTTATCGTTCCACGACGGCACGGTTAGGGACCTTGTGTTTATGCAGGACATTAGTAACCGCTCGTCGTTGTTGATTAGTGGAGGAGCCGGGGACGGCAAGATATACGTCACAGACTGCGAGACTGCCATGCCAATACGCGCTATGGCCGGACATTCAGGTAGGCAATACTGTTAGTTGTTACCTCCTCGAAGGAGCTTTATGTTTATGTCTCTGTTTATTTGTTAGCCGGATTACGCAAAACGTTATAGGCAGATTTTCATTAAATTTGGTGAAAGGGTGGGGTGGTCAAGGACAAACTCATTAAATTTTGGAAGTAACCATTGTGAGATATGGCAACAATGGACAGTTAGCAGCGTAGCGGATGTTTTCTATGTTGGACAGTTAGCAGCGTAGCGGATGTTTTCTATGTTGGACAGTTAGCAGCGTAGCGGATGTTTTCTATGTCGGACATTTAGCAGCGTAGCGGATGTTTTCTATGTCGGACATTTAGCAGCGTAACGGATGTTTTCTATGTCGGACATTTAGCAGCGTAGCGGATGTTTTCTATGTCGGACATTTAGCAGCGTAGCGGATGTTTTCTATGTCGGACATTTAGCAGTGTAGCGGATGTTTGTCGGACATTTAGCAGCGTAGCGGATGTTTTCTATGTCGGACATTTAGCAGCGTAGCGGATGTTTTCTATGTCGGACATTTAGCAGCGTAGCGGATGTTTTCTATGTCGGACATTTAGCAGCGTAGCGAATGTTTTCTATGTCGGACATTTAGCAGTGTAGCGGATGTTTGTTGGACAGTTAGCAGCGTAGCGGATGTTTTCTATGTCGGACATTTAGCAGCATAGCGGATGTTTTCTATGTCGGACAGTTAGCAGCGTAGCGGATGTTTTCTATGTCGGACATTTAGCAGCGTAGCGGATGTTTTCTATGTCGGACATTTAGCAGCGTAGCGGATGTTTTCTATGTCGGACATTTAGCAGCGTAGCGGATGTTTTCTATGTCGGACATTTAGCAGCGTAGCGGATGTTTTCTATGTCAGACATTTAGCAGTGTAGCGGATGTTTGTTGAACAGTTAGCAGCGTAGCGGATGTTTTCTATGTCGGACATTTAGCAGCGTAGCGGATGTTTTCTATGTCGGACAGTTAGCAGCGTAGCGGATGTTTTCTATGTCGGACAGTTAGCAGCGTAGCGGATGTTTTCTATGTCGGACAGTTAGCAGCGTAGCGGATGTTTTCTATGTCGGACAGTTAGCAGCGTAGCGGATGTTTTCTATGTCGGACAGTTAGCAGCGTAGCGGAGGTTTTCTATGTCGGACAGTTAGCAGCGTAGCGGAGGTTTTCTATGTCGGACAGTTAGCAGCGTAGCGGAGGTTTTCTATGTCGGACAGTTAGCAGCGTGCCAGAGGTTTTCTATGTCGGACATTTAGCAGCGTAGCGGAGGTTTTCTATGTCAGACAATTAGCAGCGTAGCGGATGTTTTCTATGTCGGACAGTTAGCAGCGTGCCAGAGGTTTTCTATGTCGGACAGTTAGCAGCGTAGCGGAGGTTTTCTATGTCGGACAGTTAGCAGCGTAGCAGAGGTTTTCTATGTCAGACAGTTAGCAGCGTAGCGGAGGTTTTCTATGTCGGACAGTTAGCAGCATTGCAGAGGTTGTCTATGTCGAACAGTTAGCAGCGTAGCGGATGTTTTCTATGTCGGACAGTTAGCAGCGTGCCAGAGGTTTTCTATGTCGAACAGTTAGCAGCGTAGCAGATGTTTTCTATGTCGGACAGTTAGCAGCGTGCCAGAGGTTTTCTATGTCGAACAGTTAGCAGCGTAGCGGATGTTTTCTATGTCGGACAGTTAGCAGCGTGCCAGAGGTTTTCTATGTCGAACAGTTAGCAGCGTAGCGGATGTTTTCTATGTCGGACAGTTAGCAGCGTGCCAGAGGTTTTCTATGTCGAACAGTTAGCAGCGTAGCGGATGTTTTCTATGTCGGACAGTTAGCAGCGTAGCGGATGTTTTCTATGTCGGACAGTTAGCAGCGTGCCAGAGGTTTTCTATGTCGAACAGTTAGCAGCGTAGCGGATGTTTTCTATGTCGGACAGTTAGCAGCGTAGCGGATGTTTTCTATGTCGGACATTTAGCAGCGTAACGGATGTTTTCTATGTCGGACATTTAGCAGCGTAGCGGATGTTTTCTATGTCGGACATTTAGCAGCGTAGCGGATGTTTTCTATGTCGGACATTTAGCAGCGTAGCGGATGTTTTCTATGTCGGACATTTAGCAGCGTAGCGGATGTTTTCTATGTCGGACATTTAGCAGCGTAGCGGATGTTTTCTATGTCGGACATTTAGCAGCGTAGCGAATGTTTTCTATGTCGGACATTTAGCAGTGTAGCGGATGTTTGTTGGACAGTTAGCAGCGTAGCGGATGTTTTCTATGTCGGACATTTAGCAGCATAGCGGATGTTTTCTATGTCGGACAGTTAGCAGCGTAGCGGATGTTTTCTATGTCGGACATTTAGCAGCGTAGCGGATGTTTTCTATGTCGGACATTTAGCAGCGTAGCGGATGTTTTCTATGTCAGACATTTAGCAGTGTAGCGGATGTTTGTTGAACAGTTAGCAGCGTAGCGGATGTTTTCTATGTCGGACATTTAGCAGCGTAGCGGATGTTTTCTATGTCGGACAGTTAGCAGCGTAGCGGATGTTTTCTATGTCGGACAGTTAGCAGCGTAGCGGATGTTTTCTATGTCGGACAGTTAGCAGCGTAGCGGATGTTTTCTATGTCGGACAGTTAGCAGCGTAGCGGAGGTTTTCTATGTCGGACAGTTAGCAGCGTAGCGGAGGTTTTCTATGTCGGACAGTTAGCAGCGTAGTGGAGGTTTTCTATGTCGGACAGTTAGCAGCGTGCCAGAGGTTTTCTATGTCGGACATTTAGCAGCGTAGCGGAGGTTTTCTATGTCAGACAATTAGCAGCGTAGCGGATGTTTTCTATGTCGGACAGTTAGCAGCGTGCCAGAGGTTTTCTATGTCGGACAGTTAGCAGCGTAGCGGAGGTTTTCTATGTCGGACAGTTAGCAGCGTAGCAGAGGTTTTCTATGTCAGACAGTTAGCAGCGTAGCGGATGTTTTCTATGTCGGACAGTTAGCAGCGTGCCAGAGGTTTTCTATGTCGAACAGTTAGCAGCGTAGCGGATGTTTTCTATGTCGGACAGTTAGCAGCGTAGCGGATGTTTTCTATGTCGGACAGTTAGCAGCGTGCCAGAGGTTTTCTATGTCGAACAGTTAGCAGCGTAGCGGATGTTTTCTATGTCGGACAGTTAGCAGCGTAGCGGATGTTTTCTATGTCGGACAGTTAGCAGCGTAGCGGATGTTTTCTATGTCGGACAGTTAGCAGCGTAGCGGATGTTTTCTATGTCGGACAGTTAGCAGCGTGCCAGAGGTTTTCTATGTCGGACAGTTAGCAGCGTAGCGGAGGTTTTCTATGTCGGACAGTTAGCAGCGTAGCGGAGGTTTTCTATGTCAGACAGTTAGCAGCGTAGCGGAGGTTTTCTATGTCGGACAGTTAGCAGCATTGCAGAGGTTGTCTATGTCGAACAGTTAGCAGCGTAGCGGAGGTTTTCTATGTCAGACAGTTAGCAGCGTAGCGGAGGTTTTCTATGTCGGACAGTTAGCAGCATTGCAGAGGTTGTCTATGTCGAACAGTTAGCAGCGTAGCGGATGTTTTCTATGTCGGACAGTTAGCAGCGTGCCAGAGGTTTTCTATGTCGAACAGTTAGCAGCGTAGCGGATGTTTTCTATGTCGGACAGTTAGCAGCGTGCCAGAGGTTTTCTATGTCGAACAGTTAGCAGCGTAGCGGATGTTTTCTATGTCGGACATTTAGCAGCGTAACGGATGTTTTCTATGTCGGACATTTAGCAGCGTAGCGGATGTTTTCTATGTCGGACATTTAGCAGCGTAGCGGATGTTTTCTATGTCGGACATTTAGCAGCGTAGCGGATGTTTTCTATGTCGGACATTTAGCAGCGTAGCGGATGTTTTCTATGTCGGACATTTAGCAGCGTAGCGGATGTTTTCTATGTCGGACATTTAGCAGCGTAGCGGATGTTTGTCGGACAGTTAGCAGCGTAGCGGATGTTTTCTATGTCGGACATTTAGCAGCGTAGCGGATGTTTTCTATGTCGGACAGTTAGCAGCGTAGCGGATGTTTTCTATGTCGGACATTTAGCAGCGTAGCGGATGTTTTCTATGTCGGACAGTTAGCAGCGTAGCGGATGTTTTCTATGTCGGACATTTAGCAGCGTAGCGGATGTTTTCTATGTCGGACAGTTAGCAGCGTAGCGGATGTTTTCTATGTCGGACATTTAGCAGCGTAGCGGATGTTTTCTATGTCGGACAGTTAGCAGCGTAGCGGATGTTTTCTATGTCGGACAGTTAGCAGCGTAGCGGATGTTTTCTATGTCGGACAGTTAGCAGCGTAGCGGATGTTTTCTATGTCGGACAGTTAGCAGCGTAGCGGAGGTTTTCTATGTCGGACAGTTAGCAGCGTAGCGGAGGTTTTCTATGTCGGACAGTTAGCAGCGTAGCGGAGGTTTTCTATGTCGGACAGTTAGCAGCGTGCCAGAGGTTTTCTATGTCGGACATTTAGCAGCGTAGCGGAGGTTTTCTATGTCAGACAATTAGCAGCGTAGCGGATGTTTTCTATGTCGGACAGTTAGCAGCGTGCCAGAGGTTTTCTATGTCGGACAGTTAGCAGCGTAGCGGAGGTTTTCTATGTCGGACAGTTAGCAGCGTAGCAGAGGTTTTCTATGTCAGACAGTTAGCAGCGTAGCGGAGGTTTTCTATGTCGGACAGTTAGCAGCGTTGCAGAGGTTTTCTATGTCGAACAGTTAGCAGCGTAGCGGATGTTTTCTATGTCGGACAGTTAGCAGCGTGCCAGAGGTTTTCTATGTCGAACAGTTAGCAGCGTAGCGGATGTTTTCTATGTCGGACAGTTAGCAGCGTGCCAGAGGTTTTCTATGTCGAACAGTTAGCAGCGTAGCGGATGTTTTCTATGTCGGACAGTTAGCAGCGTGCCAGAGGTTTTCTATGTCGAACAGTTAGCAGCGTAGCGGATGTTTTCTATGTCGGACAGTTAGCAGCGTGCCAGAGGTTTTCTATGTCGAACAGTTAGCAGCGTAGCGGATGTTTTCTATGTCGGACAGTTAGCAGCGTAGCGGATGTTTTCTATGTCGGACAGTTAGCAGCGTGCCAGAGGTTTTCTATGTCGGACAGTTAGCAGCGTAGCGGAGGTTTTCTATGTCGGACAGTTAGCAGCGTAGCGGAGGTTTTCTATGTCAGACAGTTAGCAGCGTAGCGGATGTTTTCTATGTCGGACAGTTAGCAGCGTGCCAGAGGTTTTCTATGTCGAACAGTTAGCAGCGTAGCGGATGTTTTCTATGTCGGACAGTTAGCAGCGTGCCAGAGGTTTTCTATGTCGAACAGTTAGCAGCGTAGCGGATGTTTTCTATGTCGGACAGTTAGCAGCGTAGCGGATGTTTTCTATGTCGGACAGTTAGCAGCGTGCCAGAGGTTTTCTATGTCGGACAGTTAGCAGCGTAGCGGAGGTTTTCTATGTCGGACAGTTAGCAGCGTAGCGGAGGTTTTCTATGTCGGACAGTTAGCAGCGTAGCGGAGGTTTTCTATGTCGGACAGTTAGCAGCGTTGCAGAGGTTTTCTATGTCGAACAGTTAGCAGCGTAGCGGATGTTTTCTATGTCGGACAGTTAGCAGCGTAGCGGATGTTCTATGTCGGACAGTTAGCAGCGTAGCGGATGTTTTCTATGTCGGACAGTTAGCAGCGTAGCGGATGTTTTCTATGTCGGACAGTTAGCAGCGTAGCGGATGTTTTCTATGTCGGACAGTTAGCAGCGTAGCGGATGTTTTCTATGTCGGACAGTTAGCAGCGTAGCGGATGTTTTCTATGTCGGACAGTTAGCAGCGTAGCGGATGTTTTCTATGTCGGACAGTTAGCAGCGTGCCAGAGGTTTTCTATGTCGAACAGTTAGCAGCGTAGCGGATGTTTTCTATGTCGGACAGTTAGCAGCGTGCCAGAGGTTTTCTATGTCGAACAGTTAGCAGCGTAGCGGATGTTTTCTATGTCGGACAGTTAGCAGCGTGCCAGAGGTTTTCTATGTCGAACAGTTAGCAGCGTAGCGGATGTTTTCTATGTCGGACAGTTAGCAGCGTAGCGGATGTTTTCTATGTCGGACATTTAGCAGCGTAGCGGATGTTTTCTATGTCGGACAGTTAGCAGCGTAGCGGATGTTTTCTATGTCGGACATTTAGCAGCGTAGCGGATGTTTTCTATGTCGGACATTTAGCAGCGTAGCGGATGTTTTCTATGTCGGACATTTAGCAGCGTAGCGGATGTTTTCTATGTCGGACATTTAGCAGTGTAGCGGATGTTTGTTGGACAGTTAGCAGCGTAGCGGATGTTTTCTATGTCGGACAGTTAGCAGCGTAGCGGATGTTTTCTATGTCGGACAGTTAGCAGCGTAGCGGATGTTTTCTATGTCGGACAGTTAGCAGCGTAGCGGATGTTTTCTATGTCGGACAGTTAGCAGCGTGCCAGAGGTTTTCTATGTCGGACAGTTAGCAGCGTAGCGGAGGTTTTCTATGTCGGACAGTTAGCAGCGTAGCAGAGGTTTTCTATGTCGGACAGTTAGCAGCGTAGCGGAGGTTTTCTATGTCAGACAGTTTGCAGCGTAGCGGAGATTTTCTATGTTGGACAGTTAGCAGCGTTACGAATGTTTTCTATGTCGGACAGTTAGCAACATTGCGGATGTTTTCTATGTCGGACAGTTAGCAACATTGCGGATGTTTTCTATGTCGGACAGTTAGCAACATTGCGGATGTTTTCTATGTCTGGCAGTTAGCAACATTGCGGATGTTTTCTATGTCGGGCAGTTAGCAACATTGCAGATGTTTTCTATGTCGGACAGTTAGCAGAGTTGCGGAGGTTTTCTATGTCGGACAGTTAGCAACATTGCGGATGTTTCCTATGTCGACTGCTCTTCTTGTTATACCATTACGGTATCTACCGGCCCATAAAGTGTTTGTGTCAATAAGACTTGGGGTTTCGTTGTTGTTTTTTAAGGAGAAGTGGGGCACCAGGGGGCGAAGTCAGGGTCCCTAGGGTGATTAGTCGCCCTCTAGAATGAGCCCTGCCATTTCGCCCTTTCGAATACATGTAGTTGATGTCTGTTTACAGGGGTGGTGTACTCACTACACACGTGGGGAAGGTGTATGTTTGTCAGTGGAGGCCAGGATAAAACAGCAAGATTCTGGGACCTTCGTGCTTCCACACCTATCACTGTGATTCCCAGTCCCACAGGTAAGATTCTGGGACCTTCGTGCTTCCACACCTATCACTGTGATTCCCAGCCCCACAGGTAAGATTCAGGAACCTTAGGGCTTCCACACCTATCACTGTGATTCCCAGTCCCACAGGTAAGATTCTGGGACCTTCGTGCTTCCACACCTATCACTGTGGTTCCCAGCCTCACAGGTAAGATTTTGTGACCTTCGTGCTTCCACACCTATCACTGTGGTTCCCAGTCCCACAGGTAAGATTCAGGAACATTCTGTCTTCCACACCTATCACTGTGGTTCCCAGCCCCACAGGTAAGATTCAGGAACCTTCTGCCTTCCACACCTATCACTGTGGTTCCCAGCCCCACAGGTAAGATTCAGGAACCTTCTGTCTTCCACACCTATCACTGTGGTTCCCAGTCCCACAGGTAAGATTCAGGAACCTTAGGGCTTCCACACCTATCACTGTGGTTCCCAGCCCCACACGTAAAATTCAGGAACCTTCTGTCTTCCACACCTATCACTGTGGTTCCCGCCCCACAGGTAAGATTCAGGAACCTTAGGGCTTCCACACCTATCACTGTGGTTCCCAGCCCCACAGGTAAGATTCAGGAACCTTCGGGCTTCCACACCTATCACTGTGGTTCCCAGCCCCACAGGTAAGATTCAGGAACCTTCGGGCTTCCACACCTATCACTGTGGTTCCCAGCCCCATGGGTAAGATTCTGCAACCATAAGATGTCAACACCTATCACTGTGGTGCCCAGCCCATGGGTAAGATTCTGCAACCATAAGATTTCAACACAGCACTGTGATGCCCAGCCCCATGGGTAAGATTCTACAACCATAAGATTTCAACACATAGCACTGTGATGCCCAGCCCAATAGTAATATTCTGCAGCCATAAGATTTCAACACCTAGCACTGTGGTGCCCAGCCCCATGGGTAAGATTCTGCAACATAAGATTTCAATACCTATTACTGTGGTGCCCAGCCCCATGGGTAAGATTCTGCAACCATAAGATTTCAACACAGCACTGTGATGCCCAGCCCCATGGGTAAGATTCTACAACCATAAGATTTCAACACATAGCACTGTGATGCCCAGCCCAATAGTAATATTCTGCAGCCATAAGATTTCAACACCTAGCACTGTGGTGCCCAGCCCCATGGGTAAGATTCTGCAACATAAGATTTCAATACCTATTACTGTGGTGCCCAGCCCCATGGGTAAGATTCTGCAACCATAAGATTTCAACACAGCACTGTGATGCCCAGCCCCATGGGTAAGATTCTACAACCATAAGATTTCAACACATAGCACTGTGATGCCCAGCCCAATAGTAATATTCTGCAGCCATAAGATTTCAACACCTAGCACTGTGGTGCCCAGCCCCATGGGTAAGATTCTGCAACATAAGATTTCAATACCTATTACTGTGGTACCCAGCCCCATGGGTAAGATTCTGCAACATAAGATTTCAATACCTATTACTGTGGTACCCAGCCCCATGGGTAAGATTCTGTAGCCATAGGATTTCAACACCTATTACTGTGGTGCCCAGCACCATGGGTAAGATTCTATGATAATCATCGATGTTGTTCATTTGATATGTTAAACTATTGACCCTGCTATTTTCTTTAAAATCTCCTTTATGCGGTTTTTTTTCTTCAAATGAAAAAATAATACTATGTTTCATATGCTTGAAACCGAGGTCTCGTGTCGGTGCTTTACCATGCACGTTAAACCGAGGTCTCGTGTCAGTGCTTTACCATGCACGTTAAACCGAGGTCTCGTGTCGGTGCTTTACCATGCACATTAAACCAAGGTCTCGTGTCGGTGCTTTACCATGCACGTTAAACCGAGGTCTCGTGTCTGTGCTTTACCATGCACGTTAAACCGAGGTCTCGTGTCAGTGCTTTACCATGCACGTTAAACCGAGGTCTCGTGTCGGTGCTTTACCATGCACATTAAACCAAGGTCTCGTGTCGGTGCTTTACCATGCACGTTAAACCGAGGTCTCGTGTCTGTGCTTTACCATGCACGTTAAACCGAGGTCTCGTGTCAGTGCTTTACCATGCACATTAAACCGAGGTATCGTGTCGGTGCTTTACCATGCACGTTAAACCGAGGTCTCGTGTCTGTGCTTTACCATGCACGTTAAACCGAGGTCTCGTGTCAGTGCTTTACCATGCACGTTAAACCGAGGTCTCGTGTCAGTGCTTTACCATGCACATTAAACCGAGGTCTCGTTGGTGCTTTACCATGCACGTTAAACCGAGGTCTCGTGTCAGTGCTTTACCATGCACGTTAAACCGAGGTCTTGTGTCGGTGCTTTACCATGCACGTTAAACCGAGGTCTCGTGTCGGTGCTTTACCATGCACGTTAAACCGAGGTCTCGTGTCTGTGCTTTACCATGCACATTAAACCGAGGTCTCGTGTCTGTGCTTTACCATGCACGTTAAACCGAGGTCTCGTGTCAGTGCTTTACCATGCACGTTAAACCGAGGTCTCGTGTCTGTGCTTTACCATGCACGTTAAACCGAGGTCTCGTGTCAGTGCTTTACCATGCACGTTAAACCGAGGTCTCGTGTCGGTGCTTTACCATGCACGTTAAACCGAGGTCTCGTGTCTGTGCTTTACCATGCACGTTAAACCGAGGTCTCGTGTCAGTGCTTTACCATGCACGTTAAACCGAGGTCTCGTGTCGGTGCTTTACCATGCACGTTAAACCGAGGTCTCGTGTCTGTGCTTTACCATGCACGTTAAACCGAGGTCTCGTGTCGGTGCTTTACCATGCACGTTAAACCGAGGTCTCGTGTCGGTGCTTTACCATGCACGTTAAACCGAGGTCTCGTGTCTGTGCTTTACCATGCACGTTAAACCGAGGTCTAGTGTCTGTGCTTTACCATGCACGTTAAACCGAGGTCTCGTGTCAGTGCTTTACCATGCACATTAAACCGAGGTCTCGTGTCGGTGCTTTACCATGCACGTTAAACCGAGGTCTCGTGTCAGTGCTTTACCATGCACATTAAACCGAGGTCTCGTGTCGGTGCTTTACCATGCACGTTAAACCGAGGTCTCGTGTCGGTGCTTTACCATGCACGTTAAACCGAGGTCTCGTGTCAGTGCTTTACCATGCACATTAAACCGAGGTCTCGTGTCGGTGCTTTACCATGCACGTTAAACCGAGGTCTCGTGTCTGTGCTTTACCATGCACGTTAAACCGAGGTCTCGTGTCTGTGCTTTACCATGCACGTTAAACCGAGGTCTCGTGTCTGTGCTTTACCATGCACGTTAAACCGAGGTCTCGTGTCTGTGCTTTACCATGCACGTTAAACCGAGGTCTCGTATCTGTGCTTTACCATGCACGTTAAACCGAGGTCTCGTGTCAGTGCTTTACCATGCACGTTAAACCGAGGTCTCGTGTCTGTGCTTTACCATGCACGTTAAACCGAGGTCTCGTGTCTGTGCTTTACCATGCACGTTAAACCGAGGTCTCGTGTCTGTGCTTTACCATGCACGTTAAACCGAGGTCTCGTGTCTGTGCTTTACCATGCACGTTAAACCGAGGTCTCGTATCTGTGCTTTACCATGCACGTTAAACCGAGGTCTCGTGTCAGTGCTTTACCATGCACATTAAACCGAGGTCTCGTGTCGGTGCTTTACCATGCACATTAAACCAAGGTCTCGTGTCGGTGCTTTACCATGCACGTTAAACCGAGGTCTCGTGTCAGTGCTTTACCATGCACATTAAACCGAGGTCTCGTGTCGGTGCTTTACCATGCACGTTAAACCGAGGTCTCGTGTCTGTGCTTTACCATGCACGTTAAACCGAGGTCTCGTGTCTGTGCTTTACCATGCACGTTAAACCGAGGTCTCGTGTCTGTGCTTTACCATGCACGTTAAACCGAGGTCTCGTGTCTGTGCTTTACCATGCACGTTAAACCGAGGTCTCGTGTCAGTGCTTTACCATGCACATTAAACTGAGGTCTCGTGTCGGTGCTTTACCATGCACGTTAAACCGAGGTCTCGTGTCTGTGCTTTACCATGCACGTTAAACCGAGGTCTCGTGTCTGTGCTTTACCATGCACGTTAAACCGAGGTCTCGTGTCAGTGCTTTGCCATGCACGTTAAACCAAGGTCTCGTGTCGGTGCTTTACCATGCATGTTAAACCGAGGTCTCGTGTCTGTGCTTTACCATGCACGTTAAACCGAGGTCTCGTGTCTGTGCTTTACCATGCACGTTAAACCGAGGTCTCGTGTCAGTGCTTTACCATGCACGTTAAACCAAGGTCTCGTGTCGGTGCTTTACCATGCACGTTAAACCGAGAGTCTCGTGTCGGTGCTTTACCGTGCATGTTAAACCAAGGTCTTGTGTCGGTGCTATACCCTGCACGTTAAACCGAGGTCTCGTGTCGGTGCTTTACACCATGCACGATAAAGAACCAGAGGAGACTCTGGAATGCGTCTCTGTCTGTATCATTGTACTAGCCTCCAAAAATATAAAATGACTAATCTCTTCAGGAGGCATCGCTCATGTGGGAAACCGTTAGCGACTATAAATAAGCGTAAAACACACACACACAGTATGCAGATTTATAATTCGCAGGCAGCCCGTTCGCTTCTGTGTGCGTTGATCCGTCGGAGCGACTGCTGGCGTCGGGACATGAAGACGGTTCTGTGATGCTGTACGACATCCGTAGTGTACGAGCCATACAGAGTTTCCGACCCCACACTGAGGATTGCCGATCGGCCCGCTTCTCAATGAATGCTTTCTACATGTTGTCCGGATCATACGACAAGAACCTTGTGCTTACGGATCTACATGGTAAGATTTATGTTTTAATCTCGTGATCGGAAAGTTGTCCAACCGATCTGTCCGTCAACCTGTATATCTCTTCTAGGTTGTTTTCTAGATCGGAATGGCAGGACATCCTGCCCTTTTGCCCATTAGCCCCGCCCTCTTGCCTTTTTTAAAAATTGAGAAAATTGGCCCTTAAAATGCTTACACGATTTAGTATCAGAGGCTATGTTTGGGGGTGTGGTTACGCTCTGTACAATGAACGATTTAGTATCAGAGGCTATGTTAGGGGTGTGGTTAGACTCTGTACAATAAACGATTTAGTATCAGAGGCTATGTTAGGGGTTGTGGTGAGGCTCTGTACAATAAACGATTTAGTATCAGAGACTATGTTAGGGGGTGTGGTTAAGCTCTGTACAATAAACGATTTAGTATCAGAGGCTATGTTAGGGGGTGTGGTGAAGCTCTGTACAATAAACGATTTAGTATCAGAGGCTATGTTAGGGGGTGTGGTAGGCTCTGTACAATAAAC
>CM026400.1:17892278-17913107 GCA_014843695.1 Archivesica marissinica | reverse complement strand
TTGCCGGAGGCGAGGGTAAATAAGCTCTTGGAACCAAGTAACATGCGTTATGGTTCTGACTACAGGGATTCGGCGCGTTTTGGGGGTACTAGTACTTAAATTTATATACTAGTACCCCCAAACGCGCCGAATCCCTGTGGTTCTGACCATAATGCACTAAATCATAAAAATTGTTGTAATCTTTTGAATAAATGTATATAAAATAATAATGACTAAACACATGTAAAACCATCAGTGTATTATTTTTTTGAAAAGTTGAAAATATTGTAGGGTTCGTCATTCTATGTCAGAATTTTTGGGAAAAGTGAGAAAGCGCTTCCTTAAAGTGTTCTTTAATATACTTCTGCAAAATCGGGTTAAAATGCACAAGTCAGCCATTAAATACAACATTTTAATAGAAGGAGTGCTTTATAATGGGCCAGTGTATCTTACTAGACACAATTTTATTTGAAAATAGTAAAAACCAAAACATTTTTTTTTTTTTTTAGGGAGAAGTGGGGGCCCCAGAGGGCGAAGTCAAGGTCCCTAGGGCGACAATTTCGCCTCAGTTTCCTCTAGTTCCTTATATCTTCAGTTCCCTCTAATTCCTTATACCTTCAGTTCCCTCTAGTTCCATATACATCCAGTTCCCTCTAGTTCCTTATACCTTCAGTTCCCTCTAGTTCCTTATACATTCAGTCCTCTAGTTCCTTATACCTTCAGTTTCCTCTAGTTCCTTATACCATCAGTTTCCTCTAGTTCCTTATACCTTCAGTTTCCTCTAGTTCCTTATACATTCAGTGTCCTCTAATTCCTTATACATTCAGTCCTCTAGTTCCTTATATTCAGTGTCCTCTAGTTCCTTATACCTTCAGTGCCCTCTAATTCCTTATACATTCAGTGTCCTCTAGTTCCTTATACATTCACTGCCCTCTAGTTCCTTATACCGTCAGTGCCCTCTAGTTCCTTATACATTCAGTGCCCTCTAGTTCCTTATACATTCAGTGTCCTTTAGTTCCTTATACCTTCAGTGGCCTCTAGATCCTTATACCTTCAGTGCCCTCTAGTTCCTTATACATTCAGTGTCCGCTAGTTCCTTATACATTCAGTTTCCTCTAGTTCCTTATACCTTCAGTGTCCTCTAGTTCCTTATACATTCAGTGTCCTCTAGTTCCTTATACATTCAGTGTCCTCTAGTTCCTTATACATTCAGTCTTCTAGTTCCTTATACATTCAGTTCCCTCTAGTTCCTTATACATTCAGTCTTCTAGTTCCTTATACATTTAGTGTCCTCTAGTTCCTTATACATCCAGTCCTCTAGTTCCTTATACCTTCAGTTTCCTCTAGTTCCTTATACATTTAATGGCCTCTAGTTCCTTATACCTTCAGTTTCCTCTAGTTCCTTATACATTTAGTGGCCTCTAGTTCCTTATACATCCAGTCCTCTAGTTCCGTATACCTTCAGTTGCCTCTAGTTCCTTATACATCCAGTCCTCTAGTTCCTTATACCTTCAATGGACTCTAGTTCCTTATACACTCAGTGTCCTCTAGTTCCTTATACACTAAGTGTCCTCTAGTTCCTTATACACTCAGTGTCCTCTAGTTCCTTATACACTCAGTGTCCTCTAGTTCCTTATACACTCACCCACCAACACCACCCACCAACACCACCCACCAACACCACCCACCAACACACCCACCACACACCCACCAACACCACCCACCAACACACCCACAACCCAGTCCCTCTAGTTCCTTATACATCCAGTCCTCTAGTTCATTATACATTCAGTGTCCTCTAGTTCCTTATACATTCAGTGTCCTCTAGTTCCTTATACATTCAGTGGCCTCTAGTTCCTTATACACTCAGTGTCATCTAGTTCCTTATACAGTCAGTCTTCTAGTTCCTTATACATTCAGTGCCTCTAGTTCCTTATACAGTCAGTCTTCTAGTTCCTTATACATTCAGTGTCCTCTACTTCCTTATACATTCAGTGTCATCTAGTTCCTTATACACTCAGTGTCCTCTAGTTCCTTATACATTCAGTGGCCTCTAGTTCCTTATACAGTCAGTGTCCTCTAGTTCCTTATACAGTCAGTCTTCTAGTTTCTTATACATTCAGTGTCCTCTAGTTCCTTATACACTCAGTGTCCTCTAGTTCCTTATACATTCAGTTTCCTCTAGTTCCTTATACAGTCAGTCTTCTAGTTCCTTATACATTCAGTGTCCTCTAGTTCCTTATACACTCAGTGTCCTCTAGTTCCTTATACATTCAGTGGCCTCTAGTTCCTTATACAGTCAGTGTCCTCTAGTTCCTTATACAGTCAGTCTTCTAGTTCCTTATACATTCAGTGTCCTCTAGTTCCTTATACACTCAGTGTCCTCTAGTTCCTTATACATTCAGTTTCCTCTAGTTCCTTATACAGTCAGTCTTCTAGTTCCTTATACATTCAGTGTCCTCTAGTTCCTTATACACTCAGTGTCCTCTAGTTCCTTATACACTCAGTCCTCTAGTTCCTTATACACTCAGTGTCCTCTAGTTCCTTATACACTCAGTCTTCTAGTTCCTTATCACTCAGTGTCCTCTAGTTCCTTATACACTCAGTCTTCTAGTTCCTTATACACTCAGTGTCCTCTAGTTCCTTATACACTCAGTGTCCTCTAGTTCCTTATACAGTCAGTCTTCTAGTTCCTTATACATTCAGTGTCCTCTAGTTCCTTATACACTCAGTGTCCTCTAGTTCCTTATACACTCAGTCTTCTAGTTCCTTATACACTCAGTGTCCTCTAGTTCCTTATACACTCAGTCTTCTAGTTCCTTATACACTCAGTGTCCTCTAGTTCCTTATACACTCAGTCTTCTAGTTCCTTATACACTCAGTGTCCTCTAGTTCCTTATACACTCAGTGTCCTCTAGTTCCTTATACACTCAGTGGCCTCTAGTTCCTTATACACTCAGTGTCCTCTAGTTCCTTATACACTCAGTGTCCTCTAGTTCCTTATACACTCAGTGTCCTCTAGTTCCTTATACACTCAGTGTCCTCTAGTTCCTTATACACTCAGTCCTCTAGTTCCTTATACATCAGTCCCTCTAGTTCCTTATACACTCAGTGTCCTCTAGTTCCTTATACACTCAGTGTCCTCTAGTTCCTTATACATCCAGTCCTCTAGTTCCTTATACATTCAGTGGCCTCTAGTTCCTTATACACTCAGTGTCCTCTAGTTCCTTATACACTCAGTGGCCTCTAGTTCCTTATACACTCAGTGTCCTCTAGTTCCTTATACACTCAGTGTCCTCTAGTTCCTTATACAGTCAGTCCTCTAGTTCCTTATACATTCAGTGCCTCTAGTTCCTTATACATTCAGTGTCCTCTAGTTCCTTATACAGTCAGTCTTCTAGTTCCTTATACATTCAGTGTCCTCTAGTTCCTTATACACTCAGTGTCCTCTAGTTCCTTATACATTCAGTTTCCTCTAGTTCCTTATACAGTCAGTCCTCTAGTTCCTTATACATTCAGTGTCCTCTAGTTCCTTATACATTCAGTGGCCTCTAGTTCCTTATACATTCAGTGTCCTCTAGTTCCTTATACACTCAGTGTCCTCTAGTTCCTTATACACTCAGTCCTCTAGTTCCTTATACATCAGTCTTCTAGTTCCTTATACATTCAGTGTCCTCTAGTTCCTTATACATTCAGTGTCCTCTAGTTCCTTATACATTCAGTGTCCTCTAGTTCCTTATACATTCAGTGGCCTCTAGTTCCTTATACACTCAGTGTCCTCTAGTTCCTTATACAGTCAGTCTTCTAGTTCCTTATGCATTCAGTGCCTCTAGATCCTTATACAGTCAGTCTTCTAGTTCCTTATACATTCAGTGTCCTCTAGTTCCTTATACATTCAGTGTCCTCTAGTTCCTTATACCTTCAGTGTCCTCTAGTTCCTTATACATTCAGTGTCCTCTAGTTCCTTATACATTCAGTGTCCTCTAGTTCCTTATACATTCAGTGGCCTCTAGTTCCTTATACACTCAGTGTCCTCTAGTTCCTTATACAGTCAGTCTTCTAGTTCCTTATGCATTCAGTGCCTCTAGATCCTTATACAGTCAGTCTTCTAGTTCCTTATACATTCAGTGTCCTCTAGTTCCTTATACATTCAGTGTCCTCTAGTTCCTTATACCTTCAGTGTCCTCTAGTTCCTTATACATTCAGTGTCCTCTAGTTCCTTATACATTCAGTGGCCTCTAGTTCCTTATACACTCAGTGTCCTCTAGTTCCTTATACATTCAGTCTTCTAGTTCCTTATACATTCAGTGCCTCTAGTTCCTTATACAGTCAGTCTTCTAGTTCCTTATACATTCAGTGTCCTCTAGTTCCTTATACATTCAGTGGCCTCTAGTTCCTTATACCTTCAGTGTCCTCTAGTTCCTTATACATTAAGTGTCCTCTAGTTCCTTATACATTCAGTGTCCTCTAGTTCCTTATACATTCAGTGGCCTCTAGTTCCTTATACACTCAGTGTCCTCTAGTTCCTTATACAGTCAGTCTTCTAGTTCCTTATACATTCAGTGCCTCTAGTTCCTTATACAGTCAGTCTTCTAGTTCCTTATACATTCAGTGCCTCTAGTTCCTTATACACTCAGTGTCTTCTAGTTCCTTATACATTCAGTGTCCTCTAGTTACTTATACACTCAGTGTCCTCTAGTTCCTTATACATTCAGTTTCCTCTAGTCCCGTATACATTCAGTGTCCTCTAGTTCATTATACACTCAGTGGCCTCTAGTTCCTTATACAGTCAGTGTCCTCTAGTTCCTTATACAGTCAGTGTCCTCTAGTTCCTTATACATTCAGTGGCCTCTAGTTCCTTATACATTCAGTGGCCTCTAGTTCCTTATACATTCAGTGGCCTCTAGTTCCTTATACACTCAGTGGCCTCTAGTTCCTTATACATTCAGTGGCCTCTAGTTCCTTATACATTCAGTGTCCTCTAGTTCCTTATACATTCAGTGTCATCTAGTTCCTTATACACTCAGTGTCCTCTAGTTCCTTATACATTCAGTGTCCTCTAGTTCCTTATACACTCAGTGGCCTCTAGTTCCTTATACACTCAGTGTCCTCTAGTTCCTTATACATTCAGTTTCCTCTAGTTCCTTATACAGTCATTGTCCTCTAGTTCCTTATACACTCAGTGTCCTCTAGTTCCTTATACATTCAGTGTCCTCTACTTCCTTATACATTCAGTGTTCTCTAGTTCTTTATACACTCAGTGTCCTCTAGTTCCTTATACACTCAGTGTCCTCTAGTTCCTTATACAGTCAGTCTTCTAGTTCCTTATACATTCAGTGGCCTCTAGTTCCTTATACCTTCAGTGTCCTCTAGTTCCGTATACATTCAGTGTCCTCTAGTTCCTTATACATTCAGTGTCCTCTAGTTCCTTATACATTCAGTGTCCTCTAGTTCCTTATACATTCAGTGTCCTCTAGTTCCTTATACATTCAGTGTCCTCTAGTTCCTTATACATTCAGTGGCCTCTAGTTCCTTATACACTCAGTGTCATCTAGTTCCTTATACAGTCAGTCTTCTAGTTCCTTATGCATTCAGTGCCTCTAGTTCCTTATACAGTCAGTCTTCTAGTTCCTTATACATTCAGTGTCCTCTAGTTCCTTATACATTCAGTGTCCTCTAGTTCCTTATACCTTCAGTGTCCTCTAGTTCCTTATACATTCAGTGTCCTCTAGTTCCTTATACATTCAGTGTCCTCTAGTTCCTTATACATTCAGTGGCCTCTAGTTCCTTATACACTCAGTGTCCTCTAGTTCCTTATACATTCAGTCTTCTAGTTCCTTATACATTCAGTGCCTCTAGTTCCTTATACAGTCAGTCTTCTAGTTCCTTATACATTCAGTGTCCTCTAGTTCCTTATACATTCAGTGGCCTCTAGTTCCTTATACCTTCAGTGTCCTCTAGTTCCTTATACATTCAGTGTCCTCTAGTTCCTTATACATTCAGTGGCCTCTAGTTCCTTATACACTCAGTGTCCTCTAGTTCCTTATACAGTCAGTCTTCTAGTTCCTTATACATTCAGTGCCTCTAGTTCCTTATACAGTCAGTCTTCTAGTTCATTATACATTCAGTGCCTCTAGTTCCTTATACAGTCAGTCTTCTAGTTCCTTATACATTCAGTGGCCTCTAGTTCCTTATACATTCAGTTTCCTCTAGTTCCTTATACAGTCAGTCTTCTAGTTCCTTATACATTCAGTGTCCTCTAGTTCCTTATACAGTCAGTCTTCTAGTTCCTTATACATTCAGTGGCCTCTAGTTCCTTATACATTCAGTTTCCTCTAGTTCCTTATACAGTCAGTCTTCTAGTTCCTTATACATTCAGTGCCTCTAGTTCCTTGTACCTTCTGTTTCCTCTAGTTTCTTTTACATCCAGTCCTCTAGTTCCTTATACCGTCAGTGTCCTCTAGTTCCTTATACATCCAGTACTCTAGTTCATTATACATTCAGTGGCCTCTAGTTCCTTATACATTCAGTGCCCTCTAGTTCCTTATACCGTCAGTTCCCTCTAGTTCCTTATACATCCAGTCCTCTAGTTCCTTATACATTCAGTGGCCTCTAGTTCCTTATACATTCAGTGGCCTCTAGTTCCTTATACATTCAGTGTCCTCTAGTTCCTTATACATTCAGTGGCCTCTAGTTCCTTATACATTCAGTGTCCTCTAGTTCCTTATACATTCAGTGGCCTCTAGTTCCTTATACATTCAGTTACCTCTAGAGCCTTATACTGTCAGTGCCATCTAGAGCCTTATACCGTCAGTGCCATCTAGAGCCTTATACCGTCAGTGCCCTCTAGAGCCTTATACCTTCAATGCCCTCTAGAGCCTTATACCTTCAAAGCCATCTAGAGCCTTATACCTTCAATGCCCTCTAGAGCCTTATACCTTCAAAGCCATCTAGAGTCTTATACCGTCAATTCCCTCTAGTTCCTTATACCGTCAGTGCCCTCTAGTTCCTTATACCGTCAGTGTCATCTAGAGCCCTATACCGTCAGTGTCAATATACCGTCAATGTCATCTAGAGCCCTATACCGCCAGTGCCATCTAGAGCCTTATACCTTCAATGTCATCTAGAACCTTATACCGTCAGTGCCCTCTAGAGCCTTATATCGTCAGTGCCATCTAGAGCCTTATACCGTCAGTGCCATCTAGAGCCTTATACCTTCAATGCCCTCTAGAGCCTTATACCTTCAATGCCATCTAGAGCCTTATACCGTCAGTGCCATCTAGAGCCTTATACCGTCAATGCCCTCTAGTTCCTTATACCGTCAGTGCCATCTAGAGCCTTATACCGTCAGTGCCCTCTAGGTCCTTATACCGTCAGTGCCATCTAGAGCCTTATGACTTCAATGCCATCTAGTTCCTTATACCGTCAGTGCCATCTAGAGCCTTATACCATCAGTGCCATCTAGAGCCTTATACCGTCAGTGCCATCTAGAGCCTTATACCGTCAGTGCCATCTAGAGCCTTATAACTTTAAAGCCATCTAGAGCCTTATACCGTCAGTGCCATCTAGAGCCTTATACCTTCAATGCCATCTAGAGCCTTATACCTTCAAAGCCATCTAGAGCCTTATACCGTCAGTGCCCTCTAGAGCCTTATACCGTCAGTGTCATCTAGAGCCTTATACCGGCAGTGCCCTCTAGAGCCTTATACCGTCAGTTCCCTCTAGAGCCTTATACCGTCAGTGCCATCTAGAGCCCTATACCGTCAGTTCCCTCTAGAGCCTTATACGGTCAGTGCCATTTAGAGCCTTATACCTTCAGTTCCCTCTAGAGCCTTATACCGTCAGTGCCCTCTAGTTCCTTATATACCGTCAATGCCATCTAGAGCCTTATAC
Source organism: Archivesica marissinica (assembly GCA_014843695.1). NCBI lineage: Eukaryota > Metazoa > Mollusca > Bivalvia > Venerida > Vesicomyidae > Archivesica > Archivesica marissinica. The sequence goes on along the minus strand of CM026400.1, from coordinate 17,905,235 downwards.
CGTCAATGCCCTCTAGTTCCTTATACATTCAGTCCCCTCTAGTGCCTTATACCGTCAGTGTCCTCTATTTCCATATACCTTCAGTTCCCTCTAGTTCCATATACATTCAGTGTCCTCTAGTTCCTTATACCTTCAGTGCCCTCTAGTTCCTTATACCGTCAGTTCCCTCTAGTTCCTTATACCTTCAGTTTCCTCTATTTCCATATACATTCAGTTCCCTCTAGTTCCATATACATTCAGTTTCCTCTAGTACCTTATACCTTCAATTCCCTCTAGTTCCTTATACCTTCAGTTCCCTCTAGTTCCTTATACCTTCAGTTCCCTCTAGTTCCTTATACCTTCAGTGGCCTCTAGTTCCGTATACCTTCAGTGGCCTCTAGTTCCTTATACCTTCAGTGCCCTCTAGGTCCTTATACATTCAGTGTCCTCTAGTTCCTTATACCTTCAGTTCCCTCTAGTTCCTTATACATTCAGTGCCATCTAGTTCATTATACATTCAGTGTCATCTAGTTCCTTATAGATTCAGTGTCCTCTAGTTCCTTATACCTTCAGTTCCCTCTAGTTCCATATATATTCAATGCCCTCTAGTTCCTTATACATTCAGTTTCCTCTAGTTCGTTATACCTTCAGTGCCCTCTAGTTCCTTATACATTCAGTTTCCTCTAGTTTCATATACATTCAGTTTCCTCTAGTTCCTTATACATTCAGTTTCCTCTAGTTCGTTACACCTTCAGTGCCCTCTAGTTCCTTATACATTCAGTTTCCTCTAGTTCCATATACATTCAGTTTCCTCTAGTTCCATATACATTCAGTTTCCTCTAGTTCCTTATACCTTCAGCGTCCTCTAGTTCCTTATACCTTCAGGTCCTTATACCTTCACTTATGCATTCAATTTCAGTAACATGACTGCAAACAAACACATATCAGAAAATGCAGTGGGACTATCATCATTGATTGAAAGCACTGTCACTTCACTTCAGACAAATGTTCAATGCGAGAAAGCACAGCATATCCAAGAGTCAATTGAAACACATCTCAGATCCTTTCTCAATAGATTAGCCGAGGAAGAGCCACTGTTTCGTGTGACTGAGCTTATCCAGGTCGGAAGTTACGCTGAAGGGACAAAGATTCTACAACCAGATGAATTTGACTTTCTTGCTGTTATTGGTGACTTATCCAAACCTGGTACAATCGTTTTGGACAACAATATTGAGAATATACAAGGTAATACTAAGCTTCCACAAACTGGATATGTGACTGTTGCACTCGCAGATGACAATTTGAAGTCAAAATGGAATAGATTTTGCAAAAATGGACTCTTGCAATGTTTTCAGAATACTTATCAAAGTAACAGGTTTGGAAGTGCTTTCGTAACAGTTATAAAGAAAATATTCAAAGAACGTGCGTTTGTTTCAAATAAAGGGAAATTTATAACAAGCTCAGCAACGGAAATCGACTTTGTGAATTGTGCGCTTAAATTCCCGCGGGTAAATGAGGTGTCATTGCGGTTACGGCGTGTACAATGTAAGACACCTAATGTTCTGATTGACTTTCTAGCAGATGATCTGTCAGTAAGTGTTGATTTGTCGCCTGCCATTAGATACCATAAGATCGAAGACTGTTTCAATGCCGAGGATTGTGCCAGTCCAGAACTGGCAGAAGCTATTACAAGCCGTGGCTCACTGCTGCTGGTTGCACACATGAATTGTGACTTTAGAGTAACTGTGACCGAAACTGAGGTAAACCTCATGCAGACAATAATGAAAAAGGAACACAAAATTATTTACATTTTCCTGAAGTATATAAACAACTTATTTACAAATGAAAACCAAAAATGGGAGCCTTTCTCTTCATATATGTTGAAACACATTTGCTTGCACCATGACATTAAATGCCATACAGAACTGAGAAGCATTGAATCATGTCTTGGAAACATCATTGGAGATATATCTGAATATTGTACTCACAAGGAGATGCCGAGTGCCATAAACACAACATATAATGTGCTCTTGGATCACACTGGATTTGATTTTGATTACAGAACACATGTGATTGAAGCACTTACTGAAATATGCCAGCAGGGCAGAGAAATACACACCATTGAAGAGTTCAGCGAGCTCTTAAAGCTCATTGTTAATACAAATTTGCAAACATTTCTTGATATGGTGGACAGTGTAATGCACGGAAAGCACATTTAACTCTCTCCAACATAGAAATAACTCTTGGCAGTTGGAGTCATTACCAATACAAGGTCCTACTGTCTTGCTATATGGGTCTGGGGGGCATACTCCCCCAGGAAAATGTTTAATCCTAGAACGTCAATGGCGCACTCCGACGGATTTAATGTACGTCTTCGACATTCAAATAGTTTCAGAAATGTACACCATCATCCACCCACAGATTTTATTGCAATTTTGGGTTTATGATAATTAGCCCATGTGAGGTATTGTTACAGCAATGTGTCTGTCCGTCTGTCCATTTTCAAATGTCATCTCCTCAGTCAATAACAATCGAGTCTATAGCTACCATTTATGGTCACGATACTTGGGTAGGTGGGGGATTACATAATTATTAAAATATTGAGCCTCTGATAATATCATTTTGCCAGAAGTTAAAAATCAACAGACTGGAACCCAGGCTACGTGTGTTGTAGTAAGTTTATATACATTCGCAAACATGCGATCACCCCAGGCTCATGTTTGTGATCACCCCAGGCTCATGTTTGTGATCACCCCAGTTTCATGTTTGTGATCACCCCAGGCTCATGTTTGTGATCACCCCAGGCTCATGTTTGTGATCACCCCAGGCTCATGTTTGTGATCACCCCAGGCTCATGTTTGTGATCACCCCATGCTCATGTTTGTGATCACCCCAGGCTCATGTTTGTGATCACCCCAGGCTCATGTTTGTGATCACCCCAGGTTCATGTTTGTGATCACCCTCAGTGATCACCCCAGGCTCATGTTTGTGATCACCCCAGGCTCATCACCCCAGGCTCATGTTTGTGATCACCCCAGGCTCATGTTTGTGATCACCCCAGGCTCATGTTTGTGATCACCCCAGGCTCATCACCCCAGGCTCATGTTTGTGATGCTCATGTTTGTGATCACCCCAGGCTCATGTTTGTGATCACCCCAGGCTCATGTTTGTGATCACCCCAGGTTCATGTTTGCGATCACCCAGGCTCGGTTTTCATGTTCACAGCCAAAGTCTAACCGCCATAGTATAGTACATACTGCATACGGACATAATCGCCACACCATCTCCCCCAACACAAAAGGAAATAAATCCGCTACCCCCCTACCTTGAATCTGAAGGGGGGGGATTAAGTGATATGTGGGTTTTTATATGTGGGATTATTTCCGCCTGTGTCAGGAAACATGGAGGTGGGTGGATTAAGTGAAAGGGTGACAATGTTTTATACTCAATGAAGACACTGTGGATATACAGTCTACCTTAGTTGGGCTATCTGTACAACATTACAAGCGATTTTCATGTTTTGTTTAAAGTTTTATTATATATCTTTAGCTCCAGTTTCTAGCAAAAACAAAGCACAGCCTGATACACAAAGCAAATACCACATAACTATACACATTGGAAAAGTGATTATTATGGTTGGCTGTTGACAATTATAAATCCGACAGTCCGAGAAGTGGCAGTGGTTAGTATGCTCTCATCACATCAATGCAACACAGGTTCAATTCTCGGACCGGGAAGAATGTGAGGTGCTACGGTGATAGACAGATGTGTTTTCTCTGGGTACTCCTGTTTCTTCCAACAGAAAGGACATATATCTATGCATATGTTTTCATTCTCTCCAACAAGAGTGATTAATAAAAATTGTTAAAGCTTGTGTCATAATCGTTGAAAAATAAATATTTATATTGTAATTGTATTGTATGTTATAAGTAATAATGATAACCAATAATGACCAGTTTAAACATGCCCAATGTAGTTCATACCCTGATGGAAACTATTAACCTGCAATTCATTCCTTAAATCGCCAGATCGGACAGGTGGTTTTCTCCGGGTTTTCATCCCACACGAATGACCACATTTACGCTTTCATCCACGCCAATGAGAGTGATTAATATAAGTTGTTAGAACTTGCTTCGCAATCGTTGTAAAATAAATAAAGTTTAAACTAGGATAAATTAAACCGTAAGAAACTACAATCTTGTTCACCCATGACCATCGGGTGATGATAGGTTACAGTGGTGTACAAAGTCGGCGATAATAAATGTTTGGAGGGTTCCTTCACTAGACAGTACAGACTCGAATCCGTGACCATCGGGTGATGATAGGTTACAGTGGTGTACAAAGTCGGCGATAATAAATGTTTGGAGGGTTCCTTCACTAGACAGTACAGACTCGAATCCGTGACCATCGGGTGATGATAGGTTACAGTGGTATACAAAGTCGGCAATCATAAATGTTTGGAGGGTTCCTTCACTAGACAGTACAGACTCGAATCCGGGAGCATCGGGTGATGATAGGTTACAGTGGTATACAAAGTCGGCAATCATAAATGTTTGGAGGGTTCCTTCACTAGACAGTACAGACTCGAATCCGGGAGCATCGGGTGATGATAGGTTACAGTGGTATACAAAGTCTGCGATAATAAATGTTTGGAGGGTTCCTTCACTAGACAGTACAGACTCGAATCCGTGACCATCGGGTGATGATAGGTTACAGTGGTATACAAAGTCTGCGATAATAAATGTTTGGAGGGTTCCTTCACTAGACAGTACAGACTCGAATCCGTGACCATCGGGTGATGATAGGTTACAGTGGTATACAAAGTCTGCGATAATAAATGTTTGGAGGGTTCCTTCACTAGACAGTACAGACTCGAATCCGTGACCATCGGGTGATGATAGGTTACAGTGGTATACAAAGTCTGCGATAATAAATGTTTGGAGGGTTCCTTCACTAGACAGTACAGACTCGAATCCGTGACCATCGGGTGATGATAGGTTACAGTGGTATACAAAGTCTGCGATAATAAATGTTTGGAGGGTTCCTTCACTAGACAGTACAGACTTGAATCCGTGACCATCGGGTGATGATAGGTTACCGTGGTATACAAAGTCGGCGATAATAAATGTTTGGACGGTTCCTTCAAGAGACAGTATATGGTCGGTTGTCTAATTAGCGCAGTGGTTAGCGCGCTTCCTTCTCACCAATGCAACCCGGGTTCGATCCCCGGACTGGGAAGTATGTGAGATGGTACGATGGTCACCAGATCGGACATGTGGGTTTTCTCTGACCATCCGCGCAAATGAGAGTAATTAATATAAGTTGTTAGAACTTGCTTCGCAATCGTTGTAAAATAAATAAAGTTTAAACTAAAGGTTAACCTTTGGAACGTATGCATCTCAAAATGAAAAAAGCACACAAAAAACAAATAACACATATCTGACAGAAAATGTAAAAACTTGTAGGAATAGATCTAAGCATAATGTGTTATGGCACAGTGGTAATCATTTGAAGTTCGTAAAGGTGCAAAAGGCCCGGAGCTTGCACCCAGCTGTAGCCGTTACTATTGTGCCTCTAGTCAAGGCACTTAAATTCCACATTGCCTCTTCTCTCTCCTTCGTGGCGATGGAATCCATCAGTAATGAGGTCTCGAGAGTGATTTATATATAAGTTGTATGAACTTGTTTCGCAATCGAGCTCAAATAAATTTGTATCAACTAAACTGGCACTGTAATATATGGGATAGACAATCATTATGCTTGTATTAATATGTTAGTATTTCCAAGGTGAGAAGCTTTCCAAGTTACTTTCGGTAACATATGTGATCTTCTGAACGGACTCGATCGTAATTTTAAAATAGATTAAAACTACAATCGACTCCCAATTTCCGACAATGGACCATGTAAGAGAGCAGTATATTTGGGCCAATTTAATACGAGGCGACAATATTTACACGGGAGTATTTCAACATTTATCTTTCGAGTAGATCTTTGGTAGGCAGGAAGAGTGATCGATTTTGAGATGTTTGGCTAATGAGAATTGCTGTTATCTAAATATGTGACTTGTATACATGATATTTTGGTTAAATTTGTAAAAATAATGTAGCTTAAAGCTATTGTATTTATAAATAGATGTGTTTTTACTATAACTAATAATGAAACAAAGTAAAATTGGACACCATGTAACATGAGTTATTCTTCTGACCATAATGCACTGCATTTCCTGCAACATTTTGCACTAAATAACCTGCAACATTTTGCACTAAATAACCACTAAATAACCTGCAACATTTGCACTAAATAACCTGCAACATTTTGCACTAAATAACCTGCAACATTTTGCACTAAATAACCTGCAACATTTTGCACTAAATAACCTGCAACATAACCTGCAACATTTTGCACTAAATAACCTGCAACATTTTGCACTAAATAACCTGCAACATTTTGCACTAAATAACCTGCAACATTTTGCACTAAATAACCTTCAACAATAACCTTCAACATATTGCAATAAATACATGACATTTTACACAAATACCTGCAAAAACTAAGCAACAGAACTAAACAATAATGAAACAATAAAATTGCACAAAATACGCTCGCCCACATGTTTGCCGGAGGCGAGGGTAAATAAGCTCTTGGACACCATACCAATTTGCACATAAATAACCTCAACATTTTGCACCAAACACCCGCCCACATTTCGCACTAAATAAGCTCAACATCTTGGACAAAATACCCTGCAACATTTTGCCACATAAATAATATATGTTATATTTTGGGTTTTACGCCTGCACACACCATTTTGGGCTATATCACCGGCGGCATTTACCTAACAACACCTTTTGCGCTCCAGCTAACCAGTACTTTGCACCAACTAAGAAACTGCAACTTTTTCAATAAATGAACACGGCTGAGCGGCTTGAACCATAAATAAGCTCAACATCTTGCACCAAGTAACATGCTTTATTATTCTGACCACAGGGATTCGGCGCGTTTGGGGGTACTAGTACTTAAATTTATATCATAATTTTTTGTAATCTTTTGAATAAATGTATATAAAATAATAATGATGTTACTACTAAACACATGTAAAACCATCAGTGTATTATTCTTTGGAAAAGTTGAATATATTCAGGGTTCATTCTAGTCAGAATATTTGGGAGAATGAGAAAGCCGTGATCGCTTCCTTAAATGTGTTCTTTAATATATTCTGCAAAATAGGGTTAAAATGCACAGTACAGCCATTAAATACAACATTTGAATAGAAGGAGTGCTTTATAATGGGCCAGTGTATCTTACTAGACACAATTTTGTTTGAAAATCGTAAAAACCAAACAAAATTATATTTTTTAGGGAGAAGTGGGGCCCCCAGAGGGCGAAGTCAGGCCCTAGGGAGCCCACATCACCCTAAATGATCCCTGTATTGTCCCATATTTGTTACCAGTATCTCAGAATCACCCTGAGGTGGGCAACAGGGTGTAATTGTTGTAAAACCTTCAAACTCCCTGTGGTATTTTGCCATTAAATGCGCTACAAGCTTTCATTCCTGCAGAATATCGTGTATATTTAGTTATACAAGCAATTATTGAATATTGTACAATTTATTATATTGCAGTCAAACCTCTGTGTTAAGCAGCCAGCCAAGGGAATCACAGATAGTGGCTGCTTAGCACAGGTGGCTGCTTAAAAGAGGGGAAATGTATAAAAAGTTGTAAGAACTTGTTTCACAATCGAGCTAAAAAAAATTGTATAAACTAATAAGAGGTCAAATGTATAGAATCACAACAGATTGGGAGTCTGGAAACTGGCTGCTTAATACAGACTGGCTGCTTAATGGGGGTGACCACTAACACAGGTTTGTATATAAATTATACCAGTAGTATTTTGTAGACACAAATATATCACAAGCCGAATGAACACAATCGTGTAAACAAAACATGTAAACAAATCAATATTGCCTCTTCCTCGTGACAACGTGTTCCATTAAAGGGATGAGGAAGCGAGATCAATTAAATTAATGATGAAATAACTTGTTTCGCAATCAAGCAATTTGAATAAACTAGATAAGATATTCACCCAGCTAAAATTAAGAATTGGTATGGGTATGTGTCATTCTTGTTGCAGAATTGGATCAGAACTGTGTAGTGTTGAAGACATGTCAGCGTAAACTGGCTCTAGATTGGTTTAGTATTATTGATATTGTATTTTATTTACAGGGTAGTTTGACGATAATTTTCGTGGGAAATAAACAAGCATGATCAATCGTGTAAATAAAACATGTAAATCAGGGTTCATTCTAGGTCAGAAGTTTTGGGAGAAGTGAGAAAGCACGTGATCGCTTCCTTAAATGGTGTTTTTTAATATACTTCTGCAAAATAGGGTTAAAATGCACAGTACAACCATTAAATACAACATTTGAATAGAAGAAGTGCTTTATAATGGGCCAGTTTTTTTTAGGGAGAAGTGGGGCCCCCAGAGGGCGAAGTCAGGGTCCCTAGGGCGACAATTTCGCCCACATCGCCCTCTAGAATGATCCCTGGTAAATAGAATAATCACTAGCAAATGTTCCAAAAACAATTATAAACAAACAAACCACAACACAAATGAGACATAATACCTCGAGAGATCACAACATCCAATAATAATATGTGAATGTAAATACATGAATAATGCAACTACCAAAGCAGGGTAGCAGCACGTTGTATATTAAACTCTTTGCCTGCTGAGTAAATAAAATCACTTTTGCAAACAACATTGATCCAGATCAGCCACGGCGTAACGGTCGTCAGTCTCGTCACATAGAAACTGTTTATAGATAGTAAATAAATTCACAATTGTAAACAACATAGATCCAGATCAGCCGCGGCGTAATGGTCGTCAGTCTCGTCACATAGAAACTGTTTATAGATAGTAAATAAATTCACATTTGCAAACAACATAGATCCAGATCAGCCGCGGCGTACCGCAGCATCTGATTAGGATCTATGTTGTTTGCTATTCAGCCAAGTGTTTTATCTCCATTATCCGAATAGCAAACAACATAGAGCCTGATCAGACGGCATGTTCGATTTCCAATATAAAAAATAAATCACCGACAAAAGAGACAATTCCAAATTAGTAGGGATGGCAACGAATATTCGAATATACAGGAATAAATTAGGTTAATTTGGCACATTTTATGAGAGCGAGTGATTTTGAGTTTTTGATAGAATTCTATCAAATATTCGAACACCTTCTAACAAACTATGATCCGCACTCGGACAATCTAACAAACTATGAGCCTCACTCGGACAATCTAACAAGCTATGAGCCACACTCTGTCAATCTAACCAAATATGAGCTGCACTCGGACAATCTAACAAGCTATGAGCCACACTCTGTCAATCTAACAAAATGTGAGCCGCACTCGGAAAATCTAGCAAACTATGAGACGCACTCGGACAATCTAACCAACTATGAGCCGCACTCGGACAATCTAACAAACTATGAGCCGCACTTGGACAATCTAACAAACTATGAGCCGCACTCGGTCAATCTAACAAACTATGAGCCGCACTCGCATGATCCATCAAAATGTGAGCCACACTGGCGTGATCCAACAAAATGTGAACAGCATTTGTGTGATCTAACAAATGTGAGCCGGACTCATGCGATTAACACAAATGTGAGCCGGACTCATGCGATTAACACAAATGTGAGCCGGACTCATGCGATTAACACAAATGTGAGCCGGACTCATGCGATTAACACAAATGTGAGCCGGACTCATGCGATTAACACAAATGTGAGCCGGACTCATGCGATTAACACAAATGTGACCCGGACTCGTGCGATCAACACAAATGTGAGCCGGACTCATGCGATCAAGACAAATGTGAGCCACACTCGGGCGATCTACCAAATTGTGATCTGCACTCTGGTGATCTAAATAGAGATTAGTCGCACACAGGGGTGCCAACAAGTTGTGAGATGAGCTAAGGGAGCTAAATAAATTATGAGCTGCACTCAAGCGAACTAACAATTCTGGATCTAAACAGGGTGAGCCCAGCATGTGACTGTCTGGATCTAAACAGGGAGAGCCCAGCATGTGAAGTCTGGATCTAAACAGGGAGAGCCCAGCATGTGAAGTCTGGATCTAAATAGGGAGAGCCCAGTATGTGAAGTCTGGATCTAAACAGGGAGAGCCCAGCATGTGAAGTCTGGATCTAAACAGGGAGAGCCCAGCATGTGACAGTCTACTAAACAGGGAGAGCCCAGCATGTGAAGTCTGGATCTAAACATGGAGAGCCCAGTATGTGACAGTCCACTAAACAGGGAGAGCCCAGAATGTGACAGTCCACTAAACAGGGAGAGCCCAGCATGTGACAGTCCACTAAACAGGGAGAGCCCAGCATGTGACTGTCTGGATCTAATCAGGGAGAGCCCAGCATGTGACTGTCTGGATCTAAACAGGGAGAGCCCAGCATGTGACAGTCCACTAAACAGGGAGAGCCCAGCATGTGACAGTCTGGATCTAAACAGGGAGAGCCCAGCATGTGAAGTCTGGATCTAAACAGGGAGAGCCCAGCATGTGAAGTCTGGATCTAAACAGGGAGAGCCCAGTATTCGACAGTCTACTAAATAGGGAGAGCCCAGCATGTGACTATCTGGATCTAAACAGGGAGAGCCCAGCATGTGACAGTCCACTAAACAGGGAGAGCCCAGCATGTGACAGTCTGGATCTAAACAGGGAGAGCCCAGCATGTGAAGTCTGGATCTAAACAGGGAGAGCCCAGCATGTGACAGTCCACTAAACAGGGAGAGCCCAGCATGTGACAGTCTACTAAACAGGGAGAGCCCAGCATGTGACTGTCACTAAACAGGGAGAGCCCAGCATGTGACAGTCCACTAAACAGGGAGAGCCCAGCATGTGACAGTCTGGATCTAAACAGGGAGAGCCCAGCATGTGAAGTCTGGATCTAAACAGGGAGAGCCCAGTATTCGACAGTCTACTAAATAGGGAGAGCCCAGCATGTGACTATCTGGATCTAAACAGGGAGAGCCCAGCATGTGACAGTCCACTAAACAGGGAGAGCCCAGCATGTGACAGTCTGGATCTAAACAGGGAGAGCCCAGCATGTGAAGTCTACAGGATCTAAACAGGGAGAGCCCAGCATGTGATCTGGATCTAAACAGGGAGAGCCCAGCATGTGACAGTCTACTAAACAGGGAGAGCCCAGCATGTGACTATCTGGATCTAAACAGGGAGAGCCCAGCATGTGACAGTCCACTAAACAGGGAGAGCCCATGTGACAGTCTAAACAGGGAGAGCCCAGCATGTGACTTCTGGATCTAAACAGGGAGAGCCCAGCATGTGAAGTCTGGATCTAAACAGGGAGAGCCCAGCATGTGACAGTCCACTAAACAGGGAGAGCCCAGCATGTGACTGTCTGGATCTAAACAGGGAGAGCCCAGCATGTGAAGTCTGGATCTAAACAGGGAGAGCCCAGCATGTGAAGTCTGGATCTAAATAGGGAGAGCCCAGCATGTGAAGTCTGGATCTAAACAGGGAGAGCCCAGCATGTGAAGTCTGGATCTAAACAGGGAGAGCCCAGCATGTGACAGTCTACTAAACAGGGAGAGCCCAGCATGTGAAGTCTGGATCTAAACATGGAGAGCCCAGTATGTGACAGTCCACTAAACAGGGAGAGCCCAGATGTGACAGTCACTAAACAGGAGAGCCCAGCATGTGACAGTCACAAACAGGGAGAGCCCAGTATGTGACAGTCCACTAAACAGGGAGAGCCCAGAATGTGACAGTCCACTAAACAGGGAGAGCCCAGCATGTGACAGTCCACTAAACAGGGAGAGCCCAGCATGTGACAGTCCACTAAACAGGGAGAGCCCAGCATGTGACTGTCTGGATCTAAACAGGGAGAGCCCAGCATGTGAAGTCTGGATCTAAACAGGGAGAGCCCAGCATGTGAAGTCTGGATCTAAACAGGGAGAGCCCAGCATGTGACAGTCTACTAACAGGGAGAGCCCAGCATGTGACTGTCTGGATCGAAACAGGGAGAGCCCAGCATGTGACTGTCTGGATCTAATCAGGGAGAGCCCAGCATGTGAAGTCTGGATCTAAACAGGGAGAGCCCAGCATGTGAAGTCTGGATCTAAACATGGAGAGCCCAGTATGTGAAGTCTGGATCTAAACAGGGAGAGCCCAGCATGTGGAGTCTGGATCTAAACAGGGAGAGCCCAGCATGTGAAGTCTGGATCTAAACATGGAGAGCCCAGTATGTGACAGTCCACTAAACAGGGAGAGCCCAGCATGTGACAGTCTACTAAACAGGAAGAGCCCAGCATGTGACTGTCTGGATCTAAACAGGAGAGCCCAGCATGTGACAGTCCACTAAACAGGGAGAGCCCAGCATGTGACATTCCACTAAACAGGGAGAGCCCAGCATGTGACAGTCCACTAAACAGGGAGAGCCAGCATGTGACAGTCTACTAAACAGGGAGAGCCCAGCATGTGACAGTCTACTAAACAGGGAGAGCCCAGCATGTGACAGTCTACTAAACAGGGAGAGCCCAGCATGTGACAGTCTGGATATAAACAGGGAGAGCCCAGCATGTGACAGTCTGGATCTAAACAGGGAGAGCCCAGCATGTTACAGTCTTGTCAGCGCTTGTGGAAACGAAGGCAAGTTGTTGAGGGTGCCATCTGCACTGTATCACCTTATCCCGATGTTCTGCAACCACCACGCTGGGTAGAGGTTTGAATAGGTCGCCTGCAAGAACAAATTATAACACATTAATATTTAAATCGTTTATTGTACAGAGCCTAAACACACCCCCTAACATAGCCTCTGATACTAAATCGTTTATTGTACAGAGCCTAAACACACCCCTAACATAGCCTCTGATACTAAATCGTTTATTGTACAGAGCCTAACCACACCCCTAACATAGCCTCTGATACTAAATCGTTTATTGT
>CM026400.1:17789338-17891278 GCA_014843695.1 Archivesica marissinica | reverse complement strand
ACAGGGAGAGCCCAGCATGTGAAGTCTGGATCTAAACAGGGAGAGTCCAGCATGTGGCGTCTGGATCTAAACAGGGAGAGCCCAGCATGTGAAGTCTGGATCTAAACATGGAGAGCCCAGTATGTGACAGTCCACTACACAGGGAGAGCCCAGCATGTGACAGTCTACTAAACAGGAAGAGCCCAGCATGTGACAGTCCACTAAACAGGGAGAGCCCAGCATGTGACAGTCTGGATCTAAACAGGGAGAGCCCAGCATGTGAAGTCTGGATCTAAACAGGGAGAGCCCAGTATTCGACAGTCTACTAAATAGGGAGAGCCCAGCATGTGACTATCTGGATCTAAACAGGGAGAGCCCAGCATGTGACAGTCCACTAAACAGGGAGAGCCCAGCATGTGACAGTCCACTAAACAGGGAGAGCCCAGCATGTGACTGTCTGGATCGAAACAGGGAGAGCCCAGCATGTGACTGTCTGGATCTAATCAGGGAGAGCCCAGCATGTGAAGTCTGGATCTAAACAGGGAGAGCCCAGCATGTGAAGTCTGGATCTAAACATGGAGAGCCCAGTATGTGAAGTCTGGATCTAAACAGGGAGAGCCCAGCATGTGGAGTCTGGATCTAAACAGGGAGAGCCCAGCATGTGAAGTCTGGATCTAAACATGGAGAGCCCAGTATGTGACAGTCCACTAAACAGGGAGAGCCCAGCATGTGACAGTCTACTAAACAGGAAGAGCCCAGCATGTGACTGTCTGGATCTAAACAGGGAGAGCCCAGCATGTGACAGTCCACTAAACAGGGAGAGCCCAGCATGTGACAGTCCACTAAACAGGGAGAGCCCAGCATGTGACAGTCCACTAAACAGGGAGAGCCCAGCATGTGACATTCCACTAAACAGGGAGAGCCCAGCATGTGACAGTCCACTAAACAGGGAGAGCCCAGCATGTGACAGTCCACTAAACAGGGAGAGCCAGCATGTGACAGTCTACTAAACAGGGAGAGCCCAGCATGTGACAGTCTGGATCTAAACAGGGAGAGCCCAGCATGTGACAGTCTTGTCAGCGCTTGTGGAAACGAAGGCAAGTTGTTGAGGGTGCCATCTGCACTGTATCACCTTATCCCGATGTTCTGCAACCACCACGCTGGGTAGAGGTTTGAATAGGTCGTCTGCAAGAACAAATTATAACACATTAATATTTTACAGAGCCTAAACACACCCCCTAACATAGCCTCTGATACTAAATTGTTCATTGTACAGAGCCTAAACACACCCCCTAACATAGCCTCTGATACTAAATCGTTTATTGTACAGAGCCTAACCACACCCCCTAACATAGCCTCAGATACTAAATCGTTTATTGTACAGAGCCTAAACACACCCCCTAACATAGCCTCAGATACTAAATCGTTTATTGTACAGAGCCTAAACACACCCCCTAACATAGCCTCTAATACTAAATCGTTTATTGTACAGAGCCTAAACACACCCCCTAACATAGCCTCTAATACTAAATCGTTTATTGTACAGAGCCTAACCACACCCCCTAACATAGCCTCTGATACTAAATCGTTTATTGTACAGAGCCTCACCACACCCCCTAACATAGCCTCTGATACTAAATCGTTTATTGTACAGAGCCTAACCACACCCCTAACATAGCCTCTGATACTAAATCGTTTATTGTACAGAGCCTCACCACACCCCTAACATAGCCTCTGATACTAAATCGTTTATTGTACAGAGCAACCTAACATAGCCTCTGATACTAAATCGTTTATTGTACAGAGCCTACCACACCCCCTAACATAGCCTCTGATACTAAATCGTTTATTGTACAGAGCCTCACCACACCCCCTAACATAGCCTCTGATACTAAATCGTTTATTGTACAGAGCCTACCACACCCCCTAACATAGCCTCTGATACTAAATCGTTTATTGTACAGAGCCTAACACACCCCTAACATAGCCTCTGATACTAAATCGTTTATTGTACAGAGCCTAACCACACCCCCTAACATAGCCTCTGATACTAAATCGTTTATTGTACAGAGCCTAAACACACCCCTAACATAGCCTCTGATACTAAATCGTTTATTGTACAGAGCCTAACCACACCCCCTAACATAGCCTCTGATACTAAATCGTTTATTGTACAGAGCCTAAACACACCCCCTAACATAGCCTCTAATACTAAATCGTTTATTGTACAGAGCCTAAACACACCCCCTAACATAGCCTCTAATACTAAATCGTTTATTGTACAGAGCCTAACCACACCCCTAACATAGCCTCTGATACTAAATCGTTTATTGTACAGAGCCTCACCACACCCCCTAACATAGCCTCTGATACTAAATCGTTTATTGTACAGAGCCTAACCACACCCCCTAACATAGCCTCTGATACTAAATCGTTTATTGTACAGAGCCTAAACACACCCCCTAACATAGCCTCTGATACTAAATCGTTTATTGTACAGAGCTTCACCACACCCCCTAACATAGCCTCTGCTCTGATACTAAATCGTTTAGTGTACAGAGCGTAACCACACCCCCTAACATAGTCTCTGATACTAAATCGTTTATTGTACAGAGCTTAACCACACCCCCTAACATAGTCTCTGATACTAAATCGTTCATTGTACAGAGCTTCACCACACCCCCTAACATAGCCTCTGATACTAAATCGTTTATTGTACAGAGCCTCACCACAACCCCTAACATAGCCTCTGATACTAAATCGTTTATTGTACAGAGCCTAAACACACCCCCAAACATAGCCTCTGATACTAAATCGTGTAAGCATTTTAAGGGCCAATTTTCTCAATTTTTAAAAAAGGCAAGAGGGCGGGGCTAATGGGCAAAAGGGCAGGATGTCCTGCCATTCCGATCTGGAAAATAACCTAGAAGAGATATACAGGTTGACGGACAGATCGGTTGGACAACTTTCCGATCACGAGATTAAAACATAAATCTTACCATGTAGATCCGTAGGCACAAGGTTCTTGTCGTATGATCCGGACATGTAGAAAGCGTTCATTGAGAAGCGGGCCGATCGGCAATCCTCAGTGTGGGGTCGGAAACTCTGTATGGCTCGTACACTACGGATGTCGTACAGCATCACAGAACCGTCTTCATGTCCCGACGCCAGCAGTCGCTCCGACGGATCAACGCACACAGAAGCGAACGGGCTGCCTGCGAATTATAAATCTGCATACCGTGTGTGTGTGTTTTACGTTTATTTATAGTCGCTAACGGTTTCCCACATGAGCGATGCCTCCTGAAGAGATTAGTCATTTGATATTTTTGGAGGCTAGTGCAATGATACAGACAGAGACGCATTCCAGAGTCTCCTCTGGTTCTTTATCGTGCATGGTGTAAAGCACCGACACGAGACCTCGGTTTAACGTGCAGGGTATAGCACCGACACAAGACCTTGGTTTAACATGCACGGTAAAGCACCGACACGAGACTCTCGGTTTAACGTGCATGGTAAAGCACTGACACGAGACCTCGGTTTAACGTGCATGGTAAAGCACAGACACGAGACCTCGGTTTAACGTGCATGGTAAAGCACAGACACGAGACCTCGGTTTAACATGCATGGTAAAGCACCGACACGAGACCTCGGTTTAATGTGCATGGTAAAGCACTGACACGAGACCTCGGTTTAACGTGCATGGTAAAGCACCGACACGAGACCTTGGTTTAATGTGCATGGTAAAGCACCGACACGAGACCTCGGTTTAACGTGCATGGTAAAGCACTGACACGAGACCTCGGTTTAACGTGCATGGTAAAGCACAGACACGAGACCTCGGTTTAACGTGCATGGTAAAGCACAGACACGAGACCTCGGTTTAACGTGCATGGTAAAGCACAGACACGAGACCTCGGTTTAACGTGCATGGTAAAGCACCGACACGAGACCTCGGTTTAATGTGCATGGTAAAGCACTGACACGAGACCTCGGTTTAACGTGCATGGTAAAGCACCGACACGAGACCTCGGTTTCAAGCATATGAAACATAGTATTATTTTTTCATTTGAAGAAAAAAAAACGCATAAAGGAGATTTTAAAGAAAATAGCAGGGTCAATAGTTTAACATATCAAATGAACAACATCGATGATTATCATAGAATCTTACCCATGGGGCTGGGCACCACAGTAATAGGTGTTGAAATCCTATGGCTACAGAATCTTACCCATGGGGCTGGGTACCACAGTAATAGGTATTGAAATCTTATGTTGCAGAATCTTACCCATGGGGCTGGGCACCACAGTGCTAGGTGTTGAAATCTTATGGCTGCAGAATATTACTATTGGGCTGGGCATCACAGTGCTATGTGTTGAAATCTTATGGTTGTAGAATCTTACCCATGGGGCTGGGCATCACAGTGCTGTGTTGAAATCTTATGGTTGCAGAATCTTACCCATGGGCTGGGCACCACAGTGATAGGTGTTGAAATCTTATGGTTGCAGAATCTTACCCATGGGGTTGGGAACCACAGTGATAGGTGTGGAAGACAGAAGGTTCCTGAATCTTACATGTGGGGCTGGGAACCACAGTGATAGGTGTGGAAGCCCGAAGGTTCCTGAATCTTACCTGTGGGGCTGGGAACCACAGTGATAGGTGTGGAAGCCTGAAGGTTCCTGAATCTTACCTGTGGGGCTGGGAACCACAGTGATAGGTGTGGAAGCCCTAAGGTTCCTGAATCTTACCTGTGGGGCTGGGAACCACAGTGATAGGTGTGGAAGACAGAAGGTTCCTGAATTTTACGTGTGGGGCTGGGAACCACAGTGATAGGTGTGGAAGCCCTAAGGTTCCTGAATCTTACCTGTGGGACTGGGAACCACAGTGATAGGTGTGGAAGACAGAAGGTTCCTGAATCTTACCTGTGGGGCTGGGAACCACAGTGATAGGTGTGGAAGCACGAAGGTTCCTGAATCTTACCTGTGGGACTGGGAACCAGTGATAGGTGTGGAAGCACGAAGGTTCCTGAATCTAACCTGTGGGGCTGGGAACCACAGTGATAGGTGTGGAAGCCCTAAGGTTCCTGAATCTTACCTGTGGGGCTGGGAACCACAATGATAGGTGTGGAAGACAGAAGGTTCCTGAATCTTACCTGTGGGGCTGGGAACCACAGTGATAAGGGTAGAAGCACGACGGTTCCTGAATCTTACCTGTGGGGCTGGGAACCACAGTGATAGGTGTGGAAGACAGAATGTTCCTGAATCTTACCTGTGGGACTGGGAACCACAGTGATAGGTGTGGAAGCACGAAGGTTCCTGGATCTTACCTGTGGGGCTGGGAACCACAGTGATAGGTGTGGAAGCACGAGGCCCCAACATCTTACCTGTGAAGCTGGGAACCACAGTGATAGGTGTGGAAGCACGAAGGTCCCAGAATCTTACCTGTGGGGCTGGGAATCACAGTGATAGGTGTGGAAGCACGAAGGTCCCAGAATCTTGCTGTTTTATCCTGGCCTCCACTGACAAACATACACCTTCCCCACGTGTGTAGTGAGTACACCACCCCTGTAAACAGACATCAACTACATGTATTCGAAAGGGCGAAATGGCAGGGCTCATTCTAGAGTGCGACTAATCACCCTAGGGACCCTGACTTCGCCCCCTGGTGCCCCACTTCTCCTTAAAAAAAAACAACGAAACCCCAAGTCTTATTGACACAAACACTTTATGGGCCGGTAGATACCGTAATGGTATAACAATAGGAAACATCCGCAACGCTGCTAACTGTCCGACATAGAAAACATCTGCAATGTTGCTAACTGCCCGACATAGAAAACATCCGCAATGTTGCTAACTGTCCGACATAGAAAACATCCGCAATGTTGCTAACTGCCCGACATAGAAAACATCCGCTACGCTGCTAAATGTCCGAGATAGAAAACATCCGCAATGTTGCTAACTGTCCGACATAGAAAACATCCACTACGCTGCTAAATGTCCGAGATAGAAAACATCCGCAATGCTGCTAACTGTCCGACATAGAAAACATCCGCAATGTTGCTAACTGCCCGACATAGAAAACCTCCGCAATGCTGCTAACTGCCCGACATAGAAAACATCCGCAATGCTGCTAACTGTCCGACATAGAAAACATCCGCAATGTTGCTAACTGTCCGACAAACCTCCGCTACGCTGCTAACTGTCCAACATAGAAAACCTCCGCTACGCTGCTAACTGTCCGACATAGAAAACCTCTGGCACGCTGCTAACTGTCCGACATAGAAAACATCCGCTACGCTGCTAACTGTCCGACATAGAAAACCTCTGGCACGCTGCTAACTGTTCGACATAGAAAACCTCCGCTATGCTGCTAACTGTCCGACATATAAAACATCTGCTACGCTGCTAACTGTCCGACATAGAAAACATCCGCTACGCTGCTAACTGTCCGACATAGAAAACATCCGCTACGCTGCTAACTGTCCGACATAGAAAACCTCTGGCACGCTGCTAACTGTCCGACATAGAAAACATCCGCTACGCTGCTAACTGTCCGACATAGAAAACATCCGCTACGCTGCTAAATGTCCGAGATAGAAAACATCCGCTACGCTGCTAACTGTCCGACATAGAAAACATCCGCTATGCTGCTAACTGTCCGACATAGAAAACATCCGCTACGCTGCTAAATGTCCGACATAGAAAACATCCGCTACGCTGCTAAATGTCTGACATAGAAAACATCCGCTACGCTGCTAAATGTCCGACATAGAAAACATCCGCTACGCTGCTAAATGTCCGACAAACATCCGCTACACTGCTAAATGTCCGACATAGAAAACATCCGTTACGCTGCTAACTGTCCGACATAGAAAACATCCGCTACGCTGCTAACTGTCCGACATAGAAAACATCCGCTACGCTGCTAAATGTCCGACATAGAAAACATCCGTTACGCTGCTAACTGTCCGACATAGAAAACCTCCGCTACGCTGCTAACTGTCCGACATAGTAAACATCCGCTATGCTGCTAACTGCCCGACATAGAAAACATCCGCTACGCTGCTAAATGTCCGACATAGAAAACATCCGCTACGCTGCTAACTGTCCGACATAGAAAACCTCCGCTACGCTGCAAACTGTTCGACATAGAAAACATCCGAAATGCTGCAAACTGTCCGACATAGAAAACCTCCGCTACGCTGCTAACTGTCCGACATAGAAAACCTCCGCTACACTGCTAACTGTCCGACATAGAAAACCTCCGCTACGCTGCTAACTGTCCGACATAGAAAACCTCCGCTACGCTGCTAACTGTCCGACATAGAAAACCTCCGCTACGCTGCTAATTGTCCGACATAGAAAACATCCGAAATGCTGCAAACTGTCCGACATAGAAAACCTCCGCTACGCTGCTAACTGTTCGACATAGAAAACCTCCGCTACGCTGCAAACTGTCCGACATAGAAAACCTCCGCTACGCTGCTAACTGTTCGACATAGAAAACCTCCGCTACGCTGCTAACTGTTCGACATAGAAAACCTCCGCTACGCTGCTAACTGTTCGACATAGAAAACCTCCGCTACGCTGCAAACTGTCCGACATAGAAAACCTCCGCAACGCTGCTAACTGTCCGACATAGAAAACCTCCGCAACGCTGCTAACTGTCCAACAAACATCCGCTACGCTGCAAACTGTCCGACATAGAAAACCTCTGCAATGTTGCTAACTGTCCGACATAGAAAACCTCTGCAATGTTGCTAACTGTCTGACATAGAAAACCTCCGCTACGCTGCTAACTGTCCGACATAGAAAACATCCGCAGCACTGCTAACTGTCCAACAAACATCCGCTACACTGCTAACTGTCCGACATAGAAAACCTCTGGCACGCTGCTAAATGTCCATTGTTGCCATATCTCACAATGGTCACTTCCAAAATTTAATGAGTTTGTCCTTGACCCGAGACCACCCCACCCTTTCACCAAATTTAATGAATATCTGCCTATAACGTTTTGTGTAATCCAGCTAACAAATAAACAGAGACATAAACATATAAAGCTCCTTCGAGGAGGTAACAACCAACAGTATTGCCTACCTGAATGTCCGGCCATAGCGCGTATTGGCATGGCAGTCTCGCAGTCTGTGACGTATATCTTGCCGTCCCCGGCTCCTCCACTAATCAACAACGACGAGCGGTTACTAATGTCCTGCATAAACACAAGGTCCCTAACCGTGCCGTCGTGGAACGATAACTCAATATCCTGACCTGAAATATAACGCTGTATGATTCTCATGATGGCGTGGGATTAAGTCGCACCACAGCTTACCGTACATACTCGCCAATAACACGTGTTTTTTTGGGTGAAGTCAGAAACTTTGTTTATTCATTATATATATATACAAAATCATATTTACACATATGATTCTCACGAGTGTTTGCATGGTGTGGGATTAAGTCGCACCACAGCTTACCGTACATACTTGCCTATAACACGAGTTTTTTGTTGGTATTTTTTTGGTGAAGTCAGAAACTTTGTTTATTCATTATACATATATACACAATCATATTTACACATATATAGTACACATGCAAAAATGCACACATTTGATTACAATAAACTTTTTTCAGCTATAGTATTTTTTCAAAATTGTATAAAACGTCTTATAAGCCAGATTTAAAAAAACAAAACAAAAACAACAATCCACCATACAAAGAAACGAAACATGAATCGTGGATAGTTTTTTTCCACCAGGTTATGACCTCAAAGTGGCTTCCTGTCTTATAAGGGATGTTCATATAATTGTTATTTACTTTTATTTGTATCAAATATATAAAGTTTACACTTTATTTATTTTACAACGATTGCAAAGCAAGTTTTAACAACGTATATTAATCACTTTCGTTGGCGCGGATGAAAGCGTAAATGTGGGCATTCGTGTGGGAGGACACCAGAGAAAACCCAACTGTCCATCCGATCTGGCGGCAACCGTACCATCTCATACTTCCTGGTCCGAGGATCGAACCCGGGTTGCATTGGTGAGAAGCGAGCGTGCTAACCACTGCACTAATACTGTATCAAATATAGTTTGCTTAACGGTTTTTAGTGTATCTCTACACTTGTGTGCCTCGTTGTATATACTGTAAATGTTTTATTCCTCCTATTGCATGGTTCCCTGTCTGACTTTGTGCATGCGTCACTTCTGTCGCCAAATTGAAAACCTTGGAGCCATCTATAGCATAATCACCGCCAATAAACAGTCCAATAAACAGTCACTTCCAATAAACAGTCATGTCCAATAAACAGTCACTTCCAATAAACAGTCACATCCAATAAACAGTCACATCCAATAAACAGTCACTTCCAATAAACAGTCATGTCCAATAAACAGTCACTTCCAATAAACAGTCACATCCAATAAACAGTCACTTCCAATAAACAGTCATGTCCAATAAACAGTCACCTCCAATAAACAGTCACTTCCAATAAACAGTCACATCCAATAAACAGTCACTTCCAATAAACAGTCATGTCCAATAAACAGTCACCTCCAATAAACAGTCACCTCCAATAAACAGTCACCTCCAATAAACAGTCACCTCCAATAAACAGTCACCTCCAATAAAAGTACCTCCAATAAACAGTCACCTCCAATAAACAGTCACTTGCAATAAACAGTCACCTCCAATAAACAGTCACTTCCAATAAACAATCACCTCCAATAAACAGTCACTTGCAATAAACAGTCACTTGCAATAAACATTCACTTCCAATAAACAATCACCTCCAATAAACAGTCACTTGCAATAAACAGTCACTTGCAATAAACATTCACTTGCAATAAACAGTCACCTCCAATAAACAGTCACTTCCAATAAACAGTCACCCCCAATAAACAATCATTTCCAATAAACAATCATTTCCAATAAACAGTCACCTCCAATAAACAGTCACCTCCAATAAACAGTAACTTCCAATAAACAGTCCAATAAGCGAGCCAGTTCATTTCCTCCTGAGAGATTTTCCTATATATTTGACATCTATTTGAAGGCATGTATTTGACAAAACATGTTGTGCAAAAAAAGAAAAGAAAAAAAGTTGCACAAGATATTTTTCGCCAATTCACAAGATTTAGCGCTAGTATTTGTTTATTGGCAGCGGGAAGCCTGCTATTAACATGCTATGTATGTATGGAGTGTAAATAATGAAATCTGAATCCGTGTTGACTGTTCAGCCATTGATTATGATTTGTAAATAGCAGCCCTGCGTATGCAGATACATAGAGTATAAGCCTACGGCTCTTTGGGAGTAAAGAGTTAAATGGTGCCAGTTGCGACAAAAAAAAAATATTGGCGCTAAATTTTGTGAATTGGCGAAAATATTTGGCGCAATTTAAAAAAAAAATATTTCGCACATGTTTTGTCGAATACATGGCTTCAAATATTTATTTGTGAACTATATTGCTCTTAGTTGGCTCCAAGTTTTTTAAATTGGCTCCAGTGTTTTTCAATTGCTGACAGAAGTGGCGCAGAAAAACATTCAGACAGAGGGAACCCTGCATATGGAGATACATAGCGTATAAGCCTACGGCTCTTTGGGAGTAAAGAGTTAAAAACAGAAACGTACCATCAATTGTACACGTGTCCATATCAAATCTGTTTATTTTAATAGTCTTATCGTTCGATCCTGTCGCAATGAGATCCCCTAGAGGACTCCATGCTGAACAATAGATACTGCCCTTGTGGTGCTTGTGTTTCTGACACAGAATCTTCGCAGGATAGGTCATGTGATCGGCTCTGAAGTAGAAAAATACCCAAGTTCAGACATATTTATTTTTACTCGATTGCGAAACAAGTTCATACAACTTGTATTAATCATTCCAGGGCCTTCTTCTGTCCATAATATGACACTCTATGTCACCTGGCATTCCAAGTCAAATTTCAGATAACTTGTGTGTGTGTGTGTTACGTTTATTTATCGTCGCTACCGGTTGCCCATATGAGCGACGCCTCCTGAAGAGATTAAGTCATTTTAGATTTTTGGAGTATAGTGCAATGATACAGACAGAGACCCATTCCAGATGCTCCTCTGGTTCTATTACGTGCACGGTGTAAAGCACCGACACAAGACCTCGGTCTAAAGTCCCACCTGAAAGACTGTTAATTTTATTAGGGTCAGACTGGGGATTGAACCTGCGATCCCTGGATTACCAGTCCAGCATGTTACCACTGGACTACAGATCCATCAGATAACTTGCACATACCCTAGGATCATTTAGATAACTTGCACATATCCTAGACCATTTAGATAACTTGCACATACCCTAGGATCATTTAGATAACTTGCACATACCCTAGGTCATTTAGATAACTTGCACATACCCTAGGTCATTTAGATAACTTGCACATACCCTAGGTCATTTAGATAACTTGCACATACCCTAGGTCATTTAGATAACTTGCACATATCCTAGACCATTTAGATAACTTGCACATACCCTAGGATCATTTAGATAACTTGCACATACCCTAGGTCATTTAGATAACTTGCACATACCCTAGGTCATTTAGATAACTTGCACATACCCTAGGGTCATTTAGATAACATGCACATACCTTAGGTCATTTAGATAACTTGCACATACCCTAGGTCATTTAGATAACTTGCACATACCCTAGGGTCATTTAGATAACTTGCACATATCCTAGACCATTTAGATAACTTGCACATACCCTAGGTCATTTAGATAACTTGCACATACCCTAGGTCATTTAGATAACTTGCACATACCCTAGGTCATTTAGATAACTTGCACATACCCTAGGGTCATTTAGATAACATGCACATACCTTAGGTCATTTAGATAACTTGCACATACCCTAGGTCATTTAGATAACTTGCACATACCCTAGGATCATTTAGATAACTTGCACATACCCTAGGTCATTTAGATAACTTGCACATACCCTAGGTCATTTAGATAACTTGCACATACCCTAGGTCATTTAGATAACTTGCACATACCCTAGGTCATTTAGATAACTTGCACATATCCTAGACCATTTAGATAACTTGCACATACCCTAGGATCATTTAGATAACTTGCACATACCCTAGGTCATTTAGATAACTTGCACATACCCTAGGTCATTTAGATAACTTGCACATACCCTAGGGTCATTTAGATAACTTGCACATACCTTAGGTCATTTAGATAACTTGCACATACCCTAGGTCATTTAGATAACTTGCACATACCCTAGGTCATTTAGATAACTTGCACATACCCTAGGATCATTTAGATAACTTGCACATACCCTAGGTCATTTAGATAACTTGCACATACCCTAGGTCATTTAGATAACTTGCACATACCCTAGGATCATTTAGATAACTTGCACATACCCTAGGTCATTTAGATAACTTGCACATACCCTAGGTCATTTAGATAACTTGCACATACCCTAGGATCATTTAGATAACTTGCACATACCCTAGGTCATTTAGATAACTTGCACATACCCTAGGTCATTTAGATAACTTGCACATACCCTAGGATCATTTAGATAACTTGCACATACCCTAGGTCATTTAGATAACTTGCACATACCCTAGGTCATTTAGATAACTTGCACATACCCTAGGATCATTTAGATAACTTGCACATACCCTAGGTCATTTAGATAACTTGCACATACCCTAGGTCATTTAGATAACTTGCACATACCCTAGGATCATTTAGATAACTTGCACATACCCTAGGTCATTTAGATAACTTGCACATACCCTAGGTCATTTAGATAACTTGCACATATCCTAGACCATTTAGATAACTTGTACATACCCTAGGATCATTTAGATAACTTGCACATACCCTAGGTCATTTAGATAACTTGCACATACCCTAGGTCATTTAGATAACGTGCACATACCCTAGGTCATTTAGATAACTTGCACATACCCTAGGATCATTTAGATAACTTGCACATACCCTAGGATCATTTAGATAACTTGCACATACCCTAGGGTCATTTAGATAACGTGCACATACCCTAGTGTCATTTAGATAACTTGCACATACGTTAGGTCATTTAGATCTGGGAATTCACAAATTCTCAAAGTTTTTGTGTTCGAGCCGATCATGTAGAGCTCCCCTGATGGGTGGAATGTCACAGTCCTAATGGCTTGCATGTCCTCCAGTGTGGTCACGGGTACAAACCTGGATCTGCCATCGCCAGAACTTCTCTGAAATTAATGAATTTTAACGCACATGTAGAAATGTATCACTAAGCGGACATCAGAAAGACTGTTAATATTATTAGGGTCAGACGGGGATCAAAGAACTGACCCTTTCATGTAACATTGTGTTGGCTACAATTGGTCTGTGTACAATGCTTTTCTTGCATTCCTTAACCCTTTCAACACCACAGACCTCTAAATAGGCTTACAAAAAGTGTAGATCCAGATGAGCCGGCTCGTGACGAGCCGTCTCATCAGGATCTGCACTTTTTGCCAGTGATATGACTATTTTTAGACATAATTACCCATTTTGATAAATGAACTTGTCCAAATGTGATTTTCTGATTCATTTATTGGTTTAAGAATATCATGGACCAGTCCATGTGAGTTACTTGGTGTTGAATGGGTTAACTGTCCTGTATTCTGCACAGTTGTGTTTTGGTCACAGGCACACATGCGATGGCAAGTGGCATTTACAATAGTTATGTTATATTTTGGGTTTTACGCCTGCATCAGCACCATTTCGGGCTATATCGCCGGCGGGCAGTTTACCTAACAACACCTTTCCTGGGCAGGCTCCAGCGGTTAACCAGTACTTGGGTGCACCAACCTCCGTCGTGAGAAACTGCCAACTTTTTTCATATAAATGAGACACGGCCTGAGCGGGGCTCGAACCCGTGACCATCAGTGATGATAGGTTACAGTGGTATACAAGTCAGCGACCGTAACCACTCGACCACGGAGGCGGAGTGAAAGACTGTTAATTATATTAGGGTCAGACGGTGGATCGAGCTATAAATTATGGATATTCAAGATAAATTTGACTTACACTTTTTCTCTGTATCAATTGGAACTCCTTGCTTCTGTGCAGAACTCAATGCCTAAAAAACAAAACAAGCTACTTGTCATATCTTGTAAACAATCAGATGTTGAAAACAGAGATAGAGATGATCAGATCAGGTCTCATTCTAGAGGGTGACTGGGGCGAAATAGTCTCGCCGCCTCTGTCCTTACAATTTTCATACAAAATATTGTCCAGTAAGATACACTGGCCATTATAACGCACTCTTTTATTAAAAAATTGTCAATATTGGGGAAATTTAATCCTTTTTGCTAAAATTTATTAAATAAAAAAATTTAAGTGTCCAATCGCACGCTGTCTCACTTCTCCCAAAAATTATGACCTAGAATGAACCACAGAGAACCATTACAGGGTTCCCGCTGTCGGTCGCCAATTGCGACAAAAAACAAATATTGGCGCTAAATTTTGTGAATTGGTGAAAATATTTGGCGCAACCATTTTTTATTTTGGCACATGTTTTGTCAAATACATGGCTTCAAATATTTATTTGTGAACTATATGGCTCTTAGTATGCTCCACGTTTTTTAAACTGGCTCCAGTGTTTTTCAATTGGCAACAGAAGTGGTGCAGACAAACATTCAGACAGAGGGAACCCTGCATTACAACTTTGTAGAACAACCAGAACAAATGTTGTTGCAAAGGATTTGTTCACAATTCCTACCAGGGTATGAAACTGAATGCACGTCCTGGTGTGTAAGCTGTTAATATTGCAAAGATCTCATTAATAACTTATTTACAGTAGCCACAAGTGGTTGATTAACAATACAAACATTTCTGTTTGTTGTTGTATGTTCCGTTATAGCAATGTTCACTATCCAGGGCCTCATAGCAATACCTCAAGAATATTGTAAACAAATTAGGGTCAGACAGGGGATCGAACCTGCAATCTCTGGATTACCAGTCCAGCATGTTACCACTGGACTATAGATCCATCTGTGCCATGTGATCTCAAGAATATTGTAAACAAAACATGGCTGTCTCGCATAGAAAATAATCAATGTTGTCTAAAACTTAAAACTGCATGTTAAATGAAGACAAAACATATGCGGAAATGTAAGCGTTGATTAATGAGCTAGTGCTTATTTTATTTTCAAACTATACAATGAAACCTGTATGTATGTTCCATTAATGTCAAACTCCTTGCGGGGGGACCTAAACATGTTTTCTTAGGCAAGCTTAGCCGACCATAGCGGTTTTAAACCAGTACTAAGCAATGTGTGCGAGGGGCCTTGCTCAATGACACTACATACATGGCCTGACTGAGTATCGAACCCGGACCATTCGATTCCAAATCCGACGCTCTACCATTGGACCACGGACGCCACACTTATTAAAGTCTTAGTAACTCAAGAACTAGGGCCACCAGTCTAACTTTATTAATAAAATTATTTTAATTTCTGTTTCATACATGTATGCCCCATATAAAGCGGACTATTTCACATGTATTAGCAACATTCAGTGATTTTATTAACAGCTATAATACATGTAAAACTATACATTTTCTGGTAGATCTCATCAAACCATTTGCAAAAATGTATAGTTTAACTTTGTTACACCACACATTTTGAAATTAATGGACTTGTAAATGATGAAAAATTGCAGTCGGAAAAGGCTTGATTTTCAATTTCTTAAAAAAGTTGACCCCAGCTTATTACTTGATCATGAAACGGTATTCTACATAGTAGTCAATGTTATTTTCTTCTATAAACATTTCTCACCTGTTCTGCAACAATTGTATGCACACAGTACTTACAACACACTTATAAATTAATATAGTTTTAATATACCGACTCGTAACCGAGTGCGAATGAACGGTGTACGGTAACCGAGTACGAATGAACAGTGTACGAACAGCCATTTTGATTTTAGAAAATTGCAAATACAAGCTAATTAATCTTCAGTCAGCGCAAATGCATATTTGCATTTATTCCAAACCACAATACCGTATCTATTTATACCTCAATCGAGCTTGAGAGAAGGACACACTTTGCAATATTTTAATGTTTTTTTTACTCTGCATGAATTACGATTCAAGTTTGATTACTTCCCTTGTCCGGTGAGACTTGTCATGTCACTCGGATGCAAGCCAAATAAACAGGATATACGTCAAATTACATTCTTGGAAGTGCCCAGAATGAAAAGAATACTGATATATCTATCATAAAATACCAATTTCACTAGCGTATATGGCCGTTTTGGACAAATTTATGATATTTGAAATTTTCACTTTCGGTTTTGAACTGTAAATATATACTGCGTAACAGCCAAATGGGCATATACGCCATATTTGGTCATATCTCCTCCCACTTATGCAAATATTTCAATTGGAAAGCTTTTGCTCTGTTCATACAAGACCGTAATACACAGGACATATTTTGGGGTCAGTTTTTTATCGGAACACCGATTGCGCAATAATGCGCAGTAAAGATGCGTGGTGGTTGCTACATGTATGCCATGAAGCATAAACAAAACGGTAATGGGACAGGTGTGACCCTGGACAGGACAGGTGTGACCCTGGACAGGACAGGTGTGACCCTGGACAGGTGTGACCCCGTTTGGGACACAAACACACAACACAACCTTCTTGATTCTACCTCTGTTTGGTGGGCCTAAAAATGCAGTATACATACATACTGAAGTACAATACACCTTGTTCTATACCCTATTTTATGGTACATATTTATTTATATATCTGAACATTACTTACTACTATATGTAGTGTTTAAATGAAATTGACAAGAAAAATAACTGCCATTAACTGGCCAACTTCTTGTCCAATACACATAAATATACATGTTAAACTACACCTTAATCTAAAATAATGTGGTCATACCTATCATATAACCTGGTCATACCTATACCTGGTCCCTAAACGGGGTCACACCTGTCCAGGGTCACACCTGTCCCATATTCAACAAAATAACATGACATGGAAGTAACCGAAATCATCCGAACACTAATCTAATTAGACACGATGTTTAACCTGCTGTGTTTTCAATGTTCCACTCTTCGGCTGTCTTTTCCTAATGTACGTAACATCATCCCATGAAGATTCGGCCATTTTTTCAATATTATAGTATGAACTGTCCCTCAAGATAG
Source organism: Archivesica marissinica (assembly GCA_014843695.1). Taxonomy (NCBI): domain Eukaryota; kingdom Metazoa; phylum Mollusca; class Bivalvia; order Venerida; family Vesicomyidae; genus Archivesica; species Archivesica marissinica. The sequence continues at coordinate 17,874,104 of CM026400.1, read as the reverse complement.
GATTAAATCAAGTTTTACGCAAACGTATTTGTGTTGAGAAATGCAGATATGTTTAAACCCCGTTGTGTAACCGTAACAAACCGTACGTACACTGGAAGCTCGTTAACGAAAATGTCAACATTTCGCAAGAGTGAGAAATAACGGAATGTGTGTTAACAATTTAGATAGATAGATAGATAGATATATAGATAGATAGATAGATAGATAGGTAGATAGATAGATAGATAAAAATATACAACGATTGCGAAGTTCAACTTATATTAATCACTCATGTTGGTGCGAATGTAAGCGTAAATGTGGTCATTCGTAGTCATAGTAAGATAGATAGGCGGGCGGGCGAGTGGGCAGGCAGGCAGGCAGGCAGGCATGGGTTGGGCAACAAGTTTTACCAACATTAGCTAGTACCCTCTCCTAATAAACCAGATTGATGTCACAAAATGACCGTAGCGATGTGTACTGTAATAACTATATTATTTTAGCGTGAGGAAAATAAGTTTTCTTATTTTCGAAGGAAGGCGCAGGTAGGTTACGGTTGTTTCTCGCAAGTCTTAAAAACGTTAACCTGGATTTAATATGTTTAAGATTTGAAAGAACATCAAGTATGAAAGTACATATTGTTCAGTTATAGCCACACGTGTCAAAGATGTATCAGTTTTTTTAAACAAAGGTCGGTAATGTAGCTTGTGTGTAATCAATATTTGAAATTGATACAAATAAATCATTCACAGTACTGGCCTTAACTTTATCTGTAAGTGCAAGTGAGTCACCATCTTTAATTAAGGGTGGTATAGTTTTACAATTTAAACCCTTTCCTCCATAGAGATTTAGGTTACTATACTATTATATCCCCATACAAACGACAGCCATTTAGCTATCATGCAGTGGATAAGTAGTCGCCATATATACCCCACCTCCATAGATATTACTGGGACTACATGAGATTCTGGCCTTTATTATGAGCATTGGTTTGGCTACTACATTGTCAATGTATGTCGTATTGGTAATGGCGTCAAGAGGTGCTTCTATGAGGGAAGGGTTAAAGAGTTTTCTTTAACTAGTACTTTTACAGTGTTCCAATACTGACGAGGATTCGAAGATTTGCAGCCATTGAGAGTAAATTCAATGTTATCAACAACAAAAAATCTGATAGTTTCCCAGAAGATATAGTTAATCGTTTTTGCCTGTCACGTTGTCTAGATATTGTTCTACTTTATGATTTCTATCAAGGTTTGTCGTTGGGACGAATTGTTGCAACACTGTTAGGTATACATGATTTTGCCAATTTTAAAAAGGCTTTTGTAAATTCATTGACTGCAGTATTAACATCAGTGGAATTTTAAAATGACAAGAGACAGTACTACGAACATTTCCATTGAGTAAATAAAAAATAGTGCACGTTTGTAATTCCACCCGCGTCGCTTAAAAGATGTACTATAATAGTTGGTCTAGAATCTCAATCCCATGCCCATAGAAGTCAAACCAATCATCAAAACGTGTTAGCCAGAGAATGGGATTAGTTAGTTAGTTTAGTTTAAACATATTTTATTCAGTTCATTCAATATATATACGGTATATAAATACAACAGGATATCTGAAATGGATTGGAAAACAAGCCGAGAGCTTATGTAAATTCCTTTCCATGAGGATGTTACACTATACAGTTGTTAGCATTGAGAGCGGTTAGTGATACATGACGGGCATGGGATTGAGATTCTGGACCCAACTAATAATGTTCTCAATCTAATAATGTTAATCAATTTTGATATATGCTAATTAATGTTCCTAATTGGTCGCTTATGTCAATTCATATCTGTATTGAATATCCGTTAACTCTTTCAGCTCCTAATACATTCAGAGTATGTGCAAACAACATAGAGTGAGATCAACCGCGAAACTTATACTAACAACCCCAAGAATTGACTGTATTGTCTTTACGATATATTTGATCAAATCCATCAAGATATAGAAGGCTGTCTTGAGTATTAGCAGATACTTTGCTTTCTGTGAAGAGTTTTAATGAAATCAAATTTATTTCTCATGATTCTTATACATGTACTTTGATGAAAAGCACATATAACCAACTTCTGGTCCTGGATTTACCTCATCACCTGACCCAATGAGAGACACTGGTCAGTTACTGCCCCTGAATACTCCCTAAAAGTAGATAGGTCCTATTAAGTGTTTCCTCTGTTTTCATCGTTGTTTCCTTTGCACAGCATTCTACCGATTTTATTCCACTATCGCTTTATATGATTAAAACAATGCTATCAGTTAATTAACAGGATTTTGATAAACTCACAATTATTATCATACCGCAACACCTGGTTAGGGAACAACAGTAAAAACAAAGGTTTCTAACTAAAAGGACCTATTCACATTTTGGAATAAATCAGGGAGGTAATAGAAAATTAGAGATGTCTCTCATTACATGTATACTAGTAAGATTGTTGCGATCATTAAGAAATATAAATTATTAATAGAGCTGAGAAATTTATCGTTTATTTATCGTCGCTACCAGTTGCCCATATGAGCGACGCCTCCTGAAAAGATTAGTCATTTTAGATTTTTGGAGGATAGACTTAGTGCAATGATACAGACAGAGACCCATTCCAGAGTCTCCTCTGGTTCTTTTACTTGCACGGTGTAAAGCACAGATACGAGGCCTCGGTTTAACGTCCTATCTGAAATACTGTTAATTTTATTAGGGTCAGACGGGGGATCGAACCTGCGATCCCTGGATTACCAGTCCAACGTCCCTGGATTACCAGTCCAGCGTGTTACCACTGGACTACATATCCGTATGTAGGCATAGGCGTAGCTTGGCTGGAATCGATGTGTAGGCCAACTTAAGACGGAATGGGGTCCGGGGGTCATCCCAAGGAAAACTATTTATAGTGTATATAATTTAATCATGGCCTCCCGATTTTATTTTGCAGATTTGGCATTTTTATTCGGGGGAAAGTGTAGGACACGGCCTACACGGCCTATAGGAAGCTAAGCCAATGGTAGATATGAATCGACACCTCAAGTAATTCAATTAAAAAAGACAACGTGGGACAAATGGGGACGATGCATTCCGAATGTAAACAAGTGCGGACGATGGGTTCCGATTGTAAACAAGTGCGTGACCGATCGACGCTGAAAGTCCTACTTTTTATCTAAAAAAAACACTGTTTACTATACACAGTATAATGTAAGAATATGTAGCAGCATTGCTACCGATACGTTTTTTCCAAATATATTTGATTTCATTCGACAATAGGGCTGCTTTAAATATAGCAATGACACGGAAGAGAAACAACTCTAACAAGGTTAGACGTTTTTATTTAATAGACGATATTGTAAGCATTAATATTTTATTTTTAAGCGTATAAAACGTACATATATATTGCATGTTATCCTAAATATATCTTTATATATACTTTTAAAACAACACACTATTGAATTTCAAGTCATTCATTGGAATGTATTTGGTCTAGATCAATATTTGTGCAATAGTAAACTTTTGGCAATCAGATAATGGTATCAAACACAGGTACTTGGGGTCTTGACAAGTGGTTTCGGGTTCAAGATCAAACCCAAAACAATATATCACGGACCATAGTTACCTCCGATAGTGACGGGATGTCATTTTTAAATATGCCTGGATGACGAGAAAACATACCGCCAAATCAAAAAATGAACGCCCAGCGTAAACGACAACATTGCATTTCCTGCTGTTCACGATGAAACAATGTGCCATTCTGGTGTTATTTGATCGATCTCCATAAAATAAATAGTATCTCTTGATAGAATAAGGTCTTTCGGTCGGGACCACAAGGACATATCAGTGATCTGGTCGTTTTTACCTAGTTTCTCGCTGATGTTTCTGCATGCATGTTTCATTTCCGGTTTTTGCCTTTAGTAAACATTAGGCCTACTTAATATGTGTGTCTTGTGCCTGTGGATATGGCCTGAAATGTTTGTATGTATAGTGTTAAGCCTATGGTTTATCAAATATTGAACCCGCAACCATTTGTCCAGACCACAAGCGCCGGTGCATAATTACTATATTGATTAATCAGGCTATTTCATAAAATTAATAAAGGATCCATTTGGAGGAATAAACCAATTCAACGTATTTGCTTGTTCTTTGTACCTTCAGTGGCCTCTAGTTCCTTATATTCAGTGGCCTCTAGTTCCTTATATTCAGTGGCCTCTAGTTCCTTATAATCCAGTCCTCTAGTTCCTTATACCTTCAGTTTCCTCTAGTTCCTTATATTCAGTGGCCTCTAGTTCCTTATATTCAGTTCCCTCTAGTTCCTTATACATCCAGTCCTCTAGTTCCTTATACCTTCAGTTCCCTCTAGTTCATTATACATCCAGTCCTCTAGTTCCTTATGCATTCAGTGTCCTCTAGTTCCTTATATATTCAGTGGCCTCTAGTTCCTTATACCTTCAGTTCCCACTAGTTCCTTATACATCCAGTCCTCTAGTTCCTTATACCTTCAGTTTCCTCTAGTTCATTATACATCCAGTCCTCTAGTTCCTTATGCATTCAGTGTCCTCTAGTTCCTTATATACTCAGTGGCCTCTAGTTCCTTATACCTTCAGTTCCCACTAGTTCCTTATACATCCAGTCCTCTAGTTCCTTATACCTTCAGTTTCCTCTAGTTCCTTATACATTCAGTGTCCTCTAGTTCCTTATACATTTAGTGTCCTCTAGTTCCTTATACATTCAGTGTCCTCTAGTTCCTTATACCTTCAGTTTCATCTAGTTCCTTATATTCAGTGGCCTCTAGTTCCTTATATTCAGTTCCCTCTAGTTCCTTATACATCCAGTCCTCTAGTTCCTTATACCTTCAGTTCCCTCTAGTTCATTATACATCCAGTCCTCTAGTTCCTTATGCATTCAGTGTCCTCTAGTTCCTTATATATTTAGTGTCCTCTAGTTCCTTATACATTTAGTGTCCTCTAGTTCCTTATACATTTAGTGTCCTCTAGTTCCTTATACATTTAGTGTCCTCTAGTTCTTTATACATTCAGTGTCCTCTAGTTCCTTATACCTACAGTGTCCTCTAGTTCCTTATACATTTAGTGTCCTCTAGTTCCTTATACCTACAGTGTCCTCTAGTTCCTTATACCTACAGTGTCCTCTAGTTCCTTATACATTCAGTTTCCTCTAGTTCCTTATACATTTAGTGTCCTCTAGTTCCTTATACATTTAGTGTCCTCTAGTTCCTTATACCTTCAGTGTCCTCTAGTTCCTTATACATTCAGTGTCCTCTAGTTCCTTATACATTTAGTGGCCTCTAGTTCCGTATACATTCAGTGTCCTCTAGTTCCTTATACATTTAGTGTCCTCTAGTTCCTTATACATTTAGTGTCCTCTAGTTCCTTATACATTCAGTGTCCTCTAGTTCCTTATACATTTAGTGTCCTCTAGTTCCTTATACATTTAGTGGCCTCTAGTTCCTTATACATTCAGTGTCCTCTAGTTCCTTATACATTTAGTGTCCTCTAGTTCCTTATACATTCAGTCCTCTAGTTCCTTATACATTCAGTGTCCTCTAGTTCCTTATACATTCAGTGTCCTCTAGTTCCTTATACATTCAGTTTCCTCTAGTTCCTTATACATTCAGTGGCCTCTAGTTCCTTATACATTCAGTCTTCTAGTTCCTTATACATTCAGTGTCCTCTAGTTCCTTATACATTCAGTGTCCTCTAGTTCCTTATACATTTAGTGTCCTCTAGTTCCTTATACATTCAGTGTCCTCTAGTTCCTTATACATTCAGTGGCCTCTAGTTCCTTATACATTCAGTCTTCTAGTTCCTTATACATTTAGTGTCCTCTAGTTCCTTATACATTTAGTGTCCTCTAGTTCCTTATACATTTAGTGTCCTCTAGTTCCTTATACATTTAGTGTCCTCTAGTTCCTTATACATTCAGTGTCCTCTAGTTCCTTATACATTCAGTGTCCTCTAGTTCCTTATACATTCAGTCTTCTAGTTCCTTATACATTCAGTTCCCTCTAGTTCCTTATACATTCAGTGTCCTCTAGTTCCTTATACATTCAGTGTCCTCTAGTTCCTTATACATTCAGTCTTCTAGTTCCTTATACATTCAGTTCCCTCTAGTTCCTTATACATTCAGTCTTCTAGTTCCTTATACATTTAGTGTCCTCTAGTTCCTTATACATCCAGTCCTCTAGTTCCTTATACATTCAGTGCCCTCTAGTTCCTTATACCTTCAGTTCCCTCTAGTTCCTTATACCTTCAGTTCCCTCTAGTTCCTTATACATTCAGTGCCCTCTAGTTCCTTATACCTTCAGTTCCCTCTAGTTCCTTATACATTCAGTGCCCTCTAGTTCCTTATACATTTAGTGGCCTCTAGTTCCTTATACATTTAGTGCCCTCTAGTTCCTTATACCTTCAGTTCCCTCTAGGTCCTTATACATTCAGTTCCCTCTATTTCCTTATACATTCAGTTCCCTCTAGTTCCTTATACATTCAGTCCTCTAGGTCCTTATGCATTCAGTGGCCTCTAGTTCCTTATACATCCAGTCCTCTAGTTCCTTATACCTACAGTGTCCACTAGTTCCTTATACATTCAGTCTTCTAGTTCCTTATACATTCAGTGTCCTCTAGTTCCTTATACATTTAGTGGCCTCTAGTTCCTTATACATTTAGTGTCCTCTAGTTCCTTATACATTCAGTGGCCTCTAGTTCCTTATACATTCAGTGGCCTCTAGTTCCTTATACATTCAGTCTTCTAGTTCCTTATACATTTAGTGTCCTCTAGTTCCTTATACATTCAGTTTCCTCTAGTTCCTTATACATTCAGTGGCCTCTAGTTCCTTATACATTCAGTCTTCTAGTTCCTTATACATTCAGTGTCCTCTAGTTCCTTATACATTCAGTGTCCTCTAGTTCCTTATACATTTAGTGTCCTCTAGTTCCTTATACATTCAGTGTCCTCTAGTTCCTTATACATTCAGTGGCCTCTAGTTCCTTATACATTCAGTCTTCTAGTTCCTTATACATTTAGTGTCCTCTAGTTCCTTATACATTTAGTGTCCTCTAGTTCCTTATACATTTAGTGTCCTCTAGTTCCTTATACATTAGTGCCTCTAGTTCCTTATACATTCAGTGTCCTCTAGTTCCTTATACATTCAGTGTCCTCTAGTTCCTTATACATTCAGTCTTCTAGTTCCTTATACATTCAGTTCCCTCTAGTTCCTTATACATTCAGTCTTCTAGTTCCTTATACATTTAGTGTCCTCTAGTTCCTTATACATCCAGTCCTCTAGTTCCTTATACCTTCAGTTTCCTCTAGTTCCTTATACATTTAATGGCCTCTAGTTCCTTATACCTTCAGTGTCCTCTAGTTCCTTATACATTAAGTGTCCTCTAGTTCCTTATACATTCAGTGTCCTCTAGTTCCTTATACATTCAGTGTCCTCTAGTTCCTTATACATTCAGTGTCCTCTAGTTCCTTATACATTCAGTGTCCTCTAGTTCCTTATACATTCAGTGTCCTCTAGTTCCTTATACATTCAGTGTCCTCTAGTTCCTTATACATTCAGTGTCCTCTAGTTCCTTATACATTCAGTGTCCTCTAGTTCCTTATACATTCAGTGTCCTCTAGTTCCTTATACATTCAGTGTCCTCTAGTTCCTTATACATTCAGTGTCCTCTAGTTCCTTATACATTCAGTGTCCTCTAGTTCCTTATACCTTCAGTTCCCTCTAGTTCCTTATACATTCAGTCCTCTAGTTCCTTATACATTTAGTGGCCTCTAGGTCCTTATACATTCAGTTCCCTCTAGTTCCTTATACATTCAGTGGCCTCTAGTTCCTTATACATTTAGTGGCCTCTAGGTCCTTATACATTCAGTTCCCTCTATTTCCTTATACATTCAGTTCCCTCTAGTTCCTTATACATTCAGTCTTCTAGTTCCTTATACATTTAGTGGCCTCTAGTTCCTTATACATCCAGTCCTACAGTTCCTTATACCTACAGTGTCCTCTAGTTCCTTATATATTCAGTGTCCTCTAGTTCCTTATACCTTCAGTTTCCTCTAGTTCCTTATACCTTCAGTTCCCTCTAGTTCCTTATACATTCAGTCCTCTAGTTCCTTATACATTTAGTGGCCTCTAGTTCCTTATACATTCAGTTCCCTCTAGTTCCTTATACATTCAGTGCCCTCTAGTTCCTTATACCTTCAGTTCCCTCTAGTTCCTTATACCTTCAGTTCCCTCTAGTTCCTTATACATTCAGTGCCCTCTAGTTCCTTATACCTTCAGTTCCCTCTAGTTCCTTATACATTCAGTGCCTTCTAGTTCCTTATACATTTAGTGGCCTCTAGTTCCTTATACATTTAGTGCCCTCTAGTTCCTTATACCTTCAGTTCCCTCTAGGTCCTTATACATTCAGTTCCCTCTATTTCCTTATACATTCAGTTCCCTCTAGTTCCTTATACATTCAGTCCTCTAGTTCCTTATGCATTCAGTGGCCTCTAGTTCCTTATACATCCAGTCCTCTAGTTCCTTATACCTACAGTCCACTAGTTCCTTATACATTCAGTCTTCTAGTTCCTTATACATTCAGTGTCCTCTAGTTCCTTATACATTTAGTGGCCTCTAGTTCCTTATACATTTAGTGTCCTCTAGTTTCTTATACATTCAGTGGCCTCTAGTTCCTTATACATTCAGTGGCCTCTAGTTCCTTATACATTCAGTCTTCTAGTTCCTTATACATTTAGTGTCCTCTAGTTCCTTATACATTCAGTTTCCTCTAGTTCCTTATACATTCAGTGGCCTCTAGTTCCTTATACATTCAGTCTTCTAGTTCCTTATACATTCAGTGTCCTCTAGTTCCTTATACATTCAGTGTCCTCTAGTTCCTTATACATTTAGTGTCCTCTAGTTCCTTATACATTCAGTGTCCTCTAGTTCCTTATACATTCAGTGGCCTCTAGTTCCTTATACATTCAGTCTTCTAGTTCCTTATACATTTAGTGTCCTCTAGTTCCTTATACATTTAGTGTCCTCTAGTTCCTTATACATTTAGTGTCCTCTAGTTCCTTATACATTCAGTGTCCTCTAGTTCCTTATACATTCAGTGTCCTCTAGATCCTTATACATTCAGTCTTCTAGTTCCTTATACATTCAGTTCCCTCTAGTTCCTTATACATTCAGTCTTCTAGTTCCTTATACATTTAGTGTCCTCTAGTTCCTTATACATCCAGTCCTCTAGTTCCTTATACCTTCAGTTTCCTCTAGTACCTTATACATTTAATGGCCTCTAGTTCCTTATACCTTCAGTTTCCTCTAGTTCCTTATACATTTAGTGGCCTCTAGTTCCTTATACATCCAGTCCTCTAGTTCCGTATACCTTCAGTTGCCTCTAGTTCCTTATACATCCAGTCCTCTAGTTCCTTATACCTTCAATGGCCTCTAGTTCCTTATACATTCAGTGTCCTCTAGTTCCTTATACATTAAGTGTCCTCTAGTTCCTTATACATTCAGTGTCCTCTAGTTCCTTATACATTCAGTGTCCTCTAGTTCCTTATACATTCAGTGTCCTCTAGTTCCTTATACATTCAGTGTCCTCTAGTTCCTTATACATTCAGTGGCCTCTAGTTCCTTATACATTCAGTGTCCTCTAGTTCCTTATACATTCAGTGTCCTCTAGTTCCTTATACATTCAGTGTCCTCTAGTTCCTTATACATTCAGTGTCCTCTAGTTCCTTATACATTCAGTGTCCTCTAGTTCCTTATACCTTCAGTTCCCTCTAGTTCCTTATACATTCAGTCCTCTAGTTCCTTATACATTTAGTGGCCTCTAGGTCCTTATACATTCAGTTCCCTCTAGTTCCTTATACATTCAGTGGCCTCTAGTTCCTTATACATTTAGTGGCCTCTAGGTCCTTATACATTCAGTTCCCTCTATTTCCTTATACATTCAGTTCCCTCTAGTTCCTTATACATTCAGTCTTCTAGTTCCTTATACATTCAGTGGCCTCTAGTTCCTTATACATCCAGTCCTCTAGTTCCTTATACCTACAGTGTCCTCTAGTTCCTTATATATTCAGTGTCCTCTAGTTCCTTATACCTTCAGTTTCCTCTAGTTCCTTATACCTTCAGTTCCCTCTAGTTCCTTATACATTCAGTCCTCTAGTTCCTTATACATTTAGTGGCCTCTAGTTCCTTATACATTCAGTTCCCTCTAGTTCCTTATACATTCAGTGCCCTCTAGTTCCTTATACCTTCAGTTCCCTCTAGTTCCTTATACCTTCAGTTCCCTCTAGTTCCTTATACATTCAGTGCCCTCTAGTTCCTTATACCTTCAGTTCCCTCTAGTTCCTTATACATTCAGTGCCCTCTAGTTCCTTATACATTTAGTGGCCTCTAGTTCCTTATACATTTAGTGCCCTCTAGTTCCTTATACCTTCAGTTCCCTCTAGGTCCTTATACATTCAGTTCCCTCTATTTCCTTATACATTCAGTTCCCTCTAGTTCCTTATACATTCAGTCCTCTAGTTCCTTATGCATTCAGTGGCCTCTAGTTCCTTATACATCCAGTCCTCTAGTTCCTTATACCTACAGTGTCCACTAGTTCCTTATACATTCAGTCTTCTAGTTCCTTATACATTCAGTGTCCTCTAGTTCCTTATACATTTAGTGGCCTCTAGTTCCTTATACATTTAGTGTCCTCTAGTTCCTTATACATTCAGTGGCCTCTAGTTCCTTATACATTCAGTGGCCTCTAGTTCCTTATACATTCAGTCTTCTAGTTCCTTATACATTTAGTGTCCTCTAGTTCCTTATACATTCAGTTTCCTCTAGTTCCTTATACATTCAGTGGCCTCTAGTTCCTTATACATTCAGTCTTCTAGTTCCTTATACATTCAGTGTCCTCTAGTTCCTTATACATTCAGTGTCCTCTAGTTCCTTATACATTTAGTGTCCTCTAGTTCCTTATACATTCAGTGTCCTCTAGTTCCTTATACATTCAGTGGCCTCTAGTTCCTTATACATTCAGTCTTCTAGTTCCTTATACATTTAGTGTCCTCTAGTTCCTTATACATTTAGTGTCCTCTAGTTCCTTATACATTTAGTGTCCTCTAGTTCCTTATACATTCAGTGTCCTCTAGTTCCTTATACATTCAGTGTCCTCTAGTTCCTTATACATTCAGTCTTCTAGTTCCTTATACATTCAGTTCCCTCTAGTTCCTTATACATTCAGTCTTCTAGTTCCTTATACATTTAGTGTCCTCTAGTTCCTTATACATCCAGTCCTCTAGTTCCTTATATCTACAGTGTCCACTAGTTCCTTATACATTCAGTGTCCTCTAGTTCCTTATACTTTCAGTTCCCTCTAGTTCCTTATACCTTCAGTTCCCTCTAGTTCCTTATACATTCAGTGGCCTCTAGAGCCTTATACCTTCAGTGTCCTCTAGTTCCTTATACATTCAGTTCCCTCTGGAGCCTTATATCGCCTGTTCACTCTAGAGCCTTATACCATCAGTGCCCTCTAGAGCCTTATACCTTAAGTGTCCTCTAGTTCCTTATACATTCAGTTCCCTCTAGAGCCATCTAGAGCCTTATACCTTCAAAGCCATCTAGAGCGTTATACCTTCAATGACCTCTAGAGCCTTATACCTTCAAAGCCAATTAGAGCCTTATACCGTCAGTGCCATCTAGAGCCTTATACCTTCAAAGCCATCTAGAGCCTTATACTGTCAGTGCCCTCTAGAGCCTTATACCGTCAGTGCCATCTAGAGCCTTATACCTTCAATGCCATCTAGAGCCTTATACCTTCAAAGCCATCTAGAGCCTTATACCTGCAATGGCCTCTAGAGCCTTATACCTTCAAAGCCAATTAGAGCCTTATACCGTCAGTGCCATCTAGAGCCTTATACCTTCAAAGCCATCTAGAGCCTTATACTGTCAGTGCCCTCTAGAGCCTTATACCGTCAGTGCCATCTAGAGCCTTATACCTTCAATGCCATCTAGAGCCTTATACCTTCAAAGCCATCTAGAGCCTTATACCTGCAATGGCCTCTAGAGCCTTATACCTTCAAAGCCAATTAGAGCCTTATACCGTCAGTGCCATCTAGAGCCTTATACCTTCAAAGCCATCTAGAGCCTTATACTGTCAGTGCCCTCTAGAGCCTTATACCGTCAGTGCCATCTAGAGCCTTATACCGTCAGTGCCATCTAGAGACTTATACCGTCAGTGCCATCTAGAGCCTTATACCTTCAATGCCATCTAGAGCCTTATACCTTCAAAGCCACCTAGAGCCTGATACCGTCAGTGCCCTCTAGAGCCTTATATCGTCGTGCCATCTAGAGCCTTATACCGTCAGTTCCATCTAGAGCCTTATACTTTCAGTTCCCTCTAGAGCCTTATACCTTCAATGCCATCTAGAGCCTTATACCGTCAGTGCCCTCTAGCGCCTTATACCGTCAGTTCCATCTAGTTCCTTATACCGTCAGTTCCCTCTAGTTCCTTATACCGTCAGTGAAATCTAGAGCCTTATACCGTCAGTGCCCTCTAGTTCCTTATATCCTTATACCGTCAGTGCCATCTAGTTCCTTATACCGTCAGTGCCATCTAGAGCCTTATACCGTCAGTGCCATATAGAGCCTTATACCGTCAGTGCCATCTAGAGCCTTATACCGTCAGTGCCATCTAGAGCCTTATACCTTCAATGCCATCTAGAGCCTTATACCGTCAGTGCCCTCTAGTTCCTTATACCGTTAGTGCCATCTAGAACCATATACCGTCAGTGCCATCTAGAGCCTTATACCTTCAATGCCATCTAGAGCCTTATACCGTCAGTGCCCTCTAGAGCCTTATACATTCAAAACCATCTAGAGCCTTATGCCGTCAGTGCTCGCTAGAGCCTTATACCTTCCATGCCCACTAGAGCCTTATACTTTCCATGCCCACTAGAGCCTTATACCTTCAAAGCCATCTAGAGCCTTATACCGTCAGTGCCCTCTAGAGCCTTATACATTCAAAGCCATCTAGAGATTTATGCCGTCAGTGCTCGCTAGAGCCTTATACTGTCAGTGCCATCTAGAGCCTTATACCTTCAATGCCCTCTAGAGCCTTATACCTTCAATGCCCTCTAGAGCCTTATACATTCAAAGCCATCTAGAGCCTTATACCTTCCATGCCCACTAGAGCCTTATACCTTCAATGCCCTCTAGAGCCTTATACCGTTAAAGCCATCTAGAGCCTTATACCGTCAGTGCCATCTAGAGCCTTATACCGTCAGTTCACTCTAGAGCCTTATACCGTCAGTGCCCTCTAGTTCCTTATATCGTCAGTGCCATCTAGAGCCATATACCGTCAGTGCCATCTAGAGCCTTATACCTTCAATGCCATCTAGAGCCTTATAACGTCAGTGCCCTCTAGAGCATTATACATTCAAAGCCATCTAGAGCCTTATACCGTCAGTGCTCTCTAGAGCCTTATACCTTCCATGCCCTCTAGAGCCTTATTCCTTCAAAGCCATCTAGAGCCTTATACGGGCAGTGTCCTCTAGAGCCTTATACCTTCAATGCCCTCTAGAGCGTTATACTTTCAAAGCCATCTAGAGCCTTATACTACCAGTGCACTCTAGAGCCTTATACCGTCAGTGCCATCTAGAGCCTTATACCGTCAGTGCCATTTAGAGCCTTATAGCGTCAGTGCCATCTAGATCCTTATACCTTCAATGCCATCTAGAGCCTTATACCTTCAAAGCCATCTAGAGCCTGATACCGTCAGTGCCCTCTAGAGCCTTATACCGTCGTGCCATCGAGAGCCTTATACCGTTAGTTCCATCTAGAGCCTTATACTTTCAGTTCCCTCTAGAGCTTTATACCTTCAATGCCATCTAGAGCCTTATACCGTCAGTTCCCTCTAGAGCCTTATACCGTCAGTTCCCTCTAGATCCTTATACCGTCAGATCCCTCTATAGCCTTATACCGTCAGTGCCATCTAGAGCCTTATACCTTCAGTTCCCTCTAGAGCCTTATACCGTCAGTTCCCTCTAGAGCCTTATACCGTCTGTGCCATCTAGAGCATTATACCTTCAATGCCATCTAGAGCCTTATACCGTCAGTGCCATCTAGAGCCTTATACCGTCAGTGCCCTCTCGTGCCTTATACCTTCAATGCCCTCTAGTTCCTTATACCGTCAAATCCATCTTGAGCCTTATACCGTCAGTGCCATCTAGAGCCTTATACCGTCAGTGCCATCTAAAGCCTTATACCGTCAGTGCCCTCTAGTTCCTTATACCGTCAGTGCCATCTAGTTCCTTATAACGTCAGTGCCATCTAGAGCCTTATACCGTCAGTGCCATATAGAGCCTTGTACCGTCAGTGCTATCTAGAGCCTTATACCGTCAGTGCCATCTAGAACCTTATACCGTCAATGCCATCTAGAGCCTTATACCATCAGTGCCCTCTAGTTCCTTATACCGTCAGTGTCATTTAGAGCCATATACCATCAGTGCCATCTAGAGCCTTAAACCGTCAGTGCCATCTAGAGCCTTATAACTTTATAGCAATCTAGAGCCTTATACCTTCAATGCCCTCTAGAGCCTTATACCTTCAAAGCCATCTAGAGCCTTATACATTCAAAGCCATCTAGAGCCTTATACTTTCAATGCCCTCTAGAGCCTTATACCTTCAAAGCCAATTAGAGCCTTATACCGTCAGTGCCATCTAGAGCCTTATACCGTCAGTGCCATTTAGAGCCTTATACCGTCACAACCATCTAGAGCCTTATGTCGTCAATGCCCTCTAGAGCCTTATACCGTCAGTGCCATCTAGAGCCTTATACATTCAAAGCCATCTAGAGCCTTAAACCTTCAGTGCCATCTAGAGCCTTATACATTCAAAGCCATCTAGAGCCTTATACCGTCAATGCTCTCTAGAGCCTTATACCTTCCATGCCCTCTATAGCCTTATACCTTCAAAACCATCTAGAGCCTTATACCGTCAGTGTCCTCTAGAGCCTTATACCTTCAATGCCCTCTAGAGCCTTATACATTCAAAGCCATCTAGAGCCTTATACCGTCAGTGCCATCTAGATCATTATACCGTCAGTGCCATCTAGAGCATTATACCGTCAGTGCCATCTAGAGCCTTATAACTTCAATGCAATCTAGAGCCTTATACCTTCAAAGCCATCTAGAGCCTTATACCGTCGTGCCATCTAGAGCCTTATACCGTCAGTTCCCTCTATTTCCTTATACCGTCAGTTCCCTCTAGAGCCTTATACCGTCAGTGCCATCTGGAGCCTTATACCGTCAGTGCCATCTAGAGCCTTATACCGTCAGTGCCATATAGAGCCTTATACCGTCAGTGCCATCTAGAGCCTTATACCGTCAGTGCCATCTAGAGCCTTATACCTTCAATGCCATCTAGAGCCTTATACCGTCAGTGCCCTCTAGTTCCTTATACCGTTAGTGCCATCTAGAACCATATACCGTCAGTGCCATCTAGAGCCTTATACCTTCAATGCCATCTAGAGCCTTATACCGTCAGTGCCCTCTAGAGCCTTATACATTCAAAACCATCTAGAGCCTTATGCCGTCAGTGCTCGCTAGAGCCTTATACCTTCCATGCCCACTAGAGCCTTATACCTTCCATGCCCACTAGAGCCTTATACCTTCAAAGCCATCTAGAGCCTTATACCGTCAGTGCCCTCTAGAGCCTTATACATTCAAAGCCATCTAGAGATTTATGCCGTCAGTGCTCGCTAGAGCCTTATACTGTCAGTGCCATCTAGAGCCTTATACCTTCAATGCCCTCTAGAGCCTTATACCTTCAATGCCCTCTAGAGCCTTATACATTCAAAGCCATCTAGAGCCTTATACCTTCCATGCCCACTAGAGCCTTATACCTTCAATGCCCTCTAGAGCCTTATACCGTTAAAGCCATCTAGAGCCTTATACCGTCAGTGCCATCTAGAGCCTTATACCGTCAGTTCACTCTAGAGCCTTATACCGTCAGTGCCCTCTAGTTCCTTATATCGTCAGTGCCATCTAGAGCCATATACCGTCAGTGCCATCTAGAGCCTTATACCTTCAATGCCATCTAGAGCCTTATAACGTCAGTGCCCTCTAGAGCATTATACATTCAAAGCCATCTAGAGCCTTATACCGTCAGTGCTCTCTAGAGCCTTATACCTTCCATGCCCTCTAGAGCCTTATTCCTTCAAAGCCATCTAGAGCCTTATACGGGCAGTGTCCTCTAGAGCCTTATACCTTCAATGCCCTCTAGAGCGTTATACTTTCAAAGCCATCTAGAGCCTTATACTACCAGTGCACTCTAGAGCCTTATACCGTCAGTGCCATCTAGAGCCTTATACCGTCAGTGCCATTTAGAGCCTTATAGCGTCAGTGCCATCTAGATCCTTATACCTTCAATGCCATCTAGAGCCTTATACCTTCAAAGCCATCTAGAGCCTGATACCGTCAGTGCCCTCTAGAGCCTTATACCGTCGTGCCATCGAGAGCCTTATACCGTTAGTTCCATCTAGAGCCTTATACTTTCAGTTCCCTCTAGAGCTTTATACCTTCAATGCCATCTAGAGCCTTATACCGTCAGTTCCCTCTAGAGCCTTATACCGTCAGTTCCCTCTAGTTCCTTATACCGTCAGTTCCCTCTATAGCCTTATACCGTCAGTGCCATCTAGAGCCTTATACCTTCAGTTCCCTCTAGAGCCTTATACCGTCAGTTCCCTCTAGAGCCTTATACCGTCTGTGCCATCTAGAGCCTTATACCTTCAATGCCATCTAGAGCCTTATACCGTCAGTGCCATCTAGAGCCTTATACCGTCAGTGCCCTCTCGTGCCTTATACCTTCAATGCCCTCTAGTTCCTTATACCGTCAAATCCATCTTGAGCCTTATACCGTCAGTGCCATCTAGAGCCTTATACCGACAGTGCCATCTAAAGCCTTATACCGTCAGTGCCCTCTAGTTCCTTATACCGTCAGTGCCATCTAGTTCCTTATAACGTCATTGCCATCTAGAGCCTTATACCGTCAGTGCCATATAGAGCCTTGTACCGTCAGTGCTATCTAGAGCCTTATACCGTCAGTGCCATCTAGAACCTTATACCGTCAATGCCATCTAGAGCCTTATACCATCAGTGCCCTCTAGTTCCTTATACCGTCAGTGTCATTTAGAGCCATATACCGTCAGTGCCATCTAGAGCCTTAAACCGTCAGTGCCATCTAGAGCCTTATAACTTTATAGCAATCTAGAGCCTTATACCTTCAATGCCCTCTAGAGCCTTATACCTTCAAAGCCATCTAGAGCCTTATACATTCAAAGCCATCTAGAGCCTTATACTTTCAATGCCCTCTAGAGCCTTATACCTTCAAAGCCAATTAGAGCCTTATACCGTCAGTGCCATCTAGAGCCTTATACCGTCAGTGCCATTTAGAGCCTTATACCGTCACAACCATCTAGAGCCTTATGTCGTCAATGCCATCTAGAGCCTTATACCGTCAGTGCCATCTAGAGCCTTATACCGTCAGTGCCATCTAGAGCCTTATACATTCAAAGCCATCTAGAGCCTTAAACCTTCAGTGCCATCTAGAGCCTTATACATTCAAAGCCATCTAGAGCCTTATACCGTCAATGCTCTCTAGAGCCTTATACCTTCCATGCCCTCTATAGCCTTATACCTTCAAAACCATCTAGAGCCTTATACCGTCAGTGTCCTCTAGAGCCTTATACCTTCAATGCCCTCTAGAGCCTTATACATTCAAAGCCATCTAGAGCCTTATACCGTCAGTGCCATCTAGATCATTATACCATCAGTGCCCTCTAGAGCTTTATACATTCAAAGCCATCTAGAGCCTTATACCGTCAATGCTCTCTAGAGCCTTATACCATCCATGCCCTCTATAGCCTTATACCTTCAAAGCCATCTAGAGCCTTATACCGTCAGTGTCCTCTAGAGCCTTTTACCTTCAATGCCCTCTAGAGCCTTATACATTCAAAGCCATCTAGAGCCTTATACCGTCAGTGCCATCTAGATCATTATACCGTCAGTGCCATCTAGAGCATTATACCGTCAGTGCCATCTAGAGCCTTATAACTTCAATGCAATCTAGAGCCTTATACCTTCAAAGCCATCTAGAGCCTGATACCGTCAGTGCCCTCTAGAGCCTTATACCGTCGTGCCATCTAGAGCCTTATACCGTCAGTTCCCTCTATTTCCTTATACCGTCAGTTCCCTCTAGAGCCTTATACCGTCAGTGCCATCTGGAGCCTTATACCGTCAGTGCCATCTAGAGCCTTAAACCGTCAGTGCCATCTAGAGCCTTATAACTTTAAAGCCATCTAGAGCCTTATACCTTCAATGCCCTCTAGAGCCTTATACCTTCAAAGCCATCTAGAGCCTTATACATTCAAAGCCATCTAGAGCCTTATACCTTCAATGCCCTCTAGAGCCTTATACCTTCACAGCCAATGAGAGCCTTATACCGTCAGTGCCATCTAGAGCCTTATACCGTCAGTGCCATTTAGAGCCTTATACCTTCACAACCATCTAGAGCCTTATGTCGTCAATGCCCTCTAGTGCCTTATACCGTCAGTGCCATCTAGAGCCTTATACCTTTAAAGTCATCTAGAGCCTTATACCTTCAATGCCCTCTAGAGCCTTATACCTTCAAAGCCATCTAGAGCATTATACCGTCAGTGCCATGTAGAGCCATATACCGCCAATGCCATCTAGAGCCTTATACCTTCAATGCCATCTAGAGCCTTATACCGTCAGTGCCCTCTAGAGCCTTATACATTCAAAGCCATCTAGAGCCTTATACCGTTAGTGCTCTCTAGAGCCTTATACCTTCCATGCCCTCTAGAGCCTTATACCTTCAGAGCCATCTAGAGCCTTATACCGTCAGTGTCCTCTAGTGCCTTATACCTTCAATTCCCTCTAGAGTCTTATACATTCAAAGCCATCTAGAACCTTATACTGTCAGTGCCCTCTAGAGCCTTATACCGTCAGTGCCATCTAGAGCCTTATACCGTCAGTGACATCTAGAGCCTTATACCGTCAGTCCCATCTAGAGCATTATACCTTCAATGCCACCTATAGCCTTATACCTTCAAAGCCATCTAGAGCCTGATACCGTCAGTGCCCTCTAGAGCCATATACCGTCGTGCCATCTAGAGCATTATACCGTCAGTTCCCTCTAGTTCCTTATACCGTCAGTTCCCTCTAGAGCCTTATACCGTCAGTGCCATCTGGAGCCTTATACCGTCAGTGCCATCTAGAGCCTTATACCTTCAGTTCCCTCTAGAGCCTTATACCGTCAGTTCCCTCTAGAGCCTTATACCGTCTGTGCCATCTAGAGCCTTATACCGTCAGTGCCATCTAGAGCCTTATACCTTCAATGCCCTCTAGAGCCTTATACCTTCAAAGCCATCTAGAGCATTATACCGTCAGTGCCATGTAGAGCCATATACCGCCAATGCCATCTAGAGCCTTATACCTTCAATGCCATCTAGAGCCTTATACCGTCAGTGCCCTCTAGATCCTTATACATTCAAAGCCATCTAGAGCCTTATACCTTCAGTGCTCTCTAGAGCCTTATACCTTCCATGCCCTCTAGAGCCTTATACCTTCAGAGCCATCTAGAGCCTTATACCGTCAGTGTCCTCTAGTGCCTTATACCTTCAATTCCCTCTAGAGTCTTATACATTCAAAGCCATCTAGAACCTTATACTGTCAGTGCCCTCTAGAGCCTTATACCGTCGGTGCCATCTAGAGCCTTATACCGTCAGTGACATCTAGAGCCTTATACCGTCAGTCCCATCTAGAGCATTATACCTTCAATGCCATCTATAGCCTTATACCTTCAAAGCCATCTAGAGCCTGATACCGTCAGTGCCCTCTAGAGCCATATACCGTCGTGCCATCTAGAGCATTATACCGTCAGTTCCCTCTAGTTCCTTATACCGTCAGTGCCCTCTAGAGCCTTATACCGTCGTGCCATCTAGAGCCTTATACCTTCAGTTCCCTCTAGAGCCTTATACCGTCAGTTCCCTCTAGAGCCTTATACCGTCTGTGCCATCTAGAGCCTTATACCGTCAGTGCCATCTAGAGCCTTATACCTTCAATGCCCTCTAGAGCCTTATACCTTCAAAGCCATCTAGAGCATTATACCGTCAGTGCCATGTAGAGCCATATACCGCCAATGCCATCTAGAGCCTTATACCTTCAATGCCATCTAGAGCCTTATACCGTCAGTGCCCTCTAGAGCCTTATACATTCAAAGCCATCTAGAGCCTTATACCTTCAGTGCTCTCTAGAGCCTTATACCTTCCTGCCCTCTAGAGCCTTATACCTTCAGGCCATCTAGAGCCTTATACCGTCAGTGTCCTCTAGTGCCTTATACCTTCATTCCCTCTAGAGTCTTATACATTAAAGCCATCTAGAGCCTTATACCGTCAGTGCCCTCTAGAGCCTTATACCGTCAGTGCCATCTAGAGCCTTATACCGTCAGTGACATCTAGAGCCTTATACCGTCAGTCCCATCTAGAGCATTATACCTTCAATGCCATCTATAGCCTTATACCTTCAAAGCCATCTAGAGCCTTATACCGTCAGTGCCCTCTAGAGCCATATACCGTCGTGCCTCTAGAGCATTATACCGTCAGCCCTCTAGTTCCTTATACCGTCAGTGCCATCTAGAGCCTTATACCGTCGTGCCTCTAGAGCCTTATACCGTCAGTTCCCTCTATTTCCTTATACCGTCAGTTCCCTCTAGAGCCTTATACCGTCAGTGCCATCTGGAGCCTTATACCGTCAGTGCCATCTAGAGCCTTATACCGTCAGTGCCATCTAGAGCCTTATAACTTTAATGCCATCTAGAGCCTTATACCTTCAATGCCCTCTAGAGCCTTATACCGTCAGTGCCATCTAGAGCCTATACCGTCGTGCCATCTAGAGCCTTATACCGTCAGTGCCCTCTAGAGCCTTATACCTTCAGCCATTTAGAGCCTTATACCGTCAGTGCCATCTAGAGCCTTATACCGTCAGTGCCATCTAGAGCCTTATACCTTCAGTACCATCTAGAGCCTTATACCGTCAGTGCCCTCTAGAGCCTTATACCGTCAGTGCCATCTAGAGCCTTATACCATTAATGTCATCTAGAGCCTTATACCTTCAATGCCCTCTAGAGCCTTATACCTTCAAAGCCATCTAGAGCATTATACCGTCAGTGCCATGTAGAGCCATATACCGCCAATACCATCTAGAGCCTTATACCTTCAATGCCATCTAGAGCCTTATACCGTCAGTGCCCTCTAGAGCCTTATACATTCAAAGCCGTCTAGAGCCTTATACCGTTAGTGCTCTCTAGAGCCTTATACCTTCCATGCCCTCTAGAGCCTTATACCTTCAGAGCCATCTAGAGCCTTATACCGTCAGTGTCCTCTAGTGCCTTATACCTTCAATTCCCTCTAGAGTCTTATACATTCAAAGCCATCTAGAACCTTATACTGTCAGTGCCCTCTAGAGCCTTATACCGTCAGTGCCATCTAGAGCCTTATACCGTCAGTGACATCTAGAGCCTTATACCGTCAGTCCCATCTAGAGCATTATACCTTCAATGCCATCTAGAGCCTGATACCGTCAGTGCCCTCTAGAGCCATATACCGTCGTGCCATCTAGAGCATTATACCGTCAGTTCCCTCTAGTTCCTTATACCGTCAGTTCCCTCTAGAGCCTTATACCGTCAGTGCCATCTGGAGCCTTATACCGTCAGTGCCATCTAGAGCCTTATACCTTCAGTTCCCTCTAGAGCCTTATACCGTCAGTTCCCTCTA
The DNA here is from genome assembly GCA_014843695.1 of Archivesica marissinica. NCBI lineage: Eukaryota > Metazoa > Mollusca > Bivalvia > Venerida > Vesicomyidae > Archivesica > Archivesica marissinica. The sequence goes on along the minus strand of CM026400.1, from coordinate 17,852,267 downwards.
GAGCCTTATACCGTCTGTGCCATCTAGAGCCTTATACCGTCAGTGCCATCTAGAGCCTTATACCTTCAATGCCCTCTAGAGCCTTATACCGTCAAAGCCATCTAGAGCCTTATACCTTCAAAGCCATTTAGAGCCTTATACATGCAATGCCCTCTAGAGCCTTATACCTTCAAAGCCAATTAGAGCCTTATACCGTCAGTGCCATCTAGAGCATTATACCGTCAGTGCCATCTAGAGCCTTATACCTTCAATGCCATCTAGAACCTTATACTTTCAAAGCCATCTAGAGCCTGATACCGTCAGTGCCATCTAGAGCATTATACCTGCAATGCAATCTAGAGCCTTATACTTTAAAAGCCATCTAGAGCCTTAAACCTTCAGTGCCATCTAGAGCCTTATACCTTCAATGCCATCTTGAGCCTTATACCATCAGTGCCCTCTAGAGCCTTATACATTCAAAGCCATCTAGAGCCTTATACCGTCAATGCTCTCTAGAGCCTTATACCATCCATGCCCTCTATAGCCTTATATCTTCAAAGCCATCTAGAGCCTTATACCGACAGTGTCCTCTAGAGCCTTATACCTTCAATGCCGTCTAGAGCCTTATACATTCAAAGCCATCTAGAGCCTTATACTGTCAGTGCCCTCTAGAGCCTTATACCGTCAGTGCCATCTAGAGCATTATACCGTCAGTGCCATATAGAGCCTTATACCGTCAGTGCCATCAAGAGCCTTATACCTTCAATGCAATCTAGAGCCTTATACCTTCAAAGCCATCTAGAGCCTGATACCGTCAGTGCCCTCTAGAGCCTTATACCGTCGTGCCATCTAGAGCCTTATACCGTCAGTTCCCTCTAGTTCCTTATACCGTCAGTTCCCTCTAGAGCCTTATACCGTCAGTGCCATCTGGAGCCTTATACTGTCAGTGCCATCTAGAGCATTATACCGTCAGTGCCATCTAGAGCCTTATACCGTCAGTGCCATCTAGAGCCTTATACCTTCAATGCGTGTGTTGTTTGTGTGTTGGTTTTTTCAGAGCTATACTTCATGATTAGAGCCTTATACCTTCAAAGCCATCTAGAGCCTATACGTCAGTGCCTCTAGAGCCTATACCTTGTTGTTTGTTTTGTGTGTTTGGGTGTTGGTTTTTTTGGTTTTTAATCTAGAGCCTTATACCTTCAAAGCCATCTAGAGCCTTAAACCTTCAGTGCCATCTAGAGCCTTATACCTTCAATGCCATCTTGAGCCTTATACATTCAAAGCCATCTAGAGCCTTATACCGTCAGTGCCATCTAGATCATTATACCGTCAGTGCCATCTAGAGCCTTATACCGTCAGTGCCATCTAGAGCCTTATACCTTCAATGCAATCTAGAGCCTTATACCTTCAAAGCCATCTAGAGCCTTATACCGTCAGTGTCCTCTAGAGCCTTATACCTTCAATGCCCTCTAGTTCCTTATACCGTCAAATCCATCTTGAGCCAGATACCGTCAGTGCCATCTAGAGCCTTATACCGTCAGTGCCATCTAAAGCCTTATACCGTCAGTGCCCTCTAGTTCCTTATACCGTCAGTGCCATCTAGTTCCTTATAACGTCAGTGCCATCTAGAGCCTTATACCGTCAGTGCCATATAGAGCCTTGTACCGTCAGTGCTATCTAGAGCCTTATACCGTCAGTGCCATCTAGAATCTTATACCGTCAATGCCATCTAGAGCCTTATACCATCAGTGCCCTCTAGTTCCTTATACCGTCAGTGTCATTTAGAGCCATATACCGTCAGTGCCATCTAGAGCCTTAAACCGTCAGTGCCATCTAGAGCCTTATAACTTTATAGCAATCTAGAGCCCTATACCTTCAATGCCCTCTAGAGCCTTATACCTTCAAAGCCATCTAGAACATTATACATTCAAAGCCATCTAGAGCCTTATACTTTCAATGCCCTCTAGAGCCTTATACCTTCAAAGCCAATTAGAGCCTTATACCGTCAGTGCCATCTAGAGCCTTATACCGTCAGTGCCATTTAGAGCCTTATACCGTCACAACCATCTAGAGCCTTATGTCGTCAATGACATCTAGAGCCTTATACCGTCAGTGCCATCTAGAGCCTTATACATTCAAAGCCATCTAGAGCCTTAAACCTTCAGTGCCATCTAGAGCCTTATACCTTCAATGCCATCTTGAGCCTTATACCATCAGTGCCCGCTAGAGCCTTATACATTCAAAGCCATCTAGAGCCTTATACCGTCAATGCTCTCTAGAGCCTTATACCTTCCATGCCCTCTATAGCCTTATACCTTCAAAACCATCTAGAGCCTTATACCGTCAGTGTCCTCTAGAGCCTTATACCTTCAATACCCTCTAGAGCCTTATACATTCAAAGCCATCTAGAGCCTTATACCGTCAGTGCCATCTAGATCATTATACCATCAGTGCCCTCTAGAGCTTTATACATTCAAAGCCATCTAGAGCCTTATACCGTCAATGCTCTCTAGAGCCTTATACCATCCATGCCCTCTATAGCCTTATACCTTCAAAGCCATCTAGAGCCTTATACCGTCAGTGTCCTCTAGAGCCTTATACCTTCAATGCCCTCTAGAGCCTTATACATTCAAAGCCATCTAGAGCCTTATACCGTCAGTGCCATCTAGATCATTATACCGTCAGTGCCATCTAGAGCATTATACCGTCAGTGCCATCTAGAGCCTTATACCTTCAATGCAATCTAGAGCCTTATACCTTCAAAGCCATCTAGAGCCTGATACCGTCAGTGCCCTCTAGAGCCTTATACCGTCGTGCCATCTAGAGCCTTATACCGTCAGTTCCCTCTATTTCCTTATACCGTCAGTTCCCTCTAGAGCCTTATACCGTCAGTGCCATCTGGAGCCTTATACCGTCAGTGCCATCTAGAGCCTTAAACCGTCAGTGCCATCTAGAGCCTTATAACTTTAAAGCCATCTAGAGCCTTATACCTTCAATGCCCTCTAGAGCCTTATACCTTCAAAGCCATCTAGAGCCTTATACATTCAAAGCCATCTAGAGCCTTATACCTTCAATGCCCTCTAGAGCCTTATACCTTCAAAGCCAATGAGAGCCTTATACCGTCAGTGCCATCTAGAGCCTTATACCGTCAGTGCCATTTAGAGCCTTATACCTTCACAACCATCTAGAGCCTTATGTCGTCAATGCCCTCTAGTGCCTTATACCGTCAGTGCCATCTAGAGCCTTATACCTTTAAAGTCATCTAGAGCCTTATACCTTCAATGCCCTCTAGAGCCTTATACCTTCAAAGCCATCTAGAGCATTATACCGTCAGTGCCATGTAGAGCCATATACCGCCAATGCCATCTAGAGCCTTATACCTTCAATGCCATCTAGAGCCTTATACCGTCAGTGCCCTCTAGAGCCTTATACATTCAAAGCCATCTAGAGCCTTATACCGTCAGTGCTCTCTAGAGCCTTATACCTTCCATGCCCTCTAGAGCCTTATACCTTCAGAGCCATCTAGAGCCTTATACCGTCAGTGTCCTCTAGTGCCTTATACCTTCAATTCCCTCTAGAGTCTTATACATTCAAAGCCATCTAGAACCTTATACTGTCAGTGCCCTCTAGAGCATTATACCGTCAGTGCCATCTAGAGCCTTATACGGTCAGTGACATCTAGAGCCTTATACCGTCAGTCCCATCTAGAGCATTATACCTTCAATGCCATTTATAGCCTTATACCTTCAAAGCCATCTAGAGCCTGATACCGTCAGTGCCCTCTAGAGCCATATACCGTCGTGCCATCTAGAGCATTATACCGTCAGTTCCCTCTAGTTCCTTATACCGTCAGTTCCCTCTAGAGCCTTATACCGTCAGTGCCATCTGGAGCCTTATACCGTCAGTGCCATCTAGAGCCTTATACCTTCAGTTCCCTCTAGAGCCTTATACCGTCAGTTCCCTCTAGAGCCTTATACCGTCTGTGCCATCTAGAGCCTTATACCGTCAGTGCCATCTAGAGCCTTATACCTTCAATGCCCTCTAGAGCCTTATACCGTCAAAGCCATCTAGAGCCTTATACCTTCAAAGCCATTTAGAGCCTTATACATGCAATGCCCTCTAGAGCCTTATACCTTCAAAGCCAATTAGAGCCTTATACCGTCAGTGCCATCTAGAGCATTATATCGTCAGTGCCATCTAGAGCCTTATACCTTCAATGCCATCTAGAACCTTATACTTTCAAAGCCATCTAGAGCCTGATACCGTCAGTGCCCTCTAGAGCCTTATATCGTCGTGCCATCTAGAGCCTTATACCGTCAGTTCCATATAGAGCCTTATACTTTCAGTTCCCTCTAGAGCCTTATAAATTCAATGCCATCTAGAGCCTTATACCGTCAGTGCCCTCTAGAGCCTTATACCGTCAGTTCCCTCTAGTTCCTTATACCGTCAGTTCCCGCTAGAGCCATATACCGTCAGTGCCATCTGGAGCCTTATACCGTCAGTGCCATCTAGATCCTTATACCTTCAGTGCCATCTAGAGCCTTATACCGTCAGTTCCATCTAGAGCCTTATACCGTCAGTGCCCTCTCGTTCCTTATACCTTCAATGCCCTCTAGTTCCTTATACCGTCAATGCCATCTTGAGCCTTATACCGTCAGTGCCATCTAGAGCCTTATACCGTCAGTGCCATCTAGAGCCTTATACCGTCAGTAACCTCTAGTTCCTTATACCGTCAGTGCCATCTAGAGCCTTATACCGTCAGTACCCTCTAGTTCCTTATACCGTCAGTGCCATCTAGTTCCTTATACCGTCAGTGCCATCTAGAGCCTTATACCGTCAGTGCCATCTAGAGCCTTATAACGTCAGTGCCATCTAGAGCCTTATACCTTCAATGCCATCTAGTTCCTTATACCGTCAGTATCATCTAGAGCCATATACCGTCAGTGCCATCTAGAGCCTTATACCTTCAATGCCATCTTGAGCCTTATACCGTCAGTGCCCTCTAGAGCCTTATACCTTCAAAGCCATCTAGAGCCTTATATCGTCAGTGTCCTCTAGAGCCTTATACCTTCAATGCCCTCTAGAGCCTTATACATTCAAAGCCATCTAGAGCCTTATACCGTCAGTTCCATCTAGAGCCTTATACCTTCAATGCCATCTAGAGCCTTATACCTTCAAAGCCATCTAGAGCCTGATACCTTCAAAGCCATCTAGAGCCTTATACCTTCAAAGCCATCTAGAGCCTTATACCTTCAATGCCCTCTAGAGCCTTATACCTTGAAAGCCATCTAGAGCCTTACACCTTCAAAGCCAGCTAGAGCCTTATACCTTCAATGCCCTCTAGAGCCTTAGAACTTCAAAGCCAATTAGAGCCTTATACCGTCCGTGCCATCTAGAGCCTTATACCGTCAGTGCCATCTAGAGCCTTATACCTTCAAAGCCATCTAGAGCCTTATACCTTCAATGCCATCTAGAGCCTTATACCGTCAGTGCCCTCTAGTTCGTTATACCGTCAGTGCCATCTAGAGCCATATACCGACAGTTCCATCTAGAGCCTTATACCGTCAGTGCCCTCTAGTTCCTTATACCGTCAGTGCCATCTAGAGCCTTATACCGTCAGTGCACTCTAGTTCCTTATACCGTCAGTGCCATCTAGTTCCTTATACCGTCAGTGCCATCAAGAGCCTTATACCGTCAGTGCCATCTAGAGCCTTATACCGTCAGTGCCATCTAGAGCCTTATTCGGTCAGTGCCATCTCGAGCCTTATACCTTCAATGCCATCTAGAGCTTTATACCGTCAGTGCCCTCTAGTTCCTTATACCGTCAGTGCCATCTAGAGCGATATACCGTCAGTTCCATCTAGAGCCTTATACTTTCAGTTCCCTCTAGAGCCTTATACCTTCAATGCCATCTAGAGGCTTATACCGTCAGTGCCATCTGGAGCCTTATGTCGTCAGTGTCATCTAGAGCCTTATACCTTCAGTGCCATCTAGAGCCATATACCGTCAGTACCATCTAGAGCCTTATACCGTCAGTGCCATCTAGAGCCTTATACCGTCAGTGCCCTCTCGTTCCTTATACCTTCAATGCCCTCTAGTTCCTTATACCTGCAATTCCATCTTGAGCCTTATACCGTCAGTGCCCTCTAGTTCCTTATACCGTCAGTGCCATCTAGAGCCTTATACCGTCAGTGCCCTCTAGTTCATTATACCGTCAGTGCCATCTAGTTCCTTATACCGTCAGTTCCCTCTAGAGCCTTATACCGTCAGTGCCATCTGGAGCCTTATACCGTCAGTGCCATCTAGAGCCTTATACCTTCAGTTCCCTCTAGAGCCTTATACCGTCAGTTCCCTCTAGAGCCTTATACCGTCTGTGCCATCTAAAGCCTTATACCGTCAGTGCCATCTAGAGCCATATACCTTCAATGCCCTCTAGAGCCTTATACTTTAAAAGCCATCTAGAGCCGTATACCTTCAAAGCCATCTAGAGCCTTATACATGCAATGCCCTCTAGAGCCTTATACCTTCAAAGCCAATTAGAGCCATATACCGTCAGTGCCATCTAGAGCATTATACCGTCAGTGCCATCTAGAGCCTTATACCTTCAATGCCATCTAGAACCTTATACTTTCAAAGCCATCTAGAGCCTGATACCGTCAGTGCCCTCTAGAGCCTTATATCGTCGTGCCATCTAGAGCCTTATACCGTCAGTGTCATCTAGAGCCTTATACCGTGTCCTCTAGTTCCTTATACATTCAGTTCCCTCTAGAGCCTTATAACGCCAGTTCCCTCTAGAGCCTTATACCACCAGTTCCCTCTAGAGCCTTATACCGTCAGTGCCCTCTAGAGCCTTATACCGTCAGTTGCCTCTAGTTCCTTATACATTCAGTTTCCTCTAGTTCCTTATACACTCAGTCCTCTAGTTCCTTATACATTCAGTTTCCTCTAGTTCCTTATACACTCAGTCCTCTAGTTCCTTATACATTTAGTGGCCTCTAGTTCCTTATACATCCAGTCCTATAGTTCCTTATACCTACAGTGGCCTCTAGTTCCTTATACATTCGGTTTCCTTTAGTTCCTTATACATTCAGTTCCCTCTAGAGCCTTATACCGTCAGATACCTCTAGAGCCTTATACCGTCAGTGCCATCTTGAGCCTTATACCTTCAGTGCCCTCTAGTTCCTTATACCGTCAGTGCCATCTAGTTCCTTATACCGTCAGTGCCATCTAGAGCCTTATACCGTCGGTGCCATATAGAGCCTTATACCGTCAGTGCCATCTAGAGCCTTATACCGTCAGTGCCATCTAGAGCCTTACACCGTCAGTGCTCTCTCGTTCCTTATACCATCAATGCCCTCTAGTTCCTTATACCTTCAATGCCATCTTGAGCCTTATACCGTCAGTGTCATCTAGAGCCTTATACCGTGTCCTCTAGTTCCTTATACATTCAGTTCCCTCTAGAGCCTTATAACGCCAGTTCCCTCTAGAGCCTTATACCACCAGTTCCCTCTAGAGCCTTATACCGTCAGTGCCCTCTAGAGCCTTATACCGTCAGTTGCCTCTAGTTCCTTATACATTCAGTTTCATCTAGTTCCTTATACCTTCAGTTGTCTCTAGTTCCTTATACATTCAGTCCTCTAGTTCCTTATACATTTAGTGGCCTCTAGTTCCTTATACATCCAGTCCTCTTGTTCCTTATACCTACAGTGGCCTCTAGTTCCTTATACATTCGGTTTCCTTTAGTTCCTTATACATTCAGTTCCCTCTAGAGCCTTATACCGTCATATACCTCTAGAGCCTTATACCGTCAGTGCCATCTAGAGCCTAATACCGTCAGTACCATCTAGAGCCTTATAACTTTAAAGCCATCTAGAGCCTTATACCATCAATGCCCTCTAGAGCCTTATACCTTCAAAGCCATCTAGAGCCTTATACCTTCAAAGCCATCTAGAGCCTTATACCTTCAATGCCCTCTAGAGCCTTATACCTTCAAAGCCAATTAGAGCCTTATACCGTCAGTGCCATCTAGAGCCTTATACCGTCAGTGCCATCTACAGCCTTATACCTTCAAAGCCATCTAGAGCCTTATACCTTCAATGCCATCTAGAGCCTTATACCGTCAGTGCCCTCTAGTTCCTTATACCGTCAGTGCCATCTAGAGCCATATACCGTCAGTTCCATCTAGAGCCTTATACCGTCAGTGCCCTCTAGTTCCTTATTTCGTCAGTGCCATCTAGAGCCTTATACCGTCAGTGCACTCTAGGTCCTTATACCGTCAGTGCCATCTAGTTCCTTATACCGTCAGTGCCATCAAGAGCCTTATACCGTCAGTGCCATCTAGAGCCTTATACCGTCAGTGTCATCTAGAGCCTTATACAGTCAGTGCCATCTCGAGCCTTATACCTTCAATGCCATCTAGAGCCTTATACCGTCAGTGCCCTCTAGTTCCTTATACCGTCAGTGCCATCTAGAGCCATATACCGTCAGTTCCATCTAGAGCCTTATACCGTCAGTGCCCTCTAGTTCCTTATACCGTCAGTGCCATCTAGAGCCATATACCGTCAGTGCCATCAAGAGTCTTATACGTTCGATGCCATCTAGAGCCTTATACCGTCAGTTGCCTCTAGTTCCTTATACATTCAGTTTCCTCTAGTTCCTTATACATCCAGTCCTCTAGTTCCTTATGCCTCCAGTTTCCTCTAGTTCCTTATACATTTAATGGCCTCTAGTTCCTTATGCCTTCAGTTTCCTCTAGTTGCTTATACATTTAGTGGTCTCTAGTTCCTTATACATCCAGTCCTCTAGTTCCGTATACCTTCAGTGTCCTCTAGTTCCTTATACCTTCAGTTCCCTCTAGTTCCTTATACATTCAGTCCTCTAGTTCATTATACATTTAGTGGCCTCTAGTTCCTTATACATTCAGTTCCGTCTAGTTCCTTATACATTCAGTCTTCTAGTTCCTTATACATTTAGTGGCCTCTAGTTCCTTATACATCCAGTCCTCTAGTTCCTTATACCTACAGTGTCCTCTAGTTCCTTATACATTCAGTGTCCTCTAGTTCCTTATACCTTCAGTTTCCTCTAGTTCCTTATACCTTCAGTTCCCTCTAGTTCCTTATACCTTCAGTGTCCTCTAGTTCCTTATACCTTCAGTTTCCTCTAGTTCCTTATACATTCAGTGTCCTCTAGTTCCTTATACCTTCAGTTTCCTCTAGTTCCTTATACCTTCAGTTTCCTCTAGTTCCTTATACCTTCAGTTCCCTCTAGTTCCTTATACATTTAGTGGCCTCTATTTCCTTATACATTCAGTTCCCTCTATTTCCTTATACCTTCAGTTTCCTCTAGTTCCTTATACCTTCAGTTCCCTCTAGTTCCTTATACATTCAGTCCTCTAGTTCCTTATACATTTAGTGGCCTCTAGTTCCTTATACATTCAGTTCCGTCTAGTTCCTTATACATTCAGTCTTCTAGTTCCTTATACATTTAGTGGCCTCTAGTTCCTTATACATCCAGTCCTCTAGTTCCTTATACCTACAGTGTCCTCTAGTTCATCATACATTCAGTGTCCTCTAGTTCCTTATACATTCAGTTTCCTCTAGTTCCTTATACCTTCAGTTCCCTCTAGTTACTTATACATTCAGTCCTCTAGTTCCTTATACATTTAGTGGCCTCTAGGTCCTTATACATTCAGTTCCCTCTATTTCCTTATACATTCAGTTCCCTCTAGTTCCTTATACATTCAGTCTTCTAGTTCCTTATACATTTAGTGGCCTCTAGTTCCTTATACATCCAGTCCTCTAGTTCCTTATACCTACAGTGTCCTCTAGTTCCTTATACATTCAGTGTCCTCTAGTTCCTTATATCTTCAGTTCCCTCTAGTTCCTTATACCTTCAGTTCCCTCTAGTTCCTTATACATTCAGTGGCCTCTAGAGCCTTATACCTTCAGTGTCCTCTAGTTCCTTATACATTCAGTTCCCTCTGGAGCCTTATATCGCCGTTCACTCTAGAGCCTTATACCATCAGTGCCCTCTAGAGCCTTATACCTTCAGTGTCCTCTAGATCCTTATACATTCAGTTCCCTCTAGAGCCATCTAGAGCCTTATACCTTCAAAGCCATCTAGAGCCTTATACCTGCAATGGCCTCTAGAGCCTTATACCTTCAAAGCCAATTAGAGCCTTATACCGTCAGTGCCATCTAGAGCCTTATACCTTCAAAGCCATCTAGAGCCTTATATTGTCAGTGCCCTCTAGAGCCTTATACCGTCAGTGCCATCTAGAGCCTTATACCGTCAGTGCCATCTAGAGACTTATACCGTCAGTACAATCTAGAGCCTTATACCTTCAATGCCATCTAGAGCCTTATACCTTCAATGCCATCTAGAGTCTTATACCGTCGTGCCATCTAGAGCCTTATACCGTCAGTTCCATCTAGAGCCTTATACTTTCAGTTCCCTCTAGAGCCTTATACCTTCAATGCCATCTAGAGCCTTATACCGTCAGTGCCCTCTAGCGCCTTATACCGTCAGTTCCATCTAGTTCCTTATACCGTCAGTTCCCTCTAGAGCCATATACCGTCAGTGCCATCTGAAGCCTTATACCGTCAGTGCCATCTAGAGCCTTATACCTTCAGTGCCATCTAGAGCCTTATACAGTCAGTGCCATCTAGAGCCTTATACCGTCAGTGCCATCTAGAGCCTTATACCGTCAGTGCCCTCTCGTTCCTTATACCTTCAATGCCCTATAGTTCCTTATACCTTCAATGTCATCTTGAGCCTTATATCGTCTGTGCCATCTAGAACCTTATACTGTCAGTGCCATCTAGAGCCTTATACCGTCAGTGCCATCTAGTTCCTTATACCGTCAGTGCCATCTAGAGCCTTATACCGTCAGTGCCCTCTAGTTCCTTATACCGTCAGTACCATCTAGTTCCTTATACCGTCAGTGCCATCTAGAGCCTTATAGCGTCAGTGCCATATAGAGCCTTATACCGTCAGTGCCATCTAGAGCATTATACCGTCAGTGCCATCTAGAGCCTTATAGCTTCAATGCCATCTAGAGCCTTATACCGTCAGTGCCCTCTAGTTCCTTATACCGTTAGTGCCATCTAGAACCATATACCGTCAGTGCCATCTAGAGCCTTATACCTTCAATGCCATCTAGAGCCTTATACCGTCAGTGCCCTCTAGAGCCTTATACATTCAAAGCCATCCAGAGCCTTATGCCGTCAGTGCTCGCTAGAGCCTTATACCTTCCATGCCCACTAGAGCCTTATACCTTCCAAGCCCACTAGAGCCTTATACCTTCAAAGCCATCTAGATCCTTATACCGTCAGTGCCCTCTAGAGCCTTATACATTCAAAGCCATCTAGAGCCTTATGCCGTCAGTGCTCGCTAGAGCCTTATACTGTCAGTGCCATCTAGAGCCTTATACCTTCAATGCCCTCTAGAGCCTTATACCGTCAGTGCCATCTAGAGCCTTATACCGTCAGTGCCATCTAGAGACTTATACCGTCAGTACCATCTAGAGCCTTATACCTTCAATGCCATCTAGAGCCTTATACCTTCAATGCCATCTAGAGCCTTATACCGTCGTGCCATCTAGAGCCTTATACCGTCAGTTCCATCTAGAGCCTTATAGTTTCAGTTCCCTCTAGAGCCTTATACCTTCAATGCCATCTAGAGCCTTATACCGTCAGTACCCTCTAGCGCCTTATACCGTCAGTTCCATCTAGTTCTTTATACCGTCAGTTCCCTCTAGAGCCTTATACCGTCAGTGCCATCTGAAGCCTTATACCGTCAGTGCCATCTAGAGCCTTATACCTTCAGTGCCATCTAGAGCCTTATACCGTCAGTGCCATCTAGAGCCTTATACCGTCAGTGCCATCTAGAGCCTTATACCGTCAGTGCCCTCTCGTTCCTTATACCTTCAATGCCCTATAGTTCCTTATACCTTCAATGTCATCTTGAGCCTTATATCGTCTGTGCCATCTAGAGCCTTATACTGTCAGTGCCATCTAGAGCCTTATACCGTCAGTGCCCTCTAGTTCCTTATACCGTCAGTGCCCTCTAGTTCCTTATACCGTCAGTGCCATCTAGTTCCTTATACCGTCAGTGCCATCTAGAGCCTTATACCGTCAGTGCCATATAGAGCCTTATACCGTCAGTGCCATCTAGAGCATTATACCGTCAGTGCCATCTAGAGCCTTATACCTTCAATGCCATCTAGAGCCTTATACCGTCAGTGCCCTCTAGTTCCTTATACCGTTAGTGCCATCTAGAACCATATACCGTTAGTGCCATCTAGAGCCTTATACCTTCAATGCCATCTAGAGCCTTATACCGTCAGTGCCCTCTAGAGCCTTATACATTCAAAGCCATCTAGAGCCTTATGCCGTCAGTGCTCGCTAGAGCCTTATACCTTCCATGCCCACTAGAGCATTATACTTTCCATGCCCACTAGAGCCTTATACCTTCAAAGCCATCTAGAGCCTTATACCGTCAGTGCCCTCTAGAGCCTTATACATTCAAAGCCATCTAGAGCCTTATGCCGTCAGTGCTCGCTAGAGCCTTATACTGTCAGTGCCATCTAGAGCATTATACCTTCAATGCCCTCTAGAGCCTTATACCTTCAATGCCCTCTAGAGCCTTATACCTTCAAAGCCATCTGGAGCCTTATACCTTCCATGCCCACTAGAGCCTTATACCTTCAATGCCCTCTAGAGCCTTATACCTTCAAAGCCATCTGGAGCCTTATACCTTCCATGCCCACTAGAGCCTTATACCTTCAATGCCCTCTAGAGCCTTATACCGTTAAAGCCATCTAGAGCCTTATACCTTCAATGCCCTCTAGAGCCTTATACCTTCAACGCCATCTACAGCCTTATACCGTCAGTGCCATCTAGAGCCTTATACCGTCAGTTCACTCTAGAGCCTTATACCGTCAGTGCCCTCTAGTTCCTTATACCGTCAGTGCCATCTAAAGCCATATACCGTCAGTGCCATCTAGAGCCTTATAGCTTCAATGCCATCTAGAGCCTTATAACGTCAGTGCCCTCTAGAGCATTATACATTCAAAGCCATCTAGAGCCTTATACCGTCAGTGCCCTCTAGTTCCTTATACCGTCAGTGCCATCTAGTTCCTTATACCGTCAGTGCCATCTAGAGCCTTATACCGTCAGTGCCATATAGAGCCTTATACCGTCAGTGCCATCTAGAGCATTATACCGTCAGTGCCATCTACAGCCTTATACCTTCAATGCCATCTAGAGCCTTATACCGTCAGTGCCCTCTAGTTCCTTATACCGTTAGTGCCATCTAGAACCATATACCGTTAGTGCCATCTAGAGCCTTATACCTTCAATGCCATCTAGAGCCTTATACCGTCAGTGCCCTCTAGAGCCTTATACATTCAAAGCCATCTAGAGCCTTATGCCGTCAGTGCTCGCTAGAGCCTTATACCTTCCATGCCCACTAGAGCCTTATACTTTCCATGCCCACTAGAGCCTTATACCTTCAAAGCCATCTAGAGCCTTATACCGTCAGTGCCCTCTAGAGCCTTATACATTCAAAGCCATCTAGAGCCTTATGCCGTCAGTGCTCGCTAGAGCCTTATACTGTCAGTGCCATCTAGAGCATTATACCTTCAATGCCCTCTAGAGCCTTATACCTTCAATGCCCTCTAGAGCCTTATACCTTCAAAGCCATCTGGAGCCTTATACCTTCCATGCCCACTAGAGCCTTATACCTTCAATGCCCTCTAGAGCCTTATACCTTCAAAGCCATCTGGAGCCTTATACCTTCCATGCCCACTAGAGCCTTATACCTTCAATGCCCTCTAGAGCCTTATACCGTTAAAGCCATCTAGAGCCTTATACCTTCAATGCCCTCTAGAGCCTTATACCTTCAACGCCATCTACAGCCTTATACCGTCAGTGCCATCTAGAGCCTTATACCGTCAGTTCACTCTAGAGCCTTATACCGTCAGTGCCCTCTAGTTCCTTATACCGTCAGTGCCATCTAGAGCCATATACCGTCAGTGCCATCTAGAGCCTTATAGCTTCAATGCCATCTAGAGCCTTATAACGTCAGTGCCCTCTAGAGCATTATACATTCAAAGCCATCTAGAGCCTTATACCGTCAGTGCTCTCTAGAGCCTTATACCTTCCATGCCCTCTAGAGCCTTATTCCTTCAAAGCCATCTAGAGCCTTATACGGGCAGTGTCCTCTAGAGCCTTATACCTTCAATGCCGTCTAGATAGTTATACCTTCAAAGCCATCTAGAGCCTTATACTATCAGTGCACTCTAGAGCCTTATACCGTCAGTGCCATCTAGAGCTTTATAGCGTCAGTGCCATCTAGATCCTTATACCTTCAATGCCATCTAGAGCCTTATACCTTCAAAACCATCTAGAGCCTTATACCGTCAGTGCCCTCTAGAGCCTTATACCGTCGTGCCATTGAGAGCCTTATACCGTCAGTTCCATCTAGAGCCTTATACTTTCAGTTCCCTCTAGAGCCTTATACCTTCAATGCCATCTAGAGCCTTATACCGTCAGTGCCCTCTAGAGCTTTATACCGTCAGTTCCCTCTAGTTCCTTATACCGTCAGTTCCCTCTATAGCCTTATACCGTCAGTGCCATCTGGAGCCTTATACCGTCAGTGCCATCTAGAGCCTTATACCTTCAATGCCACCTAGAGCCTTATACCATCAGTGCCATCTAGAGCCTTATACCTTCAGTGCCCTCTCGTGCCTTATACCTTCAATGCCCTCTAGTTCCTTATACCGTCAAATCCATCTTGAGCCTTATACCGTCAGTGCCATCTAGAGCCTTATACCGTCAGTGCCATCTAAAGCCTTATACGGTCAGTGCCATCTAGTTCCTTATAACGTCAGTGCCATCTAGAGCCTTATACCGTCAGTGCCATATAGAGCCTTGTACCGTCAGTGCTACCTAGAGCCTTATACCGTCAGTGCCATCTGGAACCTTATACCGTCAATGCCATCTAGAGCCTTATACCATCAGTGCCCTCTAGTTCCTTATACCGTCAGTGTCATCAAGAGCCATATACCGTCAGTGCCATCTAGAGCCTTATACCTTCAATGCCAGCTTGAGCCTTATACTATCAGTGCCCTCTAGAGCCTTATACATTCAAAGCCATCTAGAGCCTTATACCGTCAGTGCTCTCTAGAGCATTATACCTTCAATGCCCTCTAGAGCCTTATACATTCAAAGCCATCTAGAGCCTTATACTGTCAGTGCCCTCTAGAGCCTTATACCGTTAGTGCCATCTAGAGCATTATACCGTCAGTGCCATCTAGAACCTTATACCGTCAGTGCCATCTAGAGCCTTATAACTTCAATGCCATCTAGAGCCTTATACCTTCAAAGCCATCTAGAGCCTGATACCGTCAGTGCCCTCTAGAGCCTTATACCGTGGTGCCATCTAGAGCCTTATACCGTCCGTTCCCTCTAGTTCCTTATACCGTCAGTTCCCTCTAGAGCCTTATACCGTCAGTGCCATCTGGAGCCTTATACCGTCAGTGCCATCTAGAGCCTTTTACCTTCAGTTCCCTCTAGAGCCTTATACCGTCAGTTCCCTCTAGAGCCTTATACCGTCAGTGCCATCTGGAGCCTTATACCGTCAGTGCCATCTATAGCCGTTTACCTTCAGTTCCCTCTAGAGCCTTATACCGTCAGTGCCATCTAGAGCCTTAAACCGTCAGTGCCATCTATAGCCTTATAACTTTAAAGCCATCTAGAGCCTTATACATGCAATGCCCTCTAGAGCCTTATGTCTTCAAAGCCATCTAGAGCCTTATACATTCAAAGCCATCTAGAGCCTTATACCTTCAGTGCCCTCTAGAGCCTTATACCTTCAAAGCCAATTAGAGCCTTATACCGTCAGTGCCATCTAGAGCCTTATACCGTCAGTGCCATTTAGAGCCTTAAACTTTCAATGCCCTCTAGAGCCTTATACCGTTAAAGCCATCTAGAGCCTTATACCTTCAATGCCTTCTAGAGCCTTATACCTTCAAAGCCATCTAGAGCCTTATACCGTCAGTGCCATGTAGAGCCATATACCGCCAATGCCATCTAGAGCCTTATACCTTCAATGCCATCTAGAGCCTTATACCGTCAGTGCCCTCTAGAGCCTTATACATTCAAAGCCATCTAGAGCCTTATACCGTCAGTGCTCTCTAGAGCCTTATACCTTCCATGCCCTCTAGAGCCTTATACCTTCAAAGCCATCTAGAGCATTATACCGTCAATGTCCTCTAGTGCCTTATACCTTCAATTCCCTCTAGAGTCTTATACATTCAAAGCCATCTAGAGCCTTATACTGTCAGTGCCCTCTAGAGCCTTATACCGTCAGTGCCATCTAGAGCCTTATACCGTCAGTGACATCTAGAGCCTTATACCGTTAGTGCCATCTAGAGCCTTATACCTTCAATGCCATCTATAGCCTTATACCTTCAAAGCCATCTAGAGCCTGATACCGTCAGTGCCCTCTAGAGCCTTATACCGTCGTGCCATCTAGAGCATTATACCGTCAGTTCCCTCTAGTTCCTTATACCGTCAGTTCACTCTAGAGCCTTATACCGTCAGTGCCATCTGGAGCCTTATACCGTCAGTGCCATCTGGAGCCTTATACCTTCAGTTCCCTCTAGAGCCTTATACCATCAGTTCCCTCTAGAGCCTTATACCGTCTGTGCCATCTAGAGCCTTATACCGTCAGTGCCATCTAGAGCCTTATACCTTCAATGCCCTCTAGAGCCTTATACCTTCAAAGCCATCTAGAGCCTTATACCTTCAAAGCCATCTAGAGCCTTATACATGCAATGCCCTCTAGAGCCTTATACCTTCAACCCATTACAGCCTTATACCGTCAGTGCCATCTAGAGCCTTATACCGTCAGTTCACTCTAGAGCCTTATACCGTCAGTGCCCTCTAGTTCCTTATACGTCAGTGCCATCTAGAGCCATATACCGTCAGTGCCATCTAGAGCCTTATAGCTTCAATGCCATCTAGAGCCTTATAACGTCAGTGCCCTCTAGAGCATTATACATTCAAAGCCATCTAGAGCCTTATACCGTCAGTGCTCTCTAGAGCCTTATACCTTCCATGCCCTCTAGAGCCTTATTCCTTCAAAGCCATCTAGAGCCTTATACGGGCAGTGTCCTCTAGAGCCTTATACCTTCAATGCCGTCTAGATTATACTTCAAAGCCATCTAGGCCTTATACTATCAGTGCACTCTAGAGCCTTATACCGTCAGTGCCATCTAGAGCTTTATAGCGTCAGTGCCATCTAGATCCTTATACCTTCATGCCATCTAGAGCCTTATACCTTCAAACCATCTAGAGCCTTATACCGTCAGTGCCCTCTAGAGCCTTATACCGTCGTGCCATTGAGAGCCTTATACCGTCAGTTCCATCTAGAGCCTTATACTTTCAGTTCCCTCTAGAGCCTTATACCTTCAATGCCATCTAGAGCCTTATACCGTCAGTGCCCTCTAGAGCTTTATACCGTCAGTTCCCTCTAGTTCCTTATACCGTCAGTTCCCTCTATAGCCTTATACCGTCAGTGCCATCTGGAGCCTTATACCGTCAGTGCCATCTAGAGCCTTATACCTTCAATGCCACCTAGAGCCTTATACCATCAGTGCCATCTAGAGCCTTATACCTTCAGTGCCCTCTCGTGCCTTATACCTTCAATGCCCTCTAGTTCCTTATACCGTCAAATCCATCTTGAGCCTTATACCGTCAGTGCCATCTAGAGCCTTATACCGTCAGTGCCATCTAAAGCCTTATACGGTCAGTGCCATCTAGTTCCTTATAACGTCAGTGCCATCTAGAGCCTTATACCGTCAGTGCCATATAGAGCCTTGTACCGTCAGTGCTACCTAGAGCCTTATACCGTCAGTGCCATCTGGAACCTTATACCGTCAATGCCATCTAGAGCCTTATACCATCAGTGCCCTCTAGTTCCTTATACCGTCAGTGTCATCAAGAGCCATATACCGTCAGTGCCATCTAGAGCCTTATACCTTCAATGCCAGCTTGAGCCTTATACTATCAGTGCCCTCTAGAGCCTTATACATTCAAAGCCATCTAGAGCCTTATACCGTCAGTGCTCTCTAGAGCATTATACCTTCAATGCCCTCTAGAGCCTTATACATTCAAAGCCATCTAGAGCCTTATACTGTCAGTGCCCTCTAGAGCCTTATACCGTTAGTGCCATCTAGAGCATTATACCGTCAGTGCCATCTAGAACCTTATACCGTCAGTGCCATCTAGAGCCTTATAACTTCAATGCCATCTAGAGCCTTATACCTTCAAAGCCATCTAGAGCCTGATACCGTCAGTGCCCTCTAGAGCCTTATACCGTGGTGCCATCTAGAGCCTTATACCGTCCGTTCCCTCTAGTTCCTTATACCGTCAGTTCCCTCTAGAGCCTTATACCGTCAGTGCCATCTGGAGCCTTATACCGTCAGTGCCATCTAGAGCCTTTTACCTTCAGTTCCCTCTAGAGCCTTATACCGTCAGTTCCCTCTAGAGCCTTATACCGTCAGTGCCATCTGGAGCCTTATACCGTCAGTGCCATCTATAGCCGTTTACCTTCAGTTCCCTCTAGAGCCTTATACCGTCAGTGCCATCTAGAGCCTTAAACCGTCAGTGCCATCTATAGCCTTATAACTTTAAAGCCATCTAGAGCCTTATACATGCAATGCCCTCTAGAGCCTTATGTCTTCAAAGCCATCTAGAGCCTTATACATTCAAAGCCATCTAGAGCCTTATACCTTCAATGCCCTCTAGAGCCTTACACCTTCAAAGCCAATTAGAGCCTTATACCGTCAGTGCCATCTAGAGCCTTATACCGTCAGTGCCATTTAGAGCCTTAAACTTTCAATGCCCTCTAGAGCCTTATACCGTTAAAGCCATCTAGAGCCTTATACCTTCAATGCCTTCTAGAGCCTTATACCTTCAAAGCCATCTAGAGCCTTATACCGTCAGTGCCATGTAGAGCCATATACCGCCAATGCCATCTAGAGCCTTATACCTTCAATGCCATCTAGAGCCTTATACCGTCAGTGCCCTCTAGAGCCTTATACATTCAAAGCCATCTAGAGCCTTATACCGTCAGTGCTCTCTAGAGCCTTATACCTTCCATGCCCTCTAGAGCCTTATACCTTCAAAGCCATCTAGAGCATTATACCGTCAATGTCCTCTAGTGCCTTATACCTTCAATTCCCTCTAGAGTCTTATACATTCAAAGCCATCTAGAGCCTTATACTGTCAGTGCCCTCTAGAGCCTTATACCGTCAGTGCCATCTAGAGCCTTATACCGTCAGTGACATCTAGAGCCTTATACCGTTAGTGCCATCTAGAGCCTTATACCTTCAATGCCATCTATAGCCTTATACCTTCAAAGCCATCTAGAGCCTGATACCGTCAGTGCCCTCTAGAGCCTTATACCGTCGTGCCATCTAGAGCATTATACCGTCAGTTCCCTCTAGTTCCTTATACCGTCAGTTCACTCTAGAGCCTTATACCGTCAGTGCCATCTGGAGCCTTATACCGTCAGTGCCATCTGGAGCCTTATACCTTCAGTTCCCTCTAGAGCCTTATACCATCAGTTCCCTCTAGAGCCTTATACCGTCTGTGCCATCTAGAGCCTTATACCGTCAGTGCCATCTAGAGCCTTATACCTTCAATGCCCTCTAGAGCCTTATACCTTCAAAGTCATCTAGAGCCTTATACCTTCAAAGCCATCTAGAGCCTTATACATGCAATGCCCTCTAGAGCCTTATACCTTCAAAGCCAATTAGAGCCTTATACCGTCAGTGTCATCTAGAGCATTATACCGTCAGTGCCATCTAGAGCCTTATACCTTCAATACCATCTAGAACCTTATACTTTCAAAGCCATCTAGAGCCTGATACCTTCAGTGTCCTCTAGTTCCATATACCTTCAGTTCCCTCTAGTTCCTTATACATTCAGTGCCCTCTAGTTCCTTATACCTTCAGTTCCATCTAGTTCCTTATACCTTCTGTTTCCTCTAGTTCCTTATACATCCAGTCCTCTAGTTCCTTATACCTTCAGTGGCCTCTAGTTCTTTATACCTTCAGTTCCCTCTAGTTCCTTATACATTCAGTTTCCTCTAGTTCCTTATACCTTCAGTGCCCTCTAGTTCTTTATACCTTCAGGTCCCTCTAGTTCCTTATACATTCAGTTTCCTCTAGTTTCTTATACATTCAGTGTCCTTTAGTTCATTATACCTTCAGCGTCCACTAGTTCCTTATACCTTCAGGTCCTTATACCTTCACTTATGCATTCAATTTCAGTAACATGACTGCAAACAAACCCATATCAGAAAAGGCAGTGGGACTATCATCATTGATTGAAAGCACTGTCATTTCACTTCAGTCAAATGTTCAATGCGAGAAAGCACAGCACATCCAAGAGTCAATTGAAACATGTCTCAGATCCTTTCTCAATAGATTAGCCGAGGAAGAGCCACTGTTTCTTGTGACTGAGCTTATCCAGGTCGGAAGTTACGCTGAAGGGACAAAGATTCTACAACCAGATGAATTTGACTTTCTTGCTGTTGTTGGTGACTTATCCAAACCTGGTACAATCGTTTTGGACAACAATATTGAGAATATACAAGGTAAAACTAAGCTTCCACAAACTGGATATGTGACTGTTGCACTCGCAGATGACAATTTGAAGTCAAAATGGAATAGATTTTGCAAAAATGGACTCTTGCAATGTTTTCAGAATACTTATCAAAGTAACAGGTTTGGAAGTGCTTTCGTAAGAGTTATAAAGAAAATATTCAAAGAACATTGGACTTTTTCAAAGAATGGGAAATTTGTAACAAGCTCAGCAACGGAAATCGACTTTGTGAATTGTGGGCTTAATTTTCCGCGGGTAAATGAGGTGTCCTTGGTGTTACAGAGGGTAGAATGTAAGACACCTAATATTCTGATTGACTTTCTAGCAGATGATCTGTCAGTAAGTGTTGATTTGTCGCCTGCCATTAGATACCATAAGATCGAAGACTGTTTCAATGCCGAGGATTGTGCCAGTCCAGAGCTGGCAGAGGCTATTACAAGCCGTGGCTCACTGCTGCTGGTTGCACACATGAATTGTGACTTTAGAGTAACTGTGACCGAAACTGAGGTTAACCTAATGCAGACAATAATGAAAAAGGAACACAAAATTATTTACATTTTCCTGAAGTATATAAACAACTTATTTACAAATGAAAACGTAAAATGGGAGCCTTTTTCTTCATATATGTTGAAACACATTTGCTTGCACCATGACATTAAATGCCATACAGAACTGAGAAGCATTGAATCATGTATGGGAAACATCATTGGAGATATATCTGAATATTGTACTCACAAGGAGATGCCGAGTGCCATAAACACAACATATAATGTGCTCTTGGATCACACTGGAATGGATTTTGATTACAGAACATATGTGATTGAAGCACTTACTGAAATATGCCAGCAGGGAAGAGAAATACACGCCGTTGAAGAGTTCAGCGAACTCTTAAAGCTCATAGTTAATACAAATGTGCAACAATATCGTGATATGGTGAACAGAATTTAGTTAAGGCAATATAATATAATTATTAAGCACATTTAACTCTCGCCAACATAAAAATACCTCTTGGCAGTTGGAGTCATTACCAATACAAGGTCCTACTGTCTTGCTATATGGGTCTGGGGGGCATACTCCCCCAGGAAAATGTTTAATCCTAGAACGTCAATGGCGCACTCCGACGGATTTAATGTAAGTCTTCGACATTCAAATAGTTTCAGAAATGTACTCCATCATCCACCCCCCCCCCCACACAGTTTTTATTGCAATTTTGAGTTTTAGATAATTAGCCCATGTGAGGTTTTGTTACCGCAATGTGTCTGTCCGTCTGTCCATGAACATTTTCAAACGTCATCTCCTCAGTCAATAACCATCGAGTCTATAGCTACCATTTATGGTCACGATACTTGGGTAGGTGGGGGATTACATAAATGTTAAAATATTGAGCTTCTGATAATATCATTTTGCCAGAAGTTAAAAATCAACAGACTGGAACCCAGGCTACGTGTGTTGTAGTAAGTTTATATACATTCGCAAACATGCGATCACCCCAGGCTCATGTTTGCGATCACCTCAGGCTCGGTTTTCATGTTCACAGCCAAAGTCATAGAATAGTACATACTGCATGCGGACATAATCGCCACACCATCTCCCCCAAGTTTCTCCCAACACAAAAGGAAAACAAATCCGCTAACCCCCTACCTTGAATCTGAATGGGGGGGATTAAGTGATATGTGTGTTTTTATATGTGGGATTATTTCCGCCTGTGTCCACAGGGATTCGGCACGTTTGGGGTACTAGTATATATATTTAAGTACAGGGATTCTACTCTGTGGGATGTCAGATTTCGCATCGATCAGTAAAATGGCCCTATCTGAAACAATTTTGTACACATCTGTCCAAATATAACGCCTATCCCGAGTCTTTATATTGTTCTTCAAATAAAACACAACTTTAAGCTGCGTGCATGTATACTTTGCAAACAATTGCCACAGACATTGGCCATAGCAGGTCACATTTCCATACTAGGACACGGGTTCTGTCAGCAACAAAAAAAATCTTCGACGGGAGAGTTTTAACAGTGAATAACATTATCAATAAAATGTGTTTCCACTAACGTGTAGGTTTATTCGGCAAAAATGTACGTCAAAAAGAGATTTCGGAGAATCTTTCAATTTTTTTGAAAATTTCTAAAGTGGCGCAGTTTGCGTTGAAATGAGCGTTCTGATTGGATTATGATTATTTTTCATATAAAAAACAAACATCTTGTTACATTCTAATAATCCAATCAGAACGCTCGTTTCAACGCGAATTGCACCGCTTTAGAAATTTTTAAAATAGAATAAAACTACAATCGACTCCCAATTTCCGATAATGGACCATGTAAGAGAGCCGTATATTTGGGCCAATTTAATACGAGGCGATAATATTTACACGGGAGTATTTCAACATTTATCTTTTTCGAGTAGATCTTTGGTAGGCAGGAAGAGTGATTAATTTTGAGATGTTTGGCTAATGAGAATTTCCGTTATCTAAATATTTGACTTGTATACATGATATTTTGGTTATATTTGGTAAAATAATGTAGCTTAAAGCGACATTACATCGCAAAAAGCAAATAAAATACATATTTTCATGCATAAATGCATTGCTACTACAAATTCTTCTGAATACATACCACTGAATCAATAAACATTGTTTTTGTGGTATACAAACTTTCAAAAGTGAAAGTAGGATTTCATATAACGGTCATCCACGCTCCTGAATTGACATCCACGTTCCTGAATTGACATCCACGCTGCTGAACTGATGTTTGTTTGTTATTGGAGTCAATACTAAACATATACTTTCGCTTACAGATAATATAACTAAGATTAGTCTACAAATAAATATGCTTAGTCTTCAAATAATATGAATAGTCACACATTTGAGATATCATGGTAAATATGTACCATATCTCGTGTTATTCAGGATAAGCGCATTGTATTACACATGAATGTCGACCCTATTTACATTATTTTGTTATGTCAACAAACCGCGTATACAACGTTTCTTTATTTGTTGAAATATTCAGTTTTTGAGGCAAATATTTGGAATTTTTTTATACCATATAATAGCCAATTACATTCAGTAGAAATTTGCGTTTTCACCAATGTAGTGTCGCTTTAAGCTATTGTATTTATAAATAGATATGTTTTACACAAATATGTGTAAAAACTAAGCGAACAGAACTATAACTAATAATGAAACAAAGTAACATTGGACACCATACGCTCGCCCACATGGTTCGCCGGAGGCGAGGGTAAATAAGCTCTTAGACACCATACGCTCTCCCACATGGTTCGCCGGAGGCGAGGGTAAATAAGCTCTTAGACACCATACGCTCTCCCACATGGTTCGCCGGAGGCGAGGGTAAATAAGCTCTTAGACACCATACGCTCGCCCACATGGTTCGCCGGATGTGAGGGTAAATAAGCTCTTGGACACCATACGCTCGCCCACATGGTTCGCCGGAGACGAGGGTAAATAAGCTCTTAGACACCATACGCTCGCCCACATGGTTCGCCGGAGGCGAGGGTAAATAAGCTCTTAGACACCATACGCTCGCCCACATGGTTCGCCGGAGACGAGGGTAAATAAGCTCTTGGACACCATACGCTCGTCCACATGGTATACGCTCTCCCACATGGTTCGCCGGAGGTGAGGGTAAATAAGCTCTTAGACACCATACGCTCGCCCACATGGTTCGCCGGAGGCGAGGGTAAATAAGCTCTTAGACACCATACGCTCGCCCACATGGTTCGCCGGAGGCGAGGGTAAATAAGCTCATGGACACCATACGCTCGCCCACATGGTTCGCCGGAGGCGAGGGTAAATAACCTCTTGGACACCATACGCTCGCCCACATGGTTCGCCGGAGGCGAGGGTAAATAAGCTCTTGGACACCATACGCTCGCCCACATGGTTCGCCGGAGACGAGGGTAAATAAGCTCTTAGACACCATACGCTCGCCCACATGGTTCGCCGGAGGCGAGGGTAAATAAGCTCTTGGACACCATACGCTCGCCCACATGGTTCGCCGGAGACGAGGGTAAATAAGCTCTTGGACACCATACGCTCGCCCACATGGTTCGCCGGAGGCGAGGGTAAATAAGCTCTTAGACACCATACGCTCGCCCACATGGTTCGCCGGAGGCGAGGGTAAATAAGCTCTTGGACACCATACGCTCGCCCACATGGTTCGCCGGAGGCGAGGGTAAATAAGCTCTTGGACACCATACGCTCGCCCACATGGTTCGCCGGAGGCGAGGGTAAATAAGCTCTTAGACACCATACGCTCGCCCACATGGTTCGCCGGAGACGAGGGTAAATAAGCTCTTGGACACCATACGCTCGCCCACATGGTTCGCCGGAGGCGAGGGTAAATAAGCTCTTAGACACCATACGCTCGTCCACATGGTATACGCTCTCCCACATGGTTCGCCGGACGTGAGGGTAAATAAGCTCTTAGACACCATACGCTCGCCCACATGGTTCGCCGGAGGCGAGGGTAAATAAGCTCTTAGACACCATACGCTCGCCCACATGGTTCGCCGGAGGCGAGGGTAAATAAGCTCATGGACACCATACGCTCGCCCACATGGTTCGCCGGAGGCGAGGGTAAATAACCTCTTGGACACCATACGCTCGCCCACATGGTTCGCCGGAGGCGAGGGTAAATAAGCTCTTGGACACCATACGCTCGCCCACATGGTTCGCCGGAGACGAGGGTAAATAAGCTCTTAGACACCATACGCTCGCCCACATGGTTCGCCGGAGGCGAGGGTAAATAAGCTCTTGGACACCATACGCTCGCCCACATGGTTCGCCGGAGACGAGGGTAAATAAGCTCTTGGACACCATACGCTCGCCCACATGGTTCGCCGGAGGCGAGGGTAAATAAGCTCTTAGACACCATACGCTCGCCCACATGGTTCGCCGGAGGCGAGGGTAAATAAGCTCTTGGACACCATACGCTCGCCCATATGGATCGCCGGAGGCGAGGGTAAATAAGCTCTTGGACACCATACGCTCGCCCACATGGTTCGCCGGAGGCGAGGGTAAATAAGCTCTTAGACACCATACGCTCGCCCACATGGTTCGCCGGAGACGAGGGTAAATAAGCTCTTGGACACCATACGCTCGCCCACATGGTTCGCCGGAGGCGAGGGTAAATAAGCTCTTAGACACCATACGCTCGCCCACATGGTTCGCCGGCGGTGAGGGTAAATAAGCTCTTAGACACCATACGCTCGCCCACATGGTTCGCCGGAGGTGAGGGTAAATAAGCTCTTAGACACCATACGCTCGCCCACATGGTTCGCCGGAGGCGAGGGTAAATAAGCTCTTGGACACCATACGCTCGCCAACATGGTTCGCCGGAGACGAGGGTAAATAAGCTCTTAGACACCATACACTCGCCCACATGGTATACGCTCTCCCACATGGTTCGCCGGAGGTGAGGGTAAATAAGCTCTTAGACACCATACGCTCGCCCACATGGTTCGCCGGAGGTGAGGGTAAATAAGCTCTTAGACACCATACGCTCTCCCACATGGTTCGCCGGAGGCGAGGGTAAATAAGCTCTTAGACACCATACGCTCGCCCACATGGTTCGCCGGAGGTGAGGGTAAATAAGCTCTTAGAGACCATACGCTCGCCCACATGGTTCGCCGGAGGCGAGGGTAAATAAGCTCTTGGACACCATACGCTCGCCCACATGGTATACGCTCTCCCACATGGTTCGCCGGAGGTGAGGGTAAATAAGCTCTTAGACACCATGCGCTCGCCCACATGGTTCGCCGGAGGCGAGGGTAAATAAGCTCTTAGACACCATACGCTCGCCCACATGGTTCGCCGGAGGCGAGGGTAAATAAGCTCTTAGACACCATACGCTCGCCCACATGGTTCGCCCGAGGCGAGGGTAAATAAGCTCTTAGACACCATACGCTCGCCCACATGGTTCGCCGGAGGCGAGGGTAAATAAGCTCTTAGACACCATACGCTCGCCCACATGGTTCGCCGGAGGCGAGGGTAAATAAGCTCTTGGACACCATACGCTCGCCCACATGGTATACGCTCTCCCACATGGTTCGCCGGAGGTGAGGGTAAATAAGTTCTTAGACACCATACGCTCGCCCACATGGTTCGCCGGAGGCGAGGGTAAATAAGCTCTTGGACACCATACGCTCGCCCACATGGTATACGCTCGACCACATGGTTCGCCGGAGGCGAGGGTAAATAAGCTCTTAGACACCATACGCTCGCCCACATAGTATACGCTCTCTCACATGGTTCGCCGGAGGTGAGGGTAAATAAGCTCTTAGACACCATACGCTCGCCCACATGGTTCGCCGGAGACGAGGGTAAATAAGCTCTTAGACACCATACGCTCGCCCACATGGTTCGCCGGAGGCGAGGGTAAATAAGCTCTTGGACACCATACGCTCGCCCACATGGTTCGCCGGAGGCGAGGGTAAATAAGCTCTTGGACACCATACGCTCGCCCACATGGTTCGCCGGAGGCGAGGGATAATAAGCTTTTGGACACCATACGTTCGCCCACATGGTTCGCCGGAGACGAGGGTAAATAAGCTCTTAGACACCATACGCTCGCCCACATGGTTCGCCGGAGGCGAGGGTAAATAAGCTCTTGGACACCATACGCTCGCCCACATGGTTCGCGGAGACGAGGGTAAATAAGCTCTTGGACACCATACGCTCGCCCACATGGTTCGCCGGAGGCGAGGGTAAATAAGCTCTTGGACACCATACGCTCGCCCACATGGTTCGCCGGAGGCGAGGGTAAATAAGCTCTTGGACACCATACGCTCGCACACATGGTTCGCCGGAGACGAGGGTAAATAAGCTCTTAGACACCATACGCTCGCCCACATGGTTCGCCGGAGGCGAGGGTAAATAAGCTCTTGGACACCATACGCTCGCCCACATGGTTCACCGGATGCGAGGGTAAATAAGCTCTTGGTCACCATACGCTCGCCCACATGGTTCGCCGGAGGCGAGGGTAAATAGGCTCTTAGACACCATACGCTCGCCCACATGGTTCGCCGGAGGCGAGGGTAAATAAGCTCTTAGACACCATACGCTCGCCCACATGGTTCGCCGGAGGCGAGGGTAAATAAGCTCTTGGACACCATACGCTCGCCCACATGGTATACGCTCTCCCACATGGTTCGCCGGAGGTGAGGGTAAATAAGCTCTTAGACACCATACGCTCGCCCACATGGTTCGCCGGAGGCGAGGTTAAATAAGCTCTTGGACACCATACGCTCGCCCACATGGTATACGCTCGCCCACATGGTTCGCCGGAGGCGAGGGTAAATAAGCTCTTAGACACCATACGCTCGCCCACATGGTTCGCCGGAGGCGAGGGTAAATAAGCTCTTAGACACCATACGCTCGCCCACATGGTTCGCCGGAGGCGAGGGTAAATAAGCTCTTGGACACCATACGCTCGCCCACATGGTTAGCCGGAGGCGAGGGTAAATAAGCTCTTGGACACCATACGCTCGCACACATGGTTCGCCGGAGGCGAGGGATAATAAGCTTTTGGACACCATACGCTCGCCCACATGGTTCGCCGGAGACGAGGGTAAATAAGCTCTTAGACACCATACGCTCGCCCACATGGTTCGCCGGAGGCGAGGGTAAATAAGCTCTTGGACACCATACGCTCGCCCACATGGTTCGCCGGAGACGAGGGTAAATAAGCTCTTGGACACCATACGCTCGCCCACATGGTTCGCCGGAGGCGAGGGTAAATAAGCTCTTGGACACCATACGCTCGCCCACATGGTTCGCCGGAGGCGAGGGTAAATAAGCTCTTGGACACCATACGCTCGCCCACATGGTTCGCCGGAGGCGAGGGTAAATAAGCTCTTAGACACCATACGCTCGCCCACATGGTTCGCCGGAGGCGAGGGTAAATAAGCTCTTGGACACCATACGCTCGCCCACATGGTTCGCCGGAGGCGAGGGTAAATAAGCTCTTGGACACCATACGCTCGCCCACATGGTTCGCCGGAGGCGAGGGTAAATAAGCTCTTAGACACCATACGCTCGCCCACATGGTTCGCCGGAGGTGAGGGTAAATAAGCTCTTAGACACCATACGCTCGCCCACATGGTTCGCCGGAGGTGAGGGTAAATAAGCTCTTAGACACCATACGCTCGCCCACATGGTTCGCCGGAGGCGAGGGTAAATAAGCTCTTAGACACCATACGCTCGCCCACATGGTTCGCCGGAGGCGAGGGTAAATAAGCTCTTAGACACCATACGCTCGCCCACATGGTTCGCCGGAGGTGAGGGTAAATAAGCTCTTAGACACCATACGCTCGCCCACATGGTTCGCCGGAGGCGAGGGTAAATAAGCTCTTAGACACCATACGCTCGCCCACATGGTTCGCCGGAGGCGAGGGTAAATAAGCTCTTAGACACCATACGCTCGCCCACATGGTTCGCCGGAGGCGAGGGTAAATAAGCTCTTGGACACCATACGCTCGCCCACATGGTATACGCTCTCCCACATGGTTCGCCGGAGGTGAGGGTAAATAAGCTCTTAGACACCATACGCTTGCCCACATGGTTCGCCGGAGGCGAGGGTAAATAAGCTCTTGGACACCATACGCTCGCCCACATGGTATACGCTCTCCCACATGGTTCGCCGGAGGTGAGGGTAAATAAGCTCTTAGACACCATACGCTCGCCCACATGGTTCGCCGGAGGCGAGGGTAAATAAGCTCTTGGACACCATACGCTCGCCCACATGGTATACGCTCGCCCACATGGTTCGCCGGAGGCGAGGGTAAATAAGCTCTTGGACACCATACGCTCGCCCACATGGTATACGCTCTCCCACATGGTTCGCCGGAGGTGAGGGTAAATAAGCTCTTGGATACCATACGCTCGCCCATATGGTTCGCCGGAGGCGAGGGTAAATAAGCTCAATCATCTTGGACACCATACGCTCGCCCACATGGTTTGCCGGAGGCGAGGGTAAATATATGTTATATTTATATGTTATATTTCGGGTTTTACGCCTGCATCAGCACCATTTTGGGCTATATCACCGGCGGGCAGTTTACATAACAACACCTTTCCTGGGCGGGCTCCAGCGGTTATCCAGTACTTGGGTGCACCAACCTCCGTAAGAAACTGCCAACTTTTTCATATAAATGAGACACGGTCTGAGCGGGGCTTGAACCCGAGGGTAAATAAGCTCAATCATCTTGGACACCATGTAACATGCTTTATTATTCTGACCACAGGGATTCGGCGCGTTTGGGGGTACTAGTACTTAAATTTATATCATAATTTTTTGTAATCTTTTGAATAAATGTATATAAAATAATAATGATATTACTACTAAACACATGTAAAACCATCAGAATATTATTCTTTTGAAAAGTTGAATAAATTGCAGGGTTCATTCTAGGTCAGAATTTTTGGGAGAAGTGAGAAAGCGCGATATCGCTTCTTTAAATGGTGTTCTTTAATATACTTCTGCAAAATAGGTTTAAAATGCACAGTACAGCCATTAAATACAACATTTGAATAGAAGGAGTGCTTTATAATGGGCCAGTGTATCTTACTAGACACAATTTTGTTTGAAAATCGTAAAATATATACTTTTATTTTAGGGAGAAGAGGGCGAAGTCAGGGTCCCTAGGGCGACAATATCGCCAACATCACCCTCTAGAATGATCCCTGTATTGTCCCACATTTGTTACCAGTATCTCTCTGAGGTGGGCGACAGGGTGTAATTGTTGTAAAACCTTCAAACTCCCTGTGGTATTTTGCCATTAAATGCGCTACAAGCTTTCATCACTGCAGAATATCATGTATCTATACAAGCAATTATTGAATATTGTAAACAAATTATTACATTACAGTCAAACCTCTGTGTTAAGCAGCCAACCAAGGGAATCACCGATAGTGGCTGATTAGCACATGTGGCTGCTTAATAGAGGGCAAATGCATAAAAAGTTGTAAGAACTTGTTTCACAATCGAGCTAAAAAAATTGTATAAACTAATAGAGGTCAAATGTATAGAATCACAACAGATTGGGAGTCTGGAAACTGGCTGCTTAATACAGGCTGGCTGCTTAATGGAGGTGACCACTAACACAGGTTTGTATATAAATTATACCTGTAGTATTTTGTAGACACAAATATATGACAAGCCGAATGAACACAATCGTGTAAACAAATCATGTAAATAAATCAACATTGCATCTTCCTCGTGACAACGTGTTCCATTAAGGGGACGAGGAAGCGAGATCAATTAAACTAATGATGAAATAACTTGTTTCGCAATCAAGAAATTTTAATAAACTAGATAAGATATTCACCCAGCTAAAATTAAGAATTGGTATGGGTATGTGTCATTCTTGTTGCAGAATTGGATCAGAACTGTGTAGTGTTGAAGACATGTCAGCGTAAACTGGCTCTAGATTGGTTTAGTATTATTGATATTGTATTATATTTACAGGCTAGTTTGACGATAATTTTCGTGGGAAATAAACAAGCATGATCAATCGTGTAAATAAAACATGTAAATAAAATAATCGCTAGCAAAAGTTTCCAAAACGCCTCTTGAAAAGATTAGTCATTTTAGATTTTTGGAGGATAGTGCAATGATACAGACAGAGACCCATTCCAGAGTCTCCTCTGGTTCTTTTACTTGCACGGTGAAAAGTACCGACACGAGGCCTCGGTTTAATAACGTCCTATCTGAAATACTGTTAATTTTATTAGGGTCAGACGGGGGATCGAACCTGCGATCCCTGGATTACCAGTCCAGCGTGTTACCACTGGACTACAGATCCGTATGTAGGCAGGGGCGTAACTTGGCTGGAATCGATGTGTAGGTCAACTTAAGACGGAATGGGGTCCGGGGGTCATCCACAGGAAAACTATTTATAGCGTATATAATTTAATCCTGGCCTCCCGATTTTTGTTGCAGATTTGGCATTTTTATTCGGGGGAAAGTGTAGGCCACGTCCTATATGAAGCTACGCCAATGGTAGGTATGATTCGACACCTCAAGTAATTCAATTAAAAAAGACAACGTGGATGCACACCACTGACTTTCTCCTTCGCGCTATAGTAAATCGATCAACTGTCACAGTCAACTTCTCAGTTCCAAACAAGAATCGACATTTACCGCATGCAATTCTATAAACTCCAGGGCTGCTGCTTGCTGTTAGACACAAGTAAGTCATGGCATCACCATCACAGTTTTTCACAATTACCAAATGTAAACAAACACCGGTTAAAAATGGAGCGCGTAGGAATCCTAGCTGTCATTTAGGGCTGTTTACTCATCAATGCGCTGTAGCAAGTAATACTGAAATAAATGTACAAAAAGTCTTCTTTAAATGAGCACAAATGCCACAGATGCACCACAATCACAATAAGAAATGCAAACAGTCTCTGGTTCTACATTATAACATCATCAACTTATGGTCTGCTTGATTGTAAAAAACCAATTCCCCAGTGGGGTCACACGACGTGGGACAAATGGGGACGATGCATTCCGAATGTAAACAAGTGCGGACGATGCGTTCCGATTGTAAACAAGTGCTTGACCGATCGACTCGGAAAGTCCCACTTTCGATTTCGAGTTTATTTTATCTAAAACAACAACACTGTTTACTATACAAAGTATAATGTAAGAATGTGTAGCACCATACGTAAAATTTGATTTTTTTCAAATATTTGTATTTCATTCGATAATAGGGGTGCTTTAAATATAGCAATGACACGGAAGAGAAGCAACTCTAACAAGGTTAGACGTTTTTATTTAATAGACGATATTGTAAGCATTAATATTTTATTTTTAAGTGTGTAAAACGTACATATATATTGTATGTTATCCTAAATATACCTTAATTAATATTAGATATGTAGATCTATAGGCATTTTTTACTTTTAAAACAACACACT
The DNA here is from genome assembly GCA_014843695.1 of Archivesica marissinica. Taxonomy (NCBI): domain Eukaryota; kingdom Metazoa; phylum Mollusca; class Bivalvia; order Venerida; family Vesicomyidae; genus Archivesica; species Archivesica marissinica. The sequence goes on along the minus strand of CM026400.1, from coordinate 17,819,664 downwards.
ATTGAATTTCAAGTGATTCATCGGAATGTATTTGGTCTAGATCAATATTTGTGCAATACATAGTTCCCGTGTGACGTCACCATTCCTACTGTGGCTGCCATTTTGACTGGCAAAGTTGATCAGATATTATATATAATATATAGTAGCGTAATTTTGCTTTCTTCATAAAATATTTATTTTTCATCCTATCACCATGGTTCATACATTGTTGGAAAGCTCTCAATGGACATATTTTTTGTATCATTTCACAAATTTCGTATCAATGACGAATACATAATAAGTTACCTGTATATTAATATTTCAACTGTGAAAATAGACTTTCAAAAATAGGTGCAAGTTAAGTTCTTATAATTTATAATCCATACATCATTGTCAAAAAATAAATTAATATTTAAAAAGTGCATTTCAATACCTTTAAAATCATACCAAATTTTATATTAAGAAACCAAAATTAATAAAGTTATTGCAATTAAAGAATTACTAGTAAAATCATGAAATTGCCGTTAATAAAACTTGCCAGTCAAAATGGCTGCCAAGATAAGATTTTATCAGTGTTTTTGACTGCCGTGGGAACTATGTATAGTAAACTTTTGGCAATCAGATAATGGTATCAAACACAGGTACTTGTGGTCTTGACAAGTGGTTTCGGGTTCAAGATCAAACCCAAAACAATATATCATGGACCATAGTTACCTCCGATAGTGACGGGATGTCATTTTTAAATATGCCTGAATGACGAGAAAGCATACCGCCAAATCAAAAACCGAACGCCCAGCGTAAACGACAACATTGCATTTCCTGCTGTTCACGATGAAACAATGTGCCATTCTGGTGTTATTTGATCGATCTCCATGAAATAAATAGTATCTCTTGATAGAATAAGGTCTTTCGGTCGGGACCACAAGGACATATCAGTGATCTGGTCGTTTTTACCTAGTTTCTCGCTGATGTTTCATTTCCGTTTGTTGCCTTTTAAATTAGTAAACATTAATTACTATATGACCATAGGGCAAACAATATGCGTTCGCCTCAGGTGCGAAAGGTCTGGAGTTCGAGCCCCGTTGGAGCCGTTACGATTGTGTCCTTAGACAAGGCATTTAAATTCCACGTTGCCTCTTCTCTCCCTCGTGGCAATGGATTCCATCAGGAATGAGGTCTCGAGAGTGATTTATATCAGTTGAAAGAACTTGTTTTGCAATCGAGCTAAAATAAATTTGTATAAACTAAACAGATATGTGTGTCTTGTGCCTGTGATATGGCCTGACATGTTTGTATGTATAGTGTTAAGCCTATGGTTTATCAAAATGTTCTTTAAAAAAGCCTGCAACCATTTGTCCAGACCACAAGCGTCTGTACATAATTACTATATTGATTAATCATGCTATTTCATAAAATTAATAAAGGATCCATTTGGAGGAATAAACAAATTATACGTATTTGCTTGTTCTTTGTACCTTCAGTGGCCTCTAGTTCCTTATACCTTCAGTTTCCCCTAGTTCCTTATACATCCAGTCCTCTAGTTCCTTATACATCCAGTCCTCTAGTTTCTTATACATTTAGTGGCCTCTAGTTCCTTATACATCCAGTCCTCTAGTTCCTTATACCTTCAGTTTCCTCTAGTTCCTTATACATTCAGTCCTCTAGTTCCTTGTACATGTAGTGGCCTCTAGTTCCTTATACATCCAGTCCTCTAGTTCCTTATACCTTCAGTGGCCTCTAGTACCTTATACATTCAGTGTCCTCTAGTTCATTATACATTCAGTGTCCTCTAGTTCCTTATACATTCAGTGGCCTCTAGTTCCTTATACATTCAGTGTCCTCTAGTTCCTTATACCTTCAGTGGCCCCTAGTTCCTTATACATCCAGTCCTCTAGTTCCTTATACCGTCAGTGTCCTATAGTTCCTTATACATTCAGTGGCCTCTAGTTCCTTATAATGTATGTGTCCTATAGTTCCTTATACCTTCAGTGTCCTCTAGTTCCTTATGCATTCAGTGGCCTCTAGTTCCTTATACATTCAGTGTCCTCTAGTTCCTTATACATTCAGTGTCCTATAGTTCCTTATACATTCAGTGGCCTCTAGTTCCTTATACATTCAGTGACCTCTAGTTCCTTATACTGTCAGTGTCCTATAGTTCCTTATACATTCAGTGTCCTCTAGTTCCTTATACATTCAGTGGCCTCTAGTTCATTATACATTCAGTGTCCTCTAGTTCCTTATACATTCAGTGGCCTCTAGTTCATTATACATTCAGTGTCCTCTAGTTCCTTATACATTCAGTGTCCTCTAGTTCCTTATACATGCAGTGTCCTCTAGTTCCTTATACCTTCAGTGGCCTCTAGTTCCTTATACCTTCAGTGGCCTCTAGTTCCTTATACATTCAGTGGCCTCTAGTTCCTTATACATTCAGTGTCCTCTAGTTCCTTATACCTTCAGTTTCCTCTAGAGCCTTATACCTTCAATGCCATCTAGAGCCTTATACCGTCAGTGCCATCTAGAGCCTTATACATTCAATGCCATCTAGAGCCTTATACCGTCAGTGCCATCTAGAGCCTTATACATTCAGTTCCCTCTAGAGCCTTATACCGTCAGTGCCCTCTAGTTCATTATACTGTCAGTTCCATCTAGAGCCTTATACCGTCAGTGCCCTTTAGTTCCTTATACCGTCAGTTCCATCTAGAGCCTCATACCGTCAGTGCCATCTAGAGCCTTATACCTTCAGTTCCCTCTAGAGCCTTATACCGTCAGTGCCCTCTAGTTCTTTATACAATCAGTCCCCTCTATTTCCTTATACCGTCAGTGTCCTCTATTTCCATATACCTTCAGTTCCCTCTAGTTCCTTATACATTCAGTGTCCTCTAGTTCCTTATACCTTCAGCGTCCTCTAGTTCCTTATACCTTCAGGTCCTTATACCTTCACTTATGCATTCAATTTCAGTAACATGACTGCAAACAAACCCATATCAGAAAAGGCAGTGGGACTATCATCTTTGATTGAAAGCACTGTCACTTCACTTCAGTCAAATGTTCAATGCCGAGGAAGAGCCACTGTTTCGTGTGACTTGAGCTTATCCAGGTCGGAAGTTACGCTGAAGGGACAAAGATTCTACAACCAGATGAATTTGACTTTCTTGCTGTTGTTGGTGACTTATCCAAACCTGGTACAATCGTTTTGGACAACAATATTGAGAATATACAAGGTAAAACTATGCTTCCACAAACTGGATATGTGACTGTTGCACTCGCAGATGACAATTTGAAGTCAACATGGAATAAACATTGCAAAAATGGACTTGCAATGTTTTCAGAATATTTATCAAGGCAACACGTTTGGAAGTGCTTTCGTAACAGTTATAATGAAAATATTCAAAGAACGTTGGAATATTTCAAAGAAAGGGAAATTTGTAACAAGCTCAGCAACGGAAATCGACTTTGTGAATTGTGTGCTTAAATTCCCGCGGGTAAATGAGGTGTCCTTGCGGTTACGGCGTGTACAATGTAAGACACCTAATGTTCTGATTGACTTTCTAGCAGATGATCTGTCAGTAAGTGTTGATTTGTCGCCTGCCATTAGATACCATAAGATCGAAGACTGTTTCAATGCCGAGGATTGTGCCAGTCCAGAACTGGCAGAAGCTATTACAAGCCGTGGCTCACTGCTGCTGGTTGCACACATGAATTGTGACTTTAGAGTAACTGTGACCGAAACTGAGGTAAACCTCATGCAGACAATAATGAAAAAGGAACACAAAATTATTTACATTTTCCTTAAAGTATATAAACAACTTATTTACAAATGAAAACCAAAAATGGGAGCCTTTCTCTTCATATATGTTGAAACACATTTGCTTGCACCATGACATTAAATGCCATACAGAACTGAGAAGCATTGAATCATGTCTTGGAAACATCATTGGAGATATATCTGAATATTGTACTCACAAGGAGATGCCGAGTGCCATAAACACAACATATAATGTGCTCTTGGATCACACTGGATTTGATTTTGATTACAGAACACATGTGATTGAAGCACTTACTGAAATATGCCAGCAGGGCAGAGAAATACACACCGTTGAAGAGTTCAGCGAGCTCTTAAAGCTCATTGTTAATACAAATGTGCAACCATTTCTTGATATGGTGGACAGTGTAATGCACGGAAAGCACATTTAACTCTCTCCAACATAGAAATAACTCTTGGCATTTGGAGTCATTACCAATACAAGGTCCTACTGTCTTGCTATATGGGTCTGGGGGGCATACTCCCCCAGGAAAATGTTTAATCCTAGAACGTCAATGGCGCACTCCGACGGATTTAATGTACGTCTTCGACATTCAAATAGTTTCAGAAATGTACACCATCATCCACCCACAGATTTTATTGCAATTTTGGGTTTATGATAATTAGCCCATGTGAGGTATTGTTACAGCAATGTGTCTGTCCGTCTGTCCATTTTCAAATGTCATCTCCTCAGTCAATAACAATCGAGTCTATAGCTACCATTTATGGTCACGATACTTGGGTAGGTGGGGGATTACATAATTATTAAAATATTGAGCCTCTGATAATATCATTTTGCCAGAAGTTAAAAATCAACAGACTGGAACCCAGGCTACGTGTGTTGTAGTAAGTTTATATACATTCGCAAACATGCGATCACCCCAGGCTCATGTTTGTGATCACCCCAGGCTCATGTTTGTGATCACCCCAGTTTCATGTTTGTGATCACCCCAGGCTCATGTTTGTGATCACCCCAGGCTCATGTTTGTGATCACCCCAGGCTCATGTTTGTGATCACCCCAGGCTCATGTTTGTGATCACCCCATGCTCATGTTTGTGATCACCCCAGGCTCATGTTTGTGATCACCCCAGGCTCATGTTTGTGATCACCCCAGGCTCATGTTTGTGATCACCCCAGGCTCATGTTTGTGATCACCCCAGGCTCATGTTTGTGATCACCCCAGGCTCATGTTTGTGATCACCCCAGGCTCATGTTTGTGATCACCCCAGGCTCATGTTTGTGATCACCCCAGGTTCATGTTTGAGATCACCCCAGGCTCGGTTTTCATGTTCACAGCCAAAGTCTAACCGCCATAGTATAGTACATACTGCATACGGACATAATCGCCACACCATCTCCCCCAACACAAAAGGAAATAAATCCGCTACCCCCCTACCTTGAATCTGAATGGGGGGGGAGGTGGATTAAGTGATATGTGGGTTTTTATGTGTGGGATTATTTCCGCCTGTGTCAGGAAACATGGAGGTGGGTGGATTAAGTGAAAGGGTGACAATGTTTTATACTCAATGAAGACACTGTGGATATAGTCTACCTTAGTTGGGCTATCTGTACATTACAAGCGATTTTCATGTTTTGTTTAAAGTTTTATTATATATCTTTAGCTCCAGTTTCTAGCAAAAACAAAGCACAGCCTGATACACAAAGCAGATACCACATAACTATACACATTGGAAAAGTGATTATTATGGTTGGCTGTTGACAATTATAAATCCGACAGTCCGAGAAGTGGCAGTGGTTAGTATGCTCTCATCACATCAATGCAACACGGGTTCAATTCTCGGACCGGGAAGAATGTGAGGTGCTACGGTGATAGACAGATGTGTTTTCTCTGGGTACTCCTGTTTCTTCCAACAGGAAGGACATATATCTATGCATATGTTTTCATTCTCTCCAACAAGAGTGATTAATATAAATTGTTAAAGCTTGTGTCACAATCGTTGAAAAATAAATATTTATATTGTAATTGTATTGTATGTTATAAGTAATAATGATAACCAATAATGACCAGTTTAAACATGCCCAATGTAGTTCATACCCTGATGGAAACTATTAACCTGCAATTCATTCCTTAAATCGCCAGATCGGACAGGTGGTTTTCTCCGGGTTTTCCTCCCACACGAATAACCACATTTACGCTTTCATCCACGCCAATGAGAGTGATTAATATATGTTTTTAGAACTTGCTTCGCAATCGTTGTAAAATAAATAAAGTTTAAACTTAAAATAAACTAGGATAAATTAAACCGTAAGTAACTACAATCTTTTTCACCTGTGACCATCGGGTGATGATAGGTTACAGTGATATACAAAGTCGGTGATAATAAATGTTTGGAGGGTTCCTTCACTAGGCAGTACAGACTCGAATCCGTGACTATCGGGTGATGATAGGTTACAGTCCTTCAAGAGACAGTATACGGTCGGTTGTCCAATTAGCGCAGTGGTTAGCGGCTTCCTTCTCACCAATGCAACCCGGGTTCGATCCCGGACTGGGAAGTATGTGAGATGGTACGATGGTCACCAGATCTTCTCACCATCCGCGCAAATGAGAGTAATTAATATAAGTTGTTAGAACTTGCTTCGCAATCGTTGTAAAATAAATAAAGTTTAAACTATAGGTTAACCTTTGGTTTGTATGCATCTCAAAATGAAAAAAGCACAAAAAAAACAAATAACACATATCTGACAAAAAATGTAAAAACTTGTAGGAATAAAATAAGATCTAAGCATAATGTGTTATGGCACAGTGGTAATCATTTGAAGTTTGTAAAGGTGCGAAATGCTCGGAGCTTGCACCCAGCTGTAGCCGTTACTATTGTGCCTCTAGGCAAAGACTTAAATTCCACATTGCCTCTTCTCTCTCCCTCGTGGCGATGGAATCCACCAGGAATGAGATCTCGAGAGTGATTAAATAAATTTGTATCAACTAAACTGGCACTGTAATATATGGGATAGACAATCATTATGCTTGTATTAATATGTCAGTATTTCCAAGGTGAGAAGCTTTCCAGGTTACTTTCGGTAACATATGTGATCTTCTGAACGGACTCGATCGTAATTTTAAAATAGATTAAAACTACAATCGACTCCCAATTTCCGATAATGGACCATGTAAGAGAGCAGTATATTTGGGCCAATTTAATACGAGGCGACAATATTTACACGGGAGTATTTCAACATTTATCTTTCGAGTAGATCTTTGGTAGGCAGGAAGAGTGATCGATTTTGAGATGTTTGGCTAATGAGAATTGCCGTTATCTAAATATGTGACTTGTATACATGATATTTTGGTTAAATTTGGTAAAATAACGTAGCTTAAAGCGACATTATTTCGCAAAAAGCAAATAAAATACATATTGTCATGCATAAATGCATTGCTACTACAAATTCTTCTGAATACATACCATTGAATCAATAAACATTGTTTTTGTGGTATACAAACTTTCAAAAGTGAAAGTAGGATTTCATATAACGGTCATCCACGCTCCTGAATTGACATCCACGTTCCTGAATTGACATCCACGCTGCTGAACTGATGTTTGTTTGTTATTGTAGTCAATACTAAACATATACTTTCGCTTACAGATAATATAACTAAGATTAGTCTACAAATAAATATGCTTAGTCTTCAAATAATATGAATAGTCACACATTTGAGATATCATGGTAAATATGTACCATATCTCGTGTTATTCAGGATAAGCGCATTGTATTACGCATGAATGTCGACCCTATTTACATTATTTTGTTATGTCAACAAACCGCGTATACAACGTTTCTTTATTTGTTGAAATACTCAGTTTTTGAGGCAAATATTTGGAAAAAATAAATACCATATAATAGCCAATTACATTCTGTAGAAATTTGCATTTTCACCAATGTAGTGTCGCTTTAAGCTATTGTATTTATAAATAGATATGTTTTTACACAAATATGTGTAAAAACTAAGCTAACAGAACTATAACTAATAATGAAACACAGTAAAATTGGACACCATACGCTCGCCCACATGGTTTGCCGGAGGCGAGGGTAAATAAGCTCTTGGAACCAAGTAACATGCGTTATGGTTCTGACTACAGGGATTCGGCGCGTTTTGGGGGTACTAGTACTTAAATTTATATACTAGTACCCCCAAACGCGCCGAATCCCTGTGGTTCTGACCATAATGCACTAAATCATAATTTTTTTGTAATCTTTTGAATAAATGTATATAAAATAATAATGACTACTAAACACATGTAAAACCATCAGTGTATTATTTTTTTGAAAAGTTGAATATATTGTAGGGTTCTTCATTCTAGGTCAGAATTTTTGGGAGAAGTGAGAAAGCGCGTGATTGCTTCCTTAAATAGTGTTCTTTAATATACTTCTGCAAAATAGGGTTAAAATGCACAGTACAGCCATTAAATACAACATTTGAATAGAAGGAGTGCTTTATAATGGGCCAGTGTATCTTACTGGACACAATTTTGTTTGAATATCGTAAAAACAAAAAAAAAAAATTTTTTTTTTTAGGGAGACGTGGGGCCCGCAGAGGGCGAAGTCAAGGTCCCTAGGGCGACCATTTCGCCCACTACAATGATCCCTGTATTGTCCCACATTTGTTACCAGTATCTCAGAATCACCCTGAGGTGGGCAACAGGGTGTAATTGTTGTAAATCCTTCAAACTCCCTGCAATTATTGAATATTGTACAATTTATTATATTACAGTCAAACCTCTGTGTTAAGCAGCCAGCCAAGGGAATCACAGATAGTGGCTGCTTAGCACAGGTGGCTGCTTAATAGAGGGCAAATGTATAAAAAGTTGTAAGAACTTGTTTCACAATCGAGCTAAACAAATTGTATAAACTAATAGAGGTCAAATGTATAGAATCACAACAGATTGGGAGTCTGGAAACTGGCTGCTTAATACAGGCTGGCTGCTTAATGGCGGTGACCACTAACACAGGTTTGTATATAAATTATACCTGTAGTATTTTGTAGACACAAATATATGACAAACCGAATGAGCACAACCATGGTCAATCGTGTAAACAAATCATGTAAATAAATCAACATTGCATCTTCCTCGTGACAACGTGTTCCATTAAGGGGACGAGGAAGCGAGATCAATTAAACTAATGATGAAATAACTTGTTTCGCAATCAAGCAATTTGAATAAACTAGATAAGATATTCACCCAGCTAAAATTAAGAATTGGTATGGGTATGTGTCATTCTTGTTGCAGAATTGGATCAGAACTGTGTAGTGTTGAAGACATGTCAGCGTAAACTGGCTCTAGATTGGTTTAGTATTATTGATATTGTATTATATTTACAGGCTAGTTTGACGATAATTTTCGTGGGAAATAAACAAGCATGATCAATCGTGTAAATAAAACATGTAAATAAAATAATCGCTAGCAAAAGTTTCCAAAACGCCTCTTGAAAAGATTAGTTATTTTAGATTTTTGGAGGATAGTGCAATGATACAGACAGAGACCCATTCCAGAGTCTCCTCTGGTTCTTTTACGTGCACGGTGAAAAGCACCGACACGAGGCCTCGGTTTAACGTCCTATCTGAAATACTGTTAATTTTATTAGGGTCAGACGGGGGATCGAACCTACGATCCCTGGATTACCAGTCCAGCGTGTTACCACTGGACTACAGATCCGTATGTAAGCAGGGGCGTAACTTGGCTGGAATCGATGTGTAGACCAACTTAAGACGGAAGGGGGTCCGGGGGTCATCCACAGGAAAACTATTTATAGCGTATATAATTTAATCATGGCCTCCCGATTTTTGTTGCAGATTTGGCATTTTTATTCGGGAGAAAGTGTAGGCCATGTCCTATATGAAGCTACGCCAATGGTAGGTATGATTCAACACCTCAAGTAATTCAATTAAAAAAGACAACGTGGATGCACACCACTGACTTTTTCTCCTTCGCGCTATAGTAAATCGATCAACTGTCACAGTCAACTTCTCAGTTCCAAACAAGAATCGACATTTACCGCATGCAGTTCTGTAAACTCGAGGGCTGCTGCTTGCTGTTAGACACAAGTAAGTCATGGCATCACCATCAAAGTTTTTCACAATTTTCAAATGTAAACAAACACCGGTTAAAAATGGAGCGCGTAGGAATCCTAACTGTCATTTAGGGCTGTTTACTGATCAATGCGCTGTTGCAAGTAATACTGAAATAAATGTACAAAGTCTTCTTTAAATGAGCACAAATGCCACAGATGCACCACACTCACAGTAAGAAATGCAAACAATCTCTGGTTCTACAGTATAACATCATCAAATTATGGTCTGCTTGATTGTAAAACACCAATTCCCCAGTGGCGTCACACGACATGGGACAAATGGGGACGATGCATTCCGAATGTAAACAAGTGCGGACGATGCGTTCCGATCGACTCGGAAAGTCCTACTTTCGATTTCGAGTTTGTTTTATCTAAAAAAAACAACACTGTTTACTATACAAAGTATAATGTAAGAATGTGTAGCACCATTGCTACCCATACGTAAATTTTAATTTTTTCCAAATAGTTGTATTTCATTCGATAATAGGGCTGTTTTAAATATAGCAATGACACGGAAGAGAAGCAACTCTAACACGGTTATACGTTTTATTTAATAGACGATATTGTAAGCATTAATATTTTATTTTTAAGTGTATAAAACGTACATATATATTGCATGTGTGCAATAATAAACGTTTGGCAATCAGATAATGGTATCAAACACAGGTACTTGGGGTCTTGACAAGTGATTTCGGGTTCAAGATCAAACCCAAAACAATATATCATGGACCATAGTTACCTCCGATAGTGACGAGATATCATTTTTAAATATGCCTGAACGATGAGAAAACATACCGCTAAATCAAAATCCGAACGCCCAGCGTAAACAACATTGCATTTCCTGCTGTTCACGATGAAACAATGTGCCATTCTGGTGTTATTTGATCGATCTCCATGAAATAAATAGTATCTCTTGATAGAATAAGGTCTTTCGGTCGGGACCACAAGAACATATCAGTGATCTGGTCGTTTTTACCTAGTTTCTCGCTGATGTTTCTGCATGCATATTTCATGTCCGTGTGTTACCTTTAGTAAACATTAATTACTATATGACCATAGGGCAAACAAATATGAGTGTCTTGTGTCTGTGGATATGGCCTGAAATGTTTGTATGCATAGTGTTAAGCCTATTGTTTATCAAAATGTTCTTTAATAAAAATTGAGCCCGCAACCATTTGTCCAGACCACAAGCGTCTGTGCATAATTACTATATTGATTAATCATGCTATTTCATAAAATTAATAAAAGGATCCATTTGGCGGGATAAACCAATTCTACGTATTTGCCTGTTCTTTGTACCCTCAGTGGCCTCTAGTTCCTTATACCTTCAGTTTCCCCTAGTTCCTTATACATTCAGTCTTCTAGTTCCATATACCTTCAGTGGCCTCTAGTTCCTTATACACTCAGTGTCCTCTAGTTCCTTATACACTCAGTGGCCTCTAGTTCCTTATACAGTCAGTCTTCTAGTTCCTTATACATTCAGTGGCTCTAGTTCCTTATACATTCAGTTTCCTCTAGTTCCTTATACAGTCAGTCTTCTAGTTCCTTATACAGTCAGTGTCCTCTAGTTCCTTATACACTCAGTGTCCTCTAGTTCCTTATACATTCAGTGGCCTCTAGTTCCTTATACAGTCAGTGTCCTCTAGTTCCTTATACAGTCAGTCTTCTAGTTCCTTATACATTCAGTTTCCTCTAGTTCCTTATACAGTCAGTCTTCTAGTTCCTTATACATTCAGTTTCCTCTAGTTCCTTATACAGTCAGTCTTCTAGTTCCTTATACATTCAGTTTCCTCTAGTTCCTTATACAGTCAGTCTTCTAGTTCCTTATACACTCAGTGTCCTCTAGTTCCTTATACATTCAGTGGCCTCTAGTTCCTTATACAGTCAGTGTCCTCTAGTTCCTTATACAGTCAGTCTTCTAGTTCCTTATACATTCAGTGTCCTCTAGTTCCTTATACACTCAGTGTCCTCTAGTTCCTTATACATTCAGTTTCCTCTAGTTCCTTATACAGTCAGTGTCCTCTAGTTCCTTATACATTCAGTTTCCTCTAGTTCCTTATACACTCAGTGTCCTCTAGTTCCTTATACATTCAGTTTCCTCTAGTTCCTTATACACTCAGTGTCCTCTAGTTCCTTATACATTCAGTTTCCTCTAGTTCCTTATACAGTCAGTGTCCTCTAGTTCCTTATACATTCAGTTTCCTCTAGTTCCTTATACATTCAGTGTCCTCTAGTTCCTTATACACTCAGTGTCCTCTAGTTCCTTATACATTCAGTGGCCTCTAGTTCCTTATACAGTCAGTGTCCTCTAGTTCCTTATACAGTCAGTCTTCTAGTTCCTTATACATTCAGTGTCCTCTAGTTCCTTATACACTCAGTGTCCTCTAGTTCCATATACATTCAGTTTCCTCTAGTTCCTTATACAGTCAGTCTTCTAGTTCCTTATACATTCAGTGTCCTCTAGTTCCTTATACACTCAGTGTCCTCTAGTTCCTTATACACTCAATCTTCTAGTTCCTTATACACTCAGTGTCCTCTAGTTCCTTATACACTCAGTCTTCTAGTTCCTTATACACTCAGTGTCCTCTAGTTCCTTATACACTCAGTCTTCTAGTTCCTTATACACTCAGTGTCCTCTAGTTCCTTATACACTCAGTGTCCTCTAGTTCCTTATACAGTCAGTCTTCTAGTTCCTTATACATTCAGTGTCCTCTAGTTCCTTATACACTCAGTGTCCTCTAGTTCCTTATACACTCAGTCTTCTAGTTCCTTATACACTCAGTGTCCTCTAGTTCCTTATACACTCAGTCTTCTAGTTCCTTATACACTCAGTGTCCTCTAGTTCCTTATACACTCAGTCTTCTAGTTCCTTATACATTCAGTGGCCTCTAGTTCCTTATACATTCAGTTTCCTCTAGTTCCTTATACAGTCAGTCTTCTAGTTCCTTATACAGTCAGTGTCCTCTAGTTCCTTATACACTCAGTGTCCTCTAGTTCCTTATACATTCAGTGTCCTCTAGTTCCTTATACATTCAGTGGCCTCTAGTTCCTTATACATTCAGTTTCCTCTAGTTCCTTATACAGTCAGTCTTCTAGTTCCTTATACATTCAGTGTCCTCTAGTTCCTTATACACTCAGTGTCCTCTAGTTCCTTATACACTCAGTCTTCTAGTTCCTTATACACTCAGTGTCCTCTAGTTCCTTATACACTCAGTCTTCTAGTTCCTTATACACTCAGTGTCCTCTAGTTCCTTATACACTCAGTCTTCTAGTTCCTTATACATTCAGTGGCCTCTAGTTCCTTATACACTCAGTGTCCTCTAGTTCCTTATACACTCATTCTTCTAGTTCCTTATACACTCAGTGTCCTCTAGTTCCTTATAAACTCAGTCTTCTAGTTCCTTATACATTCAGTGGCCTCTAGTTCCTTATACACTCAGTGTCCTCTAGTTCCTTATACACTCAGTCTTCTAGTTCCTTATACACTCAGTGTCCTCTAGTTCCTTATACACTCAGTCTTCTAGTTCCTTATACATTCAGTGTCCTCTAGTTCCTTATACACTCAGTCTTCTAGTTCCTTATACATTCAGTGGCCTCTAGTTCCTTATACACTCAGTGGCCTCTAGTTCCTTATACATTCAGTTTCCTCTAGTTCCTTATACAGTCAGTCTTCTAGTTCCTTATACACTCAGTGTCCTCTAGTTCCTTATACACTCAGTCTTCTAGTTCCTTATACATTCAGTGGCCTCTAGTTCCTTATACACTCAGTGGCCTCTAGTTCCTTATACACTCAGTGGCCTCTAGTTCCTTATACACTCAGTGTCCTCTAGTTCCTTATACACTCAGTGGCCTCTAGTTCCTTATACACTCAGTGTCCTCTAGTTCCTTATACAGTCAGTGTCCTCTAGTTCCTTATACACTCAGTGTCCTCTAGTTCCTTATACATCCAGTCCTCTAGTTCCTTATACACTCAGTGTCCTCTAGTTCCTTATACACTCAGTGTCCTCTAGTTCCTTATACATCCAGTCCTCTAGTTCCTTATACATTCAGTGGCCTCTAGTTCCTTATACACTCAGTGTCCTCTAGTTCCTTATACACTCAGTGGCCTCTAGTTCCTTATACACTCAGTGTCCTCTAGTTCCTTATACACTCAGTGTCCTCTAGTTCCTTATACAGTCAGTCTTCTAGTTCCTTATACATTCAGTGGCTCTAGTTCCTTATACATTCAGTTTCCTCTAGTTCCTTATACAGTCAGTCTTCTAGTTCCTTATACAGTCAGTGTCCTCTAGTTCCTTATACACTCAGTGTCCTCTAGTTCCTTATACATTCAGTTTCCTCTAGTTCCTTATACAGTCAGTCTTCTAGTTCCTTATACATTCAGTGTCCTCTAGTTCCTTATACACTCAGTGTCCTCTAGTTCCTTATACATTCAGTGGCCTCTAGTTCCTTATACAGTCAGTGTCCTCTAGTTCCTTATACAGTCAGTCTTCTAGTTCCTTATACATTCAGTGTCCTCTAGTTCCTTATACACTCAGTGTCCTCTAGTTCCTTATACATTCAGTTTCCTCTAGTTCCTTATACAGTCAGTCTTCTAGTTCCTTATACATTCAGTGTCCTCTAGTTCCTTATACACTCAGTGTCCTCTAGTTCCTTATACATTCAGTGGCCTCTAGTTCCTTATACATTCAGTGTCCTCTAGTTCCTTATACACTCAGTGTCCTCTAGTTCCTTATACACTCAGTGTCCTCTAGTTCCTTATACATTCAGTGTTCTAGTTCCTTATACATTCAGTGGCCTCTAGTTCCTTATACACTCAGTGTCCTCTAGTTCCTTATACATTCAGTGGCCTCTAGTTCCTTATACACTCAGTGTCCTCTAGTTCCTTATACACTCAGTGTCCTCTAGTTCCTTATACACTCAGTGTCCTCTAGTTCCTTATACATTCAGTTTCCTCTAGTTCCTTATACATTCAGTGTTCTAGTTCCTTATACATTCAGTTTCCTCTAGTTCCTTATACATTCAGTGTCCTCTAGTTCCTTATACATTCAGTTTCCTCTAGTTCCTTATACATTCAGTGTCCTCTAGTTCCTTATACACTCAGTGTCCTCTAGTTCCTTATACATTCAGTGGCCTCTAGTTCCTTATACAGTCAGTGTCCTCTAGTTCCTTATACAGTCAGTCTTCTAGTTCCTTATACATTCAGTGGCCTCTAGTTCCTTATACACTCAGTGTCCTCTAGTTCCTTATACACTCAGTGGCCTCTAGTTCCTTATACACTCAGTGTCCTCTAGTTCCTTATACACTCAGTGTCCTCTAGTTCCTTATACAGTCAGTCTTCTAGTTCCTTATACATTCAGTGGCTCTAGTTCCTTATACATTCAGTTTCCTCTAGTTCCTTATACAGTCAGTCTTCTAGTTCCTTATACAGTCAGTGTCCTCTAGTTCCTTATACACTCAGTGTCCTCTAGTTCCTTATACATTCAGTTTCCTCTAGTTCCTTATACAGTCAGTCTTCTAGTTCCTTATACATTCAGTGTCCTCTAGTTCCTTATACACTCAGTGTCCTCTAGTTCCTTATACATTCAGTGGCCTCTAGTTCCTTATACAGTCAGTGTCCTCTAGTTCCTTATACAGTCAGTCTTCTAGTTCCTTATACATTCAGTGTCCTCTAGTTCCTTATACACTCAGTGTCCTCTAGTTCCTTATACATTCAGTTTCCTCTAGTTCCTTATACAGTCAGTGTCCTCTAGTTCCTTATACATTCAGTGTCCTCTAGTTCCTTATACAGTCAGTCTTCTAGTTCCTTATACATTCAGTGGCCTCTAGTTCCTTATACATTCAGTGTCCTCTAGTTCCTTATACAGTCAGTCTTCTAGTTCCTTATACATTCAGTGTCCTCTAGTTCCTTATACATTCAGTGGCCTCTAGTTCCTTATACACTCAGTGTCCTCTAGTTCCTTATACATTCAGTGGCCTCTAGTTCCTTATACAGTCAGTGTCCTCTAGTTCCTTATACAGTCAGTCTTCTAGTTCCTTATACATTCAGTGGCCTCTAGTTCCTTATACACTCAGTGTCCTCTAGTTCCTTATACACTCAGTGGCCTCTAGTTCCTTATACACTCAGTGTCCTCTAGTTCCTTATACACTCAGTGTCCTCTAGTTCCTTATACAGTCAGTCCTCTAGTTCCTTATACATTCAGTGGCTCTAGTTCCTTATACATTCAGTTTCCTCTAGTTCCTTATACAGTCAGTCTTCTAGTTCCTTATACAGTCAGTGTCCTCTAGTTCCTTATACACTCAGTGTCCTCTAGTTCCTTATACATTCAGTTTCCTCTAGTTCCTTATACAGTCAGTCTTCTAGTTCCTTATACATTCAGTGTCCTCTAGTTCCTTATACACTCAGTGTTCTAGTTCCTTATCATTCAGTGTCCTCTAGTTCCTTATACAGTCAGTGTCCTCTAGTTCCTTATACAGTCAGTCTTCTAGTTCCTTATACATTCAGTGTCCTCTAGTTCCTTATACACTCAGTGTCCTCTAGTTCCTTATACATTCAGTTTCCTCTAGTTCCTTATACAGTCAGTCTTCTAGTTCCTTATACATTCAGTGTCCTCTAGTTCCTTATACACTCAGTGTCCTCTAGTTCCTTATACATTCAGTGGCCTCTAGTTCCTTATACATTCAGTGTCCTCTAGTTCCTTATACACTCAGTGGCCTCTAGTTCCTTATACATTCAGTGGCCTCTAGTTCCTTATACACTCAGTGTCCTCTAGTTCCTTATACACTCAGTGGCCTCTAGTTCCTTATACAGTCAGTCTTCTAGTTCCTTATACATTCAGTGGCTCTAGTTCCTTATACATTCAGTTTCCTCTAGTTCCTTATACAGTCAGTCTTCTAGTTCCTTATACAGTCAGTGTCCTCTAGTTCCTTATACACTCAGTGTCCTCTAGTTCCTTATACATTCAGTGTCCTCTAGTTCCTTATACATTCAGTGGCCTCTAGTTCCTTATACATTCAGTTTCCTCTAGTTCCTTATACAGTCAGTCTTCTAGTTCCTTATACATTCAGTGTCCTCTAGTTCCTTATACACTCAGTGTCCTCTAGTTCCTTATACACTCAGTGTCCTCTAGTTCCTTATACATTCAGTGGCCTCTAGTTCCTTATACATTCAGTGTCCTCTAGTTCCTTATACACTCAGTGTCCTCTAGTTCCTTATACATTCAGTGTCCTCTAGTTCCTTATACATTCAGTGGCCTCTAGTTCCTTATACACTCAGTGTCCTCTAGTTCCTTATACATTCAGTGGCCTCTAGTTCCTTATACACTCAGTGTCCTCTAGTTCCTTATACACTCAGTGGCCTCTAGTTCCTTATACACTCAGTGTCCTCTAGTTCCTTATACATTCAGTGTCCTCTAGTTCCTTATACATTCAGTGTTCTAGTTCTATACATCAGTTCTAGTTCCTTATACATCGTCTCTAGTTCCTTATACATTCAGTGTTCTAGTTCCTTATACATTCAGTGTCCTCTAGTTCTTATACACTCAGTGTCCTCTAGTTCCTTATACATTCAGTGGCCTCTAGTTCCTTATACATTCAGTGGCCTCTAGTTCCTTATACACTCAGTGGCCTCTAGTTCCTTATACACTCAGTGTCCTCTAGTTCCTTATACATTCAGTGTCCTCTAGTTCCTTATACAGTCAGTCTTCTAGTTCCTTATACATTCAGTGTCCTCTAGTTCCTTATACATCAGTGGCCTCTAGTTCCTTTGTTTAGTTCCTTATACATTCAGTGTCTAGTTCTTATACATTCAGTGGCCTCTAGTTCCTTATACATTCAGTGGCCTCTAGTTCCTTATACACTCAGTGTCCTCTAGTTCCTTATACATTCAGTGCCTCTAGTTCCTTATACAGTCAGTGTTCTAGTTCCTTATACATTCAGTGTCCTCTAGTTCCTTATACACTCAGTGCCTCTAGTTCCTTATACACTCAGTGTCCTCTAGTTCCTTATACATTCAGTGTCCTCTAGTTCCTTATACACTCAGTGGCCTCTAGTTCCTTATACATTCAGTGGCCTCTAGTTCCTTATACATTCAGTGGCCTCTAGTTCCTTATACACTCAGTGGCCTCTAGTTCCTTATACATTCAGTGGCCTCTAGGTCCTTATACATTCAGTGCCTCTAGTTCCTTATACAGTCAGTCTTCTAGTTCCTTATACATTCAGTGTCCTCTAGTTCCTTATACACTCAGTGGCCTCTAGTTCCTTATACATTCAGTGGCCTCTAGTTCCTTATACATTCAGTGGCCTCTAGTTCATTATACACTCAGTGGCCTCTAGTTCCTTATACATTCAGTGGCCTCTAGTTCCTTATACACTCAGTGTCCTCTAGTTCCTTATACATTCAGTTTCCTCTAGTTCCTTATACAGTCAGTGTCCTCTAGTTCCTTATACATTCAGTGTCCTCTAGTTCCTTATACAGTCAGTGTCCTCTAGTTCCTTATACATTCAGTGTCCTCTAGTTCCTTATACATTCAGTGGCCTCTAGTTCCTTATACACTCAGTGTCCTCTAGTTCCTTATACACTCAGTGTCCTCTAGTTCCTTATACACTCAGTGGCCTCTAGTTCCTTATACATTCAGTGGCCTCTAGTTCCTTATACATTCAGTGTCCTCTAGTTCCTTATACACTCAGTCCTCTAGTTCCTTATACATTCAGTGGCCTCTAGTTCCTTATACATTCAGTCCTCTAGTTCCTTATACATTCAGTGTCCTCTAGTTCCTTATACACTCAGTCCTCTAGTTCCTTATACATTCAGTGGCCTCTAGTTCCTTATACATTCAGTGGCCTCTAGTTCCTTATACACTCAGTGGCCTCTAGTTCCTTATACATTCAGTGGCCTCTAGTTCCTTATACATTCAGTGGCCTCTAGTTCCTTATACACTCAGTGTCCTCTAGTTCCTTATACACTCAGTGTCCTCTAGTTCCTTATACACTCAGTGGCCTCTAGTTCCTTATACATTCAGTCTTCTAGTTCCTTATACATTCAGTGTCCTCTAGTTCCTTATACACTCAGTGGCCTCTAGTTCCTTATACATTCAGTGTCCTCTAGTTCCTTATACACTCAGTGGCCTCTAGTTCCTTATACATTCAGTGGCCTCTAGTTCCTTATACATTCAGTGGCCTCTAGTTCCTTATACATTCAGTGTCCTCTAGTTCCTTATACACTCAGTGGCCTCTAGTTCCTTATACGTTCAGTGGCCTCTAGTTCCTTATACATTCAGTGGCCTCTAGTTCCTTATACACTCAGTGGCCTCTAGTTCCTTATACATTCAGTGTCCTCTAGTTCCTTATACACTCAGTGTCCTCTAGTTCCTTATACACTCAGTGGCCTCTAGTTCCTTATACAGTCAGTCTTCTAGTTCCTTATACATTCAGTGTCCTCTAGTTCCTTATACACTCAGTGTCCTCTAGTTCCTTATACATTCAGTTTCCTCTAGTTCCTTATACATTCAGTGTCCTCTAGTTCCTTATACACTCAGTGGCCTCTAGTTCCTTATACAGTCAGTGTCCTCTAGTTCCTTATACAGTCAGTGTCCTCTAGTTCCTTATACATTCAGTGGCCTCTAGTTCCTTATACATTCAGTGGCCTCTAGTTCCTTATACATTCAGTGGCCTCTAGTTCCTTATACACTCAGTGGCCTCTAGTTCCTTATACATTCAGTGGCCTCTAGTTCCTTATACATTCAGTGTCCTCTAGTTCCTTATACATTCAGTGTCCTCTAGTTCCTTATACACTCAGTGTCCACTAGTTCCTTATACATTCAGTGTCCTCTAGTTCCTTATACACTCAGTGGCCTCTAGTTCCTTATACACTCAGTGTCCTCTAGTTCCTTATACATTCAGTTTCCTCTAGTTCCTTATACAGTCAGTGTCCTCTAGTTCCTTATACACTCAGTGTCCTCTAGTTCCTTATACATTCAGTGTCCTCTACTTCCTTATACATTCAGTGTCATCTAGTTCCTTATACACTCAGTGTCCTCTAGTTCCTTATACATTCAGTGGCCTCTAGTTCCTTATACAGTCAGTGTCCTCTAGTTCCTTATACAGTCAGTCTTCTAGTTTCTTATACATTCAGTGTCCTCTAGTTCCTTATACACTCAGTGTCCTCTAGTTCCTTATACATTCAGTTTCCTCTAGTTCCTTATACAGTCAGTCTTCTAGTTCCTTATACATTCAGTGTCCTCTAGTTCCTTATACACTCAGTGTCCTCTAGTTCCTTATACATTCAGTGGCCTCTAGTTCCTTATACAGTCAGTGTCCTCTAGTTCCTTATACAGTCAGTCTTCTAGTTTCTTATACATTCAGTGTCCTCTAGTTCCTTATACACTCAGTGTCCTCTAGTTCCTTATACATTCAGTTTCCTCTAGTTCCTTATACAGTCAGTCTTCTAGTTCCTTATACATTCAGTGTCCTCTAGTTCCTTATACACTCAGTGTCCTCTAGTTCCTTATACACTCAGTCTTCTAGTTCCTTATACACTCAGTGTCCTCTAGTTCCTTATACACTCAGTCTTCTAGTTCCTTATACACTCAGTGTCCTCTAGTTCCTTATACACTCAGTCTTCTAGTTCCTTATACATTCAGTGGCCTCTAGTTCCTTATACACTCAGTGTCCTCTAGTTCCTTATACACTCAGTCTTCTAGTTTCTTATACACTCAGTGTCCTCTAGTTCCTTATACACTCAGTCTTCTAGTTCCTTATACATTCAGTGGCCTCTAGTTCCTTATACACTCAGTGGCCTCTAGTTCCTTATACACTCAGTGTCCTCTAGTTCCTTATACACTCAGTGGCCTCTAGTTCCTTATACACTCAGTGTCCTCTAGTTCCTTATACACTCAGTCTTCTAGTTCCTTATACATTCAGTGTCCTCTAGTTCCTTATACACTCAGTCTTCTAGTTCCTTATACATTCAGTGGCCTCTAGTTCCTTATACACTCAGTGGCCTCTAGTTCCTTATACATTCAGTTTCCTCTAGTTCCTTATACAGTCAGTCTTCTAGTTCCTTATACACTCAGTGTCCTCTAGTTCCTTATACACTCAGTCTTCTAGTTCCTTATACATTCAGTGGCCTCTAGTTCCTTATACACTCAGTGGCCTCTAGTTCCTTATACACTCAGTGGCCTCTAGTTCCTTATACACTCAGTGTCCTCTAGTTCCTTATACACTCAGTGGCCTCTAGTTCCTTATACACTCAGTGTCCTCTAGTTCCTTATACAGTCAGTGTCCTCTAGTTCCTTATACACTCAGTGTCCT
This sequence comes from Archivesica marissinica, assembly GCA_014843695.1. Classification (NCBI taxonomy): domain Eukaryota; kingdom Metazoa; phylum Mollusca; class Bivalvia; order Venerida; family Vesicomyidae; genus Archivesica; species Archivesica marissinica. The sequence continues at coordinate 17,798,488 of CM026400.1, read as the reverse complement.
CTAGTTCCTTATACATCCAGTCCTCTAGTTCCTTATACACTCAGTGTCCTCTAGTTCCTTATACACTCAGTGTCCTCTAGTTCCTTATACATCCAGTCCTCTAGTTCCTTATACATTCAGTGGCCTCTAGTTCCTTATACACTCAGTGTCCTCTAGTTCCTTATACACTCAGTGGCCTCTAGTTCCTTATACACTCAGTGTCCTCTAGTTCCTTATACACTCAGTGTCCTCTAGTTCCTTATACAGTCAGTCTTCTAGTTCCTTATACATTCAGTGGCTCTAGTTCCTTATACATTCAGTTTCCTCTAGTTCCTTATACAGTCAGTCTTCTAGTTCCTTATACAGTCAGTGTCCTCTAGTTCCTTATACACTCAGTGTCCTCTAGTTCCTTATACATTCAGTTTCCTCTAGTTCCTTATACAGTCAGTCTTCTAGTTCCTTATACATTCAGTGTCCTCTAGTTCCTTATACATTCAGTGGCCTCTAGTTCCTTATACATTCAGTGTCCTCTAGTTCCTTATACACTCAGTGTCCTCTAGTTCCTTATACACTCAGTGGCCTCTAGTTCCTTATACAGTCAGTCTTCTAGTTCCTTATACATTCAGTGTCCTCTAGTTCCTTATACACTCAGTGTCCTCTAGTTCCTTATACATTCAGTTTCCTCTAGTTCCTTATACATTCAGTGTCCTCTAGTTCCTTATACACTCAGTGGCCTCTAGTTCCTTATACAGTCAGTGTCCTCTAGTTCCTTATACAGTCAGTGTCCTCTAGTTCCTTATACATTCAGTGGCCTCTAGTTCCTTATACATTCAGTGGCCTCTAGTTCCTTATACATTCAGTGGCCTCTAGTTCCTTATACACTCAGTGGCCTCTAGTTCCTTATACATTCAGTGTCCTCTAGTTCCTTATACATTCAGTGTCCTCTAGTTCCTTATACATTCAGTGGCCTCTAGTTCCTTATACACTCAGTGTCCTCTAGTTCCTTATACAGTCAGTCTTCTAGTTCCTTATGCATTCAGTGCCTCTAGATCCTTATACAGTCAGTCTTCTAGTTCCTTATACATTCAGTGTCCTCTAGTTCCTTATACATTCAGTGTCCTCTAGTTCCTTATACCTTCAGTGTCCTCTAGTTCCTTATACATTCAGTGTCCTCTAGTTCCTTATACATTCAGTGTCCTCTAGTTCCTTATACATTCAGTGGCCTCTAGTTCCTTATACACTCAGTGTCCTCTAGTTCCTTATACAGTCAGTCTTCTAGTTCCTTATACATTCAGTGCCTCTAGTTCCTTATACAGTCAGTGTCCTCTAGTTCCTTATACATTCAGTGTCCTCTAGTTCCTTATACATTCAGTGTCCTCTAGTTCCTTATACATTCAGTGTCCTCTAGTTCCTTATACATTCAGTGTTCTAGTTCCTTATACATTCAGTGTCCTCTAGTTCCTTATACATTCAGTGTCCTCTAGTTCCTTATACAGTCAGTCTTCTAGTTCCTTATACATTCAGTGTCCTCTAGTTCCTTATACATTCAGTGTCCTCTAGTTCCTTATACATTCAGTGTCCTCTAGTTCCTTATACATTCAGTCTTCTAGTTCCTTATACATTCAGTGTCCTCTAGTTCCTTATACACTCAGTGTCCTCTAGTTCCTTATACATTCAGTGGCCTCTAGTTCCTTATACATTCAGTGTCCTCTAGTTCCTTATACATTCAGTGTTCTAGTTCCTTATACATTCAGTGTCCTCTAGTTCCTTATACATTCAGTGTCCTCTAGTTCCTTATACATTCAGTGTCCTCTAGTTCCTTATACATTCAGTGTCCTCTAGTTCCTTATACATTCAGTGTCCTCTAGTTCCTTATACAGTCAGTCTTCTAGTTCCTTATACATTCAGTGGCCTCTAGTTCCTTATACATTCAGTGTCCTCTAGTTCCTTATACAGTCAGTCTTCTAGTTCCTTATACATTCAGTGTCCTCTAGTTCCTTATACATTCAGTGTCCTCTAGTTCCTTATACAGTCAGTGTTCTAGTTCCTTATACATTCAGTGGCCTCTAGTTCCTTATACATTCAGTGTCCTCTAGTTCCTTATACAGTCAGTCTTCTAGTTCCTTATACATTCAGTGGCCTCTAGTTCCTTATACATTCAGTGTCCTCTAGTTCCTTATACAGTCAGTCTTCTAGTTCCTTATACATTCAGTGTCCTCTAGTTCCTTATACATTCAGTGTCCTCTAGTTCCTTATACATTCAGTGTTCTAGTTCCTTATACATTCAGTGGCCTCTAGTTCCTTATACATTCAGTGTCCTCTAGTTCCTTATACAGTCAGTCTTCTAGTTCCTTATACATTCAGTGTCCTCTAGTTCCTTATACATTCAGTGGCCTCTAGTTCCTTATACACTCAGTGGCCTCTAGTTCCTTATACACTCAGTGCCTCTAGTTCCTATACACTCAGTGCTTCTAGTTCCTTATACACTCAGTGGCCTCTAGTTCCTTATACATTCAGTGTCCTCTAGTTCCTTATACACTCAGTGTCCTCTAGTTCCTTATACACTCAGTGGCCTCTAGTTCCTTATACATTCAGTTTCCTCTAGTTCCTTATACAGTCAGTCTTCTAGTTCCTTATACATTCAGTGTCCTCTAGTTCCTTATACACTCAGTGTCCTCTAGTTCCTTATACACTCAGTGTCCTCTAGTTCCTTATACACTCAGTGTCCTCTAGTTCCTTATACATTCAGTGGCCTCTAGTTCCTTATACATTCAGTGGCCTCTAGTTCCTTATACACTCAGTGTCCTCTAGTTCCTTATACACTCAGTGTCCTCTAGTTCCTTATACATCAGTCTTATACTTCAGTGGCTCTAGTTCCTTATACACTCAGTGTCCTCTAGTTCCTTATACATTCAGTGTCCTCTAGTTCCTTATACACTCAGTGTCCTCTAGTTCCTTATACATTCAGTTTCCTCTAGTTCCTTATACAGTCAGTCTTCTAGTTCCTTATACATTCAGTGTCCTCTAGTTCCTTATACACTCAGTGTCCTCTAGTTCCTTATACACTCAGTCCTCTAGTTCCTTATACATTCAGTGGCCTCTAGTTCCTTATACACTCAGTGTCCTCTAGTTCCTTATACACTCAGTGTCCTCTAGTTCTTCCTTATACATTCAGTGTCTAGTTCCTTATACACTCAGTGTCCTCTAGTTCCTTATACATTCAGTGTCCTCTAGTTCCTTATACACTCAGTGTTCTAGTTCCTTATACACTCAGTGGCCTCTAGTTCCTTATACACTCAGTGTCCTCTAGTTCCTTATACATTCAGTGTCCTCTAGTTCCTTATACATGTGTTGTTTTGTTTGTTTTTTGTTTTCAGTGTCCTCTAGTTCTTATACATCAGTGTCCTCTAGTTCATTATACACTCAGTGTTCTAGTTCCTTATATGTGGCCTCTAGTTCCTTATACATTCAGTGTCCTCTAGTTCCTTATACATTCAGTGTCCTCTAGTTCATTATACACTCAGTGTCCTCTAGTTCCTTATACACTCAGTGGCCTCTAGTTCCTTATACATTCAGTGGCCTCTAGTTCCTTATACACTCAGTGGCCTCTAGTTCCTTATACACTCAGTGTCCTCTAGTTCCTTATACATTCAGTGTCCTCTAGTTCCTTATACATTCAGTCTTCTAGTTCCTTATACACTCAGTGGCCTCTAGTTCCTTATACATTCAGTGGCCTCTAGTTCCTCATACACTCAGTGTCCTCTAGTTCCTTATACATTCAGTGTCCTCTACTTCCTTATACATTCAGTGGCCTCTAGTTCCTTATACATTCAGTGGCCTCTAGTTCCTTATACACTCAGTGTCCTCTAGTTCCTTATACATTCAGTGCCTCTAGTTCCTTATACAGTCAGTCTTCTAGTTCCTTATACATTCAGTGGCCTCTAGTTCCTTATACACTCGGTGCCTCTAGTTCCTTATACAGTCAGTATTCTAGTTCCTTATACATTCAGTGTCCTCTAGTTCCTTATACACTCAGTGGCCTCTAGTTCCTTATACATTCAGTGGCCTCTAGTTCCTTATACATTCAGTGGCCTCTAGTTCCTTATACACTCAGTGGCCTCTAGTTCCTTATACATTCAGTGGCCTCTAGGTCCTTATACATTCAGTGCCTCTAGTTCCTTATACAGTCAGTCTTCTAGTTCCTTATACATTCAGTGTCCTCTAGTTCCTTATACACTCAGTGGCCTCTAGTTCCTTATACATTCAGTGGCCTCTAGTTCCTTATACATTCAGTGGCCTCTAGTTCATTATACACTCAGTGGCCTCTAGTTCCTTATACATTCAGTGGCCTCTAGTTCCTTATACACTCAGTGTCCTCTAGTTCCTTATACATTCAGTTTCCTCTAGATCCTTATACAGTCAGTGTCCTCTAGTTCCTTATACATTCAGTGTCCTCTAGTTCCTTATACAGTCAGTGTCCTCTAGTTCCTTATACAGTCAGTGTCCTCTAGTTCCTTATACCTTCAGTGTCCTCTAGTTCCTTATACACTCAGTGTCCTCTAGTCCCTTATATACTCAGTGTCCTCTAGTTCCTTATACAGTCAGTCTTCTAGTTCCTTATACATTCAGTGGCCTCTAGTTCCTTATACATTCAGTGTCCTCTAGTTCCTTATACAGTCAGTCTTCTAGTTCCTTATACATTCAGTGGCCTCTAGTTCCTTATACATTCAGTGTCCTCTAGTTCCTTATACAGTCAGTCTTCTAGTTCCTTATACATTCAGTGTCCTCTAGTTCCTTATACATTCAGTGGCCTCTAGTTCCTTATACACTCAGTGGCCTCTAGTTCCTTATACACTCAGTGGCCTCTAGTTCCTTATACACTCAGTGGCTTCTAGTTCCTTATACACTCAGTGGCCTCTAGTTCCTTATACATTCAGTGTCCTCTAGTTCCTTATACACTCAGTGTCCTCTAGTTCCTTATACACTCAGTGGCCTCTAGTTCCTTATACATTCAGTGTCCTCTAGTTCCTTATACACTCAGTCTTCTAGTTCCTTATACATTCAGTGTCCTCTAGTTCCTTATACACTCAGTGTCCTCTAGTTCCTTATACATTCAGTGTCCTCTAGTTCCTTATACATTCAGTGTTCTAGTTCCTTATACTTCATGTCCTCTAGTTCCTTATACATTCAGTGTCCTCTAGTTCCTTATACATTCAGTGTCCTCTAGTTCCTTATACATTCAGTCCTCTAGTTCCTTATACTCAGTCTCTAGTTCCTTATACTAGTGTCCTCTAGTTCCTTATACATTCAGTCCTCTAGTTCCTTATACATTCAGTGTCCTCTAGTTCCTTATACACTCAGTCCTCTAGTTCCTTATACATTCAGTGTCCTCTAGTTCCTTATACATTCAGTCCTCTAGTTCCTTATACATTCAGTGGCCTCTAGTTCCTTATACATTCAGTGGCCTCTAGTTCCTTATACATTCAGTGTCCTCTAGTTCCTTATACATTCAGTGGCCTCTAGTTCCTTATACATTCAGTGTCCTCTAGTTCCTTATACACTCAGTGGCCTCTAGTTCCTTATACATCAGTCCTCTAGTTCCTTATACATCAGTGGCTCTAGTTCCTTATACACTCAGTGTCCTCTAGTTCCTTATATGTGTTGTTTCATTCAGTGTCCTCTAGTTCCTTATACACTCAGTGGCCTCTAGTTCCTTATACATTCAGTGGCCTCTAGTTCCTTATACATTCAGTGTCCTCTAGTTCCTTATACATTCAGTGGCCTCTAGTTCCTTATACATTCAGTGTCCTCTAGTTCCTTATACACTCAGTGGCCTCTAGTTCCTTATACATTCAGTGTCCTCTAGTTCCTTATACACTCAGTGGCCTCTAGTTCCTTATACATTCAGTGTCCTCTAGTTCCTTATACACTCAGTGTCCTCTAGTTCCTTATACACTCAGTGGCCTCTAGTTCCTTATACATCAGTGCCTCTAGTTCCTTATACACTCAGTGTCCTCTAGTTCCTTATACATTCAGTGTCCTCTAGTTCCTTATACATTCAGTGGCCTCTAGTTCCTTATACATTCAGTCTTCTAGTTCCTTATACATTCAGTGTCCTCTAGTTCCTTATACATTCAGTGTCCTCTAGTTCCTTATACATTCAGTGGCCTCTAGTTCCTTATACATTCAGTGGCCTCTAGTTCCTTATACACTCAGTGGCCTCTAGTTCCTTATACACTCAGTGGCCTCTAGTTCCTTATACATTCAGTGTCCTCTAGTTCCTTATACATTCAGTGTCCTCTAGTTCCTTATACACTCAGTGTCCTCTAGTTCCTTATACATTCAGTGTCCTCTAGTTCCTTATACAGTCAGTCTTCTAGTTCCTTATACATTCAGTGTCCTCTAGTTCCTTATACACTCAGTGTCCTCTAGTTCCTTATACATTCAGTGTCCTCTAGTTCCTTATACACTCAGTGGCCTCTAGTTCCTTATACATTCAGTGGCCTCTAGTTCCTTATACATTCAGTGGCCTCTAGTTCCTTATACATTCAGTGTCCTCTAGTTCCTTATACACTCAGTGGCCTCTAGTTCCTTATACGTTCAGTGGCCTCTAGTTCCTTATACATTCAGTGGCCTCTAGTTCCTTATACACTCAGTGGCCTCTAGTTCCTTATACATTCAGTGTCCTCTAGTTCCTTATACACTCAGTGTCCTCTAGTTCCTTATACACTCAGTGGCCTCTAGTTCCTTATACAGTCAGTCTTCTAGTTCCTTATACATTCAGTGTCCTCTAGTTCCTTATACACTCAGTGTCCTCTAGTTCCTTATACATTCAGTTTCCTCTAGTTCCTTATACATTCAGTGTCCTCTAGTTCCTTATACACTCAGTGGCCTCTAGTTCCTTATACAGTCAGTGTCCTCTAGTTCCTTATACAGTCAGTGTCCTCTAGTTCCTTATACATTCAGTGGCCTCTAGTTCCTTATACATTCAGTGGCCTCTAGTTCCTTATACATTCAGTGGCCTCTAGTTCCTTATACACTCAGTGGCCTCTAGTTCCTTATACATTCAGTGGCCTCTAGTTCCTTATACATTCAGTGTCCTCTAGTTCCTTATACATTCAGTGTCCTCTAGTTCCTTATACACTCAGTGTCCACTAGTTCCTTATACATTCAGTGTCCTCTAGTTCCTTATACACTCAGTGGCCTCTAGTTCCTTATACACTCAGTGTCCTCTAGTTCCTTATACATTCAGTTTCCTCTAGTTCCTTATACAGTCAGTGTCCTCTAGTTCCTTATACACTCAGTGTCCTCTAGTTCCTTATACATTCAGTGTCCTCTACTTCCTTATACATTCAGTGTCATCTAGTTCCTTATACACTCAGTGTCCTCTAGTTCCTTATACATTCAGTGGCCTCTAGTTCCTTATACAGTCAGTGTCCTCTAGTTCCTTATACAGTCAGTCTTCTAGTTTCTTATACATTCAGTGTCCTCTAGTTCCTTATACACTCAGTGTCCTCTAGTTCCTTATACATTCAGTTTCCTCTAGTTCCTTATACAGTCAGTCTTCTAGTTCCTTATACATTCAGTGTCCTCTAGTTCCTTATACACTCAGTGTCCTCTAGTTCCTTATACATTCAGTGGCCTCTAGTTCCTTATACAGTCAGTGTCCTCTAGTTCCTTATACAGTCAGTCTTCTAGTTTCTTATACATTCAGTGTCCTCTAGTTCCTTATACACTCAGTGTCCTCTAGTTCCTTATACATTCAGTTTCCTCTAGTTCCTTATACAGTCAGTGTTCTAGTTCCTTATACATTCAGTGTCCTCTAGTTCCTTATACATTCAGTCCTCTAGTTCCTTATACACTCAGTGTCCTCTAGTTCCTTATACACTCAGTGTTTGTTTTTTGTTTGTTTTTTTGTGGTTGTTTTTTGTGTTCTAGTTCCTTATACACTCAGTGTCCTCTAGTTCCTTATACACTCAGTGTTCTAGTTCCTTATACACTCAGTGTCCTCTAGTTCCTTATACAGTCAGTCTTCTAGTTCCTTATACATTCAGTGGCTCTAGTTCCTTATACATTCAGTTTCCTCTAGTTCCTTATACAGTCAGTCTTCTAGTTCCTTATACAGTCAGTGTCCTCTAGTTCCTTATACACTCAGTGTTTGTTTTTTTGTTTTTGTTTTTGTGTTTTGTTTTTTTGTGTTCTAGTTCCTTATACATTCAGTGGCCTCTAGTTCCTTATACATTCAGTGTCCTCTAGTTCCTTATACACTCAGTGTCCTCTAGTTCCTTATACACTCAGTGGCCTCTAGTTCCTTATACAGTCAGTGTTCTAGTTCCTTATACATTCAGTGTCCTCTAGTTCCTTATACACTCAGTGTCCTCTAGTTCCTTATACATTCAGTTTCCTCTAGTTCCTTATACATTCAGTGTCCTCTAGTTCCTTATACACTCAGTGGCCTCTAGTTCCTTATACAGTCAGTGTCCTCTAGTTCCTTATACAGTCAGTGTCCTCTAGTTCCTTATACATTCAGTGGCCTCTAGTTCCTTATACATTCAGTGGCCTCTAGTTCCTTATACATTCAGTGGCCTCTAGTTCCTTATACACTCAGTGGCCTCTAGTTCCTTATACATTCAGTGTCCTCTAGTTCCTTATACATTCAGTGTCCTCTAGTTCCTTATACATTCAGTGGCCTCTAGTTCCTTATACACTCAGTGTCCTCTAGTTCCTTATACAGTCAGTCTTCTAGTTCCTTATGCATTCAGTGCCTCTAGATCCTTATACAGTCAGTCTTCTAGTTCCTTATACATTCAGTGTCCTCTAGTTCCTTATACATTCAGTGTCCTCTAGTTCCTTATACCTTCAGTGTCCTCTAGTTCCTTATACATTCAGTGTCCTCTAGTTCCTTATACATTCAGTGTCCTCTAGTTCCTTATACATTCAGTGGCCTCTAGTTCCTTATACACTCAGTGTCCTCTAGTTCCTTATACAGTCAGTCTTCTAGTTCCTTATGCATTCAGTGCCTCTAGATCCTTATACAGTCAGTCTTCTAGTTCCTTATACATTCAGTGTCCTCTAGTTCCTTATACATTCAGTGTCCTCTAGTTCCTTATACCTTCAGTGTCCTCTAGTTCCTTATACATTCAGTGTCCTCTAGTTCCTTATACATTCAGT
>CM026400.1:17749104-17788338 GCA_014843695.1 Archivesica marissinica | reverse complement strand
AGTATAAGGAACTAGATGTAACTGAATGTATAAGGAACTAGAGGACACTGAATGTATAAGGAACTATAGGACACTGAATGTATAAGGAACTAGAGGACACTGAATGTATAAGGAACTAGAGGAAACTGAATGTATAAGGAACTAGAGGACTGGATGTATAAGGAACTATAGGACACTGAATTATAAGGAACTAGAGGCCACTGAGTGTATAAGGAACTAGAGGACACTGAATGTATAAGGAACTAGAGGACTGGATGTATAAGGAACTAGAGGCCACTGAAGGTATAAGGAACTAGAGGACACTGAATGTATAAGGAACTAGAGGCCACTGAATGTATAAGGAACTAGAGGCCACTGAATGTATAAGGAACTAGAGGACACTGAATGTATAAGGTACTAGAGGCACTGAGTGTATAAGGAACTAGAGGACTGGATGTATAAGGAACTAGAGGCCACTGATGTATAAGGAACTAGAGGACTGGATGTATAAGGAACTAGAGGGAACTGAATATAAGGAACTAGAGGCCACTGAATATAAGGAACTAGAGGACTGGATGTATAAGGAACTAGAGGACTGGATTATAAGGAACTAGGGGACTGAATGTATAAGGAACTAGAGGCCACTGAGTGTATAAGGAACTAGAGGACAGGAGTGTATAAGGAACTAGAGGGCCACTGAGTGTATAAGGAACTAGAGGACACTGAATGTATAAGGAACTAGAGGCCACTGAGTGTATAAGGAACTAGAGGACACTGAATGTATAAGGAACTAGAAGACTGATGTATAAGGAACTAGAGGACACTGAATGTATAAGGAACTAGAGGACACTGAGTGTATAAGGAACTAGAGGACACTGAGTGTATAAGGAACTAGAGGACACTGAATGTATAAGGAACTAGAGGCCACTGAGTGTATAAGGAACTAGAAGCCACTGAGTGTATAAGGAACTAGAGGCCACTGAGTGTATAAGGAACTAGAGGCCACTGAGTGTATAAGGAACTAGAGGCCACTGAATGTATAAGGAACTAGAGGACACTGAATGTATAAGGAACTAGAAGACTGACTGTATAAGGAACTAGAGGACACTGAATGTATAAGGAACTAGAGGCCACTGAATGTATAAGGAACTAGAAGACTGACTGTATAAGGAACTAGAGGACACTGAATGTATAAGGAACTAGAGGCCACTGAATGTATAAGGAACTAGAAGACTGACTGTATAAGGAACTAGAGGACACTGAGTATATAAGGGACTAGAGGACACTGAGTGTATAAGGAACTAGAGGACACTGAAGGTATAAGGAACTAGAGGACACTGACTGTATAAGGAACTAGAGGACACTGACTGTATAAGGAACTAGAGGACACTGAATGTATAAGGAACTAGAGGACACTGACTGTATAAGGATCTAGAGGAAACTGAATGTATAAGGAACTAGAGGACACTGAGTGTATAAGGAACTAGAGGCCACTGAATGTATAAGGAACTAGAGGCCACTGAGTGTATAATGAACTAGAGGCCACTGAATGTATAAGGAACTAGAGGCCACTGAATGTATAAGGAACTAGAGGCCACTGAGTGTATAAGGAACTAGAGGACACTGAATGTATAAGGAACTAGAAGACTGACTGTATAAGGAACTAGAGGCACTGAATGTATAAGGACCTAGAGGCCACTGAATGTATAAGGAACTAGAGGCCACTGAGTGTATAAGGAACTAGAGGCCACTGAATGTATAAGGAACTAGAGGCCACTGAATGTATAAGGAACTAGAGGCCACTGAGTGTATAAGGAACTAGAGGACACTGAATGTATAAGGAACTAGAATACTGACTGTATAAGGAACTAGAGGCACCGAGTGTATAAGGAACTAGAGGCCACTGAATGTATAAGGAACTAGAAGACTGACTGTATAAGGAACTAGAGGCACTGAATGTATAAGGAACTAGAGGACACTGAGTGTATAAGGAACTAGAGGCCACTGAATGTATAAGGAACTAGAGGCCACTGAATGTATAAGGAAGTAGAGGACACTGAATGTATAAGGAACTAGAGGACACTGAGTGTATGAGGAACTAGAGGCCACTGAATGTATAAGGAACTAGAGGCCACTGAGTGTATAAGGAACTAGAAGACTGAATGTATAAGGAACTAGAGGACACTGAATGTATAAGGAACTAGAGGACACTGAGTGTATAAGGAACTAGAGGCCACTGAGTGTATAAGGAACTAGAGGCCACTGAATGTATAAGGAACTAGAGGCCACTGAGTGTATAAGGAACTAGAGGACACTGAGTGTATAATGAACTAGAGGACACTGAATGTATAAGGAACTAGAGGACACTGAATGTATAAGGAACTAGAGGCCACTGAGTGTATAAGGAACTAGAGGACACTGAGTGTATAATGAACTAGAGGACACTGAATGTATAAGGAACTAGAGGACACTGAATGTATAAGGAACTAGAGGACACTGAGTGTATAAGGAACTAGAGGCCACTGAGTGTATAAGGAACTAGAGGACACTGAGTGTATAAGGAACTAGAGGCCACTGAATGTATAAGGAAGTAGAGGACACTGAGTGTATAAGGAACTAGAGGCCACTGAATGTATAAGGAAGTAGAGGACACTGAGTGTATAAGGAACTAGAGGACACTGAGTGTATAAGGAACTAGAGGCCACTGAATGTATAAGGAACTAGAGGCCACTGAGTGTATAAGGAACTAGAGGACACTGAGTGTATAAGGAACTAGAGGACACTGAATGTATAAGGAACTAGAGGACACTGAGTGTATAAGGAACTAGAGGCCACTGAGTGTATAAGGAACTAGAGGACACTGAGTGTATAAGGAACTAGAGGCCACTGAATGTATAAGGAAGTAGAGGACACTGAGTGTATAAGGAACTAGAGGCCACTGAATGTATAAGGAAGTAGAGGACACTGAATGTATAAGGAACTAGAGGACACTGAGTGTATAAGGAACTAGAGGACACTGAATGTATAAGGAACTAGAGGCCACTGAGTGTATAAGGAACTAGAGGACACTGAGTGTATAAGGAACTAGAGGACACTGAGTGTATAAGGAACTAGAGGACACTGAATGTATAAGGAACTAGAAGACTGACTGTATAAGGAACTAGAGGAAACTGAATGTATAAGGAACTAGAGGCCACTGAATGTATAAGGAACTAGAGGACACTGAATGTATAAGGAACTAGAGGACACTGAATGTATAAGGAACTAGAGGACACTGACTGTATAAGGAACTAGAGGACTGACTGTATAAGGAACTAGAGGAAACTGAATGTATAAGGAACTAGAGACTGATGTATAAGGAACTAGAGGCACTGAATGTATAAGGAACTAGAAGACTGAATGTATAAGGAACTAGAGGACACTGAGTGTATAAGGAACTAGAGGCCACTGAATGTATAAGGAACTAGAGGACACTGAATGTATAAGGAACTAGAGGACACTGAATGTATAAGGAACTAGAGGACACTGAATGTATAAGGATCTAGAGGACACTGAATGTATAAGGAACTAGAGGACTGAATGTATAAGGAACTAGAGGACTGAATGTATAAGGAACTAGAGGACTGATGTATAAGGAACTAGAGGACACTGAGTGTATAAGGAACTAGAGGACACTGAATGTATAAGGAACTAGAGGACACTGAATGTATAAGGAACTAGAGGACACTGACTGTATAAGGAACTAGAGGACACTGAATGTATAAGGAACTAGAGGACACTGAGTGTATAAGGAACTAGAGGACACTGAATGTATAAGGAACTAGAAGACTGACTGTATAAGGAACTAGAGGCACTGAATGTATAAGGAACTAGAGGACTGAGTGTATAAGGAACTAGAGGACACTGAGTGTATAAGGAACTAGAGGACACTGAATGTATAAGGAACTAGAGGACTGAATGTATAAGGAACTAGAGGCACTGAATGTATAAGGAACTAGAGGACACTGAGTGTATAAGGAACTAGAGGACACTGACTGTATAAGGAACTAGAAGACTGACTGTATAAGGAACTAGAGGAAACTGAATGTATAAGGAACTAGAGCCACTGAATGTATAAGGAACTAGAAGACTGACTGTATAAGGAACTAGAGGACACTGAGTGTATAAGGAACTAGAGGACACTGAGTGTATAAGGAACTAGAGGCCACTGAGTGTATAAGGAACTAGAGGCCACTGAGTGTATAAGGAACTAGAGGACACTGAATGTATAAGGAACTAGAAGACTGACTGTATAAGGAACTAGAGGACACTGAATGTATAAGGAACTAGAGGCCACTGAATGTATAAGGAACTAGAAGACTGACTGTATAAGGAACTAGAGGACACTGAATGTATAAGGAACTAGAGGACACTGACTGTATAAGGAACTAGAGGACTGAATGTATAAGGAACTAGAGGACACTGAATGTATAAGGAACTAGAGGACACTGAATGTATAAGGAACTAGAAGACTGACTGTATAAGGAACTAGAGGACACTGACTGTATAAGGAACTAGAGGCCACTGAATGTATAAGGAACTAGAGGACACTGAGTGTATAAGGAACTAGAGGACACTGAATGTATAAGGAACTAGAAGACTGACTGTATAAGGAACTAGAGGAAACTGAATGTATAAGGAACTAGAGGACACTGAGTGTATAAGGAACTAGAGGACACTGACTGTATAAGGAACTAGAAGACTGACTGTATAAGGAACTAGAGGAAACTGAATGTATAAGGAACTAGAGCCACTGAATGTATAAGGAACTAGAAGACTGACTGTATAAGGAACTAGAGGACACTGAGTGTATAAGGAACTAGAGGACACTGAGTGTATAAGGAACTAGAGGCCACTGAGTGTATAAGGAACTAGAGGACACTGAGTGTATAAGGAACTAGAGGCCACTGAATGTATAAGGAACTAGAAGACTGACTGTATAAGGAACTAGAGGACACTGACTGTATAAGGAACTAGAGGCCACTGAATGTATAAGGAACTAGAGGACACTGAGTGTATAAGGAACTAGAGGACACTGAATGTATAAGGAACTAGAGGACTGACTGTATAAGGAACTAGAGGACACTGACTGTATAAGGAACTAGAGGCAACTGAATGTATAAGGAACTAGAGGACACTGAGTGTATAAGGAACTAGAGGACACTGAATGTATAAGGAACTAGAGGACACTGAGTGTATAAGGAACTAGAGGACACTGAATGTATAAGGAACTAGAGGACTGACTGTATAAGGAACTAGAGGAAACTGAATGTATAAGGAACTAGAGGACACTGAGTGTATAAGGAACTAGAGGACACTGAATGTATAAGGAACTAGAAGACTGACTGTATAAGGAACTAGAGGACACTGACTGTATAAGGAACTAGAGGCCACTGAGTGTATAAGGAACTAGAGGACACTGAATGTATAAGGAACTAGAGGCCACTGTATGTATAAGGAACTAGAGGACACTGAGTGTATAAGGAACTAGAGGACACTGAATGTATAAGGAACTAGAAGACTGACTGTATAAGGAACTAGAGGAAACTGAATGTATAAGGAACTAGAGGACACTGAGTGTATAAGGAACTAGAGGACACTGAATGTATAAGGAACTAGAAGACTGACTGTATAAGGAACTTGAGGACACTGACTGTATAAGGAACTAGAGGCCACTGAATGTATAAGGAACTAGAGGACACTGAGTGTATAAGGAACTAGAGGACACTGAATGTATAAGGAACTAGAAGACTGACTGTATAAGGAACTAGAGGAAACTGAATGTATAAGGAACTAGAGGACACTGAGTGTATAAGGAACTAGAGGACACTGACTGTATAAGGAACTAGAAGACTGACTGTATAAGGAACTAGAGGAAACTGAATGTATAAGGAACTAGAGCCACTGAATGTATAAGGAACTAGAAGACTGACTGTATAAGGAACTAGAGGACACTGAGTGTATAAGGAACTAGAGGACACTGAGTGTATAAGGAACTAGAGGCCACTGAGTGTATAAGGAACTAGAGGACACTGAGTGTATAAGGAACTAGAGGCCACTGAATGTATAAGGAACTAGA
This sequence comes from Archivesica marissinica, assembly GCA_014843695.1. Classification (NCBI taxonomy): domain Eukaryota; kingdom Metazoa; phylum Mollusca; class Bivalvia; order Venerida; family Vesicomyidae; genus Archivesica; species Archivesica marissinica. The sequence continues at coordinate 17,782,241 of CM026400.1, read as the reverse complement.
GGACTGGATGTATAAGGAACTAGAGGACACTGAGTGTATAAGGAACTAGAGGACACTGAGTGTATAAGGAACTAGAGGACTGGATGTATAAGGAACTAGAGGACACTGAGTGTATAAGGAACTAGAGGACACTGACTGTATAAGGAACTAGAGGACACTGAGTGTATAAGGAACTAGAGGCCACTGAGTGTATAAGGAACTAGAGGACACTGAGTGTATAAGGAACTAGAGGCCACTGAGTGTATAAGGAACTAGAGGCCACTGAGTGTATAAGGAACTAGAGGCCACTGAATGTATAAGGAACTAGAAGACTGAGTGTATAAGGAACTAGAGGACACTGAGTGTATAAGGAACTAGAAGACTGACTGTATAAGGAACTAGAGGAAACTGAATGTATAAGGAACTAGAGGCCACTGAGTGTATAAGGAACTAGAGGCCACTGAATGTATAAGGAACTAGAAGACTGAGTGTATAAGGAACTAGAGGACACTGAATGTATAAGGAACTAGAAGACTGAGTGTATAAGGAACTAGAGGACACTGAGTGTATAAGGAACTAGAAGACTGAGTGTATAAGGAACTAGAGGACACTGAGTGTATAAGGAACTAGAGGCCACTGAATGTATAAGGAACTAGAAGACTGAGTGTATAAGGAACTAGAGGACACTGAGTGTATAAGGAACTAGAAGAATGAGTGTATAAGGAACTAGAGGACACTGAGTGTATAAGGAACTAGAGGCCACTGAATGTATAAGGAACTAGAAGACTGAGTGTATAAGGAACTAGAGGACACTGAGTGTATAAGGAACTAGAAGACTGAGTGTATAAGGAACTAGAGGACACTGAGTGTATAAGGAACTAGAAGACTGAGTGTATAAGGAACTAGAGGACACTGAGTGTATAAGGAACTAGAGGACACTGAATGTATAAGGAACTAGAAGACTGACTGTATAAGGAACTAGAGGAAACTGAATGTATAAGGAACTAGAGGCCACTGAATGTATAAGGAACTAGAGGACACTGAATGTATAAGGAACTAGAGGACACTGAGTGTATAAGGAACTAGAGGACACTGACTGTATAAGGAACTAGAAGACTGACTGTATAAGGAACTAGAGGAAACTGAATGTATAAGGAACTAGAGGCCACTGAATGTATAAGGAACTAGAAGACTGAGTGTATAAGGAACTAGAGGACACTGAGTGTATAAGGAACTAGAAGACTGAGTGTATAAGGAACTAGAGGACACTGAGTGTATAAGGAACTAGAAGACTGAGTGTATAAGGAACTAGAGGACACTGAGTGTATAAGGAACTAGAGGACACTGAATGTATAAGGAACTAGAAGACTGACTGTATAAGGAACTAGAGGACACTGAGTGTATAAGGAACTAGAGGACACTGAGTGTATAAGGAACTAGAAGACTGAGTGTATAAGGAACTAGAGGACACTGAGTGTATAAGGAACTAGAAGACTGAGTGTATAAGGAACTAGAGGACACTGAGTGTATAAGGAACTAGAAGATTGAGTGTATAAGGAACTAGAGGACACTGAGTGTATAAGGAACTAGAGGACACTGAATGTATAAGGAACTAGAAGACTGACTGTATAAGGAACTAGAGGAAACTGAATGTATATGGAACTAGAGGACACTGAGTGTATAAGGAACTAGAGGACACTGAATGTATAAGGAACTAGAAGACTGACTGTATAAGGAACTAGAGGACACTGACTGTATAAGGAACTAGAGGCCACTGAATGTATAAGGAACTAGAGGACACTGAGTGTATAAGGAACTAGAGGACACTGAATGTATAAGGAACTAGAGGAAACTGAATGTATAAGGAACTAGAGGACACTGACTGTATAAGGAACTAGAGGAAACTGAATGTATAAGGAACTAGAGGACACTGAGTGTATAAGGAACTAGAGGAAACTGAATGTATAAGGAACTAGAGGACACTGAGTGTATAAGGAACTAGAGGAAACTGAATGTATAAGGAACTAGAGGACACTGACTGTATAAGGAACTAGAGGAAACTGAATGTATAAGGAACTAGAGGACACTGAGTGTATAAGGAACTAGAGGACACTGAATGTATAAGGAACTAGAAGACTGACTGTATAAGGAACTAGAGGACACTGACTGTATAAGGAACTAGAGGCCACTGAATGTATAAGGAACTAGAGGACACTGAGTGTATAAGGAACTAGAAGACTGACTGTATAAGGAACTAGAGGAAACTGAATGTATAAGGAACTAGAAGACTGACTGTATAAGGAACTAGAGGAAACTGAATGTATAAGGAACTAGAAGACTGACTGTATAAGGAACTAGAGGAAACTGAATGTATAAGGAACTAGAAGACTGACTGTATAAGGAACTAGAGGACACTGACTGTATAAGGAACTAGAGGCCACTGAATGTATAAGGAACTAGAGGACACTGAGTGTATAAGGAACTAGAGGACACTGACTGTATAAGGAACTAGAAGACTGACTGTATAAGGAACTAGAGGAAACTGAATGTATAAGGAACTAGAGCCACTGAATGTATAAGGAACTAGAAGACTGACTGTATAAGGAACTAGAGGCCACTGAGTGTATAAGGAACTAGAGGACACTGAGTGTATAAGGAACTAGAGGCCACTGAAGGTATATGGAACTAGAAGACTGAATGTATAAGGAACTAGGGGAAACTGAAGGTATAAGGAACTAGAGGCCACTGAGGGTACAAAGAACAGGCAAATACGTAGAATTGGTTTATCCCGCCAAATGGATCCTTTTATTAATTTTATGAAATAGCATGATTAATCAATATAGTAATTATGCACAGACGCTTGTGGTCTGGACAAATGGTTGCGGGCTCAATTTTTATTAAAGAACATTTTGATAAACAATAGGCTTAACACTATGCATACAAACATTTCAGGCCATATCCACAGACACAAGACACTCATATTTGTTTGCCCTATGGTCATATAGTAATTAATGTTTACTAAAGGTAACACACGGACATGAAATATGCATGCAGAAACATCAGCGAGAAACTAGGTAAAAACGACCAGATCACTGATATGTTCTTGTGGTCCCGACCGAAAGACCTTATTCTATCAAGAGATACTATTTATTTCATGGAGATCGATCAAATAACACCAGAATGGCACATTGTTTCATCGTGAACAGCAGGAAATGCAATGTTGTTTACGCTGGGCGTTCGGATTTTGATTTAGCGGTATGTTTTCTCATCGTTCAGGCATATTTAAAAATGATATCTCGTCACTATCGGAGGTAACTATGGTCCATGATATATTGTTTTGGGTTTGATCTTGAACCCGAAATCACTTGTCAAGACCCCAAGTACCTGTGTTTGATACCATTATCTGATTGCCAAACGTTTATTATTGCACACATGCAATATATATGTACGTTTTATACACTTAAAAATAAAATATTAATGCTTACAATATCGTCTATTAAATAAAACGTATAACCGTGTTAGAGTTGCTTCTCTTCCGTGTCATTGCTATATTTAAAACAGCCCTATTATCGAATGAAATACAACTATTTGGAAAAAATTAAAATTTACGTATGGGTAGCAATGGTGCTACACATTCTTACATTATACTTTGTATAGTAAACAGTGTTGTTTTTTTTAGATAAAACAAACTCGAAATCGAAAGTAGGACTTTCCGAGTCGATCGGAACGCATCGTCCGCACTTGTTTACATTCGGAATGCATCGTCCCCATTTGTCCCATGTCGTGTGACGCCACTGGGGAATTGGTGTTTTACAATCAAGCAGACCATAATTTGATGATGTTATACTGTAGAACCAGAGATTGTTTGCATTTCTTACTGTGAGTGTGGTGCATCTGTGGCATTTGTGCTCATTTAAAGAAGACTTTGTACATTTATTTCAGTATTACTTGCAACAGCGCATTGATCAGTAAACAGCCCTAAATGACAGTTAGGATTCCTACGCGCTCCATTTTTAACCGGTGTTTGTTTACATTTGAAAATTGTGAAAAACTTTGATGGTGATGCCATGACTTACTTGTGTCTAACAGCAAGCAGCAGCCCTCGAGTTTACAGAACTGCATGCGGTAAATGTCGATTCTTGTTTGGAACTGAGAAGTTGACTGTGACAGTTGATCGATTTACTATAGCGCGAAGGAGAAAAAGTCAGTGGTGTGCATCCACGTTGTCTTTTTTAATTGAATTACTTGAGGTGTTGAATCATACCTACCATTGGCGTAGCTTCATATAGGACATGGCCTACACTTTCTCCCGAATAAAAATGCCAAATCTGCAACAAAAATCGGGAGGCCATGATTAAATTATATACGCTATAAATAGTTTTCCTGTGGATGACCCCCGGACCCCCTTCCGTCTTAAGTTGGTCTACACATCGATTCCAGCCAAGTTACGCCCCTGCTTACATACGGATCTGTAGTCCAGTGGTAACACGCTGGACTGGTAATCCAGGGATCGTAGGTTCGATCCCCCGTCTGACCCTAATAAAATTAACAGTATTTCAGATAGGACGTTAAACCGAGGCCTCGTGTCGGTGCTTTTCACCGTGCACGTAAAAGAACCAGAGGAGACTCTGGAATGGGTCTCTGTCTGTATCATTGCACTATCCTCCAAAAATCTAAAATAACTAATCTTTTCAAGAGGCGTTTTGGAAACTTTTGCTAGCGATTATTTTATTTACATGTTTTATTTACACGATTGATCATGCTTGTTTATTTCCCACGAAAAGTATCGTCAAACTAGCCTGTAAATATAATACAATATCAATAATACTAAACCAATCTAGAGCCAGTTTACGCTGACATGTCTTCAACACTACACAGTTCTGATCCAATTCTGCAACAAGAATGACACATACCCATACCAATTCTTAATTTTAGCTGGGTGAATATCTTATCTAGTTTATTAAAATTTCTTGATTGCGAAACAAGTTATTTCATCATTAGTTTAATTGATCTCGCTTCCTCGTCCCCTTAATGGAACACGTTGTCACGAGGAAGATGCAATGTTGATTTATTTACATGATTTGTTTACACGATTGACCATGGTTGTGCTCATTCGGTTTGTCATATATTTGTGTCTACAAAATACTACAGGTATAATTTATATACAAACCTGTGTTAGTGGTCACCTCCATTAAGCAGCCAGCCTGTATTAAGCAGCCAGTTTCCAGACTCCCAATCTGTTGTGATTCTATACATTTGACCTCTATTAGTTTATACAATTTGTTTAGCTCGATTGTGAAACAAGTTCTTACAACTTTTTATACATTTGCCCTCTATTAAGCAGCCACCTGTGCTAAGCAGCCACTATCTGTGATTCCCTTGGCTGGCTGCTTAACACAGAGGTTTGACTGTAATATAATAAATTGTACAATATTCAATAATTGCAGGGAGTTTGAAGGATTTACAACAATTACACCCTGTTGCCCACCTCAGGGTGATTCTGAGATACTGGTAACAAATGTGGGACAATACAGGGATCATTGTAGTGGGCGAAATGGTCGCCCTAGGGACCTTGACTTCGCCCTCTGCGGGCCCCACGTCTCCCTAAAAAAAAAAATTTTTTTTTTTTTGGTTTTTACGATATTCAAACAAAATTGTGTCCAGTAAGATACACTGGCCCATTATAAAGCACTCCTTCTATTCAAATGTTGTATTTAATGGCTGTACTGTGCATTTTAACCCTATTTTGCAGAAGTATATTAAAGAACACTATTTAAGGAAGCAATCACGCGCTTTCTCACTTCTCCCAAAAATTCTGACCTAGAATGAAGAACCCTACAATATATTCAACTTTTCAAAAAAATAATACACTGATGGTTTTACATGTGTTTAGTAGTCATTATTATTTTATATACATTTATTCAAAAGATTACAAAAAAATTATGATTTAGTGCATTATGGTCAGAACCACAGGGATTCGGCGCGTTTGGGGGTACTAGTATATAAATTTAAGTACTAGTACCCCCAAAACGCGCCGAATCCCTGTAGTCAGAACCATAACGCATGTTACTTGGTTCCAAGAGCTTATTTACCCTCGCCTCCGGCAAACCATGTGGGCGAGCGTATGGTGTCCAATTTTACTGTGTTTCATTATTAGTTATAGTTCTGTTAGCTTAGTTTTTACACATATTTGTGTAAAAACATATCTATTTATAAATACAATAGCTTAAAGCGACACTACATTGGTGAAAATGCAAATTTCTACAGAATGTAATTGGCTATTATATGGTATTTATTTTTTCCAAATATTTGCCTCAAAAACTGAGTATTTCAACAAATAAAGAAACGTTGTATACGCGGTTTGTTGACATAACAAAATAATGTAAATAGGGTCGACATTCATGCGTAATACAATGCGCTTATCCTGAATAACACGAGATATGGTACATATTTATCATGATATCTCAAATGTGTGACTATTCATATTATTTGAAGACTAAGCATATTTATTTGTAGACTAATCTTAGTTATATTATCTGTAAGCGAAAGTATATGTTTAGTATTGACTCCAATAACAAACAAACATCAGTTCAGCAGCGTGGATGTCAATTCAGGAACGTGGATGTCAATTCAGGAGCGTGGATGACCGTTATATGAAATCCTACTTTCACTTTTGAAAGTTTGTATACCACAAAAACAATGTTTATTGATTCAATGGTATGTATTCAGAAGAATTTGTAGTAGCAATGCATTTATGCATGACAATATGTATTTTATTTGCTTTTTGCGAAATAATGTCGCTTTAAGCTACGTTATTTTACCAAATTTAACCAAAATATCATGTATACAAGTCACATATTTAGATAACGGCAATTCTCATTAGCCAAACATCTCAAAATCGATCACTCTTCCTGCCTACCAAAGATCTACTCGAAAGATAAATGTTGAAATACTCCCGTGTAAATATTGTCGCCTCGTATTAAATTGGCCCGAATATACTGCTCTCTTACATGGTCCATTATCGGAAATTGGGAGTCGATTGTAGTTTTAATCTATTTTAAAATTACGATCGAGTCCGTTCAGAAGATCACATATGTTACCGAAAGTAACCTGGAAAGCTTCTCACCTTGGAAATTCTGACATATTAATACAAGCATAATGATTGTCTATCCCGTATATTACAGTGCCAGTTTAGTTGATACAAATTTATTTGAGCTCGATTGCGAAACAAGTTCATACAACTTATATATAAATCACTCTCGAGATCTCATTCCTGGTGGATTCCATCGCCACGAGGGAGAGAGAAGAGGCAATGTGGAATTTAAGTCTTTGCCTAGAGGCACAATAGTAACGGCTACAGCTGGGTGCAAGCTCCGAGCATTTCGCACCTTTACAAACTTCAAATGATTACCACTGTGCCATAACACATTATGCTTAGATCTTATTTTATTCCTACAAGTTTTTACATTTTTTGTCAGATATGTGTTATTTGGTTTTTTTGTGCTTTTTTCATTTTGAGATGCATACAAACCAAAGGTTAACCTATAGTTTAAACTTTATTTATTTTACAACGATTGCGAAGCAAGTTCTAACAACTTATATTAATTATTCTCATTTGTGCGGATGGTGAGAAGATCTGGTGACCATCGTACCATCTCACATACTTCCCGGTCCGGGATCGAACCCGGGTTGCATTGGTGAGACGGAAGCCGCTAACCACTGCGCTAATTGGACAACCGACCGTATACTGTCTCGTGAAGGTCTGTAACCTATCATCACCCGATAGTCACGGATTCGAGTCTGTACTGTCTAGTGAAGGAACCCTCCAAACATTTATTATCGCCGACTTTGTATACCACTGTAACCTATCATCACCCGATGGTCACAGGTGAAAAAGATTGTAATTTCTTACGGTTTAATTTATCCTAGTTTATTTTAAGTTTAAACTTTATTTATTTTACAACGATTGCGAAGCAAGTTCTAACAACTTATATTAATCACTCTCATTGGCGTGGATGAAAGCGTAAATGTGGTCATTCGTGTGGGATGAAAACCCGGAGAAAACCACCTGTCCGATCTGGCGATTTAAGGAATGAATTGCAGGTTAATAGTTTCCATCAGGGTATGAACTACATTGGGCATGTTTAAACTGGTCATTATTGGTTATCATTATTACTTATAACATACAATTACAATATAAATATTTATTTTTCAACGATTGTGACACAAGCTTTAACAATTTATATTAATCACTCGTGTTGGAGAGAATGAAAGCATATGCATAGATATATGATCCTTCCTGTTGGAAGAAACAGGAGTACCCAGAGAAAACACATCTGTCTGTCACCGTAACACCTTACATTATTCCCAGTCCGAGAATTTAACCCGTGTTGCATTGATGTGATGAGAGCATACTAACCACTGCCACTTCTCGGACTGTCGGATTTATAATTGTCAACAGCCTACCATACGAATCACTTTTCCAATGTGAATATTTATGTGGTATTTGCTTTGTATCAGGCTGTGCTTTGTTTTTGCTAGAAACTGGAGCTAAAAATATATAATAAAACTTTAAACAAAACATGAAAATCGCTTGTAATGTTGTGCAGATAGCCCAACTAAGGTAGACTGTTTATCCAGTGTCTTCATTGAGTATAAAACATTGTCACCCTTTCACGTAATCCACCCACCTCCATGTTTCCTGACACAGGCGCAAATAATCCAACACATAAAAACCCACATATCACTTAATCCACCCCCCCCCATTCAGATTCAAGGTAGGGGGGTAGCGGATTTTTTTTCCTTTTGTGTTGGGAGAAACTTGGGGGAGATGGTGTGGCGATTATGTCCATATGCAGTATGTACTATACTATGGCGGTTAGACTTTGGCTGTCAACATGAAAACCGAGCCTGGGGTGATCGCAAACATGAGCCTGGGGTGATCGCATGTTTGCGAATGTATATAAACACGTAGCCTGGGTTCCAGTCTGTTGATTTTTAACTTCTGGCAAAATGATATTATCAGAAGCTCAATAGTTTAACAATTATGTAATCCCCCACCTACCCAAGTATCGTGACCATAAATGGTAGCTATAGACTCGATGGTTACTGACTGAGGAGATGACGTTTGAAAATGGACAGACGGACAGACACATTGTGGTAACAATACCTCACATGAGCTAATTATCTAAAACCCAAAATTGCAATAAAAACTGGGGGGAGGGGGAGTGGATGATGGGGTACATTTCTGAAACTTTTTGAATGTCGAAGACGTACATTAAATCCGTCGGAGTGTGCCATTGATGTTCTAGGATTAAACATTTTCCTGGGGGATTATGCCCCCAGACTCATATACAAGACAGTAGGACCTTGTATTGGTAATGACTCCAACTGCCAAGAGGTATTTCTATGTTGGAGAGAGTTAAATGTGCTTAATAATTGCGTACATATTCTCTGTCCAGCATATCACGATGTTGTTGCACATTTGTATTAACTATGAGCTTTAAGAGCTCGCTGAACTCTTCAACGGTGTGTATTTCTCTTCCCTGCTGGTATATTTCAGTAAGTGCTTGAATCACATGTGTTCTGTAATCAAAATCCATTCCAGTGTGATCGAAGAGCACATTATATGTTGTGTTTATGGCACTCGGCATCTCCTTGTGAGTACAATATTCAGATATATCTCCAATGATGTTTCCCAGACATGATTCAATGCTTCTCAGTTCTGTATGGCATTTAATGTCGTGGTGCAAGCAAATGTGTTTCAGCATATATGAAGAAAAAGGCTCCCATTTTAGGTTTTCATTTGTAAATAAGTTGTTTATATACTTCAGGAAAATGTAAATAATTTTGTGTTCCTTTTTCATTATTGTCTGCATGAGGTTAACCTCAGTTTCGGTCACAGTTACTCTAAAGTCACAATTCATGTGTGCAACCAGCAGCAGTGAGCCACGGCTTGTAATAGCTTCTGCCATCTCTGGACTGGCACAATCCTCAGTATTGAAACAGTTTTCGATCTTATGGTATCTAATGGCAGGCGACAAATCAACACTTACTGACAGATCATCTGCTAGAAATTCAATCAGAACATTAGGTGTCTTACATTCTACACGCCTTAACCGCAAGGACACCTCATTTACCTGCGGGAAATTAAGCGCACAATTCAAAAAGTCGATTTCTGTTGCTGAGATTGTTACATATGTCCCTTTCTTTGAAACAAACGTACGTTCTTTGAATATTTTCTTTATAACTGTTACGAAAGCACTTCCAAACCTGCTGCTTTGATAAGTATTCTGAAAACATTGCAAGAGACCATTTTTGCAAAATTTATTCCATTTTAACTTCAAATTGTCATCTGCGAGTGCAACAGTCACATATCCAGTTTGTGGAAGCTTAGTATTACCTTGTATATTCTCAATATTGTTGTCCAAAACGATTGTACCAGGTTTGGATAAGTCACCAACAACAGCAAGAAAGTCAAATTCATCTGGTTGTAGAATCTTTGTCCCTTCAGCGTAACTTCCGACCTGGATAAGCTCAGTCACACGAAACAGTGGCTCTTCCTCGGCTAATCTATTGAGAAAGGATCTGAGACATGTTTCAATTGACTCTTGGATGTGCTGTGCTTTCTCGCATTGAACATTTGACTGAAGTGAAGTGACAGTGCTTTCAATCAATGATGATAGTCCCACTGCCTGTTCTGATATGGGTGTGTTTGCAGTCATGTTACTGAAATTGAATGCATAAGTGACGGTATAAGGACCTGAAGGTATAAGGAACTAGAGGGACCTGAAGGTACAAGGAACTAGAGGACACTGAATGTATAAGGAACTAGAGGACACTGAATGTATAAGGAACTAGAGGAAACTGAATGTATAAGGAACTAGAGGGAACTGAAGGTATAAGGAACTACAGGACACTGAATGTATAAGGAACTAGAGGACTGAATGTATAAGGAATTAGAGGACACTGAATGTATAAGGAACTAGAGGAAACTGAATGTATAAGGAACTAGAGGAAACTGAAGGTATAAGGAACTAGAGGAAACTGAAGGTATAAGGAACTAGAGGACTGAATGTATAAGGAACTAGAGGGAACTGAAGGTATAAGGAACTAGAGGGAACTGGATGTATATGGAACTAGAGGGAACTGAAGGTATAAGGAATTAGAGGGAACTGAAGGTATAAGGAACTAGAGGAAACTGAATGTATATGGAACTAGAGGGAACTGAAGGTATATGGAAAGAGAGGAAATTGAAGGTATAAGGAACTTGAGGGAACTGAAGGTATAAGGAACTAGAAGGCCCTGGAGGTATAAGGGACAAGAGGGCCCTGAAGGTATAAGGAACTAGAGGACACTGAATGTATATGGAACTAGAGGGAACTGAAGGTATATGGAAATAGAGGACACTGACGGTATAAGGAACTAGAGGGGACTGAATGTATAAGGAACTAGAGGGCACTGACGGTATAAGGCTCTAGATGGCACTGACGGTATAAGGAACTAGAGGGCACTGACGGTATACGGCTCTAGAGGGAACTGAAGGTATAAGGCTCTAAATGGCACTGACGGTATAAGGCTCTAGCGGGAACTGACGGTATAAGGCTCTAGAGGGCACTGAAGGTATAAGGCTCTAGATGGCACTGCCGGTATAAGGCTCTAGAGGGCACTGAAGGTATAAGGCTCTAGATGGCACTGCCGGTATAAGGAACTAGAGGGCACTGACGGTATAAGGCTCTAGATGGCACTGTCGGTATAAGGAACTAGAGGGCACTGAAGGTATAAGGCTCTAGATGGCACTGACGGTATAAGGCTCTAGAGGGCACTGATGGTATAAGGCTCTAGAGGGCACTGACGGTATAAGGCTCTAGATGGCTTTGAAGGTATAAGGCTCTAGATGGCACTGACGGTATAAGGCTCTAGAGGGCACTGACGGTATAAGGCTCTAGATGGCTTTGAAGGTATAAGGCTCTAGATGGCATTGAAGGTATAAGGCTCTAGATGGCACTGACGGTATAAGGCTCTAGATGGCACTGACGGTATAAGGAACTAGATGGCATTGAAGGTATAAGGCTCTAGATGGCACTGACGGTATAAGGCTCTAGAGGGAACTGACAGTATAAGGCTCTAGAGGGCACTGCCGGTATAAGGCTCTAGAGGGCACTGAAGGTATAAGGCTCTAGATGGCACTGACGGTATAAGGCTCGAAAGGGCACTGACGGTATAAGGCTCTAGAGGGCACTGACGGTATAAGGCTCTAGATGGCACTGGCGGTATAGGGCTCTAGAGGGCACTGAAGGTATAAAGCTCTAGAGGGCATTGAAGGTATAGGGCTCTAGATGGCACTGACGGTATAAGGCTCTAGAGGGCATTGAAGGTATAGGTCTCTAGATGGCACTGACGGTATAAGGCTCTAGAGGGCACTGACGGTATAAGGCTCTAGATGGCATTGAAGGTATAAGGCTCTAGATGGCACTGACGGTATAGGGCTCTAGAGGGAACTGACGGTATAAGGAACTAGAGGGCACTGACGGTATAAGAAACTAGAGGGAACTGACGGTATAAGGCTCTAGAGGGCACTGACGGTATAAGGAACTAGAGGGAACTGACGGTATAAGGCTCTAGATGGCTTTGACGGTATAAGGCTCTAGAGGGCATTGAAGGTATCAGGCTCTAGAGGGCATTGAAGGTATAAGGCTCTAGAGGGCACTGACGGTATAAGGCTCTAGAGGGAACTGACGGTATAAGGCTCTAGAGGGAACTGAAGGTATAAGGCTCTAGAGGGAACTGAAGGTATAAGGCTCTAGATGGCACTGACGGTATAAGGCTCTAGAGGGAACTGACGGTATAAGAAACTAGAGGGGACTGAATGTATAAGGAACTAGAGGGCACTGAAGGTATAACGAACTAGAGGCCACTGAAGGTATAAGGAACTAAAGGACACTGAATGTATAAGGCTCTAGAGGGCACTGAAGGTATAAGGCTCTAGATGGCACTGCCGGTATAAGGAACTAGAGGGCACTGACGGTATAAGGCTCTAGATGGCACTGTCGGTATAAGGAACTAGAGGGCACTGAAGGTATAAGGCTCTAGATGGCACTGACGGTATAAGGCTCTAGAGGGCACTGATGGTATAAGGCTCTAGAGGGCACTGACGGTATAAGGCTCTAGATGGCTTTGAAGGTATAAGGCTCTAGATGGCACTGACGGTATAAGGCTCTAGAGGGCACTGACGGTATAAGGCTCTAGATGGCTTTGAAGGTATAAGGCTCTAGATGGCATTGAAGGTATAAGGCTCTAGATGGCACTGACGGTATAAGGCTCTAGATGGCACTGACGGTATAAGGAACTAGATGGCATTGAAGGTATAAGGCTCTAGATGGCACTGACGGTATAAGGCTCTAGAGGGAACTGACGGTATAAGGCTCTAGAGGGCACTGCCGGTATAAGGCTCTAGAGGGCACTGAAGGTATAAGGCTCTAGATGGCACTGACGGTATAAGGCTCGAAAGGGCACTGACGGTATAAGGCTCTAGAGGGCACTGACGGTATAAGGCTCTAGATGGCACTGGCGGTATAGGGCTCTAGAGGGCACTGAAGGTATAAAGCTCTAGAGGGCATTGAAGGTATAGGGCTCTAGATGGCACTGACGGTATAAGGCTCTAGAGGGCATTGAAGGTATAGGTCTCTAGATGGCACTGACGGTATAAGGCTCTAGAGGGCACTGACGGTATAAGGCTCTAGATGGCATTGAAGGTATAAGGCTCTAGATGGCACTGACGGTATAGGGCTCTAGAGGGAACTGACGGTATAAGGAACTAGAGGGCACTGACGGTATAAGAAACTAGAGGGAACTGACGGTATAAGGCTCTAGAGGGCACTGAGGGTATAAGGAACTAGAGGGCACTGACGGTATAAGGAACTAGAGGGAACTGACGGTATAAGGCTCTAGATGGCTTTGACGGTATAAGGCTCTAGAGGGCATTGAAGGTATCAGGCTCTAGAGGGCATTGAAGGTATAAGGCTCTAGAGGGCACTGACGGTATAAGGCTCTAGAGGGAACTGACGGTATAAGGCTCTAGAGGGAACTGAAGGTATAAGGCTCTAGAGGGAACTGAAGGTATAAGGCTCTAGATGGCACTGACGGTATAAGGCTCTAGAGGGAACTGACGGTATAAGGAACTAGAGGGGACTGAATGTATAAGGAACTAGAGGGCACTGAAGGTATAAGGAACTAGAGGCCACTGAAGGTATAAGGAACTAAAGGACACTGAATGTATAAGGAACTAGAGGGCACTGAATGTATAAGGAACTAGAGGGCACTGACGGTATAAGGAACTAGAGGGCAGTGAATGTATAAGGAACTAGAGGACACTGAATGTATAAGGAATTAGAGGGCACTGAAGGTATAAGGAACTAGAGGACACTGAATATAAGGAACTAGAGGACTGAATGTATAAGGAATTAGAGGGAACTGAAGGTATAAGGAACTAGAGGAAACTGAATGTATATGGAACTAGAGGGAACTGAAGGTATATGGAAATAGAGGAAATTGAAGGTATAAGGAACTTGAGGGAACTGAAGGTATAAGGAACTAGAGGGCCCTGGAGGTATAAGGGACTAGAGGGCCCTGAAGGTATAAGGCTCTAGAGGGCACTGACGGTATAAGGCTCTAGATGGCTTTGAAGGTATAAGGCTCTAGATGGCACTGACGGTATAAGGCTCTAGAGGGCACTGACGGTATAAGGCTCTAGATGGCTTTGAAGGTATAAGGCTCTGGATGGCATTGAAGGTATAAGGCTCTAGATGGCACTGACGGTATAAGGCTCTAGATGGCACTGACGGTATAAGGAACTAGATGGCATTGAAGGTATAAGGCTCTAGATGGCACTGACGGTATAAGGCTCTAGAGGGAACTGACGGTATAAGGCTCTAGAGGGCACTGCCGGTATAAGGCTCTAGAGGGCACTGAAGGTATAAGGCTCTAGATGGCACTGACGGTATAAGGCTCGAAAGGGCACTGACGGTATAAGGCTCTAGAGGGAACTGACGGTATAAGGCTCTAGAGGGCACTGAAGGTATAAGGCTCTAGAGGGCACTGACGGTATAAGGCTCTAGATGGCACTGGCGGTATAGGGCTCTAGAGGGCACTGAAGGTATAAGGCTCTAGAGGGCATTGAAGGTATAGGGCTCTAGATGGCACTGACGGTATAAGGCTCTAGAGGGCATTGAAGGTATAGGTCTCTAGATGGCACTGACGGTATAAGGCTCTAGAGGGCACTGACGGTATAAGGCTCTAGATGGCATTGAAGGTATAAGGCTCTAGATGGCACTGACGGTATAGGGCTCTAGAGGGAACTGACGGTATAAGGAACTAGAGGGCACTGACGGTATAAGAAACTAGAGGGAACTGACGGTATAAGGCTCTAGAGGGCACTGACGGTATAATGAACTAGAGGGCACTGACGGTATAAGGAACTAGAGGGAACTAACGGTATAAGGCTCTAGATGGCTTTGACGGTATAAGGCTCTAGAGGGCATTGAAGGTATCAGGCTCTAGAGGGCATTGAAGGTATAAGGCTCTAGAGGGCACTGACGGTATAAGTCTCTAGAGGGAACTGACGGTATAAGGCTCTAGAGGGAACTGAAGGTATAAGGCTCTAGAGGGAACTGAAGGTATAAGGCTCTAGATGGCACTGACGGTATAAGGCTCTAGAGGGAACTGACGGTATAAGGAACTAGAGGGGACTGAATGTATAAGGAACTAGAGGGGACTGAATGTATAAGGAACTAGAGGGCACTGACGGTATAAGGAACTAGAGGGGACTGAATGTATAAGGAACTAGAGGGCACTGAAGGTATAAGGAACTAGAGGCCACTGAAGGTATAAGGAACTAAAGGACACTGAATGTATAAGGAACTAGAGGGCACTGAATGTATAAGGAACTAGAGGGCACTGACGGTATAAGGAACTAGAGGGCAGTGAATGTATAAGGACCTAGAGGACACTGAATGTATAAGGAATTAGAGGGCACTGAAGGTATAAGGAACTAGAGGACACTGAATATAAGGAACTAGAGGACTGAATGTATAAGGAATTAGAGGACACTGAATGTATAAGGAACTAGAGGAAACTGAAGGTATAAGGAACTAGAGGAAACTGATGGTATAAGGAACTAGAGGAAACTGAAGGTATAAGGAACTAGAGGACTGAATGTATAAGGAACTAGAGGGAACTGAAGGTATAAGGAACTAGAGGGAACTGGATGTATATGGAACTAGAGGGAACTGAAGGTATAAGGAATTAGAGGGAACTGAAGGTATAAGGAACTAGAGGAAACTGAATGTATATGGAACTAGAGGGAACTGAAGGTATATGGAAATAGAGGAAATTGAAGGTATAAGGAACTTGAGGGAACTGAAGGTATAAGGAACTAGAGGGCCCTGGAGGTATAAGGGACTAGAGGGCCCTGAAGGTATAAGGCTCTAGAGGGCACTGACGGTATAAGGCTCTAGATGGCTTTGAAGGTATAAGGCTCTAGATGGCACTGACGGTATAAGGCTCTAGAGGGCACTGACGGTATAAGGCTCTAGATGGCTTTGAAGGTATAAGGCTCTGGATGGCATTGAAGGTATAAGGCTCTAGATGGCACTGACGGTATAAGGCTCTAGATGGCACTGACGGTATAAGGAACTAGATGGCATTGAAGGTATAAGGCTCTAGATGGCACTGACGGTATAAGGCTCTAGAGGGAACTGACGGTATAAGGCTCTAGAGGGCACTGCCGGTATAAGGCTCTAGAGGGCACTGAAGGTATAAGGCTCTAGATGGCACTGACGGTATAAGGCTCGAAAGGGCACTGACGGTATAAGGCTCTAGAGGGAACTGACGGTATAAGGCTCTAGAGGGCACTGAAGGTATAAGGCTCTAGAGGGCACTGACGGTATAAGGCTCTAGATGGCACTGGCGGTATAGGGCTCTAGAGGGCACTGAAGGTATAAGGCTCTAGAGGGCATTGAAGGTATAGGGCTCTAGATGGCACTGACGGTATAAGGCTCTAGAGGGCATTGAAGGTATAGGTCTCTAGATGGCACTGACGGTATAAGGCTCTAGAGGGCACTGACGGTATAAGGCTCTAGATGGCATTGAAGGTATAAGGCTCTAGATGGCACTGACGGTATAGGGCTCTAGAGGGAACTGACGGTATAAGGAACTAGAGGGCACTGACGGTATAAGAAACTAGAGGGAACTGACGGTATAAGGCTCTAGAGGGCACTGACGGTATAAGGAACTAGAGGGCACTGACGGTATAAGGAACTAGAGGGAACTAACGGTATAAGGCTCTAGATGGCTTTGACGGTATAAGGCTCTAGAGGGCATTGAAGGTATCAGGCTCTAGAGGGCATTGAAGGTATAAGGCTCTAGAGGGCACTGACGGTATAAGTCTCTAGAGGGAACTGACGGTATAAGGCTCTAGAGGGAACTGAAGGTATAAGGCTCTAGAGGGAACTGAAGGTATAAGGCTCTAGATGGCACTGACGGTATAAGGCTCTAGAGGGAACTGACGGTATAAGGAACTAGAGGGGACTGAATGTATAAGGAACTAGAGGGGACTGAATGTATAAGGAACTAGAGGGCACTGACGGTATAAGGCTCTAGAGAGAACTGGCGATATAAGGCTCTAGAGGGAACTGAATGTATAAGGAACTAGAGGACTGAATGTATAAGGAACTAGAGGAAACTGAATGTATAAGGAACTAGAGGACACTGAATGTATAAGGAAATAGAGGCCACTGAAGGTATAAGTAACTAGAGGACACTGAATGTATAAGGAAGTAGAGGACACTGAATGTATAAGGAACTAGAGGACACTGAATGTATAAGGAACTAGAGGACACTGAATGTATAAGGAACTAGAGGGCACTGAATGTATAAGGAACTAGAGGACTGGATGTATAAGAAACTAGAGGACACTGAATGTATAAGGAACTAGAGGGCACTGAATGTATAAGGAACTAGAGGAAACTGAAGGTATAAGGAACTAGAGGACACTGAATGTATAAGGAACTAGCGGACACTGAATGTATAAGGAACTAGAGGACACTGAATGTATAAGGAACTAGAGGGCACTGAATGTATAAGGAACTAGAGGACACTGAATGTATAAGGAACTAGAGGACACTGAAGGTATAAGGAACTAGAGGAAACTGAATGTATAAGGAACTAGCGGACACTGAATGTATAAGGAACTAGAGGGCACTGAAGGTATAAGGATCTAGAGGCCACTGAAGGTATAAGGAACTAAAGGACACTGAATGTATAAGGAACTAGAGGGCACTGAATGTATAAGGAACTAGAGGGCACTGACGGTATAAGGAACTAGAGGGCAGTGAATGTATAAGGAACTAGAGGACACTGAATGTATAAGGAATTAGAGGGCACTGAAGGTATAAGGAACTAGAGGACACTGAATATAAGGAACTAGAGGACTGAATGTATAAGGAATTAGAGGACACTGAATGTATAAGGAACTAGAGGAAACTGAAGGTATAAGGAACTAGAGGAAACTGATGGTATAAGGAACTAGAGGAAACTGAAGGTATAAGGAACTAGAGGACTGAATGTATAAGGAACTAGAGGGAACTGAAGGTATAAGGAACTAGAGGGAACTGGATGTATATGGAACTAGAGGGAACTGAAGGTATAAGGAATTAGAGGGAACTGAAGATATAAGGAACTAGAGGAAACTGAATGTATATGGAACTAGAGGGAACTGAAGGTATATGGAAATAGAGGAAATTGAAGGTATAAGGAACTTGAGGGAACTGAAGGTATAAGGAACTAGAGGGCCCTGGAGGTATAAGGGACTAGAGGGCCCTGAAGGTATAAGGAACTAGAGGACACTGAATGTATATGGAACTAGAGGGAACTGAAGGTATATGGAAATAGAGGACACTGACGGTATAAGGAACTAGAGGGGACTGAATGTATAAGGAACTAGAGGGCACTGACGGTATAAGGCTCTAGATGGCACTGACGGTATAAGGAACTAGAGGGCACTGACGGTATACGGCTCTAGAGGGAACTGAAGGTATAAGGCTCTAAATGGCACTGACGGTATAAGGCTCTAGCGGCAACTGACGGTATAAGGCTCTAGAGGGCACTGAAGGTATAAGGCTCTAGATGGCACTGCCGGTATAAGGCTCTAGAGGGCACTGAAGGTATAAGGCTCTAGATGGCACTGCCGGTATAAGGAACTAGAGGGCACTGACGGTATAAGGCTCTAGATGGCACTGTCGGTATAAGGAACTAGAGGGCACTGAAGGTATAAGGCTCTAGATGGCACTGACGGTATAAGGCTCTAGAGGGCACTGATGGTATAAGGCTCTAGAGGGCACTGACGGTATAAGGCTCTAGATGGCTTTGAAGGTATAAGGCTCTAGATGGCACTGACGGTATAAGGCTCTAGAGGGCACTGACTGTATAAGGCTCTAGATGGCTTTGAAGGTATAAGGCTCTAGATGGCATTGAAGGTATAAGGCTCTAGATGGCACTGACGGTATAAGGCTCTAGATGGCACTGACGGTATAAGGAACTAGATGGCATTGAAGGTATAAGGCTCTAGAGGGCACTGACGGTATAAGGAACTAGAGGGCACTGACGGTATAAGGAACTAGAGGGAACTGACGGTATAAGGCTCTAGATGGCTTTGACGGTATAAGGCTCTAGAGGACATTGAAGGTATCAGGCTCTAGAGGGCATTGAAGGTATAAGGCTCTAGAGGGCACTGACGGTATAAGGCTCTAGAGGGAACTGACGGTATAAGGCTCTAGAGGGAACTGAAGGTATAAGGCTCTAGATGGCACTGACGGTATAAGGCTCTAGAGGGAACTGACGGTATAAGGAACTAGAGGGGACTGAATGTATAAGGAAATAGAGGCCACTGAAGGTATAAGTAACTAGAGGACACTGAATGTATAAGGAAGTAGAGGACACTGAATGTATAAGGAACTAGAGGACACTGAATGTATAAGGAACTAGAGGACACTGAATGTATAAGGAACTAGAGGGCACTGAATGTATAAGGAACTAGAGGACTGGATGTATAAGAAACTAGAGGACACTGAATGTATAAGGAACTAGAGGGCACTGAATGTATAAGGAACTAGAGGAAACTGAAGGTATAAGGAACTAGAGGACACTGAATGTATAAGGAACTAGCGGACACTGAATGTATAAGGAACTAGAGGACACTGAATGTATAAGGAACTAGAGGGCACTGAATGTATAAGGAACTAGAGGACACTGAATGTATAAGGAACTAGAGGACACTGAAGGTATAAGGAACTAGAGGAAACTGAATGTATAAGGAACTAGCGGACACTGAATGTATAAGGAACTAGAGGGCACTGAAGGTATAAGGAACTAGAGGCCACTGAAGGTATAAGGAACTAAAGGACACTGAATGTATAAGGAACTAGAGGGCACTGACGGTATAAGGAACTAGAGGGCAGTGAATGTATAAGGAACTAGAGGACACTGAATGTATAAGGAATTAGAGGGCACTGAAGGTATAAGGAACTAGAGGACACTGAATATAAGGAACTAGAGGACTGAATGTATAAGGAATTAGAGGACACTGAATGTATAAGGAACTAGAGGAAACTGAAGGTATAAGGAACTAGAGGAAACTGATGGTATAAGGAACTAGAGGAAACTGAAGGTATAAGGAACTAGAGGACTGAATGTATAAGGAACTAGAGGGAACTGAAGGTATAAGGAACTAGAGGGAACTGGATGTATATGGAACTAGAGGGAACTGAAGGTATAAGGAATTAGAGGGAACTGAAGGTATAAGGAACTAGAGGAAACTGAATGTATATGGAACTAGAGGGAACTGAAGGTATATGGAAATAGAGGAAATTGAAGGTATAAGGAACTTGAGGGAACTGAAGGTATAAGGAACTAGAGGGCCCTGGAGGTATAAGGGACTAGAGGGCCCTGAAGGTATAAGGAACTAGAGGACACTGAATGTATATGGAACTAGAGGGAACTGAAGGTATATGGAAATAGAGGACACTGACGGTATAAGGAACTAGAGGGGACTGAATGTATAAGGAACTAGAGGGCACTGACGGTATAAGGCTCTAGATGGCACTGACGGTATAAGGAACTAGAGGGCACTGACGGTATACGGCTCTAGAGGGAACTGAAGGTATAAGGCTCTAAATGGCACTGACGGTATAAGGCTCTAGCGGGAACTGACGGTATAAGGCTCTAGAGGGCACTGAAGGTATAAGGCTCTAGATGGCACTGCCGGTATAAGGCTCTAGAGGGCACTGAAGGTATAAGGCTCTAGATGGCACTGCCGGTATAAGAAACTAGAGGGCACTGACGGTATAAGGCTCTAGATGGCACTGTCGGTATAAGGAACTAGAGGGCACTGAAGGTATAAGGCTCTAGATGGCACTGACGGTATAAGGCTCTAGAGGGCACTGATGGTATAAGGCTCTAGAGGGCACTGACAGTATAAGGCTCTAGATGGCTTTGAAGGTATAAGGCTCTAGATGGCACTGACGGTATAAGGCTCTAGAGGGCACTGACGGTATAAGGCTCTAGATGGCTTTGAAGGTATAAGGCTCTAGATGGCATTGAAGGTATAAGGCTCTAGATGGCACTGACGGTATAAGGCTCTAGATGGCACTGACGGTATAAGGAACTAGATGGCATTGAAGGTATAAGGCTCTAGAGGGCACTGACGGTATAAGGAACTAGAGGGCACTGACGGTATAAGGAACTAGAGGGAACTGACGGTATAAGGCTCTAGATGGCTTTGACGGTATAAGGCTCTAGAGGACATTGAAGGTATCAGGCTCTAGAGGGCATTGAAGGTATAAGGCTCTAGAGGGCACTGACGGTATAAGGCTCTAGAGGGAACTGACGGTATAAGGCTCTAGAGGGAACTGAAGGTATAAGGCTCTAGAGGGAACTGAAGGTATAAGGCTCTAGATGGCACTGACGGTATAAGGCTCTAGAGGGAACTGACGGTATAAGGAACTAGAGGGGACTGAATGTATAAGGAACTAGAGGGGACTGAATGTATAAGGAACTAGAGGGCACTGACGGTATAAGGAACTAGAGGGCACTGACTGTATACGGCTCTAGAGGGAACTGAAGGTATAAGGCTCTAAATGGCACTGACGGTATAAGGCTCTAGCGGGAACTGACGGTATAAGGCTCTAGAGGGCACTGAAGGTATAAGGCTCTAGAGGGCACTGACGGTATAAGGCTCTAGATGGCTTTGAAGGTATAAGGCTCTAGATGGCATTGAAGGTATAAGGCTCTAGATGGCACTGACGGTATAAGGCTCTAGATGGCTTTGAAGGTATAAGGCTCTAGATGGCACTGACGGTATAAGGCTCTAGAGGGCACTGACGGTATAAGGCTCTAGATGGCATTGAAGGTATAAGGCTCTAGATGGCACTGGCGGTATAAGGAACTAGATGGCATTGAAGGTATAAGGCTCTAGATGGCACTGACGGTATAAGGCTCTAGAGGGAACTGACGGTATAAGGCTCTAGAGGGCACTGCCGGTATAAGGCTCTAGAGGGCACTGAAGGTATAAGGCTCTAGATGGCACTGACGGTATAGGGCTCTAGAGGGCACTGAAGGTATAAGGCTCTAGAGGGCATTGAAGGTATAGGGCTCTAGATGGCACTGACGGTATAAGGCTCTAGAGGGCACTGACGGTATAAGGCTCTAGATGGCATTGAAGGTATAAGGCTCTAGATGGCACTGGCTGTATAGGGCTCTAGATGGCACTGCCGGTATAAGGCTCTAGAGGGCATTGAAGGTATAGGGCTCTAGATGGCACTGACGTTATAAGGCTCTAGAGGGCACTGACGGTATAAGGCTCTAGATGGCATTGAAGGTATAAGGCTCTAGATGGCACTGACGGTATAGGGCTCTAGAGGGAACTGACGGTATAAGGAACTAGAGGGCACTGACGGTATAAGAAACTAGAGGGAACTGACTGTATAAGGCTCTAGAGGGCACTGACGGTATAAGGAACTAGAGGGCACTGACGATATAAGGAACTAGAGGGAACTGACGGTATAAGGCTCTAGATGGCTTTGACGGTATAAGGCTCTAGAGGGCATTGAAGGTATCAGGCTATAGAGGGCATTGAAGGTATAAGGCTCTAGTGGGCACTGACGGTATAAGGCTCTAGAGGAACTGACGGTATAAGGCTCTAGAGGGAACTGAAGGTATAAGGCTCTAGAGGGAACTGAAGGTATAAGGCTCTAGATGGCACTGACGGTATAAGGCTCTAGAGGGAACTGACGGTATAAGGAACTAGAGGGGACTGAATGTATAAGGAACTAGAGGGGACTGAATGTATAAGGAACTAGAGGGCACTGACGGCATAAGGCT
Organism: Archivesica marissinica; assembly: GCA_014843695.1. Lineage (NCBI taxonomy): Eukaryota > Metazoa > Mollusca > Bivalvia > Venerida > Vesicomyidae > Archivesica > Archivesica marissinica. The sequence continues at coordinate 17,758,829 of CM026400.1, read as the reverse complement.
CAAGAGAGAACTGGCGATATAAGGCTCTAGAGGGAACTGAATGTATAAGGAACTAGAGGACTGAATGTATAAGGAACTAGAGGAAACTGAATGTATAAGGAACTAGAGGACACTGAATGTATAAGGAAATAGAGGCCACTGAAGGTATAAGTAACTAGAGGACACTGAATGTATAAGGAAGTAGAGGACACTGAATGTATAAGGAACTAGAGGACACTGAATGTATAAGGAACTAGAGGACACTGAATGTATAAGGAACTAGAGGGCACTGAATGTATAAGGAACTAGAGGACTGGATGTATAAGAAACTAGAGGACACTGAATGTATAAGGAACTAGAGGGCACTGAATGTATAAGGAACTAGAGGAAACTGAAGGTATAAGGAACTAGAGGACACTGAATGTATAAGGAACTAGCGGACACTGAATGTATAAGGAACTAGCGGACACTGAATGTATAAGGAACTAGAGGGCACTGAATGTATAAGGAACTAGAGGACACTGAATGTATAAGGAACTAGAGGACACTGAAGGTATAAGGAACTAGAGGAAACTGAATGTATAAGGAACTAGCGGACACTGAATGTATAAGGAACTAGAGGGCACTGAAGGTATAAGGAACTAGAGGCCACTGAAGGTATAAGGAACTAAAGGACACTGAATGTATAAGGAACTAGAGGGCACTGAATGTATAAGGAACTAGAGGACACTGAATGAATAAGGAACTAGAGGGCACTGAATGTATAAGGAACTAGAGGGCACTGACGGTATAAGGAACTAGAGGGCACTGAAGGTATAAGGAACTAGAGGCCACTGAATATAAGGAACTAGAGGCCACTGAAGGTACAAAGAACAAGCAAATACGTTGAATTGGTTTATTCCTCCAAATGGATCCTTTATTAATTTTATGAAATAGCATGATTAATCAATATAGTAATTATGCACAGGCGCTTCAAGCTTCAAGTAAAACTGTATCAAAACGCGAATTTAGAACGTAGTGGGGGGCAATAATATGCCTAGTTAGTCTTAGTGCATTTTCCAAATTTGATTTTTTATGATTGGTAGGTAATAAGTTACACAGTATTTATTTATTCATAAGTACATGTAGACAACTACAGCAGAAGTACAAGTAATTAACAGTAGTACATGCACACAAGTTGACAACTTGTTTAACATCAGCACATACCAGATGTCCGATTGAATATGGCACTATACACTGCTGGCTCCAAGATTGGAGCCATTGGTGCAAACTTTTTCTGATTGGCGAATTTGCTGGCGCAAACTAAAATTGACCCAGAGGAAACCCTGGCTTGTGGTCTGGACAAATGGTTGCGGGCTCAATTTTTTTAAAGAACATTTTGATAAACCATAGGCTTACATACAAACATTTCAGGCCATATCCACAGGCGCAAGACACACATATTGTTTTGCCCTATGATCACATAGTAAGTAATGTTTACTAAAGGCAAAAAACGGAAATGAAACATGCATGCAGAAACATCATCGAGAAACTAGGTAAAAACGACCAGATCATTGATATATGTTCTTGTGGTCCCGACTGAACGACCTTATTCTATCAAGAGATACTATTTATTTTATGGAGATCGATCAAATAACACCAGAATGGCACATTGTTTCATCGTGAACAGCAGGAAATGCAATGTTGTCGTTTTGGCTAGGCGTTCGGTATTTGATTTGGCGGTATGTTTTCTCGTCATCCAGGCATATTTAAAAATGACATCCCGTCACTATTGGAGGTAACTATGGTCCATGATATATTGTTTTGAGTTTGATCTTGAACCCGAAAGCACTTGTCAAGACCCCAAGTACCTGTGTTTGATACCATTATCTGATTGCCAAAAGTTTACTATTGCACAAATATTGATCTATACCAAATACATTCCAATGAATGACTTGAAATTCAATAGTGTGTTGTTTTAAAAGTAAAAAATGCCTATAGATCTACATATCTAATATAAATTAAGGTATATTTAGGATAACATGCAATATATATGTACGTTTTTTACGCTTAAAAATAAAATATTAATGCTTACAATATCGTCTATTAAATAAAAACGTCTAACCTTGTTAGAGTTGTTTCTTTTCCGTGTCATTGCTATATTTAAAGCAGCCCTATATTGTCGAATGAAATAAAATATATTTGAACGTATGGGTAGCAATGCTGCTACAGATTCTTACATTATATTTTGTATAGTAAACATTGTTTTATTTTAGATAAAACAAACTCGAAACCGAAAATAGGACTTTCCGTGTCGATCGGTCACGCACTTGTTTACAATCGGAACGCATCGTCCGCACTTGTTTACATTCGGTATGCATCGTCCCCATTATCAGACTAAAACGCAGACGCTTATGCAGACGATATGTAATGTATAGTAAAACGCAGACAACAAAGGTATAGTGATATTGGAAAAAGCAGACAAAAGCAATATATAGGGAAAACGCAGACCAGTTGAACATAGAACAAATTTATCTGTTTTAATGCAGACACATTGATTATATAGAGAAATCGCAGACGAGTTGAACATATAGTAAACTTGTATTAATGCAGACACATTGAATATATAGAGAAAATGCAGACATAATAATAGTAAAATTGTTTTATACACGAAGACAAGTTGAAAATAGACTAAAATTGTTTTATTTATCTGTGTTAATGCAGACACATTGAATATATAGAGAAACGCAGACCAACTGAACATATAGTAAAATTGTTTTAATACGCAGACGTAAAATGTATCCTTGTATATGCACTTATTTTACTAATAATGACCTTATTTGTGAAAATTGTTTACGTGACAAAACATAATAAGAAATTATGTGTTAGTAATTAGTTAGACACAAACGGTTGAAATGATCAAAGGTTGACATTTAAATATACAAGTAAGGATAATAAGATCCGATCATTAGTATTGTCCTTTAATCATGTTATATCTATCGGATTATTTAAATATCTATTGATATTTGTGAAAACAGCCAGTAATTAATCCCCTTTGATAGTACTCATCACTTCTTACTAACTGTAATATATGAGTAAACTGGTAAGTATAAATAGTAAAAATGAATATTATGTTTAAGACACAAACGGATCTGTAGTCCAGTGGTAACACGCTGGACTGGTAATCCAGGGATCGCATGTTCGATCCCCCGTCTGACCCTAATAAAATTAACAGTCTTTCAGATGGGACGTTAAACCGAGGTCTCGTGTCGGTGCTTTACACCGTGCACGTAAAAGAACCATATGAGATTCTGGAATGGGTCTCTGTCTGTATCATGCACTATCCTCCAAAATCTAAAATAACTAATCTCTTCAGGAGGCGTCGCTCATATGGGCAACCGGTAGCGACGATAAATAAACGTAAAAAAACACAAACACTATGTTTAAGACGGATCTGTAGTCCAGTGGTAACACGCTGGACTTGTAATCCAGGGATCGCAGGTTCGATCCCCCGTCTGACCCTAATAAAATTAACAGTCTTTCAGATGGGACGTTAAACCGAGGTCTCGTGTCGGTGCTTTACACCGTGCACGTAAAAGAACCAGATGAGACTCTGGAATGGGTCTCTGTCTGTATCATGCACTATCCTCCAAAAATCTAAAATGACTAACCTCTTCAGGAGGCGTCGCTCATATGGGCAACCGGTAGCGACGATAAATAAACGTAAAGCACATATGTTTTAAATTTCTGAAGGTTTATATATTAGACATACATGATCTTGTGAAATATAAGTATTGCTATGTGATACTGTGGAATATAATAATTTATATAAATTTGTGTAATTGTGATCTTGTGGAATATAATAATTGCTATTTGTGCAACTGTGATCTTGTGGAATATAATAATTTATATTTGTGTAATTGTGATCTTGTGGAATATAATAATTGCTATTTGTGTAACTGTGATCTTGTGGAATATAAAAATGTATAATTGTGTAATTGTGATATTATGGAATATAATAAGTTATATCTGTGCAGTGTTTTAATTGGCGTAAGGACGTAAATACTTGTTAATATCGTTATTTTTGCGATATTCAGAGCGATTTTTTACAATGCCGCTTGTTGTAGGACATAGCCAGACAAAGTTCTTGTCAGAACGTAGTGTGTTTCCATATTCAGGATATCGCTTACGCCAGTTCTTACAAGAGGAAGTTATATTCGATGTTGTACCCTTCTTTTCGGTAGGTAAAACCAAAAATGATAAGTGTATTTATTTAATTATAGAACGCATGCATATATTCTCTTGTCTTTCCGTAATATCTTTATAATGAAAAATAAAAATAAATTCCCTCAATAATTAATAAGATTCAACTATTTGTTGACATTATACAACAATCAACATTGTGACTTCCTGTGTATTCCAGATGGCTTTATTGTGTGAAAGGTGTTAGTAGCCGCCACACTTTTGTAATAAACTTATTAAAGCTTACTAAATAGAGGAGAGTATACAACACGGGGACTAGTTGAAACATTTTTTCTTTCAATGTAATACATTTACTGTTCAAAGAATTACTCTATTCAATGAAACTAGAGCGTTTCATCCCCTTAGTGTCAATCTGCTTTTACATGGCCGCGAAACACTAAATGAGAACGAAAATATAATTATATTTGCAGCAGTTCAAAAGTATATTAAACAATCAAAGCGTTTCTAATTTGTGATCACGTTAGCAACACAACATTCGCTATGATATTACTTCCGATCGTGCGCACCATGGGGATCTCTCACCTGGGGAACGGAACCTAGCAACAGCGTTAGTAAAAGTTGAGTTTTTTTTTAAATTTTAGTCATTCAAACACTGTTTCAATTGCCTTTCGACTTGATAAATAATATCTCATTATACTTCAAATATGCATGTCATAAGTTACATATTCGCCAGAATTGCACTAAGTTCAACATACTCTCATGGGAAGGGCCAATTACTAATGTTGTTCAGAACTTGTGGCCCAACCCATTTGCTTTTGCTCTTATTATATATGTCTTTGAATTTATTATGTACATGTATATAGCAATCAAATATGATTAAACTAAGTTGAATATAGTAAAATAGTTTCACTGCAGATATATTGAATATATAGCGAAAACGCAGACGAGTTGAACATATAGTAAAATAGTTTCACTGCAGACATATTGAACATAGAGCAAATTTATCTGTTTTACTGCAGACACATTGAATATATAGCGAAAACGCAGACGAGTTGAACATAGAGCAACTGTATCTGTTTTATTGCAGACATATTGATTATATAGAGAAAACGCAGACGAGTTGAACATATAGTAAAATTGTTTTATTGCAGACCAGTTGAATATATAGCGAAAATGCAGACGAGTTGAACATATAGTGAAATTGTTTTATTGCAGACATATTGAATATATAGCGAAAACGCAGACGAGTTGAACATATAGTGAAGTCGTGATAGCTCAGTGGTAGCGCGTTCGCTTCACGTGCGAAAGGCCCGGAGTTCGAGCCCCGCTGGAGCCGTTACGATTGTGTCCTTAGGCAAGGCATTTAAATTCCACATGCCTCTTCTCTCTACCTCGTGGCGATGGATTCCATCAGGAATGAGGTCTCGAGAGTGATTAGTATAAGTTATAAGAACTTGTTTCGCAATCGAGCTAAAAATAAATTTGTATAAACTGCATATAGTGAAATTGTTTTATTGCAGACATATTGAATATATAGCGAAAACGCAGACGAGTTGAACATATAGTAAAATAGTTTCACTGCAGATATATTGAATATATAGCGAAAACGCAGACGAGTTGAACATACCGTTTCCGTGGCCCAGTGGTTAAGGCGCCCGCCTACGGAGCGGGAGGTCGAAGGTTCGAATCTCGTCAGGGGTTCGTTCTGATATGGCCGGTTGGTGAGCCGCCAGCTAGTTAAATAATGGTTACCGATTGCCTACCAGCCGGGCGCCTGGCATACAAGCATAGGATTCGGGAAGTACTGATGTTCATAAATAGAGGTGTCTCATAAGTCAGAAATGACTGGCCCTTTAAATAACTATAATAAACAAACACTTTACTTTACTTATAGTAATTTTTTTTTTATTGGATGACCCCCGGACCCCCTTCCGTCTTAAGTTGGCCTACACATCGATTCCAGCCAGGCTACGGATCTGTAGTCCAGTGGTAACACGCTGGACTGGTAATCCAGGGATCGCAGGTTCGATCCCCGTCTGACCCGAATAAAATTAACAGTATTTCAGATAGGACGTTAAACCGAAACCTCGTGTCGGTGCTTTACACCGTGCACGTAAAAGAACCAGAGGAGACTCTGGAATGGGTCTCTGTCTGTATCATTGCACTATCCTCCAAACATCTAAAATGACTAATATGTTCAGGAGGCGTCGCTCATATGGGCAACCGGTAGCGACGATAAATAAACGATACATTTCTCAGCTCTATTAATAATTTATATTTCTTAATGATCGCAACAATCTTACTACATGTAGTGAGAGACATCTCTAATTTTCTATTACCTCCCTTGGTAGATAAAGTCTGATTTATTCCAAAATGTGAATAGGTCCTTTTAGTTAGAAGCCTTTGTTTTTACTGTTGTTCCCTAACCAGGTGTTGCGGTATGATAATAATTGTGATTTTATCAAAATCCTGTTAATTAACTGATAGCATTGTTTTACAAATAAGTACCCATTGCATATAATGTAGGAGATCTGTTGAGATATAGTAATTTAATAATCATATAAAGCGATAGTGGAATAAAATTGGTAGAATGCTGTGCAAAGGAAACAACGATGAAAACAGAGGAAACACTTAATAGGACCTATCTACTTTTAGGGAGTATTCAGGGGCAGTAACTGACCAGCATCTCTCATTGGGTCAGGTGATGAGGTAAATCCAGGACCGGAAGTTGGTTATATGTGCTTTTCATCAAAGTACATGTATAAGAATCATGAGAAATAAATTTGATTTCATTAAAACTCTTCACAGAAAGCAAAGTATCTGCTAATACTCAAGACAGCCTTCTATATATTGATGGATTTGATCAAATATATCGTAAAGACAATACAGTCAATTCTTGGGGTTGTTAGTATAAGTTTCGCGGTTGATCTCACTCTATGTTGTTTGCACATACTCTGAATGTATTAGGAGCTGAAAGAGTTAACGGATATTCAATACAGATATGAATTGACATAAGCGACCAATTAGGAACATTAATTAGCATATATCAAAATTGATTAACATTATTAATTAACATTATTAGTTGGGTCCAGAATCTCAATCCCGTGACCATTCTCTGGCTAACAAGTTTTGATGGTTGAATTGACTTCTATGGACCTTCTATAAACAAAATAGAAACCAGGCCCCTGGCAAAAATGCCAGCCGGCCCAATCTTGAAAAATTAACTTTTGAACCAGAGCACATAGAGTCAAGTATCAATACATCTTTTCAACTAAATCAACCATGAGGTCCATAGAAGTCAACCACGAGGTCCATAGAAGTCAACCACGAGGTCCATAGAAGTCAACCACGAGGTCCATAGAAGTCAACCACGAAGTCCATAGAAATCAACCACGAGGTCCATAGAAATCAACCACGAGGTTCATAGAAGTCAACCACGAGGCCCATAGAAGTCAACCACGAGGTCCATAGAAGTCAACCACGAGGTCCATAGAAGTCAACCACGAGGTCCATAGAAGTCAACCACGAGGTCCATAGAAGTCAACCACGAGGTCCATATAAATCAACTACGAGGTCCATAGAAATCAACCACGAGGTCCATAGAAGTCAACCACGAGGTCCATAGAAATCAACCACGAGGTCCATAGAAATCAACCACGAGGTCCATAGAAATCAACCACGAGGTCCATAGAAGTCAACCACGAGGTCCATAGAAGTCAACCACGAGGTCCATAGAAATCAACCACGAGGTCCATAGAAGTCAAATCAATCGTCAAAACATGTTAGCCGGAGAATGGTCATGGGATTGAGATTCTAGACCCAACAAAACATGTTAGCAGGAAAATGGTCATGGGATTGAGATTCTAGACCCAACTATTATCGTACACCTTTTAAACGATGTGTGTGGAATTACAAACGTGCACTATTTATATTTACTCAATGGAAATGTTCGTAGTACTGTCTATTGGTCATTTTTAAATTCCACTGATGTTAACACTGCAGCCAATGAATTTACAAAAGCCTTTTTAAAATTGGCAAAATCATGTATACACAATTCGTCCCAACGACAAACCTTGATATAAATCATAGATTAGAACAGTATCTAGGCAACATGACAGGCAAAAACGATTAGCTATATCTTCTGGGAAACATTCAGACTGGAACACATTTTAAAAACTTAGAAATAAACTAAACAACATTGAAAAGCATATGCTACAGCAATTATTTTTGATAACATTGAATTTACTCTCAATGGCTGCAACTCTTCGAATCCTCGTCAGTATTTGAACACTGTAAAAAGAAAAACTCTTTAACCCCTTCCCTCAATAGAAGCACCTCTTGACGCCATTACCAATACGACATACATTGACAATGTAGTAGCCAAACCAATGCTCATAATAAAGGCCAGAATCTCATGTAGTCCCAGTAATATCTATGGAGGTGGGATAGATATGGCGACTACTTATCCACTGCATGATGGCTAAATGGCTGTCGTTTGTATGGAGATATAATAATATATTAACCTAAATCTCTATGTAGTCCCAGTAATATATATGGAGGTGGGATAGATATGGCGACTACTTATCCACTGCATGCTAGCTAAATGGCTGTCGTTTGTATGGGGATACAATAGTATATTAACCTAAATATCTATGGAGGAAAGGGTTTAAATTGTAAAACTATAACACCCTTAATTAAAGATGATGACTCACTTGCACTTACAGATAAAGATAAGGTTAGTACTTTGAATGATTTATTTGTATCAATTTCAAATATTGATGACACACAAGTTACATTACTACATTACCGACCTTTGTTTAAAAAAACTGATACATCTCTAACACATGTGGCTATAAATGAACAAGATCTAATTGATGTTCTTTCAAATCTTAAATTTTTTTAATCCAGGTTAACGAGAAACAACCGTAACCTACCTGCGCCTTCCTTCGAAAATAAGAAAACTTTGGTTACGCTAAAATACTATAGTTTAAACAATATTTTATTTCAATGAATATACATAGTATAATGATCACAATAAGAAAATACATGTAGGATTGAGGAGAAAGCAACTTGCTTATGTGGTTACCTCTTCCCTACCTCTTAATCATCACGCTAAAATAATATAGTTATTACAGTACACATCGCTACGGTCATTTTGTGACATCAATCTGGTTTATTAGGGGAGGGTACTAGCTAATGTTTGTAAAATTTGTTGCCCAACCCATTTGTTTCTCAGTGTTCAAGCATAGCATTACAGTTGTATAATTTTGTTATATAGTTATCATGTTTATATTTGTAATTTTATAATATTATAAACTAAACACTACTACACTATTGGAACATCAATTTCGATTATACTAAACTCAGCGTCCGATACTACCTACCTACCTACCTACCTACCTGCCTGTCTGCCTGCCTGCCTGCCTGCCTGTCTGTATGTCTATATTCGTGTTTCAATTGTTAACACACAGTCCGTTATTTCTCACTCTTGCGAAATGTTGACATTTTCGTTAACGAGCTTCCAGTGTACGGGTTGTTACGGTTGCACAACGGGGTTTAAACAT
>CM026400.1:17727642-17748104 GCA_014843695.1 Archivesica marissinica | reverse complement strand
AGAGATTTATTATAGTACTTATGGATTTTCGTGACCAAATGTAAATCCAATAGTAGACCTATAGGAGATCTATGTATATTTATACATGAGCTAATAAAAGCAGTGCTCATACCGTGAATGTTTTATTATAAAATGCCTGTATATGACTTACCTTTTTCAATCCATGACATGTTCAGATATACTCATAGTTGTTGCGAGATAAGTTCTTTCAACTTATATTAATCACTCTCGCGACCTCATTCCTGATGGAATCCATCACCACGAGGGAGAGAGGCTCCATCGTAACGGCTCCAGCGGGGCTCAAACTCGGGACCTGAAGCGAACGCGCATCCACTGCGCTATCACGACTTCCACGTCATTGACCATCTTCATTTACTATCGTGGAATATTCTAGGAAACGCAATATATTCTGAGTAGTCATCTGGCATCAAGTGTAGGTGATGAAGAAATTTGTTTTCCACAAAGTCATGTAATTTTCCAACTCTAGCATTCGAGTCGCCAGAAATCAAATATTGACCTATATCACCAAAATTTTTAATATGTTTTGAAAATCTAACATACCGTCTGTTGTTGAAGCAAATCTATTCTGGTGAAATTAGTTCATGAAATTATTGATGGGCCCTCGTAATATTTGACCTCTTCATGACATCGCGCGCTCATTTTTCATCCTAGGTCACCATTTGAATAACTATGAAAGAGCATTGTACATCGATCTTTCCTAGCAATATTCGTCCAAGTTGGCGGACCATAAGAATATTTTGTTAGAATATTGAATATTTTTAGACGGTGGTGGCACTTGGATTTCAGGGGAACTTTATTTTAACAACTTTGGTAAGACTTAACCTAAGACTCATACAAGTAGAGTTTCTTAAATATTGGCTGATCAGTTTGTGAAATATGTCATAAAAGGTTGACATTTCGACGGCCAATTTATTAATGAAATTGCATTAGTGATCGTTTTATCGATACCATCGATTTGATATATGACAAGAGCATATTCGTTTAAAATAATATATGACCTCCCGGGCCACGCCACTTTGAACATTTGTTTCGTCAAAATCCGGTTGGCTGACCGTGAGATTTGTTAGAATAAATGCTATTATATATACAGTGTATATGGCCACCTTGGATTTCATGGGGAACTTTATTTTAACAACTTTGGAAAGGTATTACCTAAGGCTCATACACATAGAATTTCTTGAACATTGGCTGTTCAGTTTGTGAGAAGACGTTTGAAATCTCTCATTGTGTATGATTGGTGTGGAGTATTAGTACTTGGATGTGTGAGCAGATTATTGGTGTGGAGTATTAGTACTTGGATGTGTATGAGCGGACTATTGGTGTGGAGTATTAGTACTTGGATGTGTGAGCAGATTATTGGTATTTGGATGTGTATGAGCAGACTATTGGTGTGGAGTATTAGTACTTGGATGTGTGAGCAGATTATTGGTGTGGAGTATTAGTACTTGGATGTGTGAGCAGACTATTGGTGTGGAGTATTAGTACTTGGATGTGTGAGCAGACTATTGGTGTGGAGTATTAGTACTTGGATGTGTGAGCAGACTATTGGTGTGGAGTATTAGTACTCGGATGTGTATGAGCGGACTATTGGTGTGGAGTATTAGTACTTGGATGTGTATGAGCGGACTATTGGTGTAGTTATTAGTACTTGGATGTGTGAGCAGACTATTGGTGTGGAGTATTAGTACTTGGATGTGTGAGCAGATTATTGGTGTGGAGTATTAGTACTTGGATGTGTATGAGCGGACTATTGGTGTAGTTATTAGTACTTGGATGTGTGAGCAGACTATTGGTGTGGAGTATTAGTACTTGGATGTGTATGAGCGGACTATTGGTGTAGTTATTAGTACTTGGATGTGTGAGCAGACTATTGGTGTGGAGTATTAGTACTTGGATGTGTGAGCAGATTATTGGTGTGGAGTATTAGTACTTGGATGTGTATGAGCGGACTATTGGTGTAGTTATTAGTACTTGGATGTGTGAGCAGACTATTGGTGTGGAGTATTAGTACTTGGATGTGTATGAGCGGACTATTGGTGTAGTTATTAGTACTTGGATGTGTGAGCAGACTATTGGTGTGGAGTATTAGTACTTGGATGTGTGAGCAGATTATTGGTGTGGAGTATTAGTACTTGGATGTGTATGAGCGGACTATTGGTGTAGTTATTAGTACTTGGATGTGTGAGCAGACTATTGGTGTGGAGTATTAGTACTTGGATGTGTATGAGCGGACTATTGGTGTGGAGTATTAGTACTTGGATGTATGAGCAGACTATTGGTGTGGAGTATTAGTACTTGGATGTGTATGAGCAGACTATTGGTGTGGAGTATTAGTACTTGGATGTGTATGAGCAGATTATTGGTGTGGAGTATTAGTACTTGGATGTGTGAGCAGATATTGGTGTGGAGTATTAGTACTTGGATGTGTATGAGCAGATTATTGGTGTGGAGTATTAGTACTTGGATGTGTATGAGCAGACTATTGGTGTGGAGTATTAGTACTTGGATGTGTATGAGCGGATTATTGGTGTAGTTATTAGTACTTGGATGTGTGAGCAGACTATTGGTGTGGAGTATTAGTACTTGGATGTGTGAGCAGACTATTGGTGTGGAGTATTAGTACTTGGATGTGTGAGCAGATTATTGGTGTGGAGTATTAGTACTTGGATGTGTGAGCAGATTATTGGTGTGGAGTATTAGTACTTGGATGTGTTGAGCAGACTATTGGTGTGGAGTATTAGTACTTGGATGTGTATGAGCAGACTATTGGTGTGGAGTATTAGTACTTGGATGTGTGAGCAGATTATTGGTGTGGAGTATTAGTACTTGGATGTGTGAGCAGACTATTGGTGTGGAGTATTAGTACTTGGATGTGTGAGCAGACTATTGGTGTGGAGTATTAGTACTTGGATGTGTGAGCAGACTATTGGTGTGGAGTATTAGTACTTGGATGTGTGAGCAGATTATTGGTGTGGAGTATTAGTACTTGGATGTGTATGAGCGGACTATTGGTGTAGTTATTAGTACTTGGATGTGTGAGCAGACTATTGGTGTGGAGTATTAGTACTTGGATGTGTGAGCAGATTATTGGTGTGGAGTATTAGTACTTGGATGTGTTGAGCAGACTATTGGTGTGGAGTATTAGTACTTGGATGTGTGAGCAGACTATTGGTGTGGAGTATTAGTACTTGGATGTGTATGAGCAGACTATTGGTGTGGAGTATTAGTACTTGGATGTGTATGAGCAGACTATTGGTGTGGAGTATTAGTACTTGGATGTGTGAGCAGATATGGTGTGGAGTATTAGTACTTGGATGTGTATGAGCAGACTATTGGTGTGGAGTATTAGTACTTGGATGTGTGAGCAGATTATTGGTGTGGAGTATTAGTACTTGGATGTGTGAGCAGACTATTGGTGTGGAGTATTAGTACTTGGATGTGTATGAGCAGACTATTGGTGTGGAGTATTAGTACTTGGATGTGTGAGCAGATTATTGGTGTGGAGTATTAGTACTTGGATGTGTGAGCAGATTATTGGTGTGGAGTATTAGTACTTGGATGTGTATGAGCGGACTATTGGTGTGGAGTATTAGTACTTGGATGTGTATGAGCAGACTATTGGTGTGGAGTATTAGTACTTGGATGTGTGAGCAGATTATTGGTGTGGAGTATTAGTACTTGGATGTGTATGAGCGGACTATTGGTGTGGAGTATTAGTACTCGGATGTGTATGAGCGGACTATTGGTGTGGAGTATTAGTACTTGGATGTGTATGAGCGGACTATTGGTGTGGAGTATTAGTACTTGGATGTGTATGAGCAGACTATTGGTGTGGAGTATTAGTACTTGGATGTGTGAGCAGATTATTGGTGTGGAGTATTAGTACTTGGATGTGTGAGCAGATTATTGGTGTGGAGTATTAGTACTTGGATGTGTGAGCAGACTATTGGTGTGGAGTATTAGTACTTGGATGTGTATGAGCAGACTATTGGTGTGGAGTATTAGTACTTGGATGTGTGAGCAGATTATTGGTGTGGAGTATTAGTACTTGGATGTGTGAGCAGACTATTGGTGTGGAGTATTAGTACTTGGATGTGTATGAGCAGACTATTGGTGTGGAGTATTAGTACTTGGATGTGTGAGCAGACTATTGGTGTGGAGTATTAGTACTTGGATGTGTATGAGCAGACTATTGGTGTGGAGTATTAGTACTTGGATGTGTATGAGCGGACTATTGGTGTAGTTATTAGTACTTGGATGTGTGAGCAGACTATTGGTGTGGAGTATTAGTACTTGGATGTGTGAGCAGATTATTGGTGTGGAGTATTAGTACTTGGATGTGTGAGCAGATTATTGGTGTGGAGTATTAGTACTTGGATGTGTGAGCAGACTATTGGTGTGGAGTATTAGTACTTGGATGTGTATGAGCAGACTATTGGTGTGGAGTATTAGTACTTGGATGTGTGAGCAGATTATTGGTGTGGAGTATTAGTACTTGGATGTGTGAGCAGACTATTGGTGTGGAGTATTAGTACTTGGATGTGTATGAGCAGACTATTGGTGTGGAGTATTAGTACTTGGATGTGTGAGCAGATTATTGGTGTGGAGTATTAGTACTTGGATGTGTGAGCAGACTATTGGTGTGGAGTATTAGTACTTGGATGTGTGAGCAGACTATTGGTGTGGAGTATTAGTACTTGGATGTGTGAGCAGACTATTGGTGTGGAGTATTAGTACTTGGATGTGTATGAGCAGACTATTGGTGTGGAGTATTAGTACTTGGATGTGTGAGCAGACTATTGGTGTGGAGTATTAGTACTTGGATGTGTATGAGCAGACTATTGGTGTGGAGTATTAGTACTTGGATGTGTATGAGCAGATTATTGGTGTGGAGTATTAGTACTTGGATGTGTGAGCAGATTATTGGTGTGGAGTATTAGTACTTGGATGTGTGAGCAGATTATTGGTGTGGAGTATTAGTACTTGGATGTGTATGAGCGGACTATTGGTGTAGTTATTAGTACTTGGATGTGTATGAGCAGACTATTGGTGTAGTTATTAGTACTTGGATGTGTGAGCAGACTATTGGTGTGGAGTATTAGTACTTGGATGTGTGAGCAGACTATTGGTGTGGATTATTAGTACTTGGATGTGCATTAGCGGACTATTGGTGTAGTTATTAGTACTTGGATGTGTGTGAGCAATAGATTGCGAAGCAAGTTCTAACAACTTATATTAATCACGGACAGCATATATGTAGTCATTCATGTGGGAGGAAACCGGAGAAAACCCACCCGACGTATCTGGCGACCACTGTACCATCTCACATACTTCCCAGTCCGAGGATCGAACCTGTGCTGCATTGGTGAGAAGCGCGCATGCTAACCACTGCGCTAATCGAACAACCTCATGCTTAGTTAATGTAATTGTCGACTGCGTTGTTGCCGGTAATTTGACTGCTTAGTCTTACTTCCACTGAAGAGGGCGAGACAAAAAGCCCGGGGAACTTGAACACACGCTGATGCGGGGCTGTGACACGTTTAAGCCAGGAGAATTTGAATGACAGTCCTCAATAAGTCAGATGGAAAGCTTCTAGAAGACAGTCCTCAGCAAGTCAGATGGAAAGCTTCTAGAAGACAGTCCTCAGCAAGTCAGATGGAAAGCTTCTAGAAGACTGTCCTCAGCAAGTCAGATGGAAAGCTTCTAGAAGACTGTCCTCAGCAAGTCAGATGGAAAGCTTCTAGAAGACAGTCCTCAGCAAGTCAGATGGAAAGCTTCTAGAAGACAGTCCTCAGCAAGTCAGATGGAAAGCTTCTAGAAGACTGTCCTCAGCAAGTCAGATGGAAAGCTTCTAGAAGACAGTCCTCAGCAAGTCAGATGGAAAGCTTCTAGAAGACAGTCCTCAGCAAGTCAGATGGAAAGCTTCTAGAAGACAGTCCTCAGCAAGTCAGATGGAAAGCTTCTAGAAGACTGTCCTCAGCAAGTCAGATGGAAAGCTTCTAGAAGACAGTCCTCAGCAAGTCAGATGGAAAGCTTCTAGAAGACAGTCCTCAGCAAGTCAGATGGAAAGCTTCTAGAAGACAGTCCTCAGCAAGTCAGATGGAAAGCTTCTAGAAGACTGTCCTCAGCAAGTCAGATGGAAAGCTTCTAGAAGACAGTCCTCAGCAAGTCAGATGGAAAGCTTCTAGAAGACTGACCTCAGCATGGAAAGCTTCTAGAAGACTGTCCTCAGCATGGAAAGCTTCTAGAAGACTGACCTCAGCATGGAAAGCTTCTAGAAGACTGACCTCAGCATGGAAAGCTTCTAGAAGACTGACTTCAGCATGGAAAGCTTCTAGAAGACTGTCCTCAGCATGGAAAGCTTCTAGAAGACTGACCTCAGCAAGGAAAGCTTCTAGAATGGAAGAATATAACACGAGTTAGCCCAGAGAGCTTGAATGCACAGCTATGCAGGTGTGTGATTGCTAGTGAACATCTTAAACCACTCGACAACAGTGGCCTCCACGTAGAGGTGACAAGACATTTCGTATAAAACCACATAGAGATGATGTGAACAATATTTATTTAGGTCATATGACCACTTTCAAAGTTTGTTCGTTGCAGAGGCAGAAATACTGAAATACTGGTCACTGGGTAGAACCAACAACCATCAGCAAATCAGCTGGAAAACTCGTAAATATAATATGCAAGAATGATATTGACATTTATCTACATGTATTTGTATAATCACACAATAATATGCAACACAGTAGTTAAAAGAATTGAAACATCCAACAGTTCAATTGCACATGTAAATTGAAGTGGTTGGGGTAAGCAATTTGGTTTTCTAATTCCTTCAAATCTACACCAAACATAATTTTACAATTCCGCTGAACTACAATTACCGAGTCATCGTGAAAGAATGATGTGTGAGGTTACAGTCAATGCTACCTCAGTGAACATGTAAAATATGCACGTGGGACATTACAGTCAATGCTACCTCAGTGAACATGTAAAATATGCACGTGGGACATTACAGTCAATGCTACCTCAGTGAACAAAAGGGACATTCCAGTCAATGCTACCTCAGTGAACATGTAAAATATGCATGTGGGACATTATAGTCATTCATGTCACGCTACTAATGCAAGTATACACGTTATGCTACTAATGCAAGTATACACGTTATGCTACTAATGCAAGTATACACGTTATGCTACAAATGCAAGTATACACGTTATGCTACAAATGCAAGTATACACGTTATGCTACTAATGCAAGTATACACGTTATGCTACTAATGCAAGTATACACGTTATGCAAGTATACACGTTATGCTACTAATGCAAGTATACATGTTATGCTACTAATGCAAGTATACACGTTATGCTACTAATGCAAGTATACACGTTATGCTACTAATGCAAGTATACACGTTATGCTACTAATGCAAGTATACATGTTATGCTACTAATGCAAGTATACACGTTATGCTACTAATGCAAGTATACACGTTATGCTACTAATGCAAGTATACACGTTATGCAAGTATACACGTTATGCTACTAATGCAAGTATACATGTTATGCTACTAATGCAAGTATACATGTTATGCTACTAATGCAAGTATACACGTTATGCTACTAATGCAAGTATACACGTTATGCTACTAATGCAAGTATACACGTTATGCTACTAATGCAAGTATACACGTTATGCTACTAATGCAAGTATACACGTTATGCTACTAATGCAAGTATACATGTTATGCTACTAATGCAAGTATACACGTTATGCAAGTATACACATTATGCTACTAATGCAAATATACATGTTATGCTACTAATGCAAGTATACACGTTATGCTACTAATGCAAGTATACACGTTATGCTACTAATGCAAGTATACATGTTATGCTACTAATGCAAGTATACATGTTATGCTACTAATGCAAGTATACACATTATGCTACTAATGCAAGTATACACGTTATGCTACTAATGCAAGTATACACGTTATGCTACTAATGCAAGTATACACGTTATGCTACTAATGCAAGTATACACGTTATGCTACTAATGCAAGTATACACGTTATGCTACTAATGCAAGTATACACGTTATGCTACTAATGCAAGTATACACGTTATGCTACTAATGCAAGTATACACGTTATGCTACTAATGCAAGTATACATGTTATGCTACTAATGCAAGTATACACGTTATGCAAGTATACACGTTATGCTACTAATGCAAATATACACGTTATGCTACTAATGCAAGTATACACGTTATGCTACTAATGCAAGTATACACGTTATGCTACTAATGCAAGTATACATGTTATGCTACTAATGCAAGTATACATGTTATGCTACTAATGCAAGTATACACATTATGCTACTAATGCAAGTATACACGTTATGCTACTAATGCAAGTATACACGTTATGCTACTAATGCAAGTATACACGTTATGCTACTAATGCAAGTATACACGTTATGCTACTAATGCAAGTATACACGTTATGCTACTAATGCAAGTATACACGTTATGCAAGTATACACGTTATGCTACTAATGCAAGTATACATGTTATGCTACTAATGCAAGTATACATGTTATGCTACTAATGCAAGTATACATGTTATGCTACTAATGCAAGTATACATGTTATGCTACTAATGCAAGTATACACGTTATGCAAGTATACACGTTATGCTACTAATGCAAATATACATGTTATGCTACTAATGCAAGTATACACGTTATGCTACTAATGCAAGTATACACGTTATGCTACTAATGCAAGTATACATGTTATGCTACTAATGCAAGTATACATGTTATGCTACTAATGCAAGTATACACGTTATGCTACTAATGCAAGTATACACGTTATGCTACTAATGCAAGTATACACGTTATGCTACTAATGCAAGTATACACGTTATGCTACTAATGCAAGTATACACGTTATGCTACTAATGCAAGTATACACGTTATGCTACTAATGCAAGTATACACGTTATGCTACTAATGCAAGTATACACGTTATGCAAGTATACACGTTATGCTACTAATGCAAGTATACATGTTATGCTACTAATGCAAGTATACATGTTATGCTACTAATGCAAGTATACATGTTATGCTACTAATGCAAGTATACACGTTATGCTACTAATGCAAGTATACATGTTATGCTACTAATGCAAGTATACACGTTATGCTACTAATGCAAGTATACACGTTATGCTACTAATGCAAGTATACACGTTATGCTACTAATGCAAGTATACACGTTATGCTACTAATGCAAGTATACACGTTATGCTACTAATGCAAGTATACATGTTATGCTACTAATGCAAGTATACACGTTATGCTACTAATGCAAGTATACACGTTATGCTACTAATGCAAGTATACACGTTATGCAAGTATACATGTTATGCTACTAATGCAAGTATACATGACATTCATAGACATTCCATCATAACTGCACTGAATAGGATGTCCAGTTCTAGGAATCTCACAAGTGGCCGTTGTTGTGTATGTTTTACGTTTATTTATCGTCGCTACCGGTTGCCCATATGAGCGACGCCTCCTGAAGATATTAGTCATTTTAGATTTTGGAGGATAGTTTATGAGACCCATTCCAGAGTCTCCTCTGGTTCTTTTACGTGCACGGTGTAAAGCACCAACACGATACCTCGGTTTAACATCCCATCTCGTTGTTGACAAGTGGCCTCTCATTGTTAATGCTACAGTACAAGGGAAGTAATCCTTGCAGGACTGTTGACTATGAATGTGAACTATTATAGGTGATCTATAGCACATGCCAAACAGTAC
This sequence comes from Archivesica marissinica, assembly GCA_014843695.1. Lineage (NCBI taxonomy): Eukaryota > Metazoa > Mollusca > Bivalvia > Venerida > Vesicomyidae > Archivesica > Archivesica marissinica. Next base: position 17,738,248 of record CM026400.1, on the reverse strand, counting down.
ATCACTGAACATTTACATGCCAGACTGTATAGCCAAACAGTACATCACTGAACATTTACATGCCAGACTGTATAGCCAAACAGTACATCACTGAACATTTACATGCCAGACTGTATAGCCAAACAGTACATCACTGAACATTTACATGTGGCTTACACATACTGCTTTAACATGTAAATGTGCTGCTCAAACACCAATACACGATCCATCATATCTAGTAAATGTGCTGCTCAAACACCAATACACGATCCATCATATCTGGTAAATGTGCTGCTCAAACACCAATACACGATCCATCATATCTAGTAAATGTGCTGCTCAAACACCAATACACGATCCATCATATCTGGTAAATGTGCTGCTCAAACACCAATACACGATCCATCATATCTAGTAAATGTGCTGCTCAAACACCAATACACGATCCATCATATCTGGATTGGTTAGGAATGTTTTTCAGCCGACATGTCAGGTTGCAGGTTTGATACTGAGTAGACTACCGAACAGGAAGTGTTGTATCACAGGAAACTTGGCCAGCACCTGCAGAAAATATGCATAAGTCTTAAATTGTGATTTGTTAGAATGGTTTACATGCTGGGATATTCTATGTAGTGTATGATTGGTTAGAATGTATTGCATGCTGGGATACTCTATGTAGTGTATGATTGGTTAGAATGTTTAGCATGCTGGGATACTCTATGCAGTGTATGATTGGTTAGAATGTTTAGTATGCTGGGATACTCTATGTAGTGTATGATTGTATTGCATGCTGGGATACTCTATGTAGTGTATGATTGGTTAGAATGTTTTGCATGCTGGGATACTCTATGCAGTGTATGATTGGTTAGAATGTTTTGCATGCTGGGATACTCTATGTAGTGGTGTATGATTGGTTAGAATATTTAGCATGCTGGGATACTCTATGCAGTGTATGATTGGTTAGAATGTTTAGCATGCTGGGATACTCTATGTAGTGTATGATTGGTTAGAATGTATTGCATGCTGGGATACTCTATGTAGTGTATGATTGGTTAGAATATTTAGCATGCTGGGATACTCTATGTAGTGTATGATTGGTTAGAATGTTTGCATGCTGGGATACTCTATGTAGTGTATGATTGGTTAGAATGTATTGCATGCTGGGATACTCTATGTAGTGTATGATTGGTTAGAATGTTTAGCATGCTGGGATACTCTATGTAGTGTATGATTGGTTAGAATATTTAGCATGCTGGGATACTCTATGTAGTGTATGATTGGTTAGAATATTTAGCATGCTGGGATACTCTATGCAGTGTATGATTGGTTAGAATGTTTAGCATGCTGGGATACTCTATGTAGTGTATGATTGGTTAGAATATTTAGTATGTTGGGATACTCTATGCAGTGTATGATTGGTTAGAATGTTTTGCATGCTGGGATACTATATGCAGTGTATGATTGGTTAGAATGTTTAGCATGCTGAGATACTATATGCAGTGTATGATTGGTTAGAATGTTTTGCATGCTGGGATACTATATGCAGTGTATGGTTGGTTAGAATGTTTAGCATGCTGGGATACTCTATGCAGTGTATGATTGGTTAGAATGTTTTACATGCTGGGATACTATATGCAGCGTATGATTGGTTAGAATTGTTTTTTTGGGAGGGGTTAAAAGTTTAACAATTTAGGTCATACGTCGACTCTAACTGCTATGTTCTGGAAGAAGACCCCGGATGCCCTAGCGAGCAGTACTTCAGGCAACGGAGGGGTAGAACCACCAACCACCCGCAACCCAGCGGGATAACTTACTCGCATGAATGTTTATCTTAAATTTTTCAATAATTAATTATTCACATTTTTTCGGTAAAATCTTGTAGATCTGACAACTGAAGTACTATTTGTAAATTACGTCCCTTTAGGTGTATATATATTTACAAACTCATCAATAAAGTTAATTTAACGTCGCTACCAGGTGCCCATTTGATCGGCGGCAGTTTTACTTAACAACACCTTTCATTGGCAGGCTTCAGCGGCTAACCAGTACTTGGTGCACCAACCTCCGTAAGAAACTGCCAATTATTTCATATAAAGAGACACAGCCTGAGCGGGGTCCGAACCAGTGACCATCAGTGATAATAGGTTACAGTGGTATACAAGTCAGAGGCCTTAACCACTCGACCACGGAGGTGGACAGAATGTATGTATGCATACCTCTGCTTTATACATTTTCACCAGCCCCGAGTTGACTTTATCCCACTTTGGTACTGCACTGATGTTCCACAGCTGGTTAGAATGTTCCGCAAATGGACCTGTTTTAACCTGTAACAATAAATACAGTGATTTTAACCTGTGAAAATAATAGACTGGTGTTAATCTGTAAAATTAAATAGACTGGTTTAAACCTGTAAAATTAAATAGACTGGTTTTAACATGAAACAATATGGAACTGGTTTTAACCTGTAATCAATAAACTGGATTTTTAACATGAAACAATAAATATACTGGTTTAAACATGAAACAATAAATATACTGGTTTAAACCTGTGACAATAAATATACTGGTTTTTTTAAATGTGTAAAAATAAATAGACTGGTTTTAACACGAAACAACAAATAGACTGGTTTTAACATGAAACAACAAATATACTGGTTTTAACATGAAACAATAAATATACTGGTTTTAACACGAAACAATAAATATACTTGTTTTAACATGAAACAATAAATATACTGGTTTTAACATGAAACAATAAATATACTGGTTTTAACATGAAACAATAAATATACTGGTTTAAACCTGTGACAATAAATATACTGGTTTTTTTAAATGTGTAAAAATAAATAGACTGGTTTTAACACGAAACAATAAATATACTGGTTTTAACACGAAACAATAAATATACTGGTTTTAACATGAAACAATAAATATACTGGTTTTAACACGAAACAATAAATATACTGTTTTTTTTTACACGTGTAAAAATAAATAGACAAAAGCAATGTATAAATGTGGCATATGAGCAGTCGGAAAGCCATATCTCCATCCAAATTTATAACACCGGTCTGTAAAATCATTTCGCTTTAAACATATCCTATTTTTCAATATTTTGATAGTTGTCATAAGTTGGTGAGAGTGGTCAGATTTAGGTGACGTTTGAAAGAGAATGAAAGTGTTAATTGTTTAAGATATAATTTGCATCTTCCAAATTAATCCTGTGGTTCTGCAGATTATCTATAGCAGAGGCTGACGTCGAGTGGGACAACAAAAGCGAAAGTAACAAACACTATCTTGGATTGGTACCACCTATGTGTGAACCCTTCCCATCCTCCACCCATCGCATACTTACCTTACTAATATATTTTATACAACCAAGGAACATAAAATCTTTGGCAAAATTCTCATAAATATCTGGTTTCACAGACGACTTGGGAAATATCCTGGGATGACCTGTAAACAATACAATACTAAGCATATTCTGCTTGAACAGAAGCCATTGTTTGTGGATGTTATAAATGCATTATCAAGGTCAACTAACATCAGTCTCATCTACCCGTGCAATATCCTTCTGGTGTTCATATTATCATAATACAAATCAATATATTTAAAACTAAACCACCATATCAGGAATGGAGAGGAATTAATATCAGTTTTCAATCCAAACCATTCATAATTTATGTAATTTGTAACATTTTTTGTGCTATACATGTAAATGTATTGGAATAAATACTGTTTAAACCAACAGGAAGAAAAAGATAGAGGTGGTCGACCATTTTATTTTGTCATTGAAAGTCAGAAATGGCAATCTTGCCAATTTTACCATGGATAATAATGCAAAATAACATGACGTCGCTTTGCGATGCTCCATTTAGCATTGTGATCTATGGATACATTCACTAAATGGTGATTTCAACGTTGCTCCATTTAGCATTGTGATCTATGGCGACACTCACTAAATGGTGATTTCAACGTTGCTGCATTTAGCATTGATCTATGGAGACACTCACTAAATGGTGATTTCAACGTTGCTCCATTTAGCATTGCGATCTATGGAGACATTCACTAAATGGTGATTTCAACGTTGCTGCATTTAGCATTGTGATCTATGGCGACACTCACTAAATGGTGATTTCAACATTGCCCCATTTAGCATTGTGATCTATGGCGACACTCACTAAATGGTGATTTCAACGTTGCTGCATTTAGCATTGCGATCTATGGAGACATTCACTAAATGGTGATTTCAACGTTGCTCCAATTAGCATTTGGACATGTAAGATGGTACGGTGGTTGCTAGATCACACAAAAGACCATATTTACGCTTTCATCCGGGTCAAAAAAGAGTGATTAATATAAGTTGTTAAAACTTGTTTCACAATCGTTGTAAAACAAATAAAGTTTAAACATAAAGCATTCGGATCTCTGGAGAAACTCACTAAGCGATTTGGTATTGCTCCATTTAGCATTACGACCTATCACGGGAAATACTTCTACAGAATTGTTTAATTTCACTTCAAAATGAGATCGTTGAAAAGATAAACTAAATCACTCCTCGGTCTCCACCTATAGGCTTCTTTCCGTTATGATGATACATGTAGTATGTAGTACAGCATAGTGACTATAGTCTAATCATATTTTATTGTTTATGTATAAATAAACACAATTACAATCATACATTATACAACAGGTGAACACGTGAAACTAAGCAAAACACTTTCTAAGTTAACATTTTATTCCTCACAATTGATTGCAATGTTCATCAATTACAAGGCTAGACTCGAGGATTTCATCATTTCACTGCCGGTTCCTGGCAATAAATAATTTCCTGTTTTACAGGTATGGGTCTAAGTCTTGCGGACGAACCATCGAATACAAAAAATACTGACAAGACAGATCTAAGGACTGACTTTCCGACCAACACCAGCAAAACAATAAACCCTACTTTCTTTAGGGGATGGTGGGGCATAGCTTACCTATCAGTTGAGACGACCCCCATATGAAGGGTAGAAATTGATGATCATCCAGTGCCCACACTCCCTGACTTCCCGCAGGTTCCATTCTGTATATCGTTTGAAGGTGACGAACCAGTTCTATATATCTGTTAAATACAAACCAAGTTGACACAAGCAGTAACACAATGACATACATGTACATTTCTAAACCAAATTGACACAAGCAGTAACACAATGACATACATGTACATTTCTAAACCAAATTGACACAAGCAGTAACACAATGACATATATGTACATTTCTAAACCAAATTGACACAAGCAGTAACACAATGACATATACTGAGTCAAAAAAGAAACGATACCAAACTAAAAATGACGTAAAACGGATAAAACCATAGAAAGGTTTAATATATTATTACGTATCAGTACCGGGTATCTTATTGCAACGTCAGCCAACCATAAACACAGGTAAATAAACACCCGATAATCCTGGAACGCCGAATTTCCGATTTGCAATTGCTCCTCAACAAAGACAACTTCCTACACATGTACAAAAGCGGAAAACCGGTTTATTGTACTAGTATTGCATTATCAGCGAGGAAAAACACCTTACATACCCATTGTTACTTCTAACAAAATGCCTAGGCTAAACCGCAATCAGAGAATGCGTGCCATTGGCATGATTGACGGCGGTTTACGTCAGCGTGACGTCGCAAATCGACTCAGGGGTTACTGCTTTGTCACCAGACTTGTCACCCATAGAACATTTGTGGGATACGTTAGACCGCCGCGTCAGACGACGTCAACCGGTAACGTTAAACCAACTGAGGGATGTTTTGCGTCAGGAGTGGACAAATATTGACCAGCAAGAGATTCAGACACTCTTCCGTTCGATGCGACGGCGGTGCATTGCAGTGAGAGACGCAAATGGTGCCCATACTCGGTATTGACGTCTGTGTGAAAACTCCATTAGACCCCTGTCCGACGAATTACGTCATCACGCAGCAGACAGTTTCGGAGGCTCATTATGCTTTATGTGCTCCTCTTTCAAACATGTTGGACTATCATCTTATGAATTTTCAAAGAATTTTCTTAATAAATGTTGAAATTATAAACACCAGGTATCGTTTCCTTTTTGACTCAGTATATATGTACATTTCTAAACCAAATTGACACAAGCAGTAACACAATGACATACATGTATACAGTCAAACCTGTGTTAGTGGTCACCTCAATTAAGCAGCCAACCTGTATTAAGCAGCAAGTTTCCAGATTCCCAATTGGTTGTTTTATTATATAGTTGACCTCTATTAAGCAGCCACCTGTGCTAAGCCGCCACTTTCTCTGACTCCCTTGGCTGGCTGCTTAAGACAGGTTTGACTGTATTTCTAAAATCTGGTTTGGTTTTGTCCTTTCAGTTAGACCAACAGCTTTGTTCATACAGCCACTTTCTAGTTGTTATTGGTGGATGAAGACCGCCGGTGCTCTCCAAACACTGTCAAATATTGACGGGGGAAGACCGCCGGTGCTCTCCAAACACTGTCAAATATTGACGGGGGAAGACCGCCGGTGCCCTCCAAACACTATGTCAAATATTGACAGGGGAAGACCGCCGGTGCCCTCCAAACACTATGTCAAATATTGACGGGGGAAGACCGCCGGTGCCCTCCAAACACTATGTCAAATATTGACGGGGGAAGACCGCCGGTGCTCTCCAAACACTATGTCAAATATTGACGGGAAGACCGCCGGTGCTCCAAACACTGTCAAATATTGACGGGGGAAGACCGCCGGTGCCCTCCAAACACTGTCAAATATTGACGGGGGAAGACCACCGTGCCCTCCAAACACTGTCAAATATTGACGGGGGAAGACCGCCGGTGCCCTACAAACACTGTCAAATATTGACGGGGAAGACCGCCGGTGCCCCCCAAACACTATGTCAAATATTGACGGGGGAAGACCGCCGGTGCCCCCCAAACACTATGTCAAATATTGACAGGGGAAGACCGCCGGTGCCCTCCAAACACTGTCAAATATTGACGGGGAAGACCGCCGGTGCCCTCCAAACACTGTCAAATATTGACGGGGGAAGACCGCCGGTGCCCTCCAAACACTATGTCAAATATTGACGGGGGAAGACCGCCAGTCCCTCCAAACACTATGTCAAATATTGACGGTGGAAGACCGCCGGTGCCCTCCAAACACTGTGTCAAACATTGACGGGGGAAGACCGCCAGTGCCCTCCAAACACTATGTCAAATATTGACGGTGGAAGACCGCCGGTGCCCTCCAAACACTATGTCAAATATTGACGGGGGAAGACCGCCGGTGCCCTCCAAACACTATGTCAAATATTGATGGGGGAAGACCGCCGGTGCCCTCCAAACACTATGTCAAATATTGACGGTGGAAGACCGCCGGTGCCCTCCAAACACTGTCAAATATTGACGGGAAGACCGCCGGTGCCCTCCAAACACTTTGTCAAATATTGACGGGGAAGACCGCCGGTGCCCTCCAAACACTATGTCAAATATTGACGGGGGAAGACCGCCGGTGCTCTCCAAACACTGTCAAATATTGATGGGGGAAGACCGCCGGTGCCCTCCAAACACTGTCAAATATTGACGGGGGAAGACCGCCGGTGCCCTCCAAACACTATGTCAAATATTGACGGGGGAAGACCGCCGGTGCCCTCCAAACACTGTCAAATATTGACGGGGGAAGACCGCCGGTGCTCTCCAAACACTATGTCAAATATTGATGGGGGAAGACCGCCGGTGCCCTCCAAACACTATGTCAAATATTGGTGAGATGGACATAGAGAGGAGAGATGGACATAGAGAGGTGAGATGGACATAGAGAGGTGAGATGGACATAAGAGAGGTGAGATGGACGTAAGAGATGGTGAGATGGACATAGAGAGGTGAGATGGACATAGAGGTGAGATGGACGTAAGAGAGGTGAGATGGACATAGAGAGGTGAGATGGATAGAGAGGTGAGATGGACATAGAGAGGTGAGATGGACAGAGAGGTGAGATGGACATAGAGAGGTGAGATGGACGTAAGAGAGGTGAGATGGACATAGAGAGGTGAGATGGACAGAGAGGTGAGATGGACATAGAGAGGTGAGATGGACATAGAGGTGAGATGGACATAGAGAGGTGAGATGGACAGAAAGGTGAGATGGACATAGAGAGGTGAGATGGACATAGAGGAGGTGAGATGGACATAGAGGTGAGATGGACATTAGAGGTGAGATGGACATAGAGAGGTGAGATGGACATAGAGAGGTGAGATGGACATAGAGAGGTGAGATGGACATATAGAGGTGAGATGGACAGAGAGGTGAGATAGACATAGAGGTGAGATGGACATAGAGGTGAGATGGACAGAGAGGTGAGATGGACATAGAGAGGTGAGATGGAGAGGTGAGATGGACATAGAGAGGTGAGATGGACATAGTGACCAGGGTGCTTGGGTCATTTTGAGTGCCTGAATAACGCACAGGAGATCTTGGTTCATAGTCTGATCAGAAAGACATTAATTTTAAAAAAAATTCTATCCCCAAGGACATCACACTACCCCAACCATATGTATTATGATGGAAGAATTAAAAAATCACTACAAACATTACCTGTTAATACTTACTTCATGAATACCTTTAGAACAAGCCCCTGGGCATCTGACTCTTTCAGTACACCAATCTTGTAGAAACAAAACAGGAATGCAGCAAATGCCAACTCATGACCTGTCAAATATACACACTCTGTCAGTACATTTTGTTACTTTAATTAACTTTTAACTCGTTCCACTAGACACACAGGTATCTTGCTGGATCCCTGCTTACCTGTACCATAATCTATGCGTGCCTGGCTCCCAACTCGTTCCACTAGACACATTGAGATATCTTGCTGGATCTCTGCTTACCAATGTCATAATCTATGCATGTCTGGTTCCTAACTCGTTCCACTAGACACACCGAGGTATCTTGCTGGATCCCTGCTTACCTGTGCCATAATCTATGCGTGTCTGGTTCCCAACTCCTTCCACTAGATATACCGAGATCTCTTCACTTGCTTTCTTGTATTTGTCTTCCAACATATTCTCCACTAACTGCTTACCATTCTGTAAGTACGAGTAAGGGCTGTCCAGAGTAATATCATAGCAAATTGATTGTAATCTATTGTCAGCTATGTACGAGATCCTGGTCTCAGAGGTTTGAAAAATGATATACAGTCAAACTCAACGGGTTAGTGAATAATAGTTCGAGTCATGGGTGATTCGAATCAAGGATAGTCAGCCTGGAGTGACCCATTATATTTAGAAATTACATGTATTAGAAGCTTACTGTTGCATACTGGTTTATGCACGACATCAAATATATCCGGAGTTCGGAGTAACTCAATAAATGTGTAATATGTATGTTCTGTACATAATTACGTTTAATACCAATTTAAAATATGGATAAAAATGTCGCCATGAGCGAAAATAATTAACAATAGAATAGTAATTGCCAATTTCACAAACGTGTTGAATTAGTAATTGATTTCGTGGGACCGGTGATCTGGTTCGAGAGTTCCAGTCAACCGTGTACGAATCATAGAAGGTAGAATAATATGCATTATATAGAGATTATTGCCGGGACCAGACGTGTTCGAGCAAATAGGGGTGTTCTAGTTAACCGATTTCGAGGCAACGAAGTTCCACTGTATATTTGTTTAATATTGCAAGTATTTTGCAATTTATCAAACCAGGATGTGAAAATGTTGTGACATTTTCGAAGTTATCAAACCAGGATTTGAAAACGTTCTAACCTCTAGTAGTTAATCAAACCAACATCTGACGACACAGGAGATCTACAGAAACCAACATCTGACGACACAGGAGATCTACAGAAACTAACATCTGACGACACAGGAGATCTACAGAAACTAACATCTGACGACACAGGAGATCTACAGAAACTAACATCTGACGACACAGGAGATCTACAGAAACAAACATCTGACGACACAGGAGATCTACAGAAACCAATATCTGACGACACAGGAAATCTACAGAAACCAATATCTAACGACACAGGAGATCTACAGAAACCAATATCTAACGACACAGGAGATCTACAGAAGTATTTATACTTTCTTCTCCATACTCTTGACACACTGTATATTATAACTGACAATGTATGTACACACAATGAAATACAATATTGTTTAAACTTTAAACTAAGATCTGGTGGTGTTCCAACCCTTGAAATTTATCAAACAAGGAATTGACAATGTTCCAACCTCTTGTAATTTATCAAACCAGGAATTGACAATGTTCCAACCTCATGAAATTTATCAAACAATGAATTGACAATGTTCCAACATAGTGTAATATATCAAACAAGGAATTGACAATGTTCCAACCTCATGTAATTTATCAAACAATGAATTGACAATGTTCCAACCTCTTGAAATTTATCAAACAATGAATTGACAATGTTCCAACCTCATGTAATTTATCAAACAAGGAATTGACAATGTTCCAACCTCTTGAAATTTATCAAACAATGAATTGACAATGTTCCAACATCGTGTAATATATCAAATGAGGATCTGAAGACAATGTTCTTACATCTAGTAGTTTATCAAACCAGGATTTTACAATTCAAATCTCTGAAA
>CM026400.1:17706220-17726642 GCA_014843695.1 Archivesica marissinica | reverse complement strand
TACTGTTGTTCCCTAACCAAATGTTGTAGCTTCGTGTTTACTGTTGTTCCCCTAACCAAATGTTGTAGCTTCGTGTTTACTGTTGTTCCCCTAACCAAATGTTGTTGCTTCATGTTTACTGTTGTTCCCCTAACCAAATGTTGTAGCTTCGTGTTTACTGTTGTTCCCCTAACCAAATGTTGTGGCTTCGTGTTTACTGTTGTTCCCCTAACCAAATGTTGTAGCTTCGTGTTTACTGTTGTTCCCCTAACCAAATGTTGTAGCTTCGTGTTTACTGTTGTTCCCTAACCAAATGTTGTGGCTTCGTGTTTACTGTTGTTCCCCTAACCAAATGTTGTAGCTTCGTGTTTACTGTTGTTCCCCTAACCAAATGTTGTGGCTTCGTGTTTACTGTTGTTTCCCTAACCAAATGTTGTAGCTTCATGTTTACTGTTGTTCCCCTAACCAAATGTTGTGGCTTCGTGTTTACTGTTGTTCCCCTAACCAAATGTTTTGTTGTTCCTTGTTTACTGTTGTTCCCCTAACCAAATGTTGTAGCTTCGTGTTTACTGTCCCCTAACCAAATGTTGTAGCTTCGTGTTTACTGTTGTTCCCTAACCAAATGTTGTAGCTTCGTGTTTACTGTTGTTTCCCTAACCAAATGTTGTAGCTTCATGTTTACTGTTGTTCCCCTAACCAAATGTTGTGGCTTCGTGTTTACTGTTGTTCCCTAACCAAATGTTGTAGCTTGTGTTTACTGTTGTTCCCCTAACCAAATGTTGTAGCTTCGTGTTTACTGTTGTTCCCTAACCAAATGTTGTAGCTTCATGTTTGTTGTCTAACCAATGTTGTGGCTTCGTGTTTACTGTTGTTCCCTTGTTGTGTTGTTTTGTTGTTCTAACCAAATGTTGTAGCTTCGTGTTTACTGTTGTTCCCTAACCAAATGTTGTGTTGTGTTACTGTTGTTCCCTAACCAATGTTGTGCTTCGTGTTTACTGTTGTTCCCCTAACCAAATGTTGTGTTGTGTTTACTGTTGTTCCCTAACCAAATGTTGTAGCTTCGTGTTTACTGTTGTTTTGTGTGTTGTTTTTGTTGTTTGTTGTGTTGTGTACTGTTGTTCCCCTAACCAAATGTTGTGGCTTCGTGTTTACTGTTGTTCCCTAACCAAATGTTGTAGCTTCGTGTTTACTGTTGTTCCCCTAACCAAATGTTGTAGCTTCGTGTTTACTGTTGTTCCCCTAACCAAATGTTGTAGCTTCGTGTTTACTGTTGTTCCCCTAACCAAATGTTGTGGCTTCGTGTTTACTGTTGTTCCCCTAACCAAATGTTGTAGCTTCGTTTACTGTTCCTAACCAAATGTTGTGGCTTCGTGTTTACTGTTGTTCCCCTAACCAAATGTTGTAGCTTCGTGTTTACTGTTGTTCCCCTAACCAAATGTTGTAGCTTCGTGTTTACTGTTGTTCCCCTAACCAAATGTTGTAGCTTCGTGTTTACTGTTGTTCCCTAACCAAATGTTGTAGCTTCGTGTTACTGTTGTTCCCCTAACCAAATGTTGTAGCTTCGTGTTTACTGTTGTTCCCCTAACCAAATGTTGTAGCTTCGTGTTTACTGTTGTTCCCCTAACCAAATGTTGTAGCTTCGTGTTTACTGTTGTTCCCTAACCAAATGTTGTAGCTTCGTGTTTACTGTTGTTCCCCTAACCAAATGTTGTAGCTTCGTGTTTACTGTTGTTCCCCTAACCAAATGTTGTAGCTTCGTGTTTACTGTTGTTCCCCTAACCAAATGTTGTAGCTTCGTGTTTACTGTTGTTCCCTAACCAAATGTTGTAGCTTCGTGTTTACTGTTGTTCCCCTAACCAAATGTTGTAGCTTCATGTTTACTGTTGTTCCCCTAACCAAATGTTGTAGCTTCATGTTTACTGTTGTTCCCCTAACCAAATGTTGTAGCTTCATGTTTACTGTTGTTCCCTAACCAAATGTTGTGGCTTCATGTTTACTGTTGTTCCCCTAACCAAATGTTGTAGCTTCGTGTTTACTGTTGTTCCCCTAACCAAATGTTGTAGCTTCGTGTTTACTGTTCCCTAACCAAATGTTGTAGCTTCATGTTTACTGTTGTTCCCTAACCAAATGTTGTAGCTTCGTGTTTACTGTTGTTCCCCTAACCAAATGTTGTAGCTTCATGTTTACTGTTGTTCCCTAACCAAATGTTGTAGCTTCATGTTTACTGTTGTTCCCCTAACCAAATGTTGTAGCTTCATGTTTACTGTTGTTCCCCTAACCAAATGTTGTAGTTTCGTGTTTACTGTTGTTCCCTAACCAAATGTTGTAGCTTCATGTTTACTGTTGTTCCCCTAACCAAATGTTGTGGCTTCGTGTTTACTGTTGTTTCCCTAACCAAATGTTGTAGCTTCGTGTTTACTGTTGTTCCCCTAACCAAATGTTGTAGCTTCATGTTTACTGTTCCCTAACCAAATGTTGTAGCTTCGTGTTTACTGTTGTTCCCTAACCAAATGTTGTAGCTTCATGTTTACTGTTGTTCCCCTAACCAAATGTTGTAGCTTCGTGTTTACTGTTGTTCACCTAACCAAATGTTGTAGCTTCATGTTTACTGTTGTTCCCCTAACCAAATGTTGTAGCTTCATGTTTACTGTTGTTCCCCTAACCAAATGTTGTAGCTTCGTGTTTACTGTTGTTCCCCTAACCAAATGTTGTAGCTTCGTGTTTACTGTTGTTCCCCTAACCAAATGTTGTGGCTTCATGTTTACTGTTGTTCCCTAACCAAATGTTGTAGCTTCGTGTTTACTGTTGTTCCCTAACCAAATGTTGTAGCTTCGTGTTTACTGTTCCCCTAACCAAATGTTGTGGCTTCATGTTTACTGTTGTTCCCTAACCAAATGTTGTAGCTTCATGTTTACTGTTGTTCCCCTAACCAAATGTTGTGGCTTCATGTTTACTGTTGTTCCCTAACCAAATGTTGTAGCTTCATGTTTACTGTTGTTCCCCTAACCAAATGTTGTAGCTTCGTGTTTACTGTTCCCTAACCAAATGTTGTGGCTTCTGTTACTGTTGTTCCCTAACCAAATGTTGTAGCTTCATGTTTACTGTTGTTCCCTAACCAAATGTTGTGGCTTCATGTTTACTGTTGTTCCCTAACCAAATGTTGTAGCTTCATGTTTACTGTTGTTCCCCTAACCAAATGTTGTAGCTTCGTGTTTACTGTTGTTTCCCTAACCAAATGTTGTGGCTTCGTGTTTACTGTTGTTCCCCTAACCAAATGTTGTAGCTTCGTGCTTACTGTTGTTCCCTAACCAAATGTTGTAGCTTCGTGTTTACTGTTGTTCCCCTAACCAAATGTTTACTGTTGTTCCCCTAACCAAATGTTTACTGTTGTTCCCTAACCAAATGTTTACTGTTGTTCCCTAACCAAATGTTGTAGCTTCATGTTTACTGTTGTTCCCCTAACCAAATGTTGTAGCTTCATGTTTACTGTTGTTCCCCTAACCAAATGTTGTAGCTTCATGTTTACTGTTGTTCCCTAACCAAATGTTGTAGCTTCATGTTTACTGTTGTTCCCCTAACCAAATGTTTACTGTTGTTCCCTAACCAAATGTTGTGGCTTCGTGTTTACTGTTGTTCCCCTAACCAAATGTTTACTGTTGTTCCCTAACCAAATGTTGTAGCTTCGTGTTTACTGTTGTCCCCTAACCAAATGGTGTGGCTTCGTGTTTACTGTTGTCCCCTAACCAAATGGTGTAGCTTCGTGTTTACTGTTGTTCCCCTAACCAAATGTTGTGGCTTCGTGTTTACTGTTGTCCCCTAACCAAATGGTGTAGCTTCATGTTTACTGTTGTTCCCCTAACCAAATGTTGTGGCTTCGTGTTTACTGTTGTTCCCCTAACCAAATGTTGTAGCTTCGTGTTTACTGTTGTTCCCTAACCAAATGTTGTAGCTTCGTGTTTACTGTTGTTCCCCTAACCAAATGTTGTGGCTTCGTGTTTACTGTTGTTCCCTAACCAAATGTTGTAGCTTCGTGTTTACTGTTGTTCCCTAACCAAATGTTGTAGCTTCTGTTTACTGTTGTTCCCTAACCAAATGTTGTGGCTTCGTGTTTACTGTTGTTCCCCTAACCAAATGTTGTAGCTTCGTGTTTACTGTTGTTCCCCTAACCAAATGTTGTAGCTTCGTGTTTACTGTTGTTCCCCTAACCAAATGTTGTAGCTTCGTGTTTACTGTTGTTCCCTAACCAAATGTTGTAGCTTCGTGTTTACTGTTGTTCCCTAACCAAATGTTGTAGCTTCGTGTTTACTGTTGTTCCCTAACCAAATGTTGTAGCTTCGTGTTTACTGTTGTTCCCTAACCAAATGTTGTAGCTTCGTGTTTACTGTTGTTCCCTAACCAAATGTTGTAGCTTCGTGTTTACTGTTGTTCCCTAACCAAATGTTGTAGCTTCATGTTTACTGTTGTTCCTAACCAAATGTTGTAGCTTCGTGTTTACTGTTGTTCCCTAACCAAATGTTGTAGCTTCATGTTTACTGTTGTTCCCTAACCAAATGTTGTAGCTTCATGTTTACTGTTGTTCCCTAACCAAATGTTGTAGCTTCATGTTTACTGTTGTTCCCTAACCAAATGTTGTAGCTTCATGTTTACTGTTGTTCCCCTAACCAAATGTTGTAGCTTCGTGTTTACTGTTGTTCCCTAACCAAATGTTGTGGCTTCGTGTTTACTGTTGTTCCCCTAACCAAATGTTGTAGCTTCGTGTTTACTGTTGTTCCCCTAACCAAATGTTGTAGCTTCATGTTTACTGTTGTTCCCCTAACCAAATGTTGTAGCTTCGTGTTTACTGTTGTTCCCCTAACCAAATGTTGTAGCTTCGTGTTTACTGTTGTTCCCTAACCAAATGTTGTGGCTTCGTGTTTACTGTTGTTCACCTAACCAAATGTTGTAGCTTCGTGTTTACTGTTGTTTCCCTAACCAAATGTTGTAGCTTCATGTTTACTGTTGTTCCCCTAACCAAATGTTGTAGCTTCGTGTTTACTGTTGTTCCCCTAACCAAATGTTGTGGCTTCGTGTTTACTGTTGTTCCCCTAACCAAATGTTTACTGTTGTTCCCCTAACCAAATGTTGTGGCTTCGTGTTTACTGTTGTTCCCCTAACCAAATGTTGTGGCTTCATGTTTACTGTTGTTCCCCTAACCAAATGTTGTGGCTTCGTGTTTACTGTTGTTCCCCTAACCAAATGTTTACTGTTGTTCCCCTAACCAAATGTTGTGGCTTCATGTTTACTGTTGTTCCCCTAACCAAATGTTGTGGCTTCATGTTTACTGTTGTTCCCCTAACCAAATGTTGTGGCTTCGTGTTTACTGTTGTTCCCTAACCAAATGTTGTAGCTTCGTGTTTACTGTTGTTCCCTAACCAAATGTTGTAGCTTCGTGTTTACTGTTGTTCCCCTAACCAAATGTTGTAGCTTCGTGTTTACTGTTCCCTAACCAAATGTTGTGGCTTCATGTTTACTGTTGTTCCCTAACCAAATGTTGTAGCTTCGTGTTTACTGTTGTTCCCCTAACCAAATGTTGTAGCTTCATGTTTACTGTTGTTCCCCTAACAAAATGTTGTAGCTTCATGTTTACTGTTGTTCCCCTAACCAAATGTTGTAGCTTCGTGTTTACTGTTGTTCCCCTAACCAAATGTTGTAGCTTCATGTTTACTGTTCCCTAACCAAATGTTGTAGCTTCATGTTTACTGTTCCCTAACCAAATGTTGTTGCTTCATGTTTACTGTTGTTCCCTAACCAAATGTTGTAGCTTCATGTTTACTGTTGTTCCCCTAACCAAATGTTGTAGCTTCATGTTTACTGTTGTTCCCCTAACCAAATGTTGTAGCTTCGTGTTTACTGTTGTTCCCTAACCAAATGTTGTAGCTTCGTGTTTACTGTTGTTCCCCTAACCAAATGTTGTAGCTTCATGTTTACTGTTGTTCCCCTAACCAAATGTTGTGGCTTCGTGTTTACTGTTGTTCCCCTAACCAAATGTTGTAGCTTCGTGTTTACTGTTCCCTAACCAAATGTTGTAGCTTCATGTTTACTGTTGTTCCCTAACCAAATGTTGTAGCTTCATGTTTACTGTTGTTCCCCTAACCAAATGTTGTAGCTTCATGTTTACTGTTGTTCCCCTAACCAAATGTTGCAGCTTCATGTTTACTGTTGTTCCCCTAACCAAATGTTGTAGCTTCGTGTTTACTGTTGTTCCCCTAACCAAATGTTGTAGCTTCGTGTTTACTGTTGTTCCCCTAACCAAATGTTGTGGCTTCATGTTTACTGTTGTTCCCTAACCAAATGTTGTAGCTTCGTGTTTACTGTTGTTCCCTAACCAAATGTTGTAGCTTCGTGTTTACTGTTGTTCCCCTAACCAAATGTTGTAGCTTCGTGTTTACTGTTGTTCCCCTAACCAAATGTTGTAGCTTCGTGTTTACTGTTGTTCCCTAACCAAATGTTGTAGCTTCGTTTACTGTTGTTCCCCTAACCAAATGTTGTAGCTTCGTGTTTACTGTTGTTCCCCTAACCAAATGTTGTAGCTTCGTGTTTACTGTTGTTCCCCTAACCAAATGTTGTAGCTTCGTGTTTACTGTTGTTCCCCTAACCAAATGTTGTGGCTTCGTGTTTACTGTTGTTCCCCTAACCAAATGTTGTGGCTTCGTGTTTACTGTTGTTCCCCTAACCAAATGTTGTAGCTTCGTGTTTACTGTTGTTCCCCTAACCAAATGTTGTAGCTTCATGTTTACTGTTGTTCCCCTAACCAAATGTTGTAGCTTCGTGTTTACTGTTGTTCCCCTAACCAAATGTTGTAGCTTCGTGTTTACTGTTGTTCCCTAACCAAATGTTGTGGCTTCGTGTTTACTGTTGTTCACCTAACCAAATGTTGTAGCTTCGTGTTTACTGTTGTTTCCCTAACCAAATGTTGTAGCTTCATGTTTACTGTTGTTCCCCTAACCAAATGTTGTAGCTTCGTGTTTACTGTTGTTCCCCTAACCAAATGTTGTGGCTTCGTGTTTACTGTTGTTCCCCTAACCAAATGTTTACTGTTGTTCCCCTAACCAAATGTTGTGGCTTCGTGTTTACTGTTGTTCCCCTAACCAAATGTTGTGGCTTCATGTTTACTGTTGTTCCCCTAACCAAATGTTGTGGCTTCGTGTTTACTGTTGTTCCCCTAACCAAATGTTTACTGTTGTTCCCCTAACCAAATGTTGTGGCTTCATGTTTACTGTTGTCCCCTAACCAAATGTTGTGGCTTCGTGTTTACTGTTGTTCCCTAACCAAATGTTGTAGCTTCGTGTTTACTGTTGTTCCCTAACCAAATGTTGTAGCTTCGTGTTTACTGTTGTTCCCCTAACCAAATGTTGTAGCTTCGTGTTTACTGTTCCCTAACCAAATGTTGTGGCTTCATGTTTACTGTTGTTCCCTAACCAAATGTTGTAGCTTCGTGTTTACTGTTGTTCCCCTAACCAAATGTTGTAGCTTCATGTTTACTGTTGTTCCCCTAACAAAATGTTGTAGCTTCATGTTTACTGTTGTTCCCCTAACCAAATGTTGTAGCTTCGTGTTTACTGTTGTTCCCCTAACCAAATGTTGTAGCTTCATGTTTACTGTTCCCTAACCAAATGTTGTAGCTTCATGTTTACTGTTCCCTAACCAAATGTTGTTGCTTCATGTTTACTGTTGTTCCCTAACCAAATGTTGTAGCTTCATGTTTACTGTTGTTCCCCTAACCAAATGTTGTAGCTTCATGTTTACTGTTGTTCCCCTAACCAAATGTTGTAGCTTCGTGTTTACTGTTGTTCCCTAACCAAATGTTGTAGCTTCGTGTTTACTGTTGTTCCCCTAACCAAATGTTGTAGCTTCATGTTTACTGTTGTTCCCCTAACCAAATGTTGTGGCTTCGTGTTTACTGTTGTTCCCCTAACCAAATGTTGTAGCTTCGTGTTTACTGTTCCCTAACCAAATGTTGTAGCTTCATGTTTACTGTTGTTCCCTAACCAAATGTTGTAGCTTCATGTTTACTGTTGTTCCCCTAACCAAATGTTGTAGCTTCATGTTTACTGTTGTTCCCCTAACCAAATGTTGTGGCTTCGTGTTTACTGTTGTTCCCTAACCAAATGTTGTAGCTTCGTGTTTACTGTTGTTCCCTAACCAAATGTTGTAGCTTCGTGTTTACTGTTGTTCTTATAGATTTTGAATGTTCATACACTGCAAACAATTTCAAGTGACTGAATAAACAACATTTTACTTTTCATTCTAAAAATCTCGAATAAAATTGATTGTTTACACGGACGAGTGGAACTCTCGAGCCACATCACTGGTCCCACGAAATCAATTACTACTTTAATTAACACCTTTTGGCATGAACACAATTAGCCAACGTTCCAGGGTAGCATCACGTCACACAGAAACTACTTACAAAAGTTTTCTCACCGTTATCGACATTGATCGATGTGTCTTTTCACACACGTATTTTACAAGTCGTGAAACTGGCAATAATATATTAACATGTATTAATTAATGGTTTTCGCTCACTGCGGCTTTTTGATCCATATTTCAATTATGCAAAAAACAAACATATTACACACTTATGGAGTCCCAGATGTCTAGCTTGTCTTCTCATTAACAATGTCAGAACCATATCCTACCGATCTTATGGTCCAGCAACTTAGCGAAAGACCCGGCAACTGGGGTTACCTAACTTGACTAGAAGCAGCGCTCAATACGAACCTACACAACCTCTGTCAATCTCCGAATCAATGCACGTGTGTTAAATTGCTGTACATTATTGATTACAAATTGATTTTAGCTCAATTGCGAAACAAGTTTCTACGCTCGCTTCTCACTAATGTAACCAGGGTTCGATATTCGGACCGGTAAGTATGCGAGATGGTACGGTGGTCACCAGATCAGACAGGTGGGTTTTCTCCTGTTACTCCGGTTTCGTTCCACACGAATGACCACATTTAGGTTTATTCGGCAAAAATGTACGTCAAAAAGAGATTTCGTAGAATTTTTCAATTTGTTTTGAAAATTTCTAAAGCGGCGCAATTCGCGTTGAAACAAGCGTTCTGATTGGATTATTAGAATGTAACAAGATGTTCCTTGAAACGAGCGTTCTGATTGGATTATTAGAATGTAACAAGATCGTTTGTTTTTATATGAAGAATAAATTGAAAAATTCTCCGAAATCTCTTTTTGACGTACATTTTTGCCAAATAAACCTACACGTTAGTGGAAACACATTTTATTGATAATGTTATTCACAGTTAAATCTCTCCCGTCGAAGATTTTTTTTGTTGCTGACAGAACCCGTGTCTATGGAAATGTGACCTGCTATGGCCAATGTCTGTGGCAATTGTTTGCAAAGTATACATGCATGCAGCTCAAAGTTGTGTTTTATTTGAAGAACAATATAAAGACTCGGGATAGGCGCTATATTTGGACAAAATTGTTTCAGATAGGACCATTTTACTGATCGATGCGAAATCTGACATCCCACAGAGTAGAATCCCTGTACTTAAATATATATACTAGTACCCCCAAACATGCTGAATCCCTGTGTGTGATATATTCTCTGTGTAAATAAATACATTATCAGGACACTTCCTTTTTATTTTTTAATGTTGAGGCCCCTTTCAGGTTACACCATTTATTTTTTATTTTCTGTACATACATACAAAACAATGCAGTTAATTAAATAATGACATTTTATATTATTAATATCAAAACACTTATATAAATATTGCATTCCATGTATATACAAAACTGGTTTATGGAGTGTTTTCCCATGTTTATCTATCTATCTTCCTCTAATGTCAAACCATTTATCTATCTATCTTCCTCTAATGTCGATCCATTTATCTATCTATCTTATGTAAAGTTTGAGAAATAGAAGGGGGAAAAAAAGTTTATTTATATCTAATAGAATCAAAAATCACTAAAGATGGTTAACACTTGCCTTCAGAATACCCACAGTTGTGTACGAGTTATCTCCCTCGGATTAGATAATTTGCCCCCCCCATGAAAATAATAAGATGAATTTTATTCTGTAAGATATAGATCTAAACACTGCTAAACAGTACAACATAAGTTCTGAGTGAGCTTTTGAACTTATATAACATACAGTATAATGATAACAATTGTACACAAGCTATAAAATTACTGATAATTAATAATATGCATTAGAGTGGTGGAACCTATGCTTGGCGTATTCCTATGCTCTGCGTATTTTTTCCATTTACATTCGTATTTAAAATATTTAAATAGTTTTAACCTATTTTCGCTGATAGCATTCCGATGTGCGTACTGGTAGCCTAATGCAATTGTCACCTGACTGGTTCAGTAGCCGAATATAAACAGACAACTTGTTGGGAGAATTTTTCCACCGATATGATGCGGTTTATGAGCATTTCAGGTAGCTATCCGAATTGGAAAAAAATCTACAAATAACCAGAAAAAATAATTCTTACTGGAGTTGTAATATTGTTAGTTATTGATGTTACTAAGTCAAAATAATATATTCAACATTTATCCCTGCATAAATAAAAAAATTCATGTACGCCATGCATAGGTGCCCTAAAGTATCTAGTTCCCCATGGAAACAGGTGCTGTTGCGATAGCTGTAGTGCAGTGTATTTTGGCATGGGTAGAACAGCGGCCCGGCTAGCTCAGTTGGTAGAGCTGTCCGACTAGTGTTCGGGAAGTCGTGTGTTCAAGTCCCACGTCGGGTCACTAACTTTTTCTTTGCTTGGTCACTTTAGTATTGAGGGGCATGGTCACGTAATGAAGCTAAAATGTTCAACTTAAGAAAGTAATAATATACTGCAAGTGCATTTAACTTTTTTTTTTACCCCGAGCATACACTATTTAATTGTATTGCTACTAAAGACAAACTTCGATTTTTTTTTAAAAAAACAACCAAGTTTTGTGGGTAAAACCAATTTGTTTTCTAGTTCCATAGAGACTATGGTCACTAAGTTTATTTTCTGAAATAGCCCAAGTATGATGATCGAGCTTATTTGACAAAAAATGGCGGAGCAGCCGAATGTCGGAAATTGGTCGAATGGACACGTATTCTGCATCTATGATCTAGCCCGAGTAATGTGCTGCTACTGCCTGTGATAATAGTATGGACCCGGTTAATGCACCACTACCATGTCTAGCTTGCAAATAAGTTTTAAAATACCATTTTCGGTTGTGGTCGTCTGACCACCATGCTGCGCAGTCGTGCACAAAATCTGCTCGAGCTGAGATTACAAATGGCGTATTTCAATAAGGGGAGTAACCATGTGCGTTACCAAACTTATCAGGTACACAAGGAATCACACAAGTGCATGACACAATATCAAGACCCCTAGTCCTATAAATAAGACCTCTACATAATTTTTTCTTCTGTTATTTCGAGAACAATGCCTCGATAGTAACATGTCACATATTTCAAGTCTAAATATTTGGACTACAAGACCCCCAGACCCCTCATATACTAATAATACTATTATTAGTATATGAGGGGTTTGGGGGTCTTGACATTGTCATATACCTTTGAGGAATCACAGCATGGGTACACACACTTGGCTTAACTTGCAAACACCTGTGAATATACTCTACAGCAGTAGAATGGGCTAATTCTGAGAACAGACGAATCTCTAGTCCAGTGGTTAACACATTGGACTGGTAATTCATGGATCGCAGGTTCGATCCCCCGTCTGACCATAAAAATAACAGTCTTTCAACTGGGAAGTTAAACCAATGTCTTGTGTCGGTGCTGTACACCGTGCACGTAAAAGAACCATAGGACACTGGAATGGGTCTCTGTCTGTATGATTGCACTATCCTCCGACATTCTAAAGTGACTAATCTCTTCAGGAGGCGTCGCACATATGGGCAACCGGTAGCGACGATAAATAAACGTAAAACATATATATATCCCTAGTAATGTAATGTAATCATTGTGCGCCAATGGATTGGAAACAGGGGCGTAGCTAGAGATTTTGAATTTTAATAAATTGAGCATCAAAGGATGCGATTTTGGTATATCGGTCTGGAAACATGCTTCCCCAGGATGTGTTTGGATCATAGAACGTCAATGGTGCACGCTGACACTCTATGGCGTGGGTGTTCAAATACCGATAATTCCAGAGGTACAAATTTGACTTTATGTTGTGCAGAATGCACGTTACCTCCAAGTTAACACCCCCCCATCCCCGCCACTCTCTTACTTGTTGGGGGGGGGTCGTCGATTTTGTTCTGGAGAAATCTGCAGACCCGTGCCTTCAGGGCCTTATATTAGCTACATGTCTGGGAAAGATCGAGATCAATAGGTATGCCTACATTATGGCGGCCGTGGTCCAGTGGTATCTGAAGTGTGGATCGGCTAAGCCGGCTGAGGAAAACAAGGTCGGTAAATGTACACTTCAGCGTGTAAATCTAAAATGACTAATCTCTTCAGAAGGCGTCGCTCATATGGGCAACCGGTAGCGACGATAAATAGAGAATATTAGGTTACTGTCTTATAAATTTTAATTTATTAGGCGAGTCGGAGAAAAACTACAAGGCGAGGCTCTCCCGAGCCTTGTATTTTTTCGGAGACGAGCCTAATAAATTAAAATTTATAAGACAGTAACCTAATATTCTATTTATCCTACATTCTGAGTGTCCACCCGACACAAAAACAAACAAACTAGCCATGACAGCTTACAAACTCGCTACGCACTTGGTAATATGTTGCGCATTGATATTTCTATTTATAGATAAATGATAAATGAAATTTCTCTGACAACAGTAGTTTCCAGAGGGGTCTCATCGAGTGCTGTTAATTCATCCCAAACAACCTGAAAGTGTACCTGTACACGACTTTTGGGACATTTTCCAAAATCAGCAGACAACACAATACGTAAGCTAAGTAAGCTAAGCTGACGACAGGTCTATGCTTTGTTTATTTACAAATCGTAATCTGGGTCATAAAAATAGTCCGTCACAAAAGTTTATTAGGCACTGACTAATAAAGCAACATTTATTAGGCAGGCCGTTTTTGTACGTTATTTCGCATGTAGGTAGGATAAATAAACGTACACTCCACCCTCCAGTATCATGGTGGATTACGTTTGTCCTAAACGACGGCACCCAGTGAGTTGTTGTTGGCGGCTGTATTTCAGATTCCTTACATGACCGTTATGGGTTCCTCAAGGAAGCGACTTTCGTTCACCTCTCTTTCTTATCTATATTAATGACCTTTCCAGAAGATTGAATATTAAATAGAAAAATGTATATACACTCTGTCATAGTTTATGAAAATTATGTTTGTCATAGAGAAAATCTAAATAAGCTACTAGCTTCCGATTTAATCCATTTGTTCTTGTATATTAATGTTCCAACATGATGT
Source organism: Archivesica marissinica (assembly GCA_014843695.1). Taxonomy (NCBI): domain Eukaryota; kingdom Metazoa; phylum Mollusca; class Bivalvia; order Venerida; family Vesicomyidae; genus Archivesica; species Archivesica marissinica. The sequence continues at coordinate 17,713,249 of CM026400.1, read as the reverse complement.
AAATATTGATAAAATAAAATATGTTTAAACTAAGTAGAGCGATTGAATAGAGGTGAGATAACTGATTTTATCCATGGCCATAAAAATAGTTTTCAATGTGGGCATGCTATTTTGGATTAATAAAATGACCATTAATATCACATTACCAATTGGAACGTTGTGGATGGGTGATTGTAATCCAATGTGTTGAATGGTTACTACTATCGGTCACATTAGCGATATCGATCCATACTTAAAGCGACATTACATCGCAAAAAGCAAATAAAATGCATGTTTTCACGTAGAAATGCATTGGTACTACAAATTCTTCTGGATACATTCGAACACTAGCATTGAATCAATAAATAGTGTTTTGTGGTCTACAAATTTCAAAAGTGAAAGTAGGATTTCATATAACGGTCATCCACGCTCCTGAAATGATATGACGTGTGTCTGTCATTGGAGTCAATACTAAATACGCGATACTTTCGTTTAGAGATCATTTAACTAAGATCAGTCTACAAATAAATATGCATAGACACACATGTGAGATATAACGGTAAATATGTACGATACATTGTGTTATTCAGGATACTCGCATTGTATTACGCATGAATGTCAACCATATGCTTACATTATTTTGTTATGTCAACAAACCGCGTATACGACGCTTGTTTATTTGTTGAAATACTCAGTTTTGAGGCAAATATTGGAAAAACAAGTATACCATATATATTATAATAGGAAATTACACTATGCAGAAATTTGCGTTTTCATCGATGTAATGTCGCTTTAATAATATTAATGTTTGCATGTATATCAATCAGTAAACATACATCGGCCGCGTGGCCTAATGGATAAGGCGTCTGACTTCGAATCAGAAGATTGCGAGTTCGAGTCTCGTCGTGGTCGCATCATTTTATTGTTAATCTACGATGACAGTTTCATTGATATTGTTTTACTTTTTGTTTTGTTTTATGATAGGAGAAATGAGAAAGCGTGCGATTGCATCCTTCAATTGTGTTATTTAATACATTTTAACAAAATATGGCTGAAAGGCACACTATGACCATTAACCCATTCAACACCAAGTAACTCACATGGAGTCCGCCTCCGTGGTCGAGTGGTTAAGGTCGCTGACTTGTATACCACTGTAACCTATCATCACTGATGGTCACGGGTTCGAGCCCCGCTCAGGCCGTGTCTCATTTATATGAAAAAGTTGGCAGTTTCTTACGGAGGTTGGTGCACCCAAGTACTGGTTAACCGCTGGAGCCTGACCAGGAAAGGTGTTGTTAAGTAAACTGCCCGCCGGCGATATAGCCCAAAATGGTGCTGATGCAGGCGTAAAACCCGAAATATAACATAACATAACGTAACTCACATGGACTGGTCCATGATATTCATAAACCAATAAATGAATCAGAAAATCACATTTGAACCAGTTCATTTATCAAAATAGGTAATTTTTGTCTACAAATAGTAATATTACTGGCAAAAAGTGCAGATCCTGATGAGACGGCTCGTCACGAGCCGGCTCATCTGGATCTACACTTTTTGTAAGCCTATATAGAGGCCTGTGGTGTTGAAAGGGTTAAATACAAAATTTGAATATATGGCAAAATATTGTATGGAAATTGTCCCAACAAAATTAACGGTTAAATTTATTTTACGGGAGAAGTGGGCCCCCAGGAGGCGAAATCATGGTCCCTAGGCTGACTATTTTGCCCAATTCGCCCTCTAGAATGAGCCCTGCTATTTCTATATAATGTACTATTTCTATAATATGTTTTACAGCCTTCATCCGCTATGTCAAAGTCGGTTATGTCGAATTTTCCGGTTCTCTCGAAATTGGGTCACATTCCCGTTTCAGACACATTTTACATATAACTGGCTCTGTTTATATCGAATTTCGTTTAGTCAAACTTCGGTTATGTCGAACTATTTTGTTCGGTCCGACGGAATTCGACATAACAGATGTAGACTGTATTTCCAAATTTCGATTAGTGTTATCAGTTCTAGGCTTTTAAGATAGTTCCATAAATATACATTAGGGTTGCAATTGCTGGCGTGTAGTGCCTTATATCGCACTGAGGCCTTGCTCTACATATTGACAAGAACAGGCACGTAGAACAACTGTTGAGTTTGTACTAAATTGAATGATCCTGTACTTGAGGAACCAAATCTTCCCTATGAAACTGTTATTTGGTATACTTCAAGGGAAGATGACTTAAATGGCAAGCTTAGAACGTAGAATATCGGAAGTTGACAATGTTATTGAAAATATTACAGGTGCTACTGATGGACGTTTTAAAGATCATATGGATGCTTTTCGTGATATAATAGACAGTTGCTCTTTAACCCTTTCCCTCGTAGAAGCACCTCTTGACACCATTACCAATACGACATACATTGACAATGTAGTAGCCAAACCTGGCATTGTCAATCAACATTTTGTTTTGGTGTTCCAGTAAATATAATATATATCTTAGCCTATAATTATATCACTTAACCCGTTCCCTCATAGAAGCACCTCTTGACGTCATTATCAATACGACATACATTAGCTCTTTCCCTCGTAGAAGCACCTCTTGGTGTCATTACCAATACGACATACATTGACAATGTAGTAGCCAAACCAATGTTCATAGAAGCACCTCTTGACGTCATTACCAATCCTACATACATTGACAATGTAGTAGCCAAACCGATGTTCATAATAAAGGCAAGAATCTCATGTAGTCCCAGTAATGTATCTATGGTGGTGGGATAGATATGACGACTACTTATCCACTGCATGATAGCTAAATGGCTGTCGTTTGTATGGAGATATACTAGTATATTTTTTTTTAACCTGAATCTCCATGAAGGAAAGGGTAAAACATATAAATGAAAAAACATTAAATTTCCCAAGAAAATGTCTAACTGGTTTGATGCTGAATGTTGAACAGTTAAGCATATCTCTTTACAAAGTAAACGTAGCCTAAGCATTATTAAATCGTTTTTCAGAAAATAGAAGCTTATTTAATACTATTATCAAACGTAAAGCGAAAGCACAAGAGAAATATTATTTATCAAACATTCACCAAAATCATTAATGATTTGTGTGTGATCCAAGTTAAAGTATAATTTATATCGGCCTCGTGGCCTAATGGATAAGGCGTCTGACTTCGAATCTGAAGATTGCGAGTTCGAGTCTCGTCGTGGTCAAATAGTTTTTAGTTCACCTGAATGACCGGTAATACATTAACGATACATCGGCACTATCATTGTTCAAAGTTCATCGCTGGAGTGCCTGCTTTCGCTAAACAACACTGGGTTTATATGTCTCTCACATTCGTATTCTCCTCAACATTCGTCAGACGGCAATGGCATGCTACCTAAGGGCACCATCGTTACATTGCCCTTGTGTATAATCCTTTTGCAGATGTCACACGAATGACACTATCTAAATACATGCGAAATGATTCCTGGCCAATGAAACTCCGATACGACAATATCGATGCTCTTTCCAAAACGCATATGCATTGCCATTGGATGCATCGTTACCTACTCCCAATACCGACTATCTATCTCCATTTTACTGGTACCATTAATTGGTTTGAGTTGTTATCGTCCTTAAATTTAAACATCCAACACGTCCTCCACCTTTCTCCACCTTTATACTTGTTAATTGCTATACTCTCTGTTTTCGCTTTCAGACCATTGGACTGGTAATCCAGGTTCGATCCCCCCGTCTGACACTAATAAAATAACAGTCGTTCAGATGGGACGTTAAACCGAGGTCTCGTGTCGGTGCTTTACACCGTGAGTGTAAAATAACCAGCGGAGACTCTGTAATGGGTCTATGTCTGTATCATTGCACTATCCTCCAAACATCTAAAATGACTAATCTCTTCAGGAGGCGTCGCTCATATGGGCAGCCGTTAGCGACGATAAATAAACGTAAAATACACACTCAGACCATCTAAAGTATTATCTTCTTTCTGTCATCACTAGAAGTATCTAGAATATGATCTGGTACAATCAATCATTTATAAGGCTTTGCTGCCATCTTCTTCTGACCCATAGTATCTACCGCTAACACCCCAATACCACTATTCTGCGCTCCGTTAACATTACCGATCACGTTATCATACAGTTGCGTATCCATGTACAATGCTTCCGTAGTGACACAAATACAGACAATCTATCTCTAAAATAGCTACCGGAAAACACCGTTTCAACCATCAATATATGTACAGCATATATATATATACCTTTAAAACACTGTCATGACGTCATGCCTCTGTGCTTGCAGTCCATTATTATTAATATTGGACTGCTGTCTAATGGCCAGCGTATTATATTAAATCCTACGAGTAAATGTAGGAATCTGTTATATACGTGTGTGTTTTAAGTAAGATATAAACCTCAAACCGATCCAATATGTAAAATCGCAACGCTACGCACCTCACACTGCCCACTATTTTACATATTGGATCGTTTTCGGATTATATCCTATACATAGGTAACACTAAGCCTTTTTAACTACCGCACACGTCGCTCCCGTGTCTCTCATCGCCGTAACTACATTGTTGCATTAATACTACCTAATGCTGTATGACATTTAGCTACTCCATACAAGATCCTAAGGTATACTCTTCTTGTGCACACAACATGAGCTATATTACCGCTTAGACTAACTTCTACCACGACCTCTATTATTCCTCTTTCAAACACTGTCGTGACGTCATACCTTTGTACTTGCAGTCTATTATTATTGTACTATAGGTAAGAGTATTATATTGATGAGAGAAAAGCAACGTGTATGGTATTTTGTGATATATCTGAAGCATTTGATCGAGTCTGGCACAAAGGTATTATATTCAGATTAAAACAAAACGGAGTTTCTGGAAAATTGCTTAACTGGATCGCCGACTCCCTTCAAAATCGCGAACAACGAGTATTTGTAGGACAATCCTTCTCAAATTCCAAAACAATTATAGCTGGAGTACCTCAAGGGTCGGTCCATTGTCCACTTTTATTTCTTGTTTATGTTCATGACATTGCTGAATCTCTCATTAGTACTACTAGATTATTCGCTGATCATATTTCACTTGCTGTATCTACCTCAGATTCTGCTGTCATGGAAACTGTTTTAAATTCGGATTTACAATTAATATCCAATTGGGGCTAACAGGGGCTAATCAAGTTTAACCCAGCAAAAACCGAAGTTATGTTCTTTTCACTCAGAAATATTACTCGCCTTTCTTCTCTTACTTTCCAAAATGTTTCGCTAAATTGTGTTGATGGTCATAAACATGTAGGCCTCACGTTAAGTCATGATGGATCACGGCATACACATATTAACAATATTACTGTATCTGCCTCTAAAGTCATTGGTTCGATGAGAACGCTTAAATACAAACTTAAACGTTCAGCTTTCAATACTATCTACATATCTTACTTAATACCTTTACTAGAATATACATAAATAGTATGGGACAGCTGTACCCAATATGAAAATGATACCTTAGAGAAAATCCAATTCGAAGCTGGACTCGATCTGTCTCTATTCATAATATTCTCAAAGAAATCGGTTGGGTTTCACTTGACGATCGCAGAACCATTCAAAACCTAATATTCGTCTATAAAGAAAAGAACGCACTTCTCCCTAGTTTTTACATAATCTTTTCCCTCCTACTATTGGAGATCTTACTCAATATCCTTTCTGATCTGGCGCAAATTGTATTACTTTGCCAAGACGCATAGAAGCATACTCAAGATCTGTCATACCCGACTCAATAACATTGTGGAATGACCTAGATACATATATACGTAATGCTAACACACTACAGTCATTTAAGAACACATTGAAAAGAAAGTTCAATGTTTCCGGGGTTCCATCTTATTATTCAACTGGGGAACGATACTATACTGTAATGCAATCTCGTATCAGAAATCGACGCAGCAACTTAAACAATGATCATTTTTAACCAATAGCGTGGCTCTCCATTTTCAGATTGTTTATGCAATCAAGGTATTGAAGAAGCCGAACACTTTTTCTTCAAATGTAATAGGTATACAATTGAACGTCATTCACTTTTCGTAAATATTCGTAGATTCCATCCACTAAGTTCCATAAAATTACTTCGTTAACAAATGAGGAGAACAAAACGTTATTTTTGGAACTGCAAACGTACATAAAAAATTCGCATCGTTTTTTGGCACGCCTCTCTTGATTAAATTTACGGTATTTGCTTGTGAGACTGGATCGTGGGTTCGTGTATTGGCGTGGTGTGGGGAGACTGGATCGTGGGTTCGTGTATTGGCGTGGTGTGGGGAGACTGGATCGTGGGTTCGGGTATTGGCGTGGTGGGGGGACTGGATCGTGGTTCGGGTATTGGCGTGGTGTGGGAGACTGGATCGTGGTTCGTGTATTGGCGTGGGTGGAGACTGGATCGTGGGTTCGTGATTGGCGTGTGTGGGGAGACTGGATCGTGGGTTCGTGTATTGGCGTGGTGTGGGGAGACTGGATCGTGGGTTCGGGTATTGGCGTGGTGTGGGGAGACTGGATCGTGGGTTCGTGTATTGGCGTGGTGTGGGGAGACTGGATCGTGGGTTCGTGTATTGGCGTGGTGTGGGGAGACTGGATCGTGGGTTCGTGTATTGGCGTGGTGTGGGGAGACTTGGGATCGTGGGTTCGTGTTTGGCGTGGTGTGGGGAACATCGTGGTTCGTGTATTGGCGTGGTGTGGGAGACTGGATCGTGGGTTTGTGTATTGGCGTGGTGTGGGGAGACTTGGGATCGTGGGTTCGTGTATTGGCGTGGTGTGGGGAGACTGGATCGTGGGTTCGTGTATTGGCGTGGTGTGGGGAGACATCGTTGGTTCGTGTATTGGCGTGGTGTGGGGAGACTGGATCGTGGGTTCGTGTATTGGCGTGGTGTGGGGAGACTGGATCGTGGGTTCGTGTATTGGCGTGGTGTGGGGAAACAACAGTTGGTATCGTGGGTTCGTGTATTAGCGTGGTGTGGGGAAAAAACAGTTGGGTTCGTGTATTGGCATGG
>CM026400.1:17669459-17705220 GCA_014843695.1 Archivesica marissinica | reverse complement strand
TTGCTCTCTATTGGCGTTGGTCAGTTTGCACGGTTTTCCCGTGCAGATTGCTCTCTATAGGCGTTGGTCAGTTTGCACGGTTTTCCCGTGCAGATTGCTCTATATTGGCGTTGGTCAGTTTGCACGGTTTCCCGTGCAGTTTGCTCTATATAGGCGTTGGTCAGTTTGCACGGTTTCCCCGTGCAGATTGCTCTCTATTGGCGTTGGTCAGTTTGCACGGTTTCCCCGTGCAGATTGCTCTATATAGGCGTTGGTCAGTTTGCACGGTTTCCCCGTGCAGTTTGCTCTATATAGGCGTTGGTCAGTTTGCACGGTTTCCCCGTGCAGATTGCTCTATATTGGCGTTGGTCAGTTTGCACGGTTTCCCCGTGCAGATTGCTCTATATAGGCGTTGGTCAGTTTGCACGGTTTTCCCGTGCAGTTTGCTCTATATAGGCGTTGGTCAGTTTGCACGGTTTTCCCGTGCAGATTGCTCTATATAGGCGTTGGTCAGTTTGCACGGTTTTCCCCGTGCAGATTGCTCTCTATTGACGTTGGTCAGTTTGCACGGTTTCCCCGTGCAGATTGCTCTATATAGGCGTTGGTCAGTTTGCACGGTTTCCCCGTGCAGATTGCTCTATATAGGCGTTGGTCAGTTTGCACGGTTTCCCCGTGCAGATGCTCTATATTGGCGTTGGTCAGTTTGCACGGTTTCCCCGTGCAGATTGCTCTATATAGGCGTTGGTCAGTTTGCACGGTTTCCCGTGCAGATTGCTCTATATTGGCGTTGGTCAGTTTGCACGGTTTCCCGTGCAGATTGCTCTATAGGCGTTGGTCAGTTTGCACGGTTTTCCCGTGCAGTTTGCTCTATATAGGCGTTGGTCAGTTTGCACGGTTTCCCGTGCAGATTGCTCTATATAGGCGTTGGTCAGTTTGCACGGTTTCCCCGTGCAGATGCTCTCTATTGGCGTTGGTCAGTTTGCACGTTTTCCCGTGCAGATTGCTCTATATAGGCGTTGGTCAGTTTGCACGGTTTTCCCGTGCAGATTGCTCTATATTGGCGTTGGTCAGTTTGCACGGTTTCCCCGTGCAGATTGCTCTATATAGGCGTTGGTCAGTTTGCACGGTTTTCCCGTGCAGTTTGCTCTATATAGGCGTTGGTCAGTTTGCACGGTTTTCCCGTGCAGATTGCTCTATATAGGCGTTGGTCAGTTTGCACGGTTTCCCCGTGCAGTTTGCTCTATATAGGCGTTGGTCAGTTTGCACGGTTTCCCCGTGCAGATTGCTCTCTATTGGCGTTGGTCAGTTTGCACGGTTTCCCCGTGCAGATTGCTCTATATAGGCGTTGGTCAGTTTGCACGGTTTCCCCGTGCAGATTGCTCTCTATTGGCGTTGGTCAGTTTGCACGGTTTCCCCGTGCAGTTTGCTCTATATAGGCGTTGGTCAGTTTGCACGGTTTCCCCGTGCAGATTGCTCTCTATTGGCGTTGGTCAGTTTGCACGGTTTTCCCGTGCAGATTGCTCTCTATTGGCGTTGGTCAGTTTGCACGGTTTTCCCGTGCAGTTTGCTCTATATAGGCGTTGGTCAGTTTGCACGGTTTTCCCGTGCAGTTTGCTCTATATAGGCGTTGGTCAGTTTGCACGGTTTCCCGTGCAGATTGCTCTCTATTGGCGTTGGTCAGTTTGCACGGTTTCCCCGTAGTTTGCTCTATATAGGCGTTGGTCAGTTTGCACGGTTTCCCCGTGCAGTTTGCTCTATATTGGCGTTGGTCAGTTTGCACGGTTTCCCCGTGCAGATTGCTCTATATAGGCGTTGGTCAGTTTGCACGGTTTCCCGTGCAGATTGCTCTCTATTGGCGTTGGTCAGTTTGCACGGTTTCCCCGTGCAGATTGCTCTATATTGGCGTTGGTCAGTTTGCACGGTTTTCCCGTGCAGATTGCTCTCTATTGGCGTTGGTCAGTTTGCACGGTTTTCCCGTGCAGTTTGCTCTATATAGGCGTTGGTCAGTTTGCACGGTTTCCCCGTGCAGATTGCTCTATTGGCGTTGGTCAGTTTGCACGGTTTCCCCGTGCAGATTGCTCTATATGGCGTTGGTCAGTTTGCACGGTTTCCCCGTGCAGTTTGCTCTATATAGGCGTTGGTCAGTTTGCACGGTTTCCCCGTGCAGATTGCTCTCTATTGGCGTTGGTCAGTTTGCACGGTTTTCCCGTGCAGTTTGCTCTATATAGGCGTTGGTCAGTTTGCACGGTTTCCCCGTGCAGATTGCTCTCTATTGGCGTTGGTCAGTTTGCACGGTTTTCCCGTGCAGTTTGCTCTATATTGGCGTTGGTCAGTTTGCACGGTTTCCCCGTGCAGATTGCTCTATATAGGCGTTGGTCAGTTTGCACGGTTTCCCCGTGCAGATTGCTCTCTATTGGCGTTGGTCAGTTTGCACGGTTTTCCCGTGCAGTTTGCTCTATATAGGCGTTGGTCAGTTTGCACGGTTTCCCCGTGCAGATTGCTCTCTATTGGCGTTGGTCAGTTTGCACGGTTTCCCCGTGCAGATTGCTCTATATTGGCGTTGGTCAGTTTGCACGGTTTTCCCGTGCAGATTGCTCTATATAGGCGTTGGTCAGTTTGCACGGTTTCCCCGTGCAGATTGCTCTCTATTGGCGTTGGTCAGTTTGCACGGTTTCCCCGTGCAGATTGCTCTATATAGGCGTTGGTCAGTTTGCACGGTTTTCCCGTGCAGATTGCTCTATATAGGCGTTGGTCAGTTTGCACGGTTTCCCCGTGCAGATTGCTCTCTATTGGCGTTGGTCAGTTTGCACGGTTTCCCCGTGCAGATTGCTCTATATAGGCGTTGGTCAGTTTGCACGGTTTCCCCGTGCAGATTGCTCTCTATTGGCGTTGGTCAGTTTGCACGGTTTCCCCGTGCAGATTGCTCTATATAGGCGTTGGTCAGTTTGCACGGTTTCCCCGTGCAGATTGCTCTCTATTGGCGTTGGTCAGTTTGCACGGTTTTCCCGTGCAGTTTGCTCTATATTGGCGTTGGTCAGTTTGCACGGTTTCCCGTGCAGTTTGCTCTATATAGGCGTTGGTCAGTTTGCACGGTTTCCCCGTGCAGATTGCTCTCTATTGGCGTTGGTCAGTTTGCACGGTTTTCCCGTGCAGATTGCTCTATATAGGCGTTGGTCAGTTTGCACGGTTTTCCCGTGCAGTTTGCTCTATATAGGCGTTGGTCAGTTTGCACGGTTTTCCCGTGCAGATTGCTCTATATAGGCGTTGGTCAGTTTGCACGGTTTTCCCGTGCAGATTGCTCTATATAGGCGTTGGTCAGTTTGCACGGTTTCCCCGTGCAGATTGCTCTATATTGGCGTTGGTCAGTTTGCACGGTTTCCCGTGCAGATTGCTCTCTATAGGCGTTGGTCAGTTTGCACGGTTTTCCCGTGCAGTTTGCTCTATATAGGCGTTGGTCAGTTTGCACGGTTTCCCGTGCAGATTGCTCTCTATTGGCGTTGGTCAGTTTGCACGGTTTTCCCGTGCAGTTTGCTCTATATAGGCGTTGGTCAGTTTGCACGGTTTTCCCGTGCAGTTTGCTCTATATAGGCGTTGGTCAGTTTGCACGGTTTCCCCGTGCAGATTGCTCTCTATTGGCGTTGGTCAGTTTGCACGGTTTCCCCGTTCTGTTTGCTCTATATAGGCGTTGGTCCGTTTGCACGGTTTCCCCGTGCAGATAGCTGTCAATTGGCGTTGGTCAGTTTGCACGGTTTTCCCGTGCAGATTGCTCTATATAGGCGTTGGTCAGTTTGCACGGTTTCCCCGTGCAGATTGCTCTATATAGGCGTTTGTCAGTTTGCACGGTTTCCCCGTGCAGATTGCTCTCTATTGGCGTTGGTCAGTTTGCACGGTTTTCCCGTGCAGTTTGCTCTATATAGGCGTTGGTCAGTTTGCACGGTTTTCCCGTGCAGATTGCTCTCTATTGGCGTTGGTCAGTTTGCACGGTTTTCCCGTGCAGTTTGCTCTATATAGGCGTTGGTCAGTTTGCACGGTTTCCCCGTGCAGATTGCTCTCTATTGGCGTTGGTCAGTTTGCACGGTTTCCCCGTGCAGTTTGCTCTATATTGGCGTTGGTCAGTTTGCACGGTTTCCCCGTGCAGTTTGCTCTATATAGGCGTTGGTCAGTTTGCACGGTTTCCCTGTGCAGATTGCTCTCTATTGGCGTTGGTCAGTTTGCACGGTTTTCCCGTGCAGTTTGCTCTATATAGGCGTTGGTCAGTTTGCACGGTTTCCCCGTGCAGATTGCTCTCTATTGGCGTTGGTCAGTTTGCACGGTTTTCCCGTGCAGTTTGCTCTATATTGGCGTTGGTCAGTTTGCACGGTTTCCCCGTGCAGATTTCTCTATATAGGCGTTGGTCAGTTTGCACGGTTTCCCCGTGCAGATTGCTCTCTATTGGCGTTGGTCAGTTTGCACGGTTTCCCCGTGCAGATTGCTCTATATAGGCGTTGGTCAGTTTGCACGGTTTTCCCGTGCAGATTGCTCTATATAGGCGTTGGTCAGTTTGCACGGTTTCCCCGTGCAGATTGCTCTCTATTGGCGTTGGTCAGTTTGCACGGTTTCCCCGTGCAGATTGCTCTATATAGGCGTTGGTCAGTTTGCACGGTTTTCCCGTGCAGTTTGCTCTATATAGGCGTTGGTCAGTTTGCACGGTTTCCCCGTGCAGATTGCTCTCTATTGGCGTTGGTCAGTTTGCACGGTTTTCCCGTGCAGTTTGCTCTATATAGGCGTTGGTCAGTTTGCACGGTTTCCCCGTGCAGATTGCTCTCTATTGGCGTTGGTCAGTTTGCACGGTTTTCCCGTGCAGATTGCTCTCTATTGGCGTTGGTCAGTTTGCACGGTTTTCCCGTGCAGTTTGCTCTATATAGGCGTTGGTCAGTTTGCACGGTTCCCGTGCAGATTGCTCTATAGGCGTTGGTCAGTTTGCACGGTTTCCCCGTCAGATTGCTCTATATAGGCGTTGGTCAGTTTGCACGGTTTCCCGTGCAGATAGCTCTCAATTGGCGTTGGTCAGTTTGCACGGTTTTCCCGTGCAGATTGCTCTATATAGGCGTTGGTCAGTTTGCACGGTTTCCCCGTGCAGATTGCTCTATATAGGCGTTGGTCAGTTTGCACGGTTTTCCCGTGCAGTTTGCTCTATATAGGCGTTGGTCAGTTTGCACGGTTTTCCCGTGCAGATTGCTCTCTATTGGCGTTGGTCAGTTTGCACGGTTTTCCCGTGCAGTTTGCTCTATATAGGCGTTGGTCAGTTTGCACGGTTTCCCCGTGCAGATTGCTCTCTTGGCGTTGGTCAGTTTGCACGGTTTCCCGTTCAGTTTGCTCTATATAGGCGTTGGTCAGTTTGCACGGTTTCCCGTGCAGATTGCTCTATTGGCGTTGGTCAGTTTGCACGGTTTTCCCGTGCAGTTTGCTCTATATAGGCGTTGGTCAGTTTGCACGGTTTCCCCGTGCAGATTGCTCTCTATTGGCGTTGGTCAGTTTGCACGGTTTTCCCGTGCAGTTTGCTGTATATTGGCGTTGGTCAGTTTGCACGGTTTCCCCGTGCAGATTTCTCTATATAGGCGTTGGTCAGTTTGCACGGTTTCCCCGTGCAGATTGCTCTCTATTGGCGTTGGTCAGTTTGCACGGTTTCCCCGTGCAGATTGCTCTATATAGGCGTTGGTCAGTTTGCACGGTTTTCCCGTGCAGATTGCTCTATATAGGCGTTGGTCAGTTTGCACGGTTTCCCCGTGCAGATTGCTCTCTATTGGCGTTGGTCAGTTTGCACGGTTTCCCCGTGCAGATTGCTCTATATAGGCGTTGGTCAGTTTGCACGGTTTCCCCGTGCAGATTGCTCTCTATTGGCGTTGGTCAGTTTGCACGGTTTCCCCGTGCAGATTGCTCTATATAGGCGTTGGTCAGTTTGCACGGTTTCCCCGTGCAGATTGCTCTCTATTGGCGTTGGTCAGTTTGCACGGTTTTCCCGTGCAGATTGCTCTATATTGGCGTTGGTCAGTTTGCACGGTTTTCCCGTGCAGTTTGCTCTATATAGGCGTTGGTCAGTTTGCACGGTTTCCCGTGCAGTTTGCTCTATATAGGCGTTGGTCAGTTTGCACGGTTTCCCCGTGCAGATTGCTCTCTATTGGCGTTGGTCAGTTTGCACGGTTTTCCCGTGCAGATTGCTCTATATAGGCGTTGGTCAGTTTGCACGGTTTCCCCGTGCAGTTTGCTCTATATAGGCGTTGGTCAGTTTGCACGGTTTCCCCGTGCAGATTGCTCTATATTGGCGTTGGTCAGTTTGCACGGTTTTCCCGTGCAGATTGCTCTATATAGGCGTTGGTCAGTTTGCACGGTTTTCCCGTGCAGATTGCTCTATATAGGCGTTGGTCAGTTTGCACGGTTTCCCGTGCAGATTGCTCTATATAGGCGTTGGTCAGTTTGCACGGTTTCCCCGTGCAGATTGCTCTCTATAGGCGTTGGTCAGTTTGCACGGTTTTCCCGTGCAGTTTGCTCTATATAGGCGTTGGTCAGTTTGCACGGTTTTCCCGTGCAGATTGCTCTATATAGGCGTTGGTCAGTTTGCACGGTTTCCCCGTGCAGATTGCTCTCTATTGGCGTTGGTCAGTTTGCACGGTTTTCCCGTGCAGTTTGCTCTATATAGGCGTTGGTCAGTTTGCACGGTTTTCCCGTGCAGATTGCTCTATATTGGCGTTGGTCAGTTTGCACGGTTTTCCCGTGCAGTTTGCTCTATATAGGCGTTGGTCAGTTTGCACGGTTTCCCCGTGCAGATTGCTCTATATAGGCGTTGGTCAGTTTGCACGGTTTCCCCGTGCAGATTGCTCTCTATTGGCGTTGGTCAGTTTGCACGGTTTTCCCGTGCAGTTTGCTCTATATAGGCGTTGGTCAGTTTGCACGGTTTCCCCGTGCAGATTGCTCTCTATTGGCGTTGGTCAGTTTGCACGGTTTCCCCGTGCAGTTTGCTCTATATTGGCGTTGGTCAGTTTGCACGTTTTCCCCGTGCAGTTTGCTCTATATAGGCGTTGGTCAGTTTGCACGGTTTCCCCGTGCAGATTGCTCTCTATTGGCGTTGGTCAGTTTGCACGGTTTTCCCGTGCAGTTTGCTCTATATAGGCGTTGGTCAGTTTGCACGGTTTTCCCGTGCAGTTTGCTCTATATAGGCGTTGGTCAGTTTGCACGGTTTCCCCGTGCAGATTGCTCTCTATTGGCGTTGGTCAGTTTGCACGGTTTTCCCGTGCAGTTTGCTCTATATAGGCGTTGGTCAGTTTGCACGGTTTCCCCGTGCAGATTGCTCTCTATTGGCGTTGGTCAGTTTGCACGGTTTTCCCGTGCAGTTTGCTCTATATAGGCGTTGGTCAGTTTGCACGGTTTTCCCGTGCAGTTTGCTCTATATAGGCGTTGGTCAGTTTGCACGGTTTCCCCGTGCAGATTGCTCTCTATTGGCGTTGGTCAGTTTGCACGGTTTCCCCGTTCTGTTTGCTCTATATAGGCGTTGGTCCGTTTGCACGGTTTCCCCGTGCAGATAGCTGTCAATTGGCGTTGGTCAGTTTGCACGGTTTTCCCGTGCAGATTGCTCTATATAGGCGTTGGTCAGTTTGCACGGTATCCCCGTGCAGATTGCTCTATATAGGCGTTTGTCAGTTTGCACGGTTTCCCCGTGCAGATTGCTCTCTATTGGCGTTGGTCAGTTTGCACGGTTTTCCCGTGCAGTTTGCTCTATATAGGCGTTGGTCAGTTTGCACGGTTTTCCCGTGCAGATTGCTCTCTATTGGCGTTGGTCAGTTTGCACGGTTTTCCCGTGCAGTTTGCTCTATATAGGCGTTGGTCAGTTTGCACGGTTTCCCCGTGCAGATTGCTCTCTATTGGCGTTGGTCAGTTTGCACGGTTTCCCCGTGCAGTTTGCTCTATATTGGCGTTGGTCAGTTTGCACGGTTTCCCCGTGCAGTTTGCTCTATATAGGCGTTGGTCAGTTTGCACGGTTTCCCTGTGCAGATTGCTCTCTATTGGCGTTGGTCAGTTTGCACGGTTTTCCCGTGCAGTTTGCTCTATATAGGCGTTGGTCAGTTTGCACGGTTTCCCCGTGCAGATTGCTCTCTATTGGCGTTGGTCAGTTTGCACGGTTTTCCCGTGCAGTTTGCTCTATATAGGCGTTGGTCAGTTTGCACGGTTTTCCCGTGCAGATTGCTCTATATAGGCGTTGGTCAGTTTGCACGGTTTCCCCGTGCAGATTGCTCTCTATTGGCGTTGGTCAGTTTGCACGGTTTCCCCGTGCAGATTGCTCTATATAGGCGTTGGTCAGTTTGCACGGTTTCCCGTGCAGATTGCTCTCTATTGGCGTTGGTCAGTTTGCACGGTTTCCCCGTGCAGATTGCTCTATATAGGCGTTGGTCAGTTTGCACGGTTTCCCCGTGCAGATTGCTCTCTATTGGCGTTGGTCAGTTTGCACGGTTTTCCCGTGCAGTTTGCTCTATATTGGCGTTGGTCAGTTTGCACGGTTTCCCGTGCAGTTTGCTCTATATAGGCGTTGGTCAGTGTGCACGGTTTCCCCGTGCAGATTGCTCTCTATTGGCGTTGGTCAGTTTGCACGGTTTTTCCGTGCAGATTGCTCTATATAGGCGTTGGTCAGTTTGCACGGTTTCCCCGTGCAGTTTGCTCTATATAGGCGTTGGTCAGTTTGCACGGTTTCCCGTGCAGATTGCTCTATATAGGCGTTGGTCAGTTTGCACGGTTTTCCCGTGCAGTTTGCTCTATATAGGCGTTGGTCAGTTTGCACGGTTTCCCGTGCAGATTGCTCTATATAGGCGTTGGTCAGTTTGCACGGTTTCCCGTGCAGATTGCTCTATATAGGCGTTGGTCAGTTTGCACGGTTTCCCCGTGCAGATTGCTCTCTATTGGCGTTGGTCAGTTTACACGGTTTCCCCGTGCAGATTGCTCTATATAGGCGTTGGTCAGTTTGCACGGTTTTCCCGTGCAGTTTGCTCTATATAGGCGTTGGTCAGTTTGCACGGTTTTCCCGTGCAGTTTGCTCTATATAGGCGTTGGTCAGTTTGCACGGTTTTCCCCGTGCAGATTGCTCTCTAGTGACGTTGGTCAGTTTGCACGTTTTCCCCGTGCAGTTTGCTCTCTATTGGCGTTGGTCAGTTTGCACGTTTTTCTCGTCCAGCCATTCAATTCGACATTGAAAATCCATGAAAAGGTTTTTCAACTGTTAGGCCACTTTTTGGAGACCAATGAACAGTAAAAACAGTATTATAACGTTTGTATTAAATGTTGTCATCAGTGCCAGGTCGAGGTTAGATGAAAATGAACGCCTCCGGATTATTGGTATGCTTGAAGCTTGCATGTGCCAAATCGTTTACATGTCCATCGAAACACAATCCGGCATTGTGTGGAGAGACATCAACAGTTTGGCTACGTCGGGGAATCGACCTCGTGCAGGACGTCCACGTGTGACGTCAGGTCAACAGAGCAATCATATTCTGCTTGTGCATCTGAGAAATCGCTTCCAAACGGTTAGTTCAGATCTGGAATGCAATTTTATTTAACCATATTGTATTGCAAATCAATAGTAGATATGTCATATACATAAAGATGCAATACATAGCATGAAAATACAAATGATTTGGGCCACAAGTTTTAGTAACATTAGACAACGGCCCGCACCAGTAGGTCAAGCTAACGTTTGATTAAATTAAATGACTGCATTTCTTTATTGAAAAGAATACGCCAATTAGAATGTAAATAAAATCACTTAGAATGTAAATAAAATCACTTAGAATGTAAATAAAATCACTTAGAATGTAAATAAAATACCACGAGCATTATTGAACCATCTGCTAGGCTCCATGCGTCAGGTTTGTATCCAGGCAAACGGTGGACATATTATGAGGTATTTAAACTTTATTTATATTACAACGATTGCGAAGAAAGTTTTAACAACTTATATTAACCATTCTCGTTGGCGCGGATGAAAGTGTATATGTGGTCATTCGTGTGGGAGGAAACCGGAGTACCCGGAGAAAACCCACCTGTCCGATCTGGCGACCATCGTACCATCTGACATACTTACCGGTCGGAAGATCGAAACCGGATTGCAGTGGTGAAAAGCGTGCGTGCTAACCACTGCGCTAACTCGGTATTGACCACTACTGTCACAGTGCCAGTGGCGTAGCTAGGATTTTATTTTGGGGGGGCCATACTTACCGAATGTCCGTCGTAGCCGCGCGAGGTATAGAGGGGGGTTAGGGGGGGTTCTCCCCCCTGACAATTTTGGAAACTAGATTACCGGAGATGCGATCTGGAGGTGTTTCCGAATCAGAATCATACTCGAAAAATTTCATGACATTTCACAACCAAAATGGAAAATCAAATAATCAGGACACAATACAAGCTCACAAATAGCAATATCCCCTTATCCTTGAACGTTCATGCGCAATTGAGAACAAGTCCTATATATATACTTATACTAAGTCGCTCTTTAAATTCCTGATCAACTTTAAATTTTCGTGAAAAAATGCATAATTATTTTACTATGACTACAGTCCAAATGCATAGTACCTGAATTGAGAGTATCATGAGTATGCGTGGTTAATTTCACAATTCGTATAAGTGATTCACCTGAGAAAGATCACAATGTTTTAACCGCGTTAAAATCACTTGAAAACTAATCGACGGTTGGTTCGGCCGAATTCATCAATAACGTCACTATGAATTAGTGAAATGTCCTTGTTGATATAAAGATGGGCTAGGCCATTCAGACTCTCTTCGTGCATGGTGGACCGCAGATATGATTTTATCAATTTCAGAGCACTGAATGAGCGTTCACCTGTTGCGGTGGTCACCGGTAGAGTTGCGAAAATTCGCAGCAGAGTCTCGATGATGGGATAAGTCCCGAGAGTCGCCGCAACCGCTACGGCATCCACGACTCTTCGGAATCTCGATGGAATCACGGGTGGTCACCTGTCGGGCCCAGTACGCCTTCCAACGCATTACTTCCGCGTTCAGACACTCTATTGCTCCTGGAAGGAATGGGTGGTATAACTGGGCGGCTGGAAGTAGCAAACTGAGCACATAGGCTTTGGCACCGTGCAATCTGAATCGCTCATCGAGCTGGCTTATGCAGACGTCGAGATACGGGATGAAAATCGAACGTCTGTAATAAACTTCTGGCGTGTCGGCCGGATGATTGGACCTCTGCGTCTGCCTGCCGGTCATTCTGGGCACGGTTATCTCTTCACCAAACAATCCTTGTGCACGTCCGAAAATGTCCCCCGAAGACTTGGTCTTCCGATCTCATCTGTTGCAGGACTTTGGCACTGTCCACTGCATGGTGAATGTCTTGAAGCTTCACCGATAGTGGCTTCGTAATATCCAGCACCGAGAGGAGTACCTCTAGGGCAACCAAGAAGGTGCCATTGTCTATTGCTGAAGAGAATATTAGCGCCTTACCGACGCAATCAGCACGGGGCCATAGGCTTATGTTCTGTAGGGACACTTTGATAGCCGGTAACAGCTCTTTGAAGATCCGCACGGCTTCCTGGAGCTCCACCCATCTGGTGGTACAGTGGAGCTTCAGACGTGAATGGGCGGTCTCACTACACTCCTCCTGGATAGCTGCTTCAAGATTCAATACTCTCTTATTAGAGTCACAGAAAAACACAGCAATTTCATACATAAGCATCACTGCCTTATGAATTTCTGGTACCTCCCCTGCCTTCATTAGACATAGATTTAGCGAATGCGATACGCAGTGTGTGTAACTAGCAGACGGGCATTGCCCCCGCACGTGCTTCTGAACACCATTGTTATGTCCCGACATTGCTGCGGCTCCATCATATCCCTGTCCAACCATATTGGGAGGGGTCAGAAAATTTGGGAAATTTGTGAAAGTTTCAATTGCCCGAGATGCAATCTGCGGCTATTTTAGACGCCGTAAGAAGTACAGTGTAGTTGTATTATGTAGTATTGGTCTTGCCTGGCCCTGAGGGGGGCCATGGCCCAATGCCCCCACCCCTAAATACGCTACTGCGCAGTGCTGTGTTTCAGTCACTCCCATACTGAACGTCCTGATTCCATAACGTGGAAAATGAATTGTGAATAAATAACAACTAAATTGGCCCTGAAAAACTACGTCATACATTTTTCTTTTTATAGCACATATTAGGCATGTACAGGTACTTTTTCCCCACACATGTAAATTCAAATTTAGTATCTAAGATAGATGATATAGAGGGCAATACGACACTATGCTATAAAATATAATATAAAATGTTGACTACATAAGACTCGTGTCTTTTTACTGTATTGTGATGTGTAATGCATGACTTGTTTAAACGTTATAATATTGGAAAATAAAATATCTTTACAATATTGACTAACCATACTAAATAGGCCCCATAGCGGGTGTATTTGGTTTAAACATATTTATTTCTCAGGATACATGTAATATACATTGAGAAATATACAGAAACATACATTAATATTATGATATGTGGATTGAACTGAAAGCTAAAAGCTTACCGGTAATTCATTCCACTAGCGGGTGTAGTTTAATACAGTAACAGGGTGTCTTGCTTTTACCTTGCACCCCCTCCACCCCAGCTATAGTGAACAATGTAAGGATTGTACACACATCCCATTTCTCTTAATTGAATTATTCACACTTTAAGCGACGTTACATCGGTGAAAACGCACATTTCTATGTGTGTTGTTACGTTTATTTATCGTCGCTACCGGTTGCCCATATGAGCGACGCCTCCTGAAGAGATAAGTTATTTTAGATTTTGGAGGATAGTGCAATGATACAGACAGAGACCCATTCCAGAATCTCCTCTGGTTCTTTTACGTGCACGGTGTACAGCACCGACACGAGACCTCGGTTTAACGTCCTATCTGAAAGACTGTTAATTGTATTAGGGTCAGACGGGGGATCGAACCTGCGATCCCTGGATTACCAGTACAGCGTGTTACCACTGGACTACAGATCCGTCTGCACATTTCTACAGACTGTATTTTCTTTTATATGGTATAATTTCCCCGCCATTTATAGACGCGATTCCGTTAAAACTACACTTGTCATCCCGGTTGATGTTGACATCGACGTCAAGAAATGGTTCAAAATGCTTGTGACGATGTTTGTTAAGCTTGCGAAGCCTGGTTTTGGAATACTGTCTGCCCATTGTTCCCTAATATTCGCACACTGTTCTATACAACTTAGGGTCAGACGGAGGATTGAACCTGTGATTCCTGTCCATCATCTTAAACGGATTATGTTGAGTTCACTTTATTTAACTACATGCATGCTGGGTAGCATAAGACACAGACGGATCTGTAGTCCAGTGGTAACATGCTGGACTGGTAATCCAGGGATCGCAGGTTCGATCCCCCGTCTGACCCTAATAAAATTAACAGTCTTTCAGATGGGACGTTAAACCGAGATCTCGTGTCGGTGCTTTACACTGTGCACATAAAAGAACCAGAGGAGATTCTGGAATGGGTCTCTGTCTGTATCATTGCACTAACTTCCAAAATCTAAAATAACTAATATCTTCAGAAGGCGTCGCCCATATGGGCAACCGGTAGCGACGATAAATAAACGTAAAAAATAGTCCAAATATTTGTATCGGACGACAATTCATCAATGTGTGTTTCTTATTTATCACGGCGGAAACTCGGGAAATATTGTATGGACCTTCATTAGAATTGTGTCGGAAATTACATGACAAATGTAACTGTTATTTGCATGCAAAGAGTTATATATTGAAGAAAAAAAACTTTAAACTTTATTTCGTTTGCATCGATTGCGAAGCAAGTTCTAACAACTTATATTAATCACTCTCGTTGGCGTGGATGAAAGCCTAAATGTGGTCATTCGTGTGGGAGGAAACCGGAGTACCCGGAGAAAACCCACCTGTCCGATCTGGCGACCACCGTACCATCTCACATACTTCCCGGTCCGAGGATCGAACCCGGGTTGCATTGGTGAGAAGCGAGCGCGGTAACCACTGCGCTAATCGGACAGCCGTTTACGCGTTTATTGAAACATGGGTTCATCTCCAGTGTACATGTCCACCGACTTAACAACGTACGATTATAAACGGTGCCAATTATTAACCTTAAGAAACCTGATATGTTAACATAGTTGGGATTATTATTTGGATCTATTCAAGTAATATAAAGTTAGTTCAAGTTACACAAAACCATGCCGGTCTCAAGTAATAAATACAATTCTTTTGTTTGCTTAGTTTGTTTTGGGGTTAAAAGTTGACATATATACCTTGTATCACATAGCGACTCTCCGGCTATTGTGTGTGGATGAAAAACCCCTGGGTGTCCATACGATCAGAATAATGTACATTCTGGACTCCCGGGTAGAACCACATCCCTGCTGGAACATCCGCGAATCATATGGGAACCAAATATTGTTGCAGAATTTCAACTACGTAAATAGATTGACCTGGCCATTCCTGGATTCCAACTCAAGCCTGTATTTCTATGTACACACCAGTGAAAACTTGTTACTAGTTCACTGTACACAAATGAACAATCTTAATGCCTATAATACGAATACATAGCAGTAATTCTTATCACATAGATTCCCAGAAAAATGATATAATATAATATAAAAAGAAAGAGATTGTGTAGAAATTCCCCTCAGATGCTCATATCATTGGCTGTCCGATTAGCGCAGTGGGTAGCGCGCTCGCTTCTCGCCAATGCAACCTGGGTTCGATCCTAAGACCGGGAAGTATGTGAGATAGTACGGTGGTCGCCAGACCGGACAGGTGGGTTTTCTCTGGGAACTCATTTACGCTTTCTTCCGCGCCAACGAGAGTGATTAATATAAGTTATTAAAACTTGCTTCGCAATCGTTGTAAAATAAATAAAGTTTAAACTTATTCATTGCAACATGTCTTAACACATCATAGTCGTAAAATAAAAACTAAACACATGGCTGTATTGTATTTCTCTGTATAGGTTATAAGCCGATAACGATCCTATATGTAAAATATCGGACTATGTGAGGGGCGTGTCGCCGAAGACAGTACTAATATTTTACTTATTGGTTCCGTTTGAGGGCTTAAGACACACACTTATACAACACGATCCTACTAATTAAAATTGTTAATTTCTATCTATCTATCTATCTATCTATCTATCTATCTATCTATCTATCTATCTATCTATCTATCTATCTATCTATCTATCTATCTATCTATCTATCTATCTATCTATCTATCTATCTACTATCTATCTATCTATATCTATCTATCTATCTATCTATCTATCTATCTTATCTATCTATCTATCTATCTATCTATCTATCTATCTATCTATCTATCTATCTATCTATCTATCTATCTATCTATCTATCTATCTATCTATCTATCTATCTATCTATCTATCTATCTATCTATCTATCTATCTATCTATCTATCTATCTATCTATCTATATATCTATCTATCTATCTATCTATCTATCTATCTATCTATCTATCTATCTATCTATCTATCTATCTATCTATCTATCTATCTATCTATCTTCCTATTAGTCAAACCCCTGATGGGGACCTTAGACTTTGACGCGCGTCAACTGACAAGAATGTTAGTAAGAAATGAAATAAAAGATGATAAAAGAATGATGTTAGGTTGGTTAAAAACAGGTTAAGAACAGGGCAGGTTTATTTAGGGAGAAACATGTTCAATCCGACTTACAGCCAGACTGAACTGTGGGCCAGACAAGGTGACAATATCTGGGGGCAAAGCATTCCAGTGGACAATGGTTCTTGGAAAGAAGGAATATTTATGGTAGTCAGTCACTGTTTGGATCTGTCGGAATGCTTGGAAATGGGATGTTCTGGAAGATCTTGTATTTGGGGTAAGGTAGTTTTCAGCTTGAATGGCGACTTGGTTATGGAGGATGTTGTGGAACATAACCAATCTTTGATCGATGCGACGAAGGTCAAGGCGTCTCCAATTTAAGGAGTTCAACATTTCTGTGACACTGGACGTTCGGCCGTAGTCTTGTTTGGCCCACGTACATGTACGCGTAGGATTTTGTGTTTTAAACGTATGTGTTGAACTTCAATCGTATATAGGGCCAACCCATATAATATGAAATAGACAGACGGATATGTAGTCCAGTGGTAACACGCTGGACTGGTAATCCAGGGATCGCATGTTCGATCCCCCGTCTGACCCTAATAAAATTAACAGTCTTTCAGATGGGACGTTAAACCGAGGTCTCGTGTCGGTGCTTGGGGAAGCATTCTGTCGTCTGCTTCTTCATGGTTACAGGGTTGAAGGTCAGTCTCATCAAAGTCGATCTCTGTGTTCGATTTCAAGACATTATCTCCATGTGTTGATATCCTGCCATGAAAGTGTAGCTCTCAATGCATTGTGATAGGTACTCATATAATGCAAGCCAACCACTCCCATCTAACCAATCTCCAATAACCTTCAAGAAGGCCACCCATCAACACCATGCAATTTCCAGGTCCATACCCGGTACTATGTGGGCCATAACCATTGTATCTTCCTGGTTGATCGACTGTGATCTGGCCAGGGTTCTTAGCTTCAGTGACATGTTTGATAAGTGGCATTCCATGCTTTACCTTAGCCGCAGTGAACACAGAGTCACGAAACAATGGGAATAGTGCTGTTATGGCTGGTGCTCTTGTGTCAATTGAGAGGTGTTGTGCAAAGAATGGTGACCATGAAAAAGATTCGTTTTGACCTACCGTTGTCTTTCCAAGATGTTCGGCAACATGCTCTAACCATTTGGTCACTAAGAACTAATTCACGTTGAGTAGTTGGGAGGAGGCTCACACGACAACCGGTTGTTGAGTGTTGGCTTTCAATGTTACAGGAGGGACATCTTTGTACTTCTCTGGTAGATATGTTGTGACTTATCGGCCTTGAGATGAGTTATATTTATACATTGCGCATCAGACTTCGTGTGACCGAGATTGCCGTACCATGAAATGCATCATTCGATCTTACTGACTGTGGATTGTGATCCATGCTGTGGTGTACAGTCCGTTCCTGAGATTTGGTGGGCATGCAATGCTAGTAGTTTCATATTCACCTTAGACAGTTTACTATGTCTGTGGAAACCTGTATAACCCTGTTATAAGACACCGAAACGCCTTTGTCATTTATTATTATCAACAAGCCATCACTTTCACATTAATCAGATTAACTCTCTATATATGCAATCAACTCAACAACAATGATAGCCTATTTCAATTAATCATCACCAGTATCGTACACATGAATCGACGTAGAATCAGTTGAAAGTGTATACTGCCTATTGTACTTGTTATAAAATGTGCACACACAGTTTCCATGATATTCTGCGTCTCTTGGTACCATATCCACCTCTTAATGTTTGGCTATAATTTCGATATCTGACATCTCAGTTGTGATATGTCACACTTTCGTATCTATTTCCATTGTTTCTACCTAATGTAGTCTACCATAAGATTTAGTGTAAACGAAGCAACTACCATGAAACGTTGTATCAAAACTCTTTCTAAGCCTCTTTGTCTCTATCGTTTCCATACACACTTGCTGTCTCTTTACTGCTCTATCAATATTCTGCTGCTGAAGCAGGACATATGCCAGACGGCATTTTGCTCCATCATTGCCACTCCCTAGGTCAAGTAATTCCAATGTTTTAATTGTTCCTGTGGCAATGCATTGTGTGGACTCAGGTTGATATGGCATTCAGTCTTCTTTTGGCATAGGCAACACTGGCTCCAGTTGGAACATCGTGCCCTGTACAACTCGTATGTCGAAGGTTGCTCAAACCCAACAGCATGTCATGATGTGGATTCCTACAACGTAGAATACATTATTAATTGTCTATCAAAATGTAACCAATACAAGATTGTACAGAATAACAGCAATACCTCAGAATTATCACCAATGCATACTGACAACTGCAGGATATGTGTGCCTGTGTCCGTACAAACAGGTAGATGGGCCTATGAATGTAACCCTTGATTGAAATGATTATGAATTGGAGAATAAAACAGCTCGGGTAGCACAGTGGTTAGCGCCTTAATTTTCCAAGGCGGGAAGTCGTGAGTTAGATCCCCGGCCGAGGTACAGTACCTAGTTCTGGTTCGATCCAGGAAAAATAGTTGCCACTGAACGTTCAGGTCTCAATGTCAGTTGTTTCAGTGTGTACAATTTGGGTTCAAAATGAGCATGTTTGGCCTTTACTTTAAGGCATGTGAGGGACATGCCGGGGTCACTACTCTACTGCGCCAAATGGGCGGAATGACATTGTAAGCATAACAAAACAAACAAACAAGCAGGTCGAATACATTTGCATTCAGTCCTCAACATCACATGTTATATAATAGTATATTAAATTACGCACCATAACCTCTGGTTGATTGTTGTCAACATGTGACTGTGTTACTAGGTTTAACTCATGTTAATTTCTTGATTGTGTTAGTATGTTGTTAGCCATATGAGTCCATGAGTAGAATGTGGTTGACTTGCCATGATATCTGAAATTAATGAAACTCCATTAAGAATGTAAAATTTGTAGGACTAATTAATTTTGTTATGCATACCCCACCCACCTTTATAATTATTGTTCTTTTTGTTTAAATTAGTTAAACATGTGCAACGCCATAATTTATACATGTGTTATCTATACAAACAAAATATACTAATAATACTTACATCTTGGCGTGATACAGCATGTAAAAACGCAACGAAATTTCGAACTTTCCCACTCTCTGAGCTGTTCATGGAAATGTTGCTAAAAGGGAAACAACTCTATTAACCAATTAAAAGTGGCATCTGGCCATTACCTAAAGCATAATGCAGCATTTAGATCTATGTAATTGAGTAAAGTAGTTATTTATTGTACAATAGTGGATACTGACATACAATTGTAATATTTATTATATTATTAATCGCAATTGGCCAATTTTAACAACATTCTGGGCCTCGTTTATGGCATTATCACTAATTAGGGCCTCAATTTTCAATGTTGTATTTAACAAAGGTCATTTGTTATACTGGTGTAACCTATTATCCGGATTATTACCTCATTTGCACAAGTTATATACCATTTGTGACTGTAATAAATTAATTATATACATGCAAATTTACACAATTATGTGCCCCTTTGGGGCCCCATCTCACGGGGGACTCAGGGCCTCTCGTGAATGTCTTCCGGCCTATTATTTACAAGCTGGTTCTAAACTACCACCATGCCAAATGTTGGTGCTTTTTACACCATCTGAACATTCATGGTCCTTATCTACTACACTAATAAGACCATAGGCCAAAAAAAAAAATTGTGTCTGGTGCCTGTGAGTACATGCGTTTGTAATTATTTTAAACGTTAAATTTGCAAATGTATATCTACTGAAATAGATACAACTAGTATTCATTGAATGTAAACATACAATTTATTTACCGAAAATCGGTCGGAAGTTGGTAGCCTGAGTCATGTTGCAAGTATCATTATGTGAGACCTCTGTTTAAGAAAACACACCGGAAGTTGCTTTCGCAACCGTGACCTATATAATGATTTGGATATTATTGTGATTGAATGGTGGACAGAGCATAAATAAAATGGAAAGATACCTTACTAAGATCATGCTTATTTTCTTCATTCTTTATTTATTGGAATTAATAAATGGTAAGTATTACCATTTGAATTACGTAATATACAGGTGAAAAGTATATTGTAGAGAGTATTCCAAAACGGGCAGTTGATCTACGCTTCAGATACTTCGGCCATCGGACATTTCCGATGATTTCGGCCTTTTTGAAATTTTATAGACATGATTTTCCGTTAGGCCTAAAGGATTGTTTAGCCGTCAAAACTCTGTGACTTTGATGTAACCGTAGTAAATTGTTACATTTATTTACGGAAATTAAAAATATTGCCATGATAGATAAATCATTAAATGCACTACTCGGACTGTACTCACTAACAATAGAGTGGTGGAACCTATCCCACATATAATGACCAGTATAAAATGTTAATTGCACATGCCGTATATTATTATTTTCTTAAGTCGTGAAAACAACTTTCAAAACACTTGTCGCAGTTTTAGCTTCATCACGTGACCTTGCTGCTCAATACAGCTATCTCAACGGTGTCGGTCGGCACCCGTTTATCAGGGCATCGCAGTTTTAGCTTCATCACGTGACCTTGCTGCTCAATACAGCTATCGCAACGGTGTCGGTTGGCACCCATTTATGGTATTTGAGCGATCTCGATGAAATAAAAAGTATTTGTTGACAGAAAAAGGTCTTCCGGTCGGGACCACGAGGGCATATGCACGGCGTACTTGTTATTTTTTATTTATCCACCATAACTTGTTGAATATCTTATTTTGATATAGTACATCATTGAGTAAAAACATGTATTGGTCTTAATCAGAAATGGTATAGAAACTATTTTTCGGTTTTAGGTGTAGATTTTTTAAATTCGGATGAAAATGGAAAATAAGCCGAGCATAGGAATACGCCACAGGCACCAGATACAAAATTTTTTTTTTTATATTTTTGGCCTATGGTCATATAGTAAGTAGTATATAATATAATTATATATTACTTACTATATGACCATAGGCCAAAAATTAAAAAAATTGTTTGTGTCTGGTGCCTGTGGAATATGCCGAGCATAGGTTCCACCTAGTCCAAATATTTAGACTTGAAAAATGTGACATTTTACTATCCAGGCATTTTTTCAATAATAATGTCATGATGTTGTATTATTATCATGGTCAGTGACGGAGGTATAATCGTACAAGGTAGCGTGCCATTCAACCACTGTCTTAGATTCTTAGTAAAGCAATAAACAAGCATGCCACTGTCTTACTAAACCAATACACAAGCATGCCACTGTCTTAGTAAACCACCACACAAGCGTGCCACTGTCTTAGTAAACCAATAAACAAGCATGCCACTGTCTTAGTAAACCAATAAACAAGCATGCCACTGTCTTAGTAAACCAATAAACAAGCATGCCACTGTCTTAGTAAACCACCACACAAGCGTGCCACTGTCTTAGTAAACCAATAAACAAGCATGCCACTGTCTTAGTAAACCAATACACAAGCATGCCACTGTCTTAGTAAACCACCACACAAGCGTGCCACTGTCTTAGTAAACCACCACACAAGCGTGCCACTGTCTTAGTAAACCAATAAACAAGCATGCCACTGTCTTAGTAAACCAATAAACAAGCATGCCACTGTCTTAGTAAACCAATAAACAAGCATGCCACTGTCTTAGTAAACCAATAAACAAGCATGCCACTGTCTTAGTAAACCAATAAACAAGCATGCCACTGTCTTAGTAAACCAATACACAAGCATGCCACTGTCTTAGTAAACCAATACACAAGCGTGCCACTGTCTTAGTAAACCAATACACAAGCATGCCACTGTCTTAGTAAACCAATACACAAGCGTGCCACTGTCTTAGTAAACCACCACACAAGCATGCCACTGTCTTAGTAAACCAATAAACAAGCATGCCACTGTCTTAGTAAACCAATACACAAGCATGCCACTGTCTTAGTAAACCACCACACAAGCGTGCCACTGTCTTAGTAAACCAATAAACAAGCATGCCGCTGTCTTAGTAAAGCAATAAACAATCATGCCAATGTCTTAGTAAACCAATAAACAAGCATGCCACTGTCTTAGTAAACCAATACACAAGCATGCCACTGTCTTAGTAAACCACCACACAAGCGTGCCACTGTCTTAGTAAACCAATAAACAAGCATGCCACTGTCTTAGTAAACCAATACACAAGCATGCCACTGTCTTAGTAAACCACCACACAAGCGTGCCACTGTCTTAGTAAACCAATAAACAAGCATGCCACTGTCTTAGTAAACCAATACACAAGCATGCCACTGTCTTAGTAAACCAATACACAAGCATGCCACTGTCTTAGTAAACCAATACACAAGCGTGCCACTGTCTTAGTAAACCAATAAACAAGCATGCCACTGTCTTAGTAAAGCAATAAACAAGCATGCCACTATCTTAGTAAACCACCACACAAGCGTGCCACTGTCTTAGTAAACCACCACACAAGCATGCCACTGTCTTAGTAAACCAATAAACAAGCATGCCACTGTCTTAGTAAACCACCACACAAGCATGCCACTGTCTTAGTAAACCACCACACAAGCATGCCACTGTCTTAGTAAACCAATAAACAAGCATGCCACTGTCTTAGTAAAGCAATAAACAAGCATGCCACTGTCTTAGTAAACCAATACACAAGCATGCCACTGTCTTAGTAAACCACCACACAAGCATGCCACTGTCTTAGTAAACCAATAAACAAGCATGCCACTGTCCTAGTAAACCAATACACAAGCATGCCACTGTCTTAGTAAACCAATAAACAAGCATGCCACTGTCTTAGTAAACCAATAAACAAGCATGCCACTGTCTTAGTAAACCACCACACAAGCGTGCCACTGTCTTAGTAAACCAATAAACAAGCATGCCATTGTCTTAGTGAACCACCACACAAGCGTGCCACTGTCTTAGTAAACCAATAAACAAGCATGCCACTGTCTTAGTGAACCACCACACAAGCGTGCCACTGTCTTAGTGAACCACCACATAAGCGTACCACTGTCTTAGTAAACCACCACACAAGCGTGCCACTGTCTTAGTAAACCAATAAACAAGCATGCCACTGTCTTAGTGAACCATCACATAAGCGTACCACTGTCTTAGTAAACCACCACACAAGCGTGCCACTGTCTTAGTAAACCACCACACAAGCGTGCCACTGTCTTAGTAAACCAATAAACAAGCATGCCACTGTCTTAGTAAACCACCACACAAGCGTGCCACTGTCTTAGTAAACCAATAAACAAGCATGCCACTGTCTTAGTAAACCACCACACAAGCATGCCACTGTCTTAGTAAACCAATAAACAAGCATGCCACTGTCTTAGTAAAGCAATAAACAAGCGTGCCACTGTCTTAGTAAACCAATAAACAAGCATGCCACTGTCTTAGTGAACCACCACACAAGCGTGCCACTGTCTTAGTAAACCAATAAACAAGCATGCCACTGTCTTAGTGAACCACCACACAAGCGTGCCACTGTCTTAGTAAACCAATAAACAAGCATGCCACTGTCTTAGTGAACCACCACACAAGCGTGCCACTGTCTTAGTAAACCAATAAACAAGCATGCCACTGTCTTAGTGAACCACCACACAAGCGTGCCACTGTCTTAGTAAACCAATAAACAAGCATGCCACTGTCTTAGTGAACCACCACACAAGCGTGCCACTGTCTTAGTAAACCAATAAACAAGCATGCCACTGTCTTAGTGAACCACCACACAAGCGTGCCACTGTCTTAGTAAACCAATAAACAAGCATGCCACTGTCTTAGTGAACCACCACACAAGCGTGCCACTGTCTTAGTAAACCAATAAACAAGCATGCCACTGTCTTAGTGAACCACCACACAAGCGTGCCACTGTCTTAGTGAACCACCACATAAGCGTACCACTGTCTTAGTAAACCACCACACAAGCGTGCCACTGTCTTAGTAAACCAATAAACAAGCATGCCACTGTCTTAGTGAACCATCACATAAGCGTACCACTGTCTTAGTAAACCACCACACAAGCGTGCCACTGTCTTAGTAAACCACCACACAAGCGTGCCACTGTCTTAGTAAACCAATAAACAAGCATGCCACTGTCTTAGTAAACCACCACACAAGCATGCCACTGTCTTAGTAAACCACCACACAAGCATGCCACTGTCTTAGTAAACCAATAAACAAGCATGCCACTGTCTTAGTGAACCACCACACAAGCGTGCCACTGTCTTAGTGAACCACCACACAAGCATGCCACTGTCTTAGTGAACCACCACACAAGCGTGCCACTGTCTTAGTGAACCACCACACAAGCTTACCACTGTCTTAGTGAACCACCACACAAGCATGCCACTGTCTTAGTGAACCACCACACAAGCGTGCCACTGTCTTAGTGAACCACCACATAAGCGTACCACTGTCTTAGTAAACCACCACACAAGCGTGCCACTGTCTTAGTAAACCAATAAACAAGCATGCCACTGTCTTAGTGAACCATCACATAAGCGTACCACTGTCTTAGTAAACCACCACACAAGCGTGCCACTGTCTTAGTAAACCACCACACAAGCGTGCCACTGTCTTAGTAAACCAATAAACAAGCATGCCACTGTCTTAGTAAACCACCACACAAGCGTGCCACTGTCTTAGTAAACCAATAAACAAGCATGCCACTGTCTTAGTAAACCACCACACAAGCATGCCACTGTCTTAGTAAACCAATAAACAAGCATGCCACTGTCTTAGTAAAGCAATAAACAAGCATGCCACTGTCTTAGTAAACCAATACACAAGCATGCCACTGTCTTAGTAAACCACCACACAAGCATGCCACTGTCTTAGTAAACCAATAAACAAGCATGCCACTGTCTTAGTAAACCAATAAACAAGCATGCCACTGTCTTAGTAAACCAATACACAAGCATGCCACTGTCTTAGTAAACCAATAAACAAGCATGCCACTGTCTTAGTAAACCAATAAACAAGCATGCCACTGTCTTAGTAAACCACCACACAAGCGTGCCACTGTCTTAGTAAACCAATAAACAAGCATGCCACTGTCTTAGTGAACCACCACACAAGCGTGCCACTGTCTTAGTAAACCAATAAACAAGCATGCCACTGTCTTAGTGAACCACCACACAAGCGTGCCACTGTCTTAGTAAACCACCACACAAGCGTGCCACTGTCTTAGTAAACCAATAAACAAGCATGCCACTGTCTTAGTGAACCACCACACAAGCGTGCCACTGTCTTAGTAAACCAATAAACAAGCATGCCACTGTCTTAGTGAACCACCACACAAGCGTGCCACTGTCTTAGTAAACCAATAAACAAGCATGCCACTGTCTTAGTGAACCACCACACAAGCGTGCCACTGTCTTAGTGAACCACCACATAAGCGTACCACTGTCTTAGTAAACCACCACACAAGCGTGCCACTGTCTTAGTAAACCAATAAACAAGCATGCCACTGTCTTAGTGAACCATCACATAAGCGTACCACTGTCTTAGTAAACCACCACACAAGCGTGCCACTGTCTTAGTAAACCACCACACAAGCGTGCCACTGTCTTAGTAAACCAATAAACAAGCATGCCACTGTCTTAGTAAACCACCACACAAGCATGCCACTGTCTTAGTAAACCACCACACAAGCATGCCACTGTCTTAGTAAACCAATAAACAAGCATGCCACTGTCTTAGTGAACCACCACACAAGCGTGCCACTGTCTTAGTGAACCACCACACAAGCATGCCACTGTCTTAGTGAACCACCACACAAGCGTGCCACTGTCTTAGTGAACCACCACACAAGCTTACCACTGTCTTAGTGAACCACCACACAAGCGTGCCACTGTCTTAGTGAACCACTACACAAGCTTACCACTGTCTTAATGAACCACTACACAAGCATACCACTGTCTTAATGAACCACTACACTAGCATACCACTGTCTTAATGAACCACTACACAAGCATACCACTGTCTTAGTGAACCACCACACAAGCGTACCACTGTCTTAGTGAACCACCACACAAGCACACCACTGTCTTAATGAACCACTACACAAGCATACCACTGTCTTAGTGAACCACCACACAAGCACACCACTGTCTTAGTGAACCACCACACAAGCATACCACTGTCTTAGTGAACCACCACACAAGCACACCACTGTCTTAATGAACCACTACACAAGCATACCACTGTCTTAGTGAACCACTACACAAGCATACCAATGTCTTAGTGAACCACTACATAAGCGTGCCACTGTCTTAATGAACCACTACAGAAGCATACCACTGTCTAGTAAACCACTACACAAGCATACCACTGTCTTAGTGAACCACCACACAAGCATACCACTGTCTTAGTGAACCACTACACAAGCATACCACTGTCTTAGTGAACCACTACACAAGCATACCAATGTCTTAGTGAACCACCACACAAGCGTACCACTGTCTTAGTGAACCACCACACAAGCACACCACTGTCTTAATGAACCACTACACAAGCAAACCAATGTCTTCGTGAACCACCACACAAGCACGCCACTGTCATAGTGAACCACTAGTAACCGTCCACTACACAAGCGTACCACTGTCTTAATGAACCACTACAGAAGCATACCACTGTCTAGTAAACCACTACACAAGCATACCACTGTCTTAGTGAACAACCACACAAGCATACCACTGTCTTAGTGAACCACCACACAAGCGTACCACTGTCTTAGTGAACCACCACACAAGCGTACCACTGTCTTAGTGAACCACCACACAAGCATACCACTGTCTTAGTGAACCACCACACAAGCGTACCACTGTCTTAGTGAACCACCACACAAGCATACCACTGTCTTAGTGAACCACTACACAAGCATACCACTGTCTTAGTGAACCACTACACAAGCATACCACTGTCTTAGTGAACCACCACACAAGCATACCACTGTCTTAGTGAACCACCACACAAGCGTGCCACTGTCTTAGTGAACCACCACACAAGCATACCACTGTCTTAGTAAACCACTACACAAGCATACCACTGTCTAGTAAACCACTACACAAGCATACCACTGTCTTAGTGAACCACCACACAAGCGTGCCACTGTCTTAGTGAACCACCACACAAGCATATCACTGTCTTAGTGAACCACTACACAAGCATACCACTGTCTTAGTGAACCACTACACAAGCATACCACTGTCTTAGTGAACCACCACACAAGCGTGCCACTGTCTTAGTGAACCACCACACAAGCATACCACTGTCTTAGTGAACCACTACACAAGCATGACACTGTCTTAGTGAACCACCACACAGGCGTGCCACTGTCTTAGCGAACCATCACACAAGCACATCACTGTCTTAGTGAACCACCACACAAGCATACCACTGTCTTAGTGAACCACCACACAAGCGTACCACTGTCTTAGTGAACCACCACACAAGCATACCACTGTCTTAGTGAACCACCACACAAGCGTACCACTGTCTTAGTGAACCACCACACAAGCATACCACTGTCTTAGTGAACCACTACACAAGCATACCACTGTCTTAGTGAACCACTACACAAGCATACCACTGTCTTAGTGAACCACCACACAAGCATACCACTGTCTTAGTGAACCACCACACAAGCGTGCCACTGTCTTAGTGAACCACCACACAAGCATACCACTGTCTTAGTAAACCACTACACAAGCATACCACTGTCTAGTAAACCACTACACAAGCATACCACTGTCTTAGTGAACCACCACACAAGCGTGCCACTGTCTTAGTGAACCACCACACAAGCATATCACTGTCTTAGTGAACCACTACACAAGCATACCACTGTCTTAGTGAACCACTACACAAGCATACCAATGTCTTAGTGAACCACCACACAAGCGTGCCACTGTCTTAGTGAACCACTACACAAGCATGACACTGTCTTAGTGAACCACCACACAAGCGTGCCACTGTCTTAGCGAACCATCACACAAGCACATCACTGTCTTAGTGAACCACCACACAAGCATACCACTGTCTTAGTGAACCACCACACAAGCGTGCCACTGTCTTAGTGAACCACCACACAAGCATATCACTGTCTTAGTGAACCACTACACAAGCATACCACTGTCTTAGTGAACCACTACACAAGCGTACCACTGTCTTAGTGAACCACCACACAAGCGTGCCACTGTCTTAGTGAACCACCACACAAGCATACCACTGTCTTATTGAACCACTACGCAACCATACCTCTGTCTTACTCTTAGTTAACCATTACGCAACCGTATCGTTGTCATGTTACATGTAGTACTTAGTCAAATATCGGTGGTTGCGGTCATTGACTTTAATTCAATTGCCCCTCACCGCTGTAGGTTCAAATCCCACAGGGAATGTAAAATGCTATTATGTGAGGAAGCTATCCAGCTGGCTTGCAGAAGGTATGTGGTTTTACTCCGTCCAGGCACCCGGGGTCCTCCTCAACCAATAATAGCTGGAGAGTAGCCATATAGCCTAAGCAGTTGTCGAGACTTTAACCCTGAATAAATTGGAAACAACATAGATCAGCCATGTCGTAGCGCTGCATCAGATCAGGATCTACATGTATGTTGTTTGCTATTTAGTCACATGTTTTACCTTCACTATCCGAATAACAGCACAGTCTGAAGCTACGACATGATTGGCGGTGGCAACTTCGATGAAGACAGACTTCCTTGTGTGTACACCAAACAGAAGACCGTCTACGGATCCTAGGCAGCATCACAAATGGCCCTATTCATGGGTTGGTGGTTATAAAACATTTCTCGAACTCCAGCTCCGGTAATTTGATTGGTTGATTCTGAGATTTACTCTCAGCTAAGTGCTTAACCAATCAGAAACTTGAGACTGAGTTTGAGATTGGAGAACAGTTTTATAACCTCAAGGCATGACCCCACAAAGATGCAACACCTCCAAGATATCTGGATGTGATGGGTTGCAGTGCATTCATGAACCTCATTAACCAGCACTTGTCCAGCAGTACAGCAGTTCAATACTAACCAAGTTGTTAATGATGTTTGTATGATTAATATGTTGTTTTTTTTTTTTTCCATAGCTAAAGGTGGAAAGAAGCTTTGTCCAGCCAAAGTTCGCTCAAGTCACCACTATGTTGAAACGCATCATAGCACATGTTATATGTTTGTAAACATTGAAAATTACTGGAGCGAAGCTCGCTCATACTGTTGGCAGATGGGTGGAGAGATGCTGTTTGTACAGAATCAAGAGACAATGGATTTTATAAAAACTGTGTTGAATTCACGAAAACTGCGCTGGTCGAGTAATGGTGTATGGAATGGTGCTAGTGACATGAGGGACACGGGCTGGGAGTGGAGCACTGGTAAGTACACATGTAGGAGAGTTGAATGGTTACAGTGACCTGAGGGACAAGGGCTGGGAGTGGAGCACTGGTAAGTACACATGTAGGATAGTTGGATGGTTACAGTGACCTGAGGGACAAGGGCTGTGAGTGGAGCACTGGTAGGTACACATGTAGGATAGTTGGATGGTTACAGTGACCTGAGGGACAAGGGCTGTGAGTGGAGCACTGGCAAGTACACATGTAGGATAGTTGGATGGTTACAGTGACCTGAGGGACAAGGGCTGAGAGTGGAGCACTGGTAAGTACACATGTAGGATAGTTGGATGGTTACAGTGACCTGAGGGACAAGGGCTGTGAGTGGAGCACTGGTAAGTACACATGTAGGAGAGTTGAATGGTTACAGTGACCTGAGGGGCAAGGGCTGTGAGTGGACCACTGGTAAGTACACATGTAGGAGAGTTGGATGGTTACAGTGACCTGAGGGACAAGGGCTGTGAGTGGAGCACTGGTAAGTACACATGTAGGAGAGTTGAATGGTTACAGTGACCTGAGGGGCAAGGGCTGTGAGTGGACCACTGGTAAGTACACATGTAGGAGAGTTGGATGGTTACAGTGACCTGAGGGACAAGGGCTGTGAGTGGAGCACTGGTAAGTACACATGTAGGAGAGTTGAATGGTTACAGTGACCTGAGGGGCAAGGGCTGTGAGTGGACCACTGGTAAGTACACATGTAGGAGAGTTGGATGGTTACAGTGACCTGAGGGACAAGGGCTGTGAGTGGAGCACTGGTAAGTACACATGTAGGAGAGTTGAATGGTTACAGTGACCTGAGGGGCAAGGGCTGTGAGTGGACCACTGGTAAGTACACATGTAGGAGAGTTGGATGGTTACAGTGACCTGAGGGACAAGGGCTGTGAGTGGAGCACTGGTAAGTACACATGTAGGAGAGTTGGATGGTTACAGTGACCTGAGGGGCAAGGGCTGTGAGTGGACCACTGGTAAGTACACATGTAGGAGAGTTGAATGGTTACAGTGGACAATATTAATGAGAACCTGTCATATACTAACTTATTTGGGGACGTGGGGTCTTCATGGCAGTCAAATGGTTAATGTTATGGACTGCTTTTGCTTCTCCATATATATACATACTGATAATATTTGTACCATATATCTTATTTAATTCATCCATAACATGTTTGTAAATTTGAGTTGTATTGTACATTGAATATATAGAATGCAATAAAATATGATTAAACTAAACTATGGGGCAATAGGAATTTATAATAAGCTGTGATATCAATTGACCTTTCTGCAAACGCTACTTAGGCACGCCCCCCATAGTTACAGGTGCTCGCTGTAACTACGCGAGACAAGCTATCTAACAAAATGGCGTCTAACGCAGACCTGCATCGAGCTAATCTAGATAAAATTCCGTGGAATTTCTCAGTTTTATTTTACCCAGATATTAATATCTTGTTGAAAGCAAGTCAACAAGTGTTTAGGTTCTTTAAATAGTGAAGGTTATTTCTCTAATATACAGATATATTTAACGGGTGAGGACGTGTTAAGTGTTCGTGGAAAATGTTTTCGCAGTCAACGGAGGAGGTTTCGTATAACTTCTTCTTCGTATACAAGGCAATATAGAGTGAAACATTGTGGTGGATTCGTCTAATAGTATATTATCACGCCTACGCCAATTATGAGATGGGCTGTTGACAAATTAATCAATTACTGGAGAATATATTATTTTTCACACCTTGATTGGTCGGCTCAAACATCTGTGATGCTGGCTTGTATGCCCGTGTTGTATCAGCTTTAGAGCTGAGCCGTGCCATATGTCCAAGCCCTTGCATCATGTATAAATATCATGCTCTTCACATCAATTTCATTACAACCATGGCGTCTATATTTCCATGCGTTTTTTGCTGATTATACAATACAAATACAATAAAAAATAGATAAACACTGTAAATTGCATTGTCATTGTATTAATCTATGTACCTTTTTTATGTCATTGTAAATAATTTAATGTTTTGATGTACAATAAATATATTATTTTAATGACGGTCTATGATTTATTTATTCTCCCCCGTTCACTTTAATTAATCTTGATTAGTGGCTTGAAACCTAGATAGATAATCACTCCTGGTATGGCAAACACACGGCTACATAGTCCCATTCATAATTGTGTCTAATTACCTAAATAGCTAATAATAGCATTATTATAATGAGCCTGTATAGTGCAGTACTATTAAATCAATTATACGAACCTGTGATTATACGAATGCACTAGTGTACGAAACTACCATTAGACGAACAAGAGATTATACGAAACCACCTGAATTCTGAATGAACAACCACATCGTGTCAACTTTGACATTTAAGAAATGAAATATGCCACCGTCTTGAGAGACTCGACCCTATGCCTCCTAGAAGACTCGAACATTAGGCCCAAAAACTGAACACCAGTACGTTCACTGAGCTAATATGGGAATCCCACAGCTCTGCACATGCATGGGTACTATTACTTCTATCTGATCCCTAGTCCACCATCCACGACAATATGTATGACCCACATGTATAATTTTAATCACCATTATACTCACATATCTCTTGTGAACAGTAGATCTATAAATGCAGAATATATTTTTTCGAAATATTTTATTATGCATAAATAATTAATTTCAACTTACTTGTGTGCAAATATATCTGTTTGCATTAATTTTGGATGTATTCAGCTGCTCGTCCACACAACTTAATCCACCTTAGACATTTTTCAAGATTTGTCTTACGTTTTGGAAATGACACGAATTAAACGTCACCTATTAATCGATCTGGATATCTACTATCACTGTCACACAGCTTAAATTAATAAAACAGCCCGTAACTACATCTTTTCACCATTGTCAATGACAGACAGCATTAATTAATTTGTAATTATTTTTCAAAAAATAATTTCAGATCACGATCACTCATTATCAGATTTGATTAAAATTTTACTAAATAATTCGTTTGTCTGACAGAACGATAAAACAATGACTCGGTGTAGTAATCAATACTATAATTGTGTGCACACATTTTATAATTGACCAATTATTAGCACAATCAGTGCTAAATTCCGATGTGCAACACTTTGATCTTGACAGTAGGCCCCTAACGGGATATTATGTTTTCGCGGTCTCTGTGATGTACCGGTAAGTTGGTTGATTACTTCCAATAAACAGTGTGACACGCTTACATTTGATTGCTGTGTTTGCGATAAAAGAATGACTATATGGGGTCAGTCGGTGTTTTTATAGATGCATTGTTTTTAAAGCAGTTGTCTGGTATTTTGTGGTTCATATACACACTTTTAGATTTGTCCAAGGATTTTGAAATGGGTTGAATTTAACGTCGATCACCAGGATATCGACTAATTTTGTACTATAACTAACCCACACACCAACGCTACACAGTTTCAACATCATTAAAACAATTTAAAACCCGTATTTTCGATCAAATTCACGCCTTTTCAAATTTGTCTACTCGTTACTAGTTTGTCTAATATGCATTGTTTGTCTAACAAGATGGCGGCGATAAACCGTTGCCGGGGGTGTGCACGAATGGTGCGATGCGATTGGCTAACGCCAGCTGTCAATCAAAATCGGCAGAAAGGTCAATTGTTAATCATGCCTTTGTAGTAATCATTCATTCATATATTACCTGTAATTAATCTTACGTCTTTATAACTTCTTAGTATTAATTTTTACGTAATGCATATACTTATATATATAGAATTTTATTTCATACACTTGACAATAAACATAACTTTAATGCGCGCTACATGACCTTAGATGTCGATGCGCCGTAAAACACCATTCATTCATTCATTACTAAACTATGGACTGCTATTAATATTCTTATCATGTCCATCACTACCAAGTTTGAGAATGTCTTGTCCTACATTGTTGAAGGATTGAGAAATCAATTGTCCCTCATTGCTGTAGGATTGAGTAATCAATTGTCCCTCATTGCTGCAGGATTGAGAAATCAATTGTCCCTCATTGCTGCAGGATTGAGAAATCAATTGTCCCTCATTGCTGCAGGATTGAGAAATCAATTGTCCCTCATTGCTGTATGATTGAGTAATCAATTGTCCCTCATTGCTGTAGGATTGAGAAATCAATTGTCCCTCATTGCTGTCGGATTGAGTAATCAATTGTCCCTCATTGCTGTATGATTGAGAAATCAATTGTCCCTCATTGCTGTAGGATTGAGAAATCAAGTGTCCCTCATTGCTGTAGGATTGAGAAATCAATTGTCCCTCATTGCTGTAGGATTGAGAAATCAAGTGTCCCTCATTGCTGTAGGATTGAGAAATCAATTGTCCCTCATTGCTGTAGGATTGAGAAATCAAGTGTCCCTCATTGCTGTAGGATTGAGAAATCAATTGTCCCTCATTGCTGTAGGATTGAGTAATCAATTGTCCCTCATTGCTGTAGGATTGAGTAATCAATTGTCCCTCATTGCTGCAGGATTGAGAAATCAATTGTCCCTCATTGCTGCAGGATTGAGAAATCAACTGTCCCTCATTGCTGTAGGATTGAGAAATCAAGTGTCCCTCATTGCTGTAGGATTGAGTAATCAATTGACCCTCATTGCTGTAGGATTGAGAAATCAAGTGTCCCTCATTGCTGTAGGATTGAGTAATCAATTGTCCCTCATTGCTGTAGGATTGAGAAATCAAGTGACCCTCATTGCTGTAGGATTGAGTAATCAATTGTCCCTCATTGCTGTAGGATTGAGTAATCAATTGTCCCTCATTGCTGTAGGATTGAGAAATCAATTGACCCTCATTGCTGTAGGATTGAGTAATCAATTGTCCCTCATTGCTGTAGGATTGAGTAATCAATTGATCCTCATTGCTGTAGGATTGAGAAATCAATTGACCCTCATTGCTGTAGGATTGAGAAATCAATTGACCCTCATTGCTGTAGGATTGAGTAATCAATTGTCCCTCATTGCTGTAGGATTGAGTAATCAATTGATCCTCATTGCTGTAGGATTGAGAAATCAATTGACCCTCATTGCTGTAGGATTGAGAAATCAATTGACCCTCATTGCTGTAGGATTGAGTAATCAATTGTCCCTCATTGCTGTAGGATTGAGTAATCAATTGATCCTCATTGCTGTAGGATTGAGAAATCAATTGACCCTCATTGCTGTAGGATTGAGAAATCAATTGACCCTCATTGCTGTAGGATTGAGTAATCAATTGTCCCTCATTGCTGTAGGATTGAGTAATCAATTGATCCTCATTGCTGTAGGATTGAGAAATCAATTGTTGCTTATTGCTGCAGGATTGACTATCTATCTATCCCACCTCCATAGATATTACTGGGACTACACAAGATTCTGGGCTTTATTATGAACATTGGTTTGGCTACTACATTGTCAATGTATGTCGTATTGGTAATGGCGTCACAAGGTGATTCTATGGGGGAAAGGTTTAAAGTACTATTTATTTTCATATGTAGGTAAGAGTTTGACATACACGTATTGGGCACCAGATCAGCCAAGTTTGTTTTTGGGGTTACTGTCACTAGAGAACTGTTGTTGTATGAGACGTACTGACAATTGGAGATGGCACGACTACCATTGTCACATAGATGGATACGAGTACAATTTCATATGCCAGTTTCGTAAGTTTATTTTCTTACTCATCTTTCAATGTGGACATACACAATGTACATGACTATAAAGTATACTCAGGTGACCCTTTTTACCCAATACAACAAATTGTCTTTTTAAAGCGACATTACATTGCAAAAAGCAAATAAAATGCATTTTTCACGTATAAATGCATTGGCAATTTGCTACTACAAATTCTTCCGAACATATTCGAACACTAACATTGAATCAATAAACAGTGTTTTTGTGGTCTACAAACTTTCAAAATTGAAAGTAGGATTTCATATAATGGTCATCCATGCTCCTAAATTGACGTTTAGAGATAATTTAACTAAGATTAGTCTACAAATAAATATACATACGCACAAATGTGAGATATAACGGGAAATATGTACCATACATCTCGTTATTCAGGATACACAGGTTGTTTACGCATGTATTCGACGCTTGTTTATTAGTTGAAATACTCAGTTCTTGAGGCAAATATTTGGGGGGAAATTGTACCGTAAAATAGGAAATTACATTCTGTATAAATTTACGTTTTCACTGATGTGTAGTGTCGCTTTAAGTACAGTGAAAAATTGATACAAAACAAAACAATATATTGAAAAGTTGCAACTCGCCTTCCTTCAAGTCAGTGCTCCCCTATATCATCTATTAGAGAGAGAGAGTAGATTAGAGTGTTTGTTTATTATAGTGTCACCCCTATTTAAAGGACCAGCCATTTCTGACTTATGAGACACCTTTTTTTTTATGGACATCAGTACTTCCCGAATCATATGCTTGTATGGCAGGTGCCAGGCTGGTAGGCAATCAGTAACCATTATTTAACTCACGACACCAACCGGCCATATCAGAATGAACCCCTGATGAGGTTCGAACCTTCGACCTCCCGCTCAGTAGGCGGACGCCTTAA
Source organism: Archivesica marissinica (assembly GCA_014843695.1). Taxonomy (NCBI): domain Eukaryota; kingdom Metazoa; phylum Mollusca; class Bivalvia; order Venerida; family Vesicomyidae; genus Archivesica; species Archivesica marissinica. The sequence goes on along the minus strand of CM026400.1, from coordinate 17,669,618 downwards.
CCACTAGGCCACATTTGTTGTATGTGGTGCAGATTAGGACTTGTACTATTGCTTGTGTTCTCTCGGTCTGCTACTGTTGTGCTGTACATTGTAATCAGCCTGGTTTTATGTTTGGTCATTGTTTCGAGTCACTAATTTAAAAGAATGGAGGACCGTGCT